>JAQPPZ010002970.1:1200000-1901649 GCA_028583015.1 Wollemia nobilis | reverse complement strand
TGAAACCTTAAGTGGTCAGCTTTGAGATTGACATTTGCTTTCATTAAATTGGTAATAATCAAGCTATTCTTTACTTGGTTAAAGTGTTGGGCTTACTCCTTTGTTGATGATTTGAAAAGTTGTGTGTGCTCTTGTTGATTTGAGTTGGTGGATGCTTTTTGTTCAAACAATATTGGAGAGAAAATGAGTTCTACTTGTTTCCTTTTCTGATGTTGATTGTGAAATGCTTCAAGGTTGTGTTTTGAGTTGAATGGTGTTGATTGAACCTTGTTTGATGAGCATTGTTGTTGAAGCCCTAATTGATGGTGAAAAGAACATGAGTATCATTGTTATGTGTTTCTTTGCATAGTTGGAAATTATTGGGGTTTCATGTTCTTGAAAGAAAGCATTCTATCCTATCCATTTTAGATATTGAGTTGAGTTTTCAGATTTGAGATTGAGTTTGAGCTGAGTTAATTTGAGTTGATTTTTGAGATTGGGAGTTGAGTATAGAACATATTGAGTCTCTAACAATTCTCTTTATGCTTCTATGAGTTTGAAAAATCACATTGGGTCTCTAACAATTCACCTTGTGATTTCCTACTAAGAAAGTTTTTTTTTCTTGGTGAGCTTGTTGAGTTTTGGACAGGTTTCGATGGGGACTTGTGAGTAGTCTTGGACAGGTTCCGATGGGGACTTGTGAGCAAGTTTGGATAGGTTTCGATGGGGACTTATGAGCATATTTGGATAGGTCCTAGCAGAGTACTTGTGAGCTGATTTTGATAGTTCTATCAGAGAACTTGAGGACAGAGGTGCACTGGTTCTTTGAGAAGAACCTGCAAACATATTTGGCAAGTCTTTGAGAAGGATTGTGTGTAGAGGATTGATTTGTTGAAGCTTAAGCATTGGACAGATCTTATAGATAGAGGAAGACTTGTACTAGACCGACTAACTATGTTTGGTACAGGTTGCTGAGCTACTATGGACGTGATCATAGAAGGCAGAGGTCTCTTAGGCTAAACATTGAGGACAGGAGGTCTTCGATGGAAAGGAGTTCCATGTGCTGGCAAGAGGTAGAGGCAGTTGATGTTTTGAGGGATCATTTCCAGAGTAGAGGGGAAGGTATCTCATTTGAGCAGAGGCTCATAAATTCTGATTGGTGGAAGGTATCTCCTTTGGGCCGAGGCTCATAAACATTGTAATTGGGAAGGATTCCCAAAGAACTTTGAGATAACTTTTAGAGAAAAATTTTGTGGACGTAGCCTAGCCATTTTGGGTGAACCACATTAAAATTGGTGTCACTTTGTGGATGATATTGTGCATTGCTTTGATATTTCTTTGGGTATATTGCTTTACTATTTTGAAGTATAAAGGAAAAAGTAAAAAGAGGTCTTATACTGTTCACCCCCCCTCTCAGTATAAGCTTGTGTTCTTCAATAATTTTACAATTGAATACATTGTATTAACTTTGGTTTGATGTACTTCACCAAATAAAGTTCATTCAACAACAATGGAAAATGTGGCATGATGATAACATTAAGAGCATCAAATATGGACCAAAAGTATTTGAGAATGGAGTTGTTAAACTTTCTTCAGTTGATGATTCAAGGAGGATATTAGTGGTGAATGGACATCGTTTACGATTTTACCATAAGCCACTACCAAATGTGGAATTTGCTTGATATTTCTCATAGTCAAACTTGCATATGATAGAATAGGCTTCCTCTTCTGACAGAGATTCTGAATGAAAATATATTTGAATCATGAAAAAAAAAAAGAGAAAAAAAAAGAATAAGAAAGAGAAAATAAAAGAAAAGAAAAAAAATAAGGGAGAGAAAGAGAGAAAAGAGAGAAAAAAAAAGAAAAGAAAAAGAGAGAGAAAATAGAAAAAAAAGAAAATAAAAAGAGAGAGAAAAGAGAAAAAAGAGAGTTGTAGCATAAATCATGTCCCACAAAATGAGGATGTGTGAGGACATGCATCAATTTTAGCAAGAAGGATAAAGAATGAAGTTAATACTTTATTTTCAGCAATAAGGAGGAAATGATGTCATGATAGGATTCTTATTGCTCATATGGAAGGAAAGGTTGATGCTTTGTTGTTGTTTTCATGTATAAAAAGATAGATGTGTTCTTGCAAAATAAGAATTGTTCATATCCAAATAAAAATACGATATTCTATCTCATTGAAGTCTCATGAGAGTCATTCTCTCTAATTGAAGCTCCTAAAAAATAATAAATAAATAAATATGGAAAAGAGATGAAAAAAATGAAAAAAGAAATATGAAAAAAAAATAAAAAGTGGAAAAAAATTAATAATTCAATAGTGAAAACCTTTTCGAAGGTGCTATTGAATTAAGGCTTATATAAAAACTAGTTTTTGGTATGTTTACCTTCTTGATACTATCCATAATTGTACAATTATCACTTATTGCACATGTCATGTTTTTGTTTTCAGATAGCTTGCTAACAATCATTGAAAGCAACAATTTGTAAGATTTATGATAATTGTTTAGGAAATTAATAGGAAATTAAGGTTTGTGTCTCTTGCATTTAGTCATAGTAAGCATTTAGCATGTAATGTATGATAGTTCAGTATTTGGTATAAATTATTTATAGATTTGGCAAATAAAAATGAAACATTCTATTCAAAATGTCAAGAAACACCCTATCCTACCCTTGGTCACATAAAATGTTCAGTTTGGTAGCTTAAAAATAGAGTTGTAGGTTAATTATTGAAACATCACGGGTAAAGTGCTTCACAACATGTAGAATCGTAGAATTGCTAAAAAAATGTAGTTGGTTTCAAAATAGCAAGCTAAAAAAAAAATAAGAATTTAGTTAATTTTTTTTAACTACAGTTGGAACAGATTCATGCTAAAAATAAGATAGAGAAGGTAGAGGAAGTATCTGCATATAGGGTAGGAACCCTTGAAGATGTTTATAAAAGGGTTATTCTTGAACCTGAAGAAATATCTTCATCTCCCATGGTCCACCAACTGCCAAAACAAGGGCACAAAGGAAGAGGAAAGCTAAAGGCAACCCTATAGAATAGCCAAGGACAAGAAAGTCACTTTTAGTGATAAAGTTACTAAAATTGTTTCTCAATAAGAAATATCTACACAATCAAAACCCTTAAATTTTGTAACATTTGGATCATTGGCTGAACCAACAAATTCATTATAGTAATAAGAAATGAATTCTAGAGTTTTGGATTGGTGTGCAGTAAAAAAAATTGTAGGAACAAGGCAAATTGGTGAAGAGATAGGTACATAGCAACTGATAAGGTCCACTAGACTAAAAATAAAGTGTCATAGAGGAGCTAGTTGAGGCTGAAGAAACAGAGTCTAAGACACAAACACAACCAACTTCACCTCCTCATCTGAGGATTTTAAGGAGGAAACAATAGGATACAACTACAACCATTGAAAAAACATATCTTACATCATCCAGACCAAAGAGAAAGATAAAATTAATAATTTAGGAGGATGAATATGAAATTGCTACAAGAAATACATGAATTAAAGAGAAAACTAGCACCATTAGAAGGATTACCTATAGTTCTTGATTCTGGGAAGGAGATAGCAAAAAATTTATTTGAATTAGTAGAGCGGATTTTAGAAGGGGTAATACAAGAACACATACTATAAATTGTCTCATAGAATTGAAGAATATACCTTGGAGCAGGTGCCTACAATTTTTGTTCCTATCCTAATTGTTGTAGTAGAACAACAACATGTAGAAAAGGAGATTACACTTGAGGGTTGGTAAGGAACTTATGGATGTCACAGAAAGCTCACGAGAGAAGATACTCTAAATATGGGTTACCAATGGAATTTTAATAAGGATTTTGAAAAAGGAAATATTCTAGCACTTTCATATGTAGCTTCAAAACATTCTTGGATAGCTCTAAAACATTATACAATAGAATAGCCATATTTTGAAGAAGCTTCCAAATATCTAGAAATTATGCTACAATGCCTAGATAAGGCTCAAGAACAACAAAAGGAGCAAATCACACCATTCTATTTTGACTATTTTCTTTCTGCATTTTATTTTTGTTTTTGCATGATTTTATTGGTAAAATAACATAGCAAAATTAATGGCAAATTAAAATATTATGAATTGTGATTTGATGAATCATTTGAATATTTTCCCACCTTAAAATTGAGTTTTAGAGGTGTCATGTGTAGCACAAGCAGAATAGGGTGTGTGATGAGAGATTCCAATAATTTACACTCAATTTGGTTCAATCCGTATAGTTGTACGATTCACAATTGTATAATTCCTTAAACATACAACTAGAGAATGAACAGTCCCAAAACATACAGTTGTATGGTTACAACTGCTCACTTGTACATTTTCTCCAAGAATATTGGAATGGCTCAATCCACAATCACTTTACCATTTCTCACTTGGAAATTCATTGATCTACCTTCAGAATGCTTAAAACTGCAATTTTAGGCTAGAATTTATCAATTGTATGGTTTGACAAACCCCCTGTACGGTTTGTTATGTTGCTTGTACGGTTTGGGTGAAACCCTCGTTATGTTGAATAGCTTAAATCTAAAAAATACCTATTTGCATATTAATTAAACAAATATCATTGCTAATAATGGGTCATAGCCATTAATCTGGATTTCCCTTCATTATGCATTCCATACAATAACACATGGTTGATTGTATGTTTTTTGAAAATGCACTTCTACCACAGATCTGGAATCAACAATACCTACAATGCCAATAAAACTCCGCACACAATATAATTATTGGTATTGCAATCTGATTACCACACATGCATACCCAAATTTGACTTAAATAAAGATTTATATTATTTTTGGTTATTGTACATGGTAATTGTACGACATTACACATAGCAATAAACTGCAACATTAATTTATGCTTCATAATCCATGAATTACATATGAATAGCAGCCATGAAAAACCTCCAATAATCTTCCAACAATCCTCACATACAACAACCATCAACCAACCAAAAAATAACAACATAAAAATTAAATGGAGGGCTTATAATGGTTGTCTAGGTCGTTACAAAGCGGTTTCCTAGAACAGTTCATTATTTACAACTGCCCATAACTCACATTAATAACAATTTTAATGTTTCTAAGGTTTTAATATATTTTTTATCAAATTATATTTCGTCCGCATGTCTTTACATTTCATTTCATTTTACATGCATTTTACATTTATTTATTTATTTTTAATTTATTTTTGAATTGTACAATTTTACCAAATTTTACATTTTACTTTCTTCTTGAACAATTGAAGAACACAAGCTTATACTGAGAGGGGGGGTGAACAGTATAAGAGCACTTTTTACTTTTCTTTTCAAATCAATATTATGCAGTGTATAGATAGCAGTATCAATAGAAGTAATCAAAGCAATGCACAAAACACCATACACAATAGAGACACAAATTTAACGTGGTTCACCCAAATATGGCTACTTCCACGGAGAAAATATTTCTTCTAAATATTTCTCAAATGATCTCTTGGGAATCCTTCCCAATTACAATGTTTATGGACCTCTGTCCAAAGGAGATGTTGATCCCCTAAATCTGGTTTGTGGATCTCTATCCATAGGAGAACTCTTTCTCCTCTACTCTGGTTGGTGATCCTCTAGAAGACTACTGCCTCCACTGCACTGGCTTGTGGATCTCTCTCCACTTGAAGACTCTTGTCCTCACTCAGAAGACCTATCCTCAATGTCCTGGTTGATGGATCTCTATCCACTGGAGACTCTGTCCTCTCTACTCTATCACCTCCAAAGCTCTATCTCAATTCTATACTAAACACAGTCCAGTCGGTCTAGCACAACTCTACTCAACTCTTGCACTAAACACAGTCCAGTCGGTCTAGCACAAGTCTCTCAATAGGTCCACTCAAATCTCACTAAACATAGTCCATTAGGTAGCACAAATCTACTCAAATCTTGTACTAAACATAGTCCAATCGATCTAGCACAAATCTTCTCAATAGGTCCACTCAGAACCTACTCAAATCTGCTCAATAGGTCCACTCAGAACTTGTCCAAATCTGCTCAATAGGTCCACATATAACCTACTCAAATCTGCTCAACAGGTCCACACAGAACCTATCCAAATCTGCTCAACATGTCCACATAGAACCTATCCAAATCTGCTCAACAAGTCCACACAGAACTTGTCCAAATCTGCTCAACAAGTCCACATAGAACTTGTTCAAATCTGCTCAATAAGTCATATCAGAACTTGTTCAAATTATTAACTCCACAAAACTTCACAAAATCAGTCCACAAGTCTTCTCAAAGACTTGCCTCAAATTTTCTTAACAAGTCCACACAACTTGTCCAATCTCATAGAAACATAAAGAGAATTGTTAGAGACTCAATATGTTCTATACTCAAAACTCAATCACTTTCTCAACTCAATCTCATAGAAGCATAAAGAGAATTGTTAGAGACTCAATATGTTCTATTCTCAAAACTCAATCACTTTCTCAACTCAATCTCATAGAAGCATAAAGAGAATTGTTAGAGACTCAATATGTTCTATTCTCAAAACTCAATCTCAACTCAAATCAGAATATAGAATAGTTTGTTTTATGGAACTTGAACAATCACTTCATACATCCACTTGACTAGGCTCAATCAACTCTACTCAACCAATCACTTCAAGAAACAACTCTTGCTCACAAACCCTAGTCCAAGCATGTATCATCCAACTCAAAATGTTTCCAATAATGCTCAACAACAAATCTCACATAACAATGATACTCATGATCTTTTCAAACCCTAGTTCAAGTTCTTTGCATAACAACTCACTTCAACAACCATGCTCATCAAACAATGTTTTAATCACAACTCTCAATTTCAGAAAACCTTGAAGCATTAACTCAAACACTTCACTCAACCAATGATCTCAACAACAATGCTAATAAAACAAGGTTTTAATCTCAACTCTCAAATCAAAAAACCTTGAAGCAATAACTCAACCACTTTCGAAAAGGAAACCCTAATCAAGTCCTTTTCACTCCAAACTTAATTTTCAATAAATCCAATCAATCAACTCAACCAAAGAAGGAATTTGCCCATACCTTTTGTTTGACAAGTAGTTGGTCTCACAAATCTGCCACACTCACAATTACTTCTTTGCCAATCTCAATAAGGGTTAGAGGATAATTTTCTTCAACAAAACATATCACAAATATAATATCAAAATTACACCTTATCACTCCAACTTAAATAATAATCAATATCCTCACAATAGTCACAAAAACCCTTAATTCAAAATAACATACTACCCACAAAGTCTTAACCTTTCAATATTCCTCAATAGCAATTTTAAGACTTTAAATATAAAATAAAATTCTCCTTATAACTCCTAAAGATAATTCTCAACTACCACAATTTTATTGCAAAGCAACCTTTCCAAATTTCAACCACTAAACAACCTTATACCTCCAACTTAGGCATTTAATTAAAATTAAAATCAAAATATTACCTTTGCCTTTGGAGAGTTTCGAACTCTCAACGCAGCCCACTCTAACGTCTCAACCATGGTGCCAACAACCACATGAGCTACACGCTCATTGGAGATAGGTGAAGCACCACGTGCTTCAAAAACTTTATCCCCTCCTTGTTTCACAAAATGTGCACCTCACGATTGGCGCTTTCAACACACCTACCAAGCGCTTCCACCGATACTCGAACGTTGGCCTCCTTGCACACAAAACATAAGCCATAACCCTCTTGCCACTAGGCCAAGGTGCCTAGTTGGCTTCCAACTATTTGACGTTGTCCCTTTTGTTTCTTTCACTGGCAATTCAAACTTAAAATTCGCACATCCGTTTCACGAGCTCTGCATTAATTAATTCGTATGCTATCTTTTCAATCGAGCAAGGATAATCTTAATGCCCTTTGGGCATAGGTTTAAATATTAATCTTCCTCCTTTGCTTTAGAACGTCGGTGCTTCAAAATGCAATTAACCCACATGACGTCGGCGAGGATAAACCTTTGTAACATGCTTCGAATATTTAAATTCTAACACCCATCTTTGGGTGTAGTAAAATATTATTATTAATATTTTACTTTGGGCTATTTTTCACCACCTTACTTAATATTATAATAACTCATATTATAATATTATATCCTTTGATAAAGTACCTTTAATATTTATTTATAAAATTTAAATTCACACTGAATTTAAATAATTTATAAAATAAATATTATAACTCCTTTTAACTTCTATCTTTTGCACTCGTTTCACTTGATCTTTGGCCTTCTTCCTGGATATCAAATAACCATTTTTATCCCCTTTATTTCCTACTAAAATATTTGGTATTAATGATGACTTCATCTGGTGACATCAATGACAACTTTAACTTAGGGACTCAAAATGTCCAACAATCTCCCCCTTTGTCATTGATGGCAACCCATATCCTTTTTACTAAAACCTGACCTTTATTTTTCTTTTGCTCCCCCTGGGACATTGCTCCCCCTGGCTCAATGCTCTCTCAAATATCAAATCTCTCCCCATATCAAATCTCTCCCAATACACAAATCTCTCCCCCTTTGACATCAATGGCAAAGGGTCACCTTTGGGGCTCGGGGCTAAGAATGAGCCTCTTAGCTTAGCCCCTCCCCCACCTCCTCATGAGGTGGTTAATTCTAGGGTGGGAGTATTTCTACTCCCTAAAAGCACTGTTCTTTACCTTTATTATTTTCCCTTATTTTCTGAGTTTCTTGAATCCTCTGACTATTTCTATCCAAGTCATCATCCCTGTTCCTGTCATCATTCCTGTTCCTATCATCATTCCTGTTCCTATTCTTTCTTGTTCACATCTAGGTTCATGTTCCTGTTCTCATCCATATTCTTGTTCCTATTCTTTTTCCTGTTCTGTTCATGTTCCTATTCATGTTCCTATTCCTGTTCATACCTATTTTTGGAATGTCTGCTCTACACCACTTTGTTGTGTGACCATCATTATTGCACTTATAACACTTAATGTTATTATTCCTTGTAGGTGCAAATATCTTAGGATTTTTCCTAGTGAAGTCATATCCTCTTCTTTCATGAACCCTGCAATTCATTGCCTTGTGACCAAACTGATTACATGAGTAGCAATACCCATGGAAAAACTGTCCATTCCCATATTCCTGTCTTTCATGTGTCCTACATTGTGAAGCCATGTGCCCAAACCTGTGACATGAAAAACATCTTCCATTGAAGCTTCCTTATTTTGACCTCATTGGTCTCCTGTTCTGATTGTTGTTCCATCTGTATCTTCTCTGTGCATTGTTCCTATCTTTGTTGAACTCTCTATTGTCCAATTCTTCCTCTGATGTCTGACTTTCTTTTACACTGTCTTCTTCTGAAGTATCTTCATCTGAAGTTTCCTCTTCAGAACTTGAAGTTGACTCTCCTTCCTATTTCTTTTGAGTTTGTTCAAAACCAAGACCTATTTTTTTTGTTGACCTTCTTTGTACCTTGACTATCTTATCCATAATATTTGAGCTATTCTTGAATCCTTTCATCTTGATCTTGGAGTCCTCTAAATATTCTTTTAGTAGTGCCACTTCTTGTGCTAACTTCTCACATTCCAAGATCTTTGCTTCTAACTTATCTTTGAACCTTTTTGCCTTAGCCTTTGATTTTTCTAAATCCTCTATGAGCAATCTTCTCTCTTCATCACATTCTTGAAACTGAATTTCAAGTTTAGAGTGTTGCTTTCTTACCTTCTTTACCATGTCAAGGGCATAGATAAGTTCTCCCTTGAGATCATAACCATTCTCTATTGAATAATCCTCTATTTTTTTACCTTTGTCCACATCATTACTTTCTTTTGGCTTGTCTTCTATAGGATCACTTACTTCTTCTTCTAAATCCATTAGAAGATTTTCATCTGGTCCTTCAAGTGCATTCTCATATTCATCATCACTAAAACTATAACCATCCCTTGTACAATCATCTTCAAGATGTCCAAATTTACCACATCTAAAACACTTGAGAATAACTAGAGTCCTTTTCTTAACTGGTTCTTTTTCCTCAATCATAAATAGGACTTCATCTCTATCATTATCTGAAGAACTAGCATCACTATCATTTGAGTACTTACTTGCATTATCCGCATAGTAGCTCCTCTTTTGTCTTTGGAAGAACTTATTTCCTTGTCTGCTTTGTCCATCCTTGCTTTTATTTTGGTGCTTGTGTCTTTCTGATTCCTTGTACCTGTGATCCTATTTTTCTTCACCATTGTTGTTCTTTGGCTCTTTACAATCTGTTGCAAAATGTCCATACTTTCCATAATTGAAACACTTAACAGATCTTAGATCTATGGGTCTTCTGGAACCTTTATCTCTTCTACCATAATTTTCTTCTTCATCATTGGATGACTCACTGCTTGATTCTGACTTCTTACCCTTTATCTTCTTGTTCACTTTGAAAGCAACCTCTTTCGGAGGGATAGGATCTTTTGTTCTTATCTCAAAAGTTGTAAGCATGCCAAGTAAAGAATTTCTTGTCAAACTGTCACTATCAATTGATGTTTCTATAGCAGAGACCTTTTCACTGTACCTTTTTGGAAGAGTTCTCAAGATCTTATCACAAGCATCGAATTCATCAACCTTCATTCCAAGACCTCTCATCTCATGTACAAGTTCATCAATCTTACTGAGATAGTCATGAATGTTTTCATCATCCCACATTCTTAGATTTTCAAATTCTCCTTTGATATTTTTGATCTTAGCTTTCCTGACACCTTTATCTCCTTCATATATGTTATGCAGTAGTTCCCACATTTATTTTGTTGTTTTACAATCCATAACCTTCATAGATTCTGATCTATGCAATCCTTTTATAATTGCATTCATAGCTCTTGAATTTGCATGCATTAGAAGCTTACCTTCCTTATCTATAGGAGGATTGATTATTGAATCATATCCAAGTTCCACTGCATCCCAAACTTCATTGCCAAGTGCCATCAAGTGAAACCTCATCAAGCATACACCAATACAAGAAGTCACTTCCATCAAATATTGGTATTGTATTATTGATGGACCCATCCCTTTGATCCTTTTGATCCATTGTGTTCTTGACCTCTTTTCCTTCAAGCTATCAAAATCTTCTGAAGGAACCCACTCTGATACCAATTGAAGAACACAAGCTTATACTGAGAGGGGGGTGAACAGTATAAGAGCACTTTTTACTTTTCTTTTCAAATCAATATTATGTAGTGTATAGATAGCAATATCAATAGTAGTAATAAAAGCAATGCACAAAACACCATACACAATAGAGACACAGATTTAACGTGGTTCACCCAAATATGGCTACTTCCATGGAGAAAATATTTCTTCTAAATATTTCTCAAATGATCTCTTGGGAATCCTTCCCAATTACAATGTTTATGGACCTCTGTCCAAAGGAGATGTTGATCCCCTAAATCTGGTTTGTGGATCTCTATCCATAGGAGAACTCTTTCTCCTCTACTTTGTTGGTGATCCTCTAGAAGACTACTGCCTCCACTACACTAGCTTGGTGGATCTCTCTCCACTTGAAGACTCTTGTCCTCACTCAGAAGACCTATCCTCAATGTCTTGGCTGATGGATCTCTATCCACTGGAGACTTTGTCCTCTCTACTCTATCACCTCCAAAGCTCTATCTCAATTCTATACTAAACATAGTCCAATCGGTCTAGCACAACTCTACTCAATCTCTTGCACTAAACATAGTCTAGTCGGTCTAGCACAATTATGCTCAATAAGGTCCACTCAAATTTACACTAAAAATAGTTCATTTGATCTAGCACAAATCTTCTCAACTCTTGCACTAAACACAATCCAGTCATTCTAGCACAAGTCCACTCAAATATACACTAAACATAGTCCAATCATTCTAGCACAAATATTCTCAATAGGTCCACTCAGAACCTACTCAAATTTGCTCAACAGGTCCACTCAAAACTTGTCCAAATCTACTCAACAAGTCCACATAAAACTTGCTCAAATCTGCTCAATAGGTCCACATAGAACTTGTCCAAATTTGCTCAATAGGTCCACATAAACTTATCCAAATCTGCTCAATAGGTCCACATAGAACTTGTCCAAATCTACTCAACAAGCTCTCTAGGACTTGCTCAAATCTATATATTCTCAATAAAATCTCACAGAAAATAAGTCCAGAAGTCTTCTAAAGACTTATCTCAATATCTGCTTAAAAAGTCCATACAACTTGTCAAATCAATCTCATAGAAGCATAAAGAGAATTGTTAGAGACTCAATATGTTCTATTCTCAAAACTCAATCTCAACTCAAATCAGAATATAGAATAGTTTGTTTTATGGAACTTGAACAATCACTTCATACATCCACTTGACTAGGCTCAATCAACTCTACTCAACCAATCACTTCAAGAAACAACTCTTGCTCACAAACCCTAGTCCAAGCATGTATCATCCAACTCAAAATATTTCCAATAATGCTCAACAACAAATCTCACATAACAATGATACTCATGATCTTTTCAAACCCTAGTTCAAGTTCTTTGCATAACAACTCACTTCAACAACCATGCTCATCAAACAATGTTTTAATCACAACTCTCAATTTTAGAAAACCTTGAAGCATTAACTCAAACACTTCACTCAACCAATGATCTCAACAACAATGCTAATAAAACAAGGTTTTAATCTCAACTCTCAAATCAGAAAACCTTGAAGCAATAACTCAACCACTTTCGAAAAGGAAACCCTAATCAAGTCCTTTTCACTCCAAACTTAATTTTCAATAAATCCAATCAATCAACTCAACCAAGAAGGAATTTGCCCATACCTTTTGTTTGACAAGTAGTTGGTCTCACAAATCTGCCACACTCACAATTACTTCTTTGCCAATCTCAATAAGGGTTAGAGGATAATTTTCTTCAACAAAACATATCACAAATATAATATCAAAATTACACCTTATCACTCCAACTTAAATAATAATCAATATCCTCACAATAGTCACAAAAACCCTTAATTCAAAATAACATACTACCCACAAAGTCTTAACCTTTCAATATTCCTCAATAGCAATTTTAAGACTTTAAATATAAAATATAATTCTCCTTATAACTCCTAAAGATAATTCTCAACTACCACAATTTTATTGCAAAGCAACCTTTCCAAATTTCAACCACTAAACAACCTTATACCTCCAACTTAGGCATTTAATTAAAATTAAAATCAAAATATTACCTTTGCCTTTGGAGAGTTTCAAACTCTCAATGCAGCCCACTCTAACGTCTCAACCGTGGTGCCAACAACCACATGAGCTACACGCTCATTGGAGATAGGTGAAGCACCATGTGCTTCAAAAACTTTATCCCCTCCTTGTTTCACAAAATGTGCACCTCACGATTGGTGCTTTCAACACACCTGCCAAGCGCTTCTGTCGAGACTCGAATGCTGGCCTCCTTGCACACAAAACGTAAGCCGCAACCCTCTTGCCACTAGGCCAAGGTGCCTAGTTGGCTTCCAACTATTTGACGTTGTCCCTTTTGTTTCTTTCACTAGAAATTCAAACTTAAAATTTGCACATCCATTTCATGAGCTCTGCATTAATTAATTCGTATGCTATCTTTTCAATCGAGCAAGGATAATCTTAATGCCCTTTGGGCATAGGTTTAAATATTAATCTTCCTCCTTTGCTTTAGAATGTCGGCACTTCAAAATGCAATTAACCCACATGACGTCGGTGAGGATAAACCTTTGTAACATGCTTCGAATATTTAAATTCTAACACCCATCTTTGGGTGTAGTAAAATATTATTATTAATATTTTACTTTGGGCTCTTTTTCACCACCTTACTTAATATTATAATAACTCATATTATAATATTATATCCTTTGATAAAGTACCTTTAATATTTATTTATAAAATTTAAATTCACACTAAATTTAAATAATTTATAAAATAAATATTATAACTCCTTTTTAACTTCTATCTTTTGCACTGTTTCACTTGATCTTTGGCCTTCTTCCTGGATATCAAATAACCATTTTTATCCCCTTTATTTCCTACTAAAATATTTGGTATTAATGATGACTTCATCTGGTGACATCAATGACAACTTTAACTTAGGGACTCAAAATGTCCAACAATAATTTATACCAAATTGTACGTTTTACTCAAAATTGTGCAAATCCAAACTTTATTCTTGCTTTTTTTTTCTAGAATATAGATTTGCCTACCTACATCATGGGACAAAAATAGTTACTCTATTGTAAAACATAACACTGACATACTATACACAACAAATAAAAACCAGCCACTTGTAACATAAAAGGAGGACACTTGCTTCTTTTTCTGGAATACATATTTGCCTACCTACATCATGGCACCAAAATAGTTACTCTATTGTAAAACAGAGCACTAACATACTATACACAACAAATAAAAACCAGCCACTTCTAACATTAAAGGATGACATTGAAGGGGTCAAAAGCAACAATGAAAACCTGTTGGAATATTCAAGGACACTAAGAAAGACTTATGATACACTTGGATGCATCCCCACGTGGTCTAGACTAACAAAAATAAGATATTCCACAAATTTTTCTTGATATTTTGGAGCTCTCCATAATTAAAGGCATAAACAAATCATTCCAACTAAAAAGGTACAATTTGCATCCATTTCATAGGGAATGAAGGAGGATATCATGAGGGTAGGTGTAACAGTAATTTCTAACCTATTTTTGATCTATTCCCACCAACTGGAATATGCACGAATAACTACTACAACATATTTTATCCTGAAATAGACCAAATATGCTGCAATAGAATAACAAATCAAGCATGGATATCATAACCTTTGATTTTGTAGTTAAAAATATTGATGCAAGAAATAGTATAAATAGGATCACTCACCATTGGTTGAGTTAGTAGAGTAGGAAGTTAGAATAGAAGTCAAAATTCAGAAAGTGAATGTTGTAACATTCATCTTTTGTAATAACAAAATTTATAAAAGTGTAGTTTTTATCTAAACGTGTTGATTTATGAGTGTGAGAGTATTTAGAGTTTAGGCATTGGTGTGATATTTACTTATTTTGGACCAGGGATCAAGGGCCCACTCTTAGGGTTGGAGGAAGGAGCATTTTTATAGGTTTTTAATAGTTTTTTTGTTTCAGCAGTTTTTGTCAACTTTCTTGTTCAAATATTGTAACAATAGTTTCCTTTGTTTTTAGCATGTTTATTCTTATGTTTCAAATGTGATATGTGTGAGTTTTTTTTCAGCTAGATGACCCCTATTTTTGTGTGATTTTATTTCCCCTATTTTTTGCATTTCAATTTTAGCAACTTTATTTTAACAGTTTTCCTACAACAACTTTTTATGACAAGTTTTTACAGTAGTTTTTTTGATGACTTTTTACATTTTTAATTTAGCATGATTGAATTAATTTTGTTTCAAGTTAGAATTTTCCATTGATTTCATTTCAATTTAATAATCGTAAATTAGCTTTTGCTTCGGAAATTTCAATTCTGCAATTTAGTTGAAATTTTGCAAACTAAAAGTAGTTCTTGTGAAGACGAAAACACGATACTTAAATAACAATAAATAAATCAAATGACCCAAATAAACACAAGATTGCACATAATAGATATATTTATTCAATAAATGGGGGGGGGAGATAATAAAATCCTTTTGATACAATATGTTCTTAGTGATCCTTTGATACA
This sequence comes from Wollemia nobilis, assembly GCA_028583015.1. NCBI lineage: Eukaryota > Viridiplantae > Streptophyta > Pinopsida > Araucariales > Araucariaceae > Wollemia > Wollemia nobilis. The sequence goes on along the minus strand of JAQPPZ010002970.1, from coordinate 1,885,953 downwards.
AATATTTACAATATGCTAAGGTTCTCCAAAACCCTAGCTACAACAATGAAGTGTCTTCAGATAGTGTGTCCTCACTTCCAATAGAATGAGTGGGCTTCAGGTATCCGATGTCGGACCACTCCAGCTTCAACAATCATTCAAAAATATGTAGAGTCTGCATATCTACATACACAAAAATAGAGAAAGGGATTAATAACACCTGTGAGGGCTCCATAGTGTGAGACCCTCAATGATCAGTAAATCCTAACTAAAAATAGATCAAATGGCATGTGAAATCTACAAATCATGTAATAGAATAAAACCAATAAATATAGACCTTGCTTGTGATGATTCCTCATTTTGTTGTTGCAATTTTGACAGCAGATGGCGTGATACAATAGGCTTTGATTCGCATTTATGTGGTTGCATTAGGATCGAACGTGCACTAGGCAAGCTCTGATGCAAGATTTGTAGGCTCGAGAGTGAGCTTGCAATATAGCAGGTACATGCATGCACTTGGTAAGATCTACAAATAGCTTCACAATCTCTAGACGGCACCTATAGTGAGGATAAAATCTACATAAGTAGATCATGGAGGATGCAACGAATGCAGCGGATGGGTAGAAGTGACAACAACGACAATGGAGTATGGCGAGGTGGAAAGTATGGATTAGGGGATGGATGGAATAGTAGAAGTCCTATTGGCTAGCTAGGGCTTTGTATTTTTAGGGCTCTATCTCTTCTGCTTCGCTAGGGCTTCGCCAATGATCTCCTCAAGATGCAAATTCTAATTTCAGGGTTCCAGGGTTTGAGCATTTGCAAATACCTTTATTTATAATCCAACCTTGGGTTTTCTTAGAGTTTTAACCTTACACTTTTGATAATGTGGCTAAGATTAAATTAGATCCTAAGGTTGAGATTACTTTTTAGATGTGGCATGGATTAATGAATATGGACGGTGGGGATTAGATTGGATCGGAATACTATGGTTAATTGAGTTTATAAATATGTATTTTATAATAAATATATTATAATATAATATAAAATATTATATTAAATATAAAATAATATAAAATACTATTAAAATAATCCCAATTGGGTTATAAAATGGCAGGAAAGGGCTAAAGTGGACCTTTTGAAGGTGGGAAAGGTAGAATTGGGCCAAATAATTGGTGATAAAGGTGTATGGTGGAAAAGTGGGTGGTGGAATGGTTAGGATGGAGGATTAGTGGTTGTAATTTGGTGTCTAAAAATACCCCTTTTTGTACCATGTTGCCTGAAACATAATATGGTGCAAAAGTACGAGACACTTATTTGGGCTATGGGCATAGAAGCAACTTCTCTCTGTCGTTGGATTTGAGCATTAATGTTGAAGACAAAAAAATAAAGAATTTTTTAGAATTTTATAGCTTACTCCCTCAATTGGCGAATGAGTTACGAATGTATCTCACAAGCCAATTGAAAATATTTTTTGTGCTAATAATGCATCATGTGGTGAATTTGTTTCAGTTATGAATGAATGGTGTGAAATGCAATATGATTGTGAACGATATGAATGATGTAAAATGTGATACCGTTTATGCCCAATGGTGGAAAATGGGTTGGTGTATAATACCATGTGATTGTGGATGATATGAATGATGTAAAATGTGATACCATTTATTCCCCAACGGTAGGAAAGGGGTTGGTGTATAATACCATGTGATTGTGGACGATATGAATGATGTAAAATGTGATATCGTTTATGCCCCAATGGTGGGAAAGGGGTTGGTTTATAATACCATGTGATTGTAAGATGTATCCTATCATGGAAAATCATAATCAAATTTTGGTTGCCCCAAACATTGGGATGATTCGATGTTGTTGAATAAGATGTTGTAATGGCGTCATTGAGTATGCAATTTATGAAGATGCATGATGACTAAGTCAACATAGGGGTGAGGTAGTAATTGTGGAAATTTCTTTGCCAATTATGTAATGGAACCAATCAACATACCGATATGTCCTGTATGGTTATTGTTGTCAAATGAATGAGCGTTTGTGATTTTTATTATCCATGTTTTTGTGCCCCACGAAAAAGGGCATCAATGACCGCATTTGAGAAAATTGTTCTTGGCAAAGTTGTACTCAAAATGTGAGGTGAAAAATGTGATTGTGATCTTTGATGATGTGATAATGGATGATGATCATTGTCAAGTGTCCTTATTGTAGATTATTCATCTTACCGAATTGCATGGATGACCATCGTTGCAATCGCCAAGTTTATAGAATAACCTACTAGATACAAGGTTCGTTTAACTCTGATTTTTGCACAATTGTATGTGATGATGGAGAATATAATACAAAATGATCAGATGTGAGTTTTGTGAAAATTTGGATTGTTTTGCTGCATTTTGTGCCTCAATTAGCGTATTTTTAAGATTTGGTTTATTCTCAAAAATCATGCCTGTAAAATAATTTTTGTTTTTACAGAACCTGATTTTAGGATGTGCATGATGTGTGGATGAAATTTGGTGAAATTTGGAGGAGGTAAGCTACCATTTTGATTGATTTTGTCTTTGTACCATTTTTTTGCCAGGCGCACGACTGGACTTGTGGTGTCCCACAGGTGCGCAGATGCACCCACAGGTGCCCAAGTGAGCCTACGAATTTACAGGTGTAGACTTGTGCTTGAATGTACTAGGGAAAGCTATAAATAGCTTTCTGAGTGAATCATGAGGCTCACTTGTGCATTTTGGACTTTGATAAGTTGCATCTGAGGAGTGGAGTGGGTTTGTGAGCTTAGTGAGGCTAGTGAGAATTTTCATGAAAGCTATGGTAGCGGAGGGATCGAATGTTGCTGGCAGAGCTGAGGTACTATTTTCCTCAATAATGTTTAAAAACACTTTATCTCTTGTGTATTTTATTATTTTTATTTTTTTTGCAATAGTATTAATGGAATTTTTTTTGTTGCTGCAGTTGAGAGACATAGAGCCTCGATATACATTTTCTCCTCTCGTTCTTGGGATGAGGAAGAAGCTTACGGTTGATAGTTGGACATTTTTGGGTAGGGTAGGCCTAGAGAGTGTGTCTAGGCTTGATCTGGTGAGGATCAATGAGGGATATCTCTCATCACTGATAGAGATATGAGATCCAGATAGGGCAATGTTCCAACTATCGACTAGGGAGGCTACTGTCACACTTAAGGATGTATACTGCATTCTCAAGGTGCTAGTAGAAGGGGTGAGGATGGTAGTTGGTCATGATAAGAAGGTGGAGATGGAGCAGATGTTTAGGGACCGATGGTAGGAGGTCCAGATGGGAGATGGGGGTATATGCTATTTAAGCATGTACAAGGTGAAGGAGTTGGACGCACTCCCAACCTTGATCATGTTCGTATTAGTGAACATAGTACCTAATAGCATTGGTTATAGGTTCCCTTAAAACCTATTGGGATTGGTGAATGATCTATTGAGGGATCCTTGAGAGTATGCATGGGCGTCTACCTTATTGGTGCAGTTATACCAAGAGCTATATGAGGTGATTCGAAGGGAGAGGAAGGGGATTGGATGTAGCTTCCTCCTATAGTGTTGGGCTTGGGAGCATTTTGTTGTGGCTCAACTCGAGGGTTTTCCATGTGATTCATGATAAATGGGGGAGCCCTATGCTAGGTGATGGACCATGGTAGAGGACGTTTAGTCGAGTCGAGAGGTTCATACCGACCAGTGGTATCAGATATGTGGTCAGGGTTGTATCGGGTAGACGTGATATGGAGGTCATGGTGTAGAGCCCTATGGGATGGTGATGGAAAGAAGCTATGTCAGGTGAGGCAAGCTCAATGGTTGGTTGGGAATATGGATGAGGAGGTGGATTACTTCTAGTACTCATGGCTATTGAGGCAATTTGGCTTGCCTTAGGGTGTGCCAGATGAGTCGATGTTCTATCGACACTTGCAAGATGAGGGGATGTTGCCATGTGCAGATCCATGGTGAGTGGTTATTGAGGATGACAAGGAGATGGAGGTCCCCGACGTAAATGATTCTGGGGTAATTTTAGAGTATGTGGAGTGGTTTGGTACCCAACCAGTATGGGTACCAAACATTATAGGTGATGATGTGGCAACTACAGGGTCAGGGTGACTTCGAAGAGGATGAGGGCTCAGCGATCGATGGTTCAGATATGGTCAAGGGGATCGGATCAGTAGATGCCAAATATGGGGTTGGTTGAAGAGGATAGTGAGGATTATGAGGGGATGGATGAGATCTCCATGGTGGTTAGGTTATGGGTGAATTTGGAGCAGCTTCACGAGGAGCATGAGGTTATGCTCGAGACTCATAGGGAGTCACAGGATACTATAGCTCGATTCACGATGGAGCAGGTGGTATTTGTGGCTAGTGATTAGGCTACAGTTACATGGATTCAGGCAGAGATGTTGGTGAAGGAGAATCGGCATAAGATGGACTTATGACATCTACGATCCAGTGAGACATATGCATATTCCTTGGAGGATGTGTGTATGCAAAACCGTATTATATTATCGGATCCTCCTTCCTTTTCTATGGCTGAGTCATCTAGGCATACTGAGTCTAGGCAGAGTACTAGGTCGAGGGCTCCTACTAGGCCTCAGGAGTCCTCTCATGGACATTAGATTAGTACTTAGATGCACTATTTTAATAAATGAGCCTTGGTGCTCCTTTGTAGCCTTTTGGAATTTATTGTATATATGATTTATATATACATGGAATTTTATATATTTGTGTCATATTGTGTGTGAATGTTCTTTTTTTATGTTTTATGCAATTTGTGTTTATTTTTTTATAGATGTTTAATATAGGCTAATCCTGATTTGTATGCATAATGCTTATATAGATGATTAATGCGTGTGAAATGATATGTATATGAATTATTTGATGGAGTGCTTTATGAATACCATCTAATAATGATGTGGATGCCTAATGCTTTATATGGATGTTTCATGCAAGTTAATTTATATGTGTTATGGATTATTAATGCAAGTAAATGTATAATGAATCTAAACTATATGAGAGGAATGTGTTCGAATGAACTTTTTATAGTTAAGAAATTTTTTTGGCCATTTTTATTGTCCATTTTTTGGTAATCGGTGGTATCGAATTTGTTGGCATTTTTGCAACTTGACTTTTAATGAAGACATGGATGTTGATATGGAAGAAGATATGGATGTTGATATGAAAGAAGACATGGATGTTGATATGAAACACTAAAAGGTTTTCAAAGACTCAAACATACTAGTTTCATCAACCAAACTCACTAAGTTGTCTAACTTTCTTTAGGACCAGATGTGTGTGCGAGTGAGGTTCAATTACCCAGTATTAAGCATGACAATGACCCTATCCAATCAAGTACCAATGTGTGTGCATGTGAGGTTCATTAACCCATTATGAGTAGGTTAGGCATGAACTATTATGGATATGACCTGAGACTAGCCTATCCTTATGTGCGTTCAGAGGTCTCCCTTTTTGGAGGAGAGACATGTCGCCTCGCATGAGTTTACTCCACTACCAATCAAGCGTCTATAGCCCCGGTGGAGATTCACTCCATAGTCAAATGGGATTTATCTTTTGGGCCTTGGGGATGACTACATGACTTTTTGAGGGAAACATAGTATGATCCTTATACCTTTTAGGGATTGGTGTTGTAGGTGTTGAATTTGTTGATTTGTATAGAGCTTTGGGGAATTGGATTCTCAACCAAAGTGTGATGAGAATTTTGAACCTATCCTTACTACTCTATGTTTTTATGTTTATGTTTGGAGGAATTTTGATAGTGGTGAAAACCATTGTTTTTGCTTTGGACTATGTTGCATTATGGGACAAGCAAGGGATATCTCCCTTTCTCCTTGAGGTACTACCCAAGGATGGTACTAGCCCCCCTATCTCATAATATTCTTAATATGTGAGGAAATGTGGTTGGTTCAGGATTGTATTCAAAATCAATCAGAAATGCTCAAGACTTACATAGTATGTAAAGTATGTTTTGGTCCTAAAGAAAATCGAACATACATTTGGAGGTTGCTTGCTACGCTAGAAATGGCTGAGTGACTGAAAACCTAGGATTTGTGATTTTTGCATATGGTATTGTTGGGTTATGTATTTTGCAAAAGTTTCATGATTGTTTCAAACTAGGTACCCCCAATTTTTATAACTTGACTTTTTGTTTATGGCCATATCATCATTACTATGCTATATCTTTGAACATAGGATGGGATGGATGTAAATGTATATGCCTAATGAAATGGAGTGGTGATATGCAAATGGAAGTTGTATAGTGCAATGGAATATGTATGATTTAATGTATGTGAATGCAACAATGCATGAACGCAAAAAAAATAAAAAATGCATGTCAAATGCCTAAATATAAATGTAAATGTAAATGGAATGTATGCAATGTGGGAATGCCTTTGTGAATGATTTTTTTTTTTTGTAAAAAATCCATGTATATAAACATATAGTGTGTCATTTTTAACAATAAAATACCTTTAAATGAATAACATTAAATGGTTTGGGTTCCTCTATTCTATCTAAATCGGCAATTCGATAAGTACCATTACCCAATTTTTGAGTGATTATGTATGGACCTAACCTATTTTCTACAAATTTGTCACGAAGGTGTGGCAAAGCATTGGTGTTTTATTGGTTCTCCTTGAGTGCCAAATCCCCTACTTGAAATTCCTAAAGATGGACTTTAGCATTGTAAGCACGCTTGAGACGGTCTTGATAAACTCATAAATGTTCTAATGCATTGACTCGCCTTTCATCTAGGAGTGTGAGTTGGTCAATTTGTGTTTGTATAGCTGTATCATCATCTATGAATTCTTGCAAGGAAACTCATAATAGGGGAATCTCAAACTCAAAAGGCATAATAGCTTTAGCTCCATAGACTAGAGAGAATGATGTTGCTCCTATTGGCGTTCGGATGCTTGTTCGATAAGCCCAAAGTGCCAAAAAAATTTATGTATGCCAATATTTATGATTTTCTTTGATGAGTTTCTTAAGAATGGCAATCAATGTCTTATTGGTAGCTTTAGCTTGTCCATTTGCTTGTGGGTAATAAGGAGTCAAGAAACTATGATGGATATTATACTTTTTGCAAAGTTCTTGAAAATCCTTGTTCTTGAAAGACTTACCATTATCCAAAATTATTTTAGATGGAATGCCAAAGCGACAGATGATATGATGGAGTATGAAATCCACAATTTGAGGTCCTGTCATACTGGTTAGAGGTATGGCCTCAACCCACTTTGTGAAGTATTCTATGGTAGTGATGATGAATGTATGTTGTCCCCAAGATGAGGGTGAAATATTTCCAATTAGGTCTAGGCCCCATTATGAAAAGGGCTAGAGAATTTGTATTGGCTATAAAGCTTGTGATGGTATGTGATTTAAATTAGTATGTGTTTGACATTGTTTGCAATTTTTGACATATGTGCAACAATCGTGTTCCATTGTGGGCCAATAATAACCCATGCATAAAAGATGCTTTGCAATGGCCATTCCACTAAAATGACCCACACAAGTACCATCATGGGCTTCATGTATGGCCCTTTGGACCTCCTCGTGTTCGAGACAATGAAGCAGGATTCCATCATAACCATGTTTATACAACACATCACCCAAGAGAAAAAAACGTTCTACTCTTTAATTGAAAGTGTGTTTGGCATACTGAGACATGTCTATTGGGAGTTTTCCAAATTTTAAGAAGGCTACTATTGGGATTGACCAAGACTCACATGATTTCATATGGATAAAGCAAACATATTGTCCATATTTTGGTTCAACGTGCATAATGGTTGCTTTGGATATTGTTGAGATTATTAGGGGCTTTACCTCTCCTAAGTCATTCTTTGGAATCAAGGATCCAAGAGAGGTCATTGCATCTACAAATATATTAGTCGAACGAGGTAAGTTATTGATTTCATACCATTCAAATTTTGAGAGCAATCTCATTGCTACTTCATGATAAAGTTTAATGGTAGGCTCTTTGCATTGGTATTCTCTTGTTGCTTGTTTCACTACAAGTTGAGAATCCCAAAATATTCGAATACGCTTAATACCCATAGCAATAGCTTATTGAAGACCTAAGATTAAGGCTTCGTACTCTACTATGTTATTTGTACATGAGAGGTCTAACTTGAATGATAAGGGGATTGGAATCCCCCGTGGTGTATGAAAGACAACTCCTACACCTTGACCTTTCTCGCACTTATATCCATCAAAGAATAATGTGATATCAACATATTCCTTGGGAATGACATCGTTGTCTACTTCAGTGACTAAAAATACCAAATAATTTAGGAGCTCAATAATCAAAGGATGATCACTAGGTAGTGGAGCTTTCGCAAGTTGATCAGCGATAACCTGACCTTTAATGGATTTTTGGCTAGTAAATTCGAGATCAAATTTTATGAGTAGCTTATCCATTTAGTGGTACGGGTGTTGTTATAAGTGTGAGACATCATATAACACAGAGGATTTTCTCTAGCTATGACATAGGTTGTTTAACTTAGCATATAATGGCATAGCTTCTCAGTGGCCAAGACCACTGCTAGGCATAGCTTTTCTACATAAGCGTAACTTATTTCATAACTTACCAATGTTTGACTAATGTAATAGATTGCTTGCTCTTGATTTTGTTCATTTTTTTGTGCAAGCATCATTCCTAAAGTAGCCTCTGTGGCTAAGATATATAGATGAAAATGGACCCCCACCCTAGGAGGAGTTAAGACTAGCAGATAAGTTAGGTATCACTTGATGTCCTCAAATGATTTTTGACATTCTTCTGTCCATATGAATGACACCCCCTTTTGTAGTAAGTGGTTAAATGGTCTACACTTATCGAAAAGTTACACAATGAAACGTTTGATTGATTGAATTTTGCCTTGCAAGCTACGCAATTCCTTAATGTTGGTTGGGGGTGTCATTTCCATGATGGCCTTGACCTTGTTTGGGTCCACTTCAATACCTCTTTTAGAGATAATAAATCCTAAACGCTTACCAAAGGTAACACCAAAGACACACTTTTTGGGATTTAATGTCACCTTATATTATAGAAGTCAATCAAAAATATTTTCCGAGATATCAATATGTTCTTGTTGAGTTTTTGATTTAGCCAAGAGATCATCGACATAATCTTCGATGATTTTATGCATGTAATCATGAAAAATATAAGTCATGGCTCTTTGGTAAGTAGCTCCTACATTTTTGAGACCAAAGGGTATAACCCTAAAACAAAATGTTCCCCAAGGTGTTGTGAATGTCGTTTTGTGTTGGTCATCAGGATTTATTCGAATTTGGTTGTATCCTGAAAAACCATCCATGAGGGAAAGCATTTTGTGGCCTGCACAGGTGTCGACAAGAGTATCAATGTTTGGAAGAGGGAAGTCATCCTTAGGACATGCTTTATTTATATCTCGAAAGTAATTACACATGTGTATCATCCTATTGGTGTTGTGAATGGATACCATGTTTGATAGCCACTCAGGATAGTCAATAGGAATGATAAAATGTACGTCCAATAGCTTTTTTATTTTCTCTTTGACTATGAGGGCCATGGTAGGATGCATTATCCTAAGTTTTTGTTTGACTAGCTTGGCATCAGGATACAAGGTGAGGTTATGGACCACAAGGTCAGGATCAATGCCAGGCATATCCTTGTAGGACCATGCAAACACTTCCTTATTTTTATTGAAGAGAGCAATGAATTGCTCTTGTTCGTCGGATGTTAAAATTTTGCCAAGCTTGACAACTTGGGGGTTGTCGGGATCCAAACTAAGGTTCACATCGATGGTATATTCAATGGAAATGTGTGAGCCTTCCTCAAGTTGATGTGGTGTTGGGATCATATTTATGTTGTCTAAGATGTCATCCAACTTTTCTTGCTTATCGCTGCCTAACTCTGCCTGAAATACCTCGGCACATTTAGTGGAAGGTGATATGGATGAATGTGGTGATGGATGAATATAGCTTGCCAAAGCCCTTAGAATTTTCTCGGATAGGATGAGCTCAAAAAATGAGGATGGAGAGGAAATCAGGTCCAAGTCAATAAGGCTAATGTCAATTGGAATTGGCCTAGTCAGGTTGTATGGATTATGGAGTGGGGTGAATAAGTCAATAGGATTCATATTGACTTGGTGGAAGGAAGGGCGTCTTGGATGGATGAATGGATGGAATGATTAGAGCTGAACTAATATTGAATGTTTTTATCCCTGTAATAGATATGGCATTAACATGAGAAACACATTTTTTTTTTTTTTTTTGATGATTTTTTTTTTGAAATATGTACATATATTACATTTCTTGGCTTATGTGTGGGGCTCAAGGTGTATTTCCTGGTGGGTATGCTTGATCTTATGGAAGAAGAAAATGGAAGATGAGATTATGGATGGGGAACATTCGAAGGTAAAACTCTTCATGTTGGGTGATGGGGACAATGGGATTTGATTCCTCTTCAGAATCATCAAAAGCGTTTGATATGACTTCAAATTATTCATAACTTTCACCATTGAAATCAAATACAGGATATGAGAATTTTATGGGGTCATCCTCGTTTACTTCGTCGATGCGAAGTTCTTGAAGGACTTGTTCAAGAGAAGATGTTTAGGGTAATGGGTGGATGGGGTGATCTTCATCATTGAGGCTAATATTTTTAAAGGCTTGATCAAGAGAAGCAGTGGAATACAATGGGGAATAGCCTAAACTGGAATGATCATGGGCACCTCTATATGGGACCTCTAAAATATCATGCATCCCTTGCTCATGGGAACCTATACCTTGACCTTTACAATTGAACATGTTAAAGTAGTGAGCGGGAAAATCCTCTATGTTAGGTATATTGGTACACCTAGGCTCTTATGGTTCTTTAGGTGGGTTTGCCCCAGTTGAGCAATACAACCCTCCATAAATAAATTTAATGCTATTTGGAGATAAAATCATGTCTTAAACAGTTCCTATGGATAAATAACATTCTTGGGGAAGTCCAAAATATTTGGCTATTGGAATGGCTAGAGGTGTGATTGTGACATCTTGGACCACATATTCACCTATACCAGGATTGGTGATGTGGACTTTGACTTGGGATGGCATGGTTGATGGTGGCGATTCATATGGCTCTGGATTGGTTATGGGTGGTGGTGAATTAAATATGTCACAATCTAAGAGTTCAACTTGTGAAACATCGGTTGATGGAGTGGGATTAGATGGCAGTGTGGAATTAGAATATGGAGGATGGGATAATGATGAAATAGAAAAGTGGTTGTAGAGGAAGGGATAGATGTGATGTATGATGTGCTAACAATAGACTAATTGTGACCACATGTACAAGAATAAATGGATGTTTGAGGAGGTGATGTGATGGGTAGCTCCTCTATGATAGGAGCTTTAGAAGAGGATGCCAATGGATTAGAAGAAGGTGGATTAAGAGATGATGTGGATGGATTTGATGATGGGACCAAGAATAAATGGGTGGAAGGTAATATGGATTCATAAGTATTTGAAGTAAAATTACAATACTTAAAAGGTTTGACATCCATAGGGATCCAATGGACTTGTCCATCATGAACATACTTCAAGAATTATTGGAGAATTGAAGGAACGCATTTTATTTCCCTCATCCAAGGTCTACATAGGAGTATATTATATGCCATGGCTCATTCCAATATGTGAAACATGGTGTGAAACATTCTGGCCCCTAATTTTATAGGTAAAACAACAGTGCCAACTATGGTACACAAAGCATCGTTAAATACTTTGAGGGTGAATGATGATTTGGAAATGTGGGATGGAGGTAATTTGAGTTGGATAAGGGAAGTAGTAGTAATGATATTTATTGATGAGCCGGTATCAATTAGTACTCTTTTGAATGGATTTCTATCTATTAGGGCCATTATGTGTAATGGAGGGTCTACTTTGAATTCATTGATTTTACCTCAAAGTCATAAAAGGTAATTGATGGCTCCATGCACATTCTAACACTCCCTACAAATTTGTTTAAGGCATTAGAGTCTTGGGATTCTAACTCAATTGACTTAAGTATTTCTATTAAATACTCTCTATACCTAGGGGATTTTTGGATAAGCTCATACACAAAAAGTTTGGCTGATGCCATTTTCAAACTAGTGGTTAACCGGTTGGTTAAAGTTACCGTTGGTCTTATTAGACGAAGGATGGTCTAAGTGGATGGATTGGATAGATTTATTGGCAGAGATGTATTTGGTGATGTTTGTATGGGAGGTGGGTTCAAAGGTTGTTGAAGATTTTTTTGATTGTGCCTTTGCCCTCTAGTGACCACATGGACTTCTCTTACAAAGTTTTGGTATTGTTGGACATGATTTACTTGATTAGGATATGGTTGTTGATTGTTACCTCCTACATTATGTTGGACCTCCCCATGGTTAGGTAGAGGTGTCTGATATATGCCAAAAAATTTATTTTGTGGAGCTAAGGGGTTATCCACATTAATTTCCCCTAGGTCTATGAGGTCTTGCACTATGTTTTTGAACATATGGCAAGAATTGATACATACCCATTTTTTCGATGGTATGGGCAAAACAAGTGCTCTTTATAATTTTTAGACCTTTTGGTGGAATCATCGGGCCTAATGTCTAGCAAGGTTAATTTATTGGTATCATAAAACCTTCGAAATATGGATGAATATAATTCTACTAAATGAGTGTATTGACATTGGGGCTGATTGAATTGGTAGTGGGTAGGTTGTTCCACAGTTGGCATTGTGTTTTGTATCATTGGTGCTTGGGTTACTTATGGGACCACATGATAGGCAATTTTTTGTTGCACTATTTGTTGAGCCATTATGGTCTTGCCCATGACCACTTGATTGACTTGATTATTTGGGTTAGTCGTTGAAGCTTGTGTTGATTTGGTTTGGCCAGTTTTATTATTTCGGTATTGGCCCATATTTCGCCACTCTTTCTTCGTAGGCTTAATGACACCCTCTTGGATTTTTATCTCCTCAATGACACTAGCTTGTGCTAAAGCCTCCTCAAATGTTCTATAAGTATTGAGCTGTAGCATCCAAGAGATGGGTTTTAAGCAACTCTTGATAAAAAATTGATAATTTATTCCATTGAGAGGGAGAATGGCAACTTGGTTATGACTGCCCTCCAATAGTTTCCAAAATTCATAGATAGGTTCCTCATCCCATTTTTTCAAATAATATATATCTGATAAGGACACCTTCTTTCTAATATTAAGGGTGAAGCGTTCCAAGAATAGATCTATCAATTGATCAAAAGTATAAATACTATGTGTAGGCAATTTATTGTACCATTTAATGGCATATCCCCCTAATTTTTGAGGAAACATTTAGAGCATAAGAGCATTATCATAGCTAATCCAAAAACATATGTGGACAAGGGAACTCACATGATCTTTAGGATCCTCAATTCCCCTGAACTTGTCAAATTTTGGTATCGTAAAATCTACCGAATATGGTGGTGATGGTACCAAAGGGTGGATTGGTTGATGGATTAGTTGACTTAATGTGAGTTTTTGACTCGTTATTCCTAGTGAATTTTGCATCAACTGATCAATTTGCTTTTGTATAGCCTGGAATCTAAGATCTTTTGTTGGAATGTGAGGACCTTAGATTTTGTGGTGATTGGTTGATGGGTTGGATGGTAGATGTTGGGGTGTGACTAGTATGGTATTTTGAAATGCATTGGGATGGGTGTGTGGAGAAGATTGATGGTTGAGGTATGGGGATGATTGATGAGGATGTTGATGGAAGAATGAGTTGTGTGGTTGGTTGGTGGTAATAGTAATTGGTGTGGTTGATGTGTGGATTGATGGTGGATTAGGGATGGACACTATGGAAGGTTGGGGAACCCATGTCGGATTTTTATTGGTGAGCAAAGGCTGATTTGGAACTACTTGGGTCATAGAGTCTATGTTAACCAGTTTTTTTCCTTTTGTTCATTATGAAAGCAACCTATTTATGAGCCCTAATGTGTCCGTAAGTTCTTGATTTGACCATGTATCAAAGTATGGGGTTGTGGTTGGATGAGATGATGGGAAGGTGGATGATGATGGATGAGAGGACATGGGTATGGTGGCTAAGTGAGATGATAGAGGGATGTATGATGATGGATGAGAGGACATGGGCATAGTGCAAGTTGCGTTGGATGTGACAACTTGGTGGTTAGGGATTTGTGAGGCAACATTGACATACTCCTCATACAATGGGTTGGAATAGGTGGATGTGAGGTAAGTGTTTGGAAAACTTGGGATTTTTTGCGGTTGGCTCATGGAAGAAGGTATACCATATTCGTAACCTAAATTATGATATCCTTGGGTAAGGTGGGCAGTAGCCAATTCAGGTTCTTCAAATCCCTCTTAGCTAAGGGGTTCTAATACATAGTTGGAGGACTTGTAGATGGCTCTCACTTTGTCCATGTCTATGTGGGTGGTGGTTGTTTCCAAATTGTGTGGAAGGGTTCCTACTTGAAGTAGGGATGGATATGATGATCCATACAAAGTAGTCTGAACCATGCTGGATAGGTTGGCTACCAAAGTAGTGGGAGGATGAGAAGTGTTTTCTAATAAATAACTTTGATTTATTACTTTCTTTTGTTGTCTCGTTAGTACCATAAATTAATTAAACCAAAGTTTCAAATTTTAATCTGATGAGTGTCATCAACTATTCATCATTTAATCATTATGTGTCAATCCAGGGCGGTGTCCAAGGCTATATATGAAAGCAGGGGTTAATATACTGATTTTTAGTTCATCTAGATCATGGTGTTATTCATGGAATAGTTAGTGTTTGGGGGTGTCAGGTGTCCCTTTTAATCTCCTAGAAACTAAAAATGAGTGCCTACTTATCCTTGCATAATTGAAATTCACATAGTAGTAGAAAAAGCAAATCTAAACTATTACAAAATTGAAAATGACAGAATAACAAAATTGAAATCACAGAATTAACTATAACAACAATGAAACTTTTCAAATTTGAAACTTCACACCTGTAGAAAATTAAACCTAGGACAATGATGAAATTCAAAGGTTGGTAAGAAAATATTGCAAATCTATAGCAAACTGAATTAATTAGAAATTCTCTTATGCAAACTAGAAATACAGACTTGAAATGTTGAAGCTAAAACATAAAATTTTATGCTATAAAATATATTCTAGATGAGTTACCTACCATGCATTCAAATGCCACATTATCTTAATCACTAACCATACAAAAACTATCAGATCTTTGTTGACCTGCTGCAGCCAAAAATAACATAATTCTGTCAGGTAAAAACCCTCCTCTAGACCTGGAAGTGGCCCTTGCTTCCTAAACCAAAAGAGGGCAAATAAACTTTCTCTAAACTATTAAGTCCTCACACTCAATGCAGAATTGAACATAAATAAGTGACAAATGATGCACATTTATTTCATTCCAACAACATAACAGTAGTGCATGGAAAGACCTGTAGACTACTGTGCTGTTGTAATACACAATTACAATATCTAAAACTCCTATTACTTACTTCCTCCCTTCTCTCATTTTCTTCCTCATATGGGAGCACTTTATTTATACAAATAAGGTACATTAAAGATAAGGTTTAATGCTATTACATAGGACTGTTACAACTGTTTCAATTTTTTTCTTCCATAAATGCAGGGTTTTGACCCTTCAGGCCTTCTCCACTCAAGATGTTGGCTTCCATCGATGAGGGACAGGTGTAAGAATGGATAAGGATACTCCTAAAATGATTGCAGTTACCATTTACCTCTTGTTTATGGTGATTAAATATGCCTTCAGTAAGTTTTAAACCCTCTACGCTTATTTTAGAGTAGCTCCAAAATATCAGGTAGCAGAACAAGGTTGTTGTTATATCTAGCAACAGAAGCACATGCGACCAAATGTGGTGGTGGATATGATTTCTCTAAGCACCTAGATGACTAATTCCACTTTTTTTTTGAGCTGGAGTGGAAAAATTTCATGCCATGATGTATATGTATAGCTGGATGGAATTTGTATAATGCTGATTGGTGGAAGTTCTGTGATTTAAGTGGATAGGTCTAATGAGCAAAACAACTTGGGATTCTATGTATTTACTAGACCTTTTCTCCTAATCCTAGTAAATATGATTCTGAAGCGTTGATTGAAAAGCCCTTAGCTAAATATCGCCAGTAAATATGTGGGGGAGGAAAATAATTTTAGTTGGTAGAAAGAAATTATGAAGAAATAACTCACATAGTAAATTTTGGTGTTCTCCAAAGTTTTGCCAGAAATCTTCCAAGAATTCACCTGGTGTCTCAAATGTGTGGGAGATACCAGAGGTAATTCTCATTGTCTGCCATTGGAGGTACCTCTCCTTAAAAATTAAACTGTAACATCTGGCATGACTCAGACATTGAACCATGCACTCAGCAATTTGACATATGTCCTGTACTTGCCCCTTTAATTTCTCAATTTTAGAGTCTTTCTACTTTATTTCTTCTATTAAGGTCTGCAATGATGAGACCTTTCCCTCAAAATGGTGGCATTTGGTCATCCAATATGCTATCCTCATTATATTTTACTAATGAAATTATTTTAGGTGACCTATTCATAGGTTGCATCTGAGGTACAGTATTAACCTGAATGCCAACATTTACTTTTTTCTACTGTATGGGATTCTGTTTGTATCCCAACTTCAACTAGCTTAATTTTAGGAATGTTCACATTAACAATATTTTGGGGAATTTATGGATTTACCTGTTCCTGGAATATTATGGCCACTTCTGGGGGTGTTGTTGTTGTGGTCATCTGTTGTGGCCCCTTGGACACCTGCACAAGTGCCCCTGGTTGCTCATCCCCTAAATTTTGTTGTGCATCTTGTGCTTTGTCAGGTGCAAATCTTCCAGGTGAACTTCTTTATGCATTTCCTGCTAAATTCATTAACAAAATAGCCAATTCATCCCCTGAGTCTATTTGAGAAGGCTTCTATTCCAAAAGCATGAGCCTAGCCTTTACAACTTCTATCTCTTGCCATAACTTGGTAATGATATTGTCCTTCTCCTTTAAGGAGGCTTCATTTTGCTCAATCCAACCTGTTTGGGTCTTGATCACACTTTTGGATGCATGTAACTGAGATTTAATATCAACTTCCTCCTCTTCCTCCGTACTTGAATCATATTTCTCATCTGCTGCTGCCTCAAGCTCTTCTTCAAAGTTAGGGTAATCTACAAGGGATCTCGGTAGACCAGTAATAGTTGTGTCTTCCTATGCTTCCCCTATTTTAGTTTGTTCCTTAGAATCTGATGAATAATTGAGATAAATGGAAGGTATTTCCTCTTCTGTTGTAGTGTTCACATTATGTCCAAAGATATCTACATCTTGGCCGCTGATATCCTCAGCTTCTTGCATAGTTTCCTCCACAAGCTGAGTATTGGTTTTAGAAACATCATTTTGTTCCATCCTCTCCTTTATTTGCATATCCTTTGTATCAACAGCTTTCTGAAGCCTTGAGGATCTCCTCAATCCTAAAATAGATTGCTTCATATTTCTTTTAGAACTAGGAGACCTAGACTCAAACATTCCATTTTCTTGCTGATTAGAGGGTTCCCCTTCTTTAGAAGTGTGGAATGTTTGTACATCCTATGAAAATGTGACCTTTATATTTCTATCAGAGCCATAATTCCTCTGTGTTATCGTTCATGATGAGGGAGGTCCTTCTGGAGATGAAGGGGCTATGCTGATAGAAGCTCCAAGTTTATACTCAAAGTTAGGGTTAGACTCCTTTGTCTCTTCTCCATAAGTGGGACTCTCAACAATGTTTTCTTTAGCAAACTCATCCCAAGTATGGAAAAAGCAATCAAAAATCCTAGGATTCCCCCTAAAGTGATGTTTGCAAACAATTTTGACTAACCCATGATGCTTGGGTGAACCCCTGCCTACCTGATACTTTTTAGCCATATTTGCAAGTTCTTGGTACAAATACAGAGGCAAATTGAATTTTAATTTAGTGTTTAAATGACTATAGCGGAGGTGAGTTAAAATTCATAAATGATGACCAGAAAGAATAGGGAATTGACCATCACAGGTTAGAAACCTGATGACCCAGACTACAACTTCATCCCACGGTGGTTGTAGACTAGTTCTCTTAACTCCTTTACAAATATTGTTGCTTATTATGAACTCCGTAGGTCTGTCATTTTCCCCTCTAAATTGATTAACTAATTCTATTAATGTATTTTTCCAGATTTTCCTATGTGAATCCCTTGCAGAGGAAATTTAGTGACTTGGCTAAGAATTTTAGGGCTTACTTGAATAGTCATGCCATTGATTTGAACTCTATTCCTACAAAAAGTGCGCGCGAACTCTATTGTTAAACCTTTTGAATGCCCATAAAATTTGTGCAAGAAGGGCAGAAAACCCCCTTCCATGAAGATTCACATACACTCCTTGTCTCTCTAAAAAAACTCTATATTTCCTGGTTCAATTTTGTTATTTTGTCCACTCATGGTGAATTTTCCCGTACCCTGTTTGCTTTAATTTAAAATATGTCACAAGTTTTTTTTCTCTCTCGTTCTGGAATACTTCTATCAGGGAAAGAATGAAACTTGAGGATGATAAACACATGCAAGTAGCACCATAATGATGAGAAATCGTGTGACATGAGGCAAATCTTGGCAGGTGGCGACACATAATTCATCAGTACTCCTATTATTCCTGCATGTAATTAATTTGTTATGATGTTTGTGATGATATGGTAAATAGTTATTAATGGAAACTGCTTGGTTTAAAATAACCTCCCATTGAGTTGTGTGCCAACCAATTACATGTGGTAAAATATTTTCATATAATCCATGCCTTGGAACCTCCAATTTGAAACTTCACCTTGGTACAACTTCCAATCTTGATTGGCGCAACTTTTACGAACCCACATAAATTTTAATTGACTTTTGAGTCTGAGCCTCATGGTTCTAGAGTTTAAAATTAATTAACCATTTGTTAATTCATTTTACCAAATTTTATCATTAGCTTTATTCCTAAGCAAGACATCTTCCAAAGTTTTCATTCGAGAGTATTTGTATGCAGCAGGTTTATTCCATAGTAGTTTTATCGTTTCAAGAGGATTTCTTTTGATAACCTTCCAGAACTAACTTATGTATGCTTTTATGCCAGTTAGGGATATCATACATCATACAGGAAGTATTCACACTATTAAAATAGAAAAAAACACATACCTGAAGAAATGTTTTTATCCACATTTTGTACAAATGATGTTTTTGGCTAATTCTGCACTAACTCTTTACATGGTGCAATCTGAACTATAGTGAAACAAAGGGGAAAATGAGTGGAACAAACGTTAACAATGATGGAGTGAAGTGAAAATGAATGGACCAAAGGTGAGTAATAGTGAGAGTGAATGGAATAATGGAATGATGAAAATTGAATGGAATAATGGTGGAGAGTGAGGTAAACATGCCGAAAAAACCGGTTTTCATGTAAGTCTAATTCAGATGTGCCTCAAAGAGGTTTTCACATTCTAAATTATTATTATTTTATATATATATATATATATTTTTTTTTTTTTTCATTTTTTTTTATATATTTTGGTTCATTCCACTTGATTAAGTCCATCTTGGAAGAAGTGGTTTATTCCAATACTGATACATCCAAGTTTCCTATTTGCTTGAGAAACTCCTCCTAGGTTAACGGTTTGTGATATATCTGAAGACGATGATTGTTAACCACCATTTTCCTTCTTGAATCATCTATTGGTGAAAGACGTACAACTCCATTTGAAAATATCTCATCAACCTGATAAGGTCTGAGCCACCGAGTCTGCAACTTGCCAGGATAGTCTTCATATCGTGATTCAAACAACAAAGCCCAATTGCCTTGTTGAAATTTTTGTTGTTGGATATGACTATCATGCCACAACTTGTGTTGTGACTGGATCATATTAGTCTAGTGTAATGCATCCCTCTGTAGCTCATCCAATGTATTGAGCTATAGAATTCGGTCTATTTGTGCCTGTGACAAATCAATACCTAC
The DNA here is from genome assembly GCA_028583015.1 of Wollemia nobilis. Taxonomy (NCBI): domain Eukaryota; kingdom Viridiplantae; phylum Streptophyta; class Pinopsida; order Araucariales; family Araucariaceae; genus Wollemia; species Wollemia nobilis. The sequence goes on along the minus strand of JAQPPZ010002970.1, from coordinate 1,865,961 downwards.
ATCCAAAGTAGTTCGAAGAGTCAATAACTCAAATTCAATAGGCAAAAAATATTTTTACCATAAACCAATTCATATGGTGTGAATCTAGTAGTGGATTTCCAAGTAGTGTTGTAAACCCAAATTACTTCAGGTAACTTTTCCACCCAATTCCTCCTATGGGCTGCTACAGTTTTTTTTAAGATCCTCTATAATTCCCTATTTGTCACTTCGACTTGGCCATTGGCTTGTAGATGGTAAGGTGAGGATTTTCGATGTTTGATTTCATACAGCTTTGTAAATGCTTCAACAATGTTTGAGGTAAACTGAGGTCCCTGATTAGTGGTGATAGAATATGGGGCTCCAAATCACAGAAAGATTTGGGAATACAAGAAATCAAAAAATTTATCTTCTCGAGCATGCTTAAAAGCATGAGCTTCTACCCACTTGGTTACATAATCAGTACATACCAAGATATGCACTTGCCCTTGGGAAGGTGGATCAATGGGTCCTAAAAAATCTATCCCCCACATTTCAAATGGTTTTGTACCTAATTGAGGTTGTAATGGCATTTCACTAGTGAAGGTAGGTTTTCCCATCCTTTGGCATGCATCACAATGTCTAACATAATTTTTCACATATTTATGTAAATATGACTAGTAATAACCAGTACCCAAGATCTTCCAAATTGTACTTTTGATTGAATAGTGTCCTCCTAAAGGTTCATCATGACATTCCTGTAGGATATCATATACCTCATCCTTGCGGATGCACCTATGGAAAACATGGTCAGGAATGCATTTAAACAATAAACCTCCTATCCATTCAAAAGACGAACTTTGCTTGATTAACTATTTTCTTTGTTTAGGAGTAAAGTGAAGAGGAATTTTTCCTGTAGGCAAATAATTAGCTATATTTACAAACCATGGAGACTGCACAAAAATAGCAAACAATTTTTCATCAGGAAATGCATATTCAACCAACTCTCCCATATCTTCATTTGGCAATATTGACAAAAAATCTGCAACTACATTAGATTTCCCTGGTTTATTAACTATAGTGATATCAAATTCTTGCAATAGTATTAACCAACGAATAATTCTTGCACTAACCAGAGATTTATTCATCAGGTATTTAATGGCAGCATGATCTGTATGAATGAATACCTGATATCCTATGATATAGTGTCAGAATTTGTTAATAGCATACACCACAACTAAAAATTGCTTCTCGATTGTGGTATAATTTTTTTTAGCTCTAGTCAAATTTTTACTAATGTAGTATATGGCATAGTGTTGTCCATCTTCAATCTACCCTAATGCAACTACAATAGTAGTATTGGAAGCATCAGTTTGAATATGGAAGGGTAACTCCCAATTAGGACCTCTCAATACAGGCAGAGTTGTTAAATTTTCCTTTAAAAATTCAAAGGATTGTTGACACCCAATAGACCAAATAAATTCAGAATCCTTTGTTAACAATGCAAACATTGGATTAGCAATGAACTAAAATTAGCAATAAATATGCGATAAAATCCAATATGTCCTAAGAAAATACAGACATCAGTTTGAGTTTTTGGAGGAGGAAGGTTCTTGATGACCTCTACCATTTTAGGATCAACTTTAATTCCATAAGAAAAAATATGATGTCCAAGAACAATTCCTTCTTCCATCATCAAGAAACATTTATCAAGATTCAAAGAGAAATGATATGTTTCATAGCGTATTAAAAATTTTTCAAGTTGTTCTAAAGTATATTCAAATGTATCTCCAAACACTATGAAGTCATCCATATAAATCTCTACACTTTAATATGTTAGATCAGAAAATATAACCAAATAGCTCTTTGAAATATTGTTGGTGCATTGCAAAAACCAAAGGGTAATACTTTATAAGAAAATTTTCCCCAAGGACATGTGAAATTTGTCTTTTCCTGGTCTTTTGGTGCAACCTGGATCTGATTATAAACACTAAAACCATCAAGGAAATAGAAAAATTTCTTACCAGCAAGGGTGTCCAACACTTGGTCTATAAATGGTAATGGAAAGTGATCTTTATGTGTTACCTTATTCAATTCCCTGTAGTCCACATATACTCTCATCTTCCCATTTTTCTTTGGAACAATGACCAATGGTGAAACCCACCTACTATCTGAAATTTGATAAATGAATCCTACATCCAATAATTTTTTGATTTCTTCCTTAATAATATCCTTCAGAGCGGGATCCAGATGCCTTTGTGGTTGTCTTACTGGTTTGACATATTCAGTGTATATCCTATGTGTACACACATCATGATTAATGCCAGTCATGTCCTTATAACTCCAAGCAAAAGATTGAACATATCTCTATAAAACAACAAATAATTTGACTTCTTGCTCATTAGTCAACCAACTATTAATGTTCAAAAATTTTCCTGGCTATATCTCAATCTGCTTAATCCCTGGATAAAATGAGTTGAAAGCCTCATATTTACTAATTAAAGCATTTAAGGGACAATGATGTGGCTACAGAGTATAAAATACTCTTTATTCTGTTGTAAATGTGATACCTGATGGGATCATTTGCATAGGATAGATGAAAGAAGTCAGAAGATGATGATGCCATCCATGTGGCAATGTGAAGGAGCTTTCTTGTAGTGGAATAGATGACAGATGTTTAGTAGTTTGTTCTTCATATTTCCATAACAAACGATGGACAAGAATTTGATCATCCCTAAGGCCTTCTTCTTGTAATGTTTTCACCAAAATTATTTCATGTTCAAAGATTTCTATTTCTGGTGAATTAAGTTCTTCAATATGTTCTTTTACTACAACGGTGGCCAAGGTGACAATAGTTTCATATTCTTCATCAGACTCAGGATACCATATCTGTCTAGAAAATTTGGCTAAATTTTGGACTGGTGGGTACAAGGAAATATTTTTCAGGTCTACACCATTTGAAATGGTCATCTCACCTAACCTGTAGTCTATAAATGCAGTTGCGGTGGCAAGCCAAGGTCATCCTAGAATAATAAGATATCCATTAGCGAGTTTCTAGGTTGCAACACTAAGAAATCTACAGGGTATTACCAAGAAGACACTTCAATGGCAACATCCTCCAGAATTCCTTTCGGTTTAACCACTGACCTATCTACCATTTCCAAAACTATGGTAGTAGGACTAAGGTTATTGAGTTACAATTTTTGCATGGTTTCCTTAGTCATCATGTTGATTGCAGCTCCTAAATCGATAAGTACATTTGGAATTTGAACTAACCCAATAGTAATTGTAACTACTGGACTCCCTGGAACACTATATTTAGAGGGTACTAGTTTTCCAGAAAGTAGGTCAGCCAACTTACCTTCTACTTGTACAGTCTTAGGAAAGGCTTTCTTCTTCCTGCCAGGTTTCCTAATACACAGCTCCTGAATGGTTCTCCTAATCAGAGGTACATCCTTTATTACCCGCAACAAAAGGAGTGAGATAGAAATTTTCCTCAATTCTACGATTAATTCTGATTTAGGAGTAGTGATAGTGTGGTCAAACCTTTCAGGATACGGTAGGTCCACCGAGGCAGGTTCAATTTTTCCTTGTAAATTTTTTATATTTTCTTCTTTTTGCTCAGTTTGTGGTTTGTTTGAACTTGAAAATTCTTGCTTTCCATCAATTTCTTTAATAGTGGGTGGTGCAGGGTCAGGTAAAACCTTCCCTGAATGTAATCGAATGTTACTACAATCAAGGACATGGATTGTAGCAGTCTCTTCAAACTTAGCTCCACAAAAAAAGGGCTGCTTGTCTGTTGTTATTGGGGTTAGCCATAGGCTAAGGTAGAAGTGGAGGTTGCTTAACTAGTTGTGGTTGTTGTGGTTGAACTCTTCCCTAAAAAATTTGATTAGGGGTTGGTAGCAAGTGTTGATTTGGTGATTGATACCTCTGTTGCTCTTGATAGGATGGGTATTATGGCCCTCATCTTTGCCCTGACTGATTTGGTACCCAAGATGGATTAACTAAATGCCATGGCTGATTCCAACTAAAATATGACCAATCTTGAAGGGCTTCCCAGGATTGATTCCAAGTTTGAGGAGGAGGTTCGGTATACACCCATGGCATATTCTAAGGATTTTATCCCCAATTTGAAGAAAAGCGATGGGCATTTTGGTTTTGTATGAAGTTGCCTCCTGGAATTTTCCCAATAACATGAAGTTCTTCAACTTGGATTTCTAAAACACTCCGAAGATAGGGCAAAAGGTGACATTTATCAATTTTATGATCCTTTGAGAAAATGCCACAAATTGCTGAAATTGAGGTCTTGTCCAAAGGACAATCTTGTAGAGCATGCTTATTTCTGCACCTAGGACAATAGATAGACAGGGGTGGTGAAGAATTGGCTCTTGTATTCCTTTCTCCTAAAGTAGTGTTTAGTTGAAAAAGTATATCAGTTTTCATATTAGCCATTTCCTCCATAAAATGTTTTATATCAGTATTACCAGGATTCCTTTTCCTTCTTCTTTGCCTAGTGTAGGAATAATTTCTGCACAACTCTACAATATCATTAATATCAAGATGGTTTATATCTCTCTTTCCCATTAAATCTAATACTTATCTAGAATCATCCTGCAAACCTCTTAGAAATATAGTTTTTAATAAGTTAGTTTCCACAGGACCACATCTCTTTTGGATAAAGGTAAATCTATCAAGATAATCTAAGTTTTCATCCTCTTCTTATCTTATCTGAAATAACTCATCCTTCCTATTTCTCACTCTACAAAAATCCTGATACTTATCTAAAAGTGTAGTTTCCATTTGATCCCAAGTGCGGATTGAATTTGGTTCAAGTCTCATAAACCATTGTAAGGCTGCATCTTTGAGTGTAGAGGGAAATAACTTCAATTTGTGGTTATCAATATAGTCATAAGTCTGACACAGGACCTTGAGTTCAAATAGAAATTGATCAGGATTTTCAGAAACAACTCCTCTAAATATTGGCAATACTAAGGGTGAAATTGTTTTCATAGGAGCATTATGAGTAGGATTCAGACGAATAGGGTATTCAAAAGTTCTAACAGGAGGATTTTCAGCATCATGACCAACAATGTCCCTATCACATTCTCCTTGTTCTGCCATAGGTGCTTCTGCAATTTTAATTTGTTCAACTGGTTCAGATGGATCAGCCCTATGGGTATGTCTAGAAGCAAGTGCCTATAAGAGTTCTTCTTACAAAGATTCTACAATTTTAGTTGATGAAGAAGATGATTCTCTTTTAAGTCTTTCAGGAAGTTCATACACAGGAAGATCTTCACTTGATCATGAAAAACGCCTTGGTGGAAAAGATCCAGTTCTTATAAACCTTCATCTTTCATCTCTTGGCCTATGCATTCATGCCTATTTACTAAATAAACTAAACCTCAGGTTTCCAAAAATTGTTTCCTAAAACAGGATAGTTTTTGGACTGCTAGACCTCTCCTAACAACACCTAAGTGTACCCAAAAATGGTGCAAAAAATGATGAGTGTCATCAACTCTTCATCATTTAATCATTATGTGTCAATCCAGGGTGGTTTCCAAGGCTATATATGAAAGCAGGGGTTAACAGACTAATTTTTAGTTCATCTAGATCATGGACTTATTCATGGAATAGTTAGTGTTTGGGGGTTTTAGGTGTTCCTTTTAATCTCCTAGAAACTAAAATTGAGTGCCTACTTATCCTTGCATAATTGAAATTCACACAGTTGCAGAAAAAGTAAATCTGAACTATTGTAGAATTGAAAATGATAGAATTTAATTGATAGAATAACAAAATTGAAATCACGGAATTAACTATAACAACAATGAAACTTTTCAGAATTGAAACTTCACACCTGCAAAAAATGAAACCTAGGACAATGATGAAATTCAAAGGTTGGTCAGCAAATATTGCAAATCTATAGTAAACTGAATTAACCAGAAATTCTCTAATGCAAACTGGAAATACAGACTGGAAATGCTGAAGCTGAAATAGAAAATGTTATGCTATAAAATCTATTCTAGATGAGTTACCTACCATGCATTTAAATGCCACATTATCCTAATCACTAACCATGCAAAAACTATCAAATATTTGTTGACCTGCTGTAACCAAAAATAACAAAATTTTGTCAGGTAAAAACCCTCCTCTAGAATTGGAAGTGGCCCTTTCTTCCTGAACCAAAATAGGGCAAATAAACTTACTATAAACTATTAAGTCCTCACACTTAATGCAGAATTGAACCTAAATAAATGACAAAGGATGCACATTTATTTCATTCCAGCAACATAACATTAGTGCAGGGAAAGACCTACAGACTATTGTGTTGTTGTAATACACAATTACAATATCTAAAACTCCTATTACTTACTTCCTCCCTTCTCTCCTTTTCTTCCTCAGATGGGAGCAGTTTATTTAAAACAAATAAGGTACATTAAAGATAAGTTTTAATGTTGTTACATAGGACTGTTACAACTGTTTCAATTTTGTTCTTCCAAAAATGTAGGGTTTTGACCCTTCAGGACTTCTCCACTCAAGTTGTTGTCTTCCACTAGTGAGGGATAGGTGTAATAATGGATAAGGATACTCCTAAAATGATTACAGTCATTTTGTACCTCCTATTTATGGTGATAAAAGACACATGCAATCAGTTTTAAACCCTCTGTGCTTATTCCAAAGTAGCTTTAGAATATCAGGCAGCAGAACAAGGTTGTTGTTATATCTAGAAACAGAAGCACATGCGACCAACTATGGTGGTGGATATGGTTTCTCTAAGCACCTAGATGACTAATTCCACTTTTTGTTTGATCTAGAGTGGAAAAATTCCATGCCATGTTGTATATGTATAGTTGGCTGGAATTTGTATGAAAAAAGTCCAGTTTCCTACACAGTCAACTATTGATAGAGTTCTTGGCACCTTAAAGTAATTTAAAAAATGGGAAAATGGTGAAATACACTTATGGAAGGAATATAGACCTTATGAATGAAGTACATAAATATTGTAATACCTAAATTAATGCAGAATATAGTGAAATAAACAACCAAAACAAAATATAAAACATGGAGAAATTAGTCAAAAAAGAGTATATGCACTTTCATCATCTTAACATGTAAATACCATCACATAATGCATAGTATCTCTAATATTAACATAAAATCACAACATAAGAAGTTCCAAATGGGTTTTAAATTTTATCAAAGTAGTCTTTTATGAGGCAATTTTCTGCCTCATCATAATCTAAATCACACAAAATAAAAACTTTTTTAGAATTTAAAGTAAAGAAAATAATCAATCCTAGGTTTCACCATGTGTGGCTTACCTTGTTCATTAATTATTTTCTCTCGTTAATGTGAGATTATTTTTAGAATTGTTGGCTTGTGTGTTTTGATGTAATGTAATATTGCTTAAAGGAAACAAAGGTAAAAAGCTATGGCTGGTTGAGGCAACGAGATTCTTGTTGGTAATGACCTCCAACATGTTTTCTCGGGGGTAATCCTATGGTTTCTAGGGCAGATATTTGTGGATGAAAATCACTGCCACCATCACCAAATCTCAAGAAATGGTTGGTGATGAAATCCAGCCACTACTATTAAAAATGTGAATCGTGCAAGTGTGTGTGATTAATTTTATTAGATATCTTGTTCTCTATGGTGTGCAAACAATATTAAATATTACTAACTTTACTAATCTAAATCATAATCCAACACAAAGATGTAAATTTCACCTAAAGAGTGCAGAGTACACCCTTAAAATCCCCTACCTACAAGTGATTAAAATCACACAAGCAACCAGAGGGTTCATCCACCTCTCTGCCAAAGGGGCCATCCTAGGGCAAGATTACTTTATGTGTCAAGATGTTGTTCCTATTTAGATATGCAAAATTAAAGTGATATTTAATCCTAAAATGCAAAATCTATGATGTTTTTTTGTTTCATATGCACTCCAAATGCAAACAACCACCTAGATCTACAACTTTAGAACAAGAAATGAATTTTGTGTAACTAAACAGACACAAACCCTAAATGTAATTTACTAAGGATTATTTCCCATATTACTTAGTGTTAAACCCAAAAACCATGAAAAACAACAACAGAATGCAGAATACGTAAATTGCTAACTAGTAAACTAGGGTTATGGGACCTACTTGGAAGCCTTAGCTCTACTCCAAATTAATGTCAGGTGCAACTAGGCGCCTATGTAGGCACAGTAGAGTGCCTGTGGTTGTTTGTAGATGCTTCCGAATGCTCTATGGACGATCCCAAATGCCTGCGTAATCTACAGATGCTATCAAATGCCTGTGTAATCTCTAAAGGTGTTGTAGACTGCTCAAAAATCCTAGCGACAAAATCGGTGACCTCTACGCTTTTAAAAATTCTTATAACGGATAGAAATAAAATTAATTTAGCAAGGTAGATATATTAAATAATGAAACCCTTGTGGGGTCCCATCATGATCATCATTTGTGAAGATGAAAACATGACACTTAAATATCAATAAATAAATTAAATGACCCAAATAAACACAATATTGCACAAAATAGATAGATTTATTCAATAAATAGGGGGAGCTAATAAACTCCTTTTGATACAATTTGTTCTCAGTGAGCCTTTGATACAAATATTTACAATACGCTAGGGTTCTCTGAAACCCTAGCTACAATAATGAAGTGTCTTCAGATAGTGTATCCTCCCTTCTAATAGAATGAGTGGACTTCAGGTATTTGATTCCAGACCACTCCAACTTCAACAGTCGTTCAACAATATGTAGAGTCTGTAAATCTGCATACACAAAAATAGAGAAAGGGATTAATAATGCTTGTGAGGGCTCCACAGTGTGAGACCATTAGACATCAGTAAACCCTAACTAAAAATAGATCAAATGGCATGCACAATCTACAAATCATTAACAAAATAAAACCAATAAAGATACACCTTGCTTGTGATGATTCCTCATTTTATTGTTGCAATTTTAACACCAGATGGAATGACGTTGTAGGCTCTGATTCATGTTTCTATGGTTGTAGTAGGCTTGGACGTGCATTGGGTAGGCTTTGATGTGAGCTTCATAGGCTTTAGAGCAAGCCTGCAATACAAAAAGTGTAGGTGTGCACTTGGCAAGCTCTGTAGTGAGCTTTGCAAGCTTGGTAGGGTGCATGTAGTGAGGATAAAATCTATAGAAGTAGATCATGGGGGATGCAAAAAATGTGGTGGATGGGCAGAAGTGACGACGACAGTAATGGAGTATGACGAGGTGGAAATGATGGATATGGGGGATGTCTGGAATGGTATAAGTCCTATTGGCTAGCTAGGGCTTTGGATTTTCAAGGCTCTATCTCTTTTTGCTTTGCTAGGGCTTCGCCAATGATCTCCTCAAGATTCAAATTCTAATATCAAGGTTCCAAGGTTTGAGCATTTACAAATGCCCTTATTTATAATCCAACCTAGGATTTTCTTAGGGTTTTAGCCTTACACTTTTGATTGTTTGGCTAAGATTAAATTAGATCCTAAGGTTGAGATTACTTTTTATATGTGGCATGGATTAATGAAGGTGGACGGTGGGGATTAGATTGGATCGGACGGATGTGGTTAATTGAGTTTATAAATATATATTTTATAATAAATATATTATAATATAATATAAAATATTATATTAAATATAAAATAATATTAAAATAATCCCAATTGGGTTAGGAAATGGCGAGAAAGGGCTAAAGTGGGCCTTTTGAATGCGGGAAAGGTGGAATTGGGCCAAATAATTGGTGTGAAAGGTGTATGGTGGACAAGTTGGTGGTGGAATGGTTAGTATGGAGGATTAGTGGATGTAATTTGGTGTCTATAGTTTCAATTATGCAAAGTTAAGTTAGTTTTAATTCTGCAAATTACGAGTTAGTGTGAACTTGAAAATACTAAATTAACATTTTTTTCACTGAATAAATCTTGTGAACTAATGACTGAACTATAACTTGCCAAAACCTTCTATGATAAAAAATTAAATGATGACAATAATGACACTCATCATTGGGAACCTATTTTTGTTGGGGTATTTGTGCATACCCTTGTTGATTAAGCCACTAATTGGGCTCATGTTGTTCTTGGGATATTTGTGCATACCCTTTATGATTAGGCCCTTAATTGGGCACCTGTTGTTGTTGGGATATTTGTGCTAAATAGTCTTTAAAAAGCATATTCAACTTACTTATAATTTTGAGCCATACCCTTGTTTATTAGGTCCCTAATTGGGAACTTGTTGTTGGGGTATTTGTGCATACCCTTATTTATTAGGTCCTAATGATGCAAAATCTATCGTTGGTTACGTTTACACCCAAGACTTTGCCAACATTGAATGATCAAGTCTAAAACATAGATTAATCGGTTCAATATACATAGAAGGTCGTTTCCTTGCTTAGTTGCAAAAAATAAAAAGAGTAAAGTGTATAAAGAAAGAGAAATATAGCTATTACTAAAATATTGGAGAGCTACAGGTTAGATAACAAGGAAATGCATACAAATTTTGTAGATAAGCATTCTTTAAACCACTAAATAAAAACAACTAGTTCTTTGGTGCATATTAAATAAATCATTAACCCACTAGAATCATTTAATCCAGAACTATTGAAATTAAAATGTATAAATTTAGAGATAGAACTAAAGCAGTTTAAATTTCGTTTAGCTTATATAAAAGTATCAATTCATTCATACATACATGACTGTACACTGTTGAAACAGAGGCCAAAATAGGGAGTTAATATTTATTACTTTTAGAAGTCTACATACATTTGATCTTATAAACGTCCAAGATTTGACCTCTTTTTAGGGTTGCTCATCCTATATATACACTCCCTTACAATGGAAATATTAAAGTCCAGCTAGTCTATTCTGGTGAGATTCTAAACAACATCTATTGGAATAAGGAGAAACGACATAGTGGAGTCTTCAATAGCAAATAGTTGGGATATGATTCTTCAGTTATCACATGTTCATTTCAATATTCTTGGAGATGTGGTTGCCCAAATATATTTCACTCCTTTTTATCTCGAGCTAACGGCCTATGAGAATAGGGTCGATCACGAGATCATGACTATTTTATGTCGCCAACACACTTCTAGCTATCGGCCCACAAAAACATGGTTGGTTGTGAGATCGTGACTCTTTTCCATAGTCCATATCCTACTGGATATTTAGCCCATGAAAACAAGGTTGGTCACAAGATTGTGATAATTTTCTATTTTTTGGCTCCTAATGGCTATCAACCCGCAAAAACAAGGTCGATTGCGAGATCATGACACTTTTCTATATTCCAGCTCCTACTCACTATCGGCCCACTAAAACAAGGTTGGTCATAATATCGTGACTATTTTCTACCTTCCATCTCTTGTTGTCTATCAACCCATAAAAATAAGGTTGATCACAAGATCGTGATACTTTTCCATCTTCCAGTTCCTGTTGGTTATCAACCCATAAGAAAAATGTCAGCCACGAGATCATGACACTTCTCCATATTTCAGCTCCTATTGGCTATCAACTTGCAAAAATAAGGTCGATCATGAGATAATGATACTTTTCCATATTTTGGCTCCTGCTAGCTATCGAGCCATGAAAACAAGTTCAATCGTGAGATCATGAATTTTTTTGCCTTCCAGTTCTTGCTGGCTATCGACCTACAAAAATAAGGTCAATCATGAGATTTTGATACTTTTCCATAATTCGGTTCATGTTGGCTATCAACCTATGAAAATAAGGCTAGTTGCAATATCATGACTATTTTTTGTCTTTCAAATATTTCTAGCTATCGAACTATAAAAATAAGGTCAGTTGCGAGATCACGATTATTACCTTCCAACTCATGTTGGCTATCGACGTGCAAAAAAAAGGTTGATCACAAAATTGTGACTATTTTCTGTCATCGGTACACTTTTGTCTATCAACCCATGAAAATAAGGTAGGTCATGAGATCATGACTATTCTCCATACTTTAAAATTTTTGAGGATTCTCCTCATTCCCTTTGGTTGAAGAACATAAGCTTATACTGAGAGGGGGGTGAACAGTATAAGATAAAAATTTTTACTTTTCAATCCAAATGATAACAACAATAATATCAAAGCAATAAACAATGCACACATCATCACACACATGAGAGACATGATTTAATGTGGTTCACCCAATGTGGGCTACTCCACGAAGAAAATATTCCTTATAAAATTTTCTCAATGAATATTTTGGGAATCAACTCCCTTTTACAATGTTTATGGATCTCTGTCCAAAGGAGACACCAATCCCCTTATGCTCTAGTTTGTGGATCTCTCTCCACATGAGACCTTTGTCCCCATTACTCTGGTTTGTGGATCTCTTTCCATAGGAGAACTCTATCCCCTCTGCTCTGCTCAACTCTGATCAACTTTACTCATAAATTTGATCTAATCTGCTCACAACACCGTCTTAAACCTGCTCACAAGTCTGCCTCTAACCTACTCATAAGTCTACCTCAAAACCTGCTCACAAATCTACCTCAAACCTACTCAAAATCTATCTCTAACCTACTCACAAGTCTACCTCTAACCTACTCACAAGTCTACCTCTAACTTGCTCAAAAGTCTACCTCTAACCTACTCAAAATCTGCCTCTAAAACACACCCCACCCCCCCCCCCCACAACCACCCCCACCAAAAAAAACCCCCCCCCCCCCCCCCCAACACAAAAACCCCCCCCCCCCCCCAAATTTTCCCACCCCCCCAACCCCCCTTTTTCCCCCCCCTTTTCCCAAAACACTCCCAAAACCTTAAACAAGGGAGATGTGCCCATACCTCTTAATTTACTCTTATGGAGATATGTCTTCAAAACTATCTCACAAATAACTGATTTTTCTAATGCCACTTCAAGGGTTAGATTGCAAGATACTTTCTCAAAACATCCACATGAATTTTCACCTTCTAAAATGCTCAATGAAATCTGAATTTGATATTTGATCATTCTTCTTTTGTTTTCAAAGATGATGCATTAAAACTCAACAAAACCTCTCAAAATTCCTTTTCATAATGCAAGAAATACAATAAAATTATCAAGCCACTTTTACACCTTATTACTCCTAATCTTGCAAAATAATGTTCAATCCAACAAAGCCACAAATTACACATATAAATTTTTCATTTACACCTTATACCTCCTTCTTGATACAAATGAATTAAAGCACTTCAAATTTTCAGAAAAAACATTAAAGCATCACTTTATCTCATACCTTATAGCATTAACAAGAACTCCACTTCATCTTTTTATTCAAAAATTAAACCATCACTTTTCAACCCTTTTAATTAAAAATTAAAAGAAAAAATTATTTCTCCTTATGTCTCCCTAAACACACATACCTTTGACTTGGGCACAAAATAATTTTCCAAAAAATATTCCCTTGCTATTGCCTACCACCGTGATTGGAACCTGCACTGCCTACTGGCCAATACCTTAGCCCCTGGCTAGGCCACCACGTGGGCTAGCCATCCACACAACACCAAAAGGTGCTCATTATCCTTTATACCAAAACTCCACCACAAATCAAGAGGTTTTATAAACAAAACTTTATCACCTTGCTACCATCGCATCTCGAACTCAAGACCTCTCTTCTACCATGCCCTAGCACTGCGGGTTCTATCATCTGGGCTACCTGCCCATATGGAACCAAAGCTTGGTCCCCTTCTCCTTATTATGTGCTTTTCCTCGATATGTAAAAATATCTTGTTGTCTTCTCCTTCTCCACCGTGAATGGAATGAACTTAGGCGCATTCTATTTCTCATCAATTTCTCCACCTTGGCTTAGCATTATATATAATAAATTTGACATGGTCCTTGATGTCGACATATTTTATTTTCAAATAAAATTTTGGTGCTCGATTTTATTTTTAATTATTATAATTATTTAAATCCTCAAGGATTTAAATATTATAATTTTTCCTTTGGACCTTTTCTTAGGATAAAAACTTTGCCACCATAAATCATTTTTTTATTTTTCTTTTGCAAATGCCACCATGGTAAAACCATTTAACCTTTATTTTCCTTGACATAAATGACAACCAATGTCATTAACTTATGCCATTAATTCTTTGACATCAATGACAACAATATACTCAAAAAGTTTCCAACAATCTCCCCCTTTGTCATTGATGGCAACCCTTTTCTAAAAATTTTCCAAACCACTTGATTCCAAATCTGCTCCCCCTGAGAAATTTCTCCCCTAACTGAATGCTCTCCCCCTTACTCAAATATCTCCCCCTTTGACATCAATGGCAAAGGGACTCCTTTGGGACTAAATATAAGACTCTTAGCTCAGCCCCCTCCCCACCTCCTCTCCTTGAGGTGATTAATTTTGGGGTGGGAGTAAAACTACTCCCAATTTCCTTCTAAGATACTCAAAATTTTCCTTTGGAAGTGGCTTAGTGAAAATATCCACAATTTGTTCCTTTGTAGTAACATATTCCAATTTGACTTGCTTATCCATCACCTGTTCTCTCAAAAAATGGTATTTGATCAGAATGTGCTTGGTCCTGGAGTGCATCACTGGATTCTTTGAAATGTTTATAGCACTTGTATTATCACATAGTATGGAGATGGGATGATCATGCTCTATCTTGAAGTCCTTTAAAGTTTACTTCATCCATAACACTTGTGTACAATAAGCAACCACTGCAATGTACTCTACCTCTTCTATGGATAAGGATATTGATGCCTATTTCTTGCTTAGCCAAGAGACTAAACAATCTCCAAGAAATAATGCTCCTCCACTTGTGCTTTTTCTATCATCAATACTGCCTACCCAATCTACATATGTATATGCTATGAGAGTGAAATTGTCACTTCTGGGATACCAGAGTCCAAAATCCATAGTCCCTTTTAAATACACGAGAATTCTCTTTACTACCAATACATGTGTTTCCTTTGGTGCTGCTTGAAATCTTGCCACCAGTCCCACTGCCTGCATTATATCTAGTCTTGTACCTGTAACATATAGTAAGCTGCCAATCATAGATCTATACAATTTCTAATTTGCCTCAGGAGATTCATCATATTTACTCAACTTGCATCCTGTAACCATGGGGGTACTTACTGGTTTGCAGTCTTCTAATTTGAATTTCTTCAGCATTTCTTTTATATACTTGGTTTGTGAGAGAAATACACCCTTCTCTGATTGTGAAATATGTAGTCCAAGAAATAAGGACAACTCACCAAGCATTGACATTTCAAATTCATTTTGCATACTCTTTGCAAATTTCTGACACATCTTATCATTATTGCCTCCAAAAATGATATCATCCACATAAACAACCATAATTAGTAAGTCATTTCCTTCATTTTTGATGTATAAATTACTATCAACTATTCCTTTCCTAAAATCCTGTTCCTGAAGATACTTATCCAACCTTGAATACCAAGCTCTAGGAGCTTGCTTTAGTCCATAAAGAGCCTTCTTTAATCTGCATACATAATCTGGCTTATCAGTTAGGTTGAACCCCTCAGGTTGCTCAATGTAGACCTCTTCTTCCAAGACACCATTGAGAAAAGTTGATTTAACATCCATTTGATATACTTTGAAGTTTTTGAAACTTGAGAAGGCTAAAAACATCCTTATGGCCTCAAGTCGTGCAACAAGAGAAAATGTTTCATCAAAATCAATCCCTTCAACCTGTGCATAACCTTTGCATACCAATATTGCTTTATTTTTGACTACCTGACCATCTTCATTTAACTTGTTTTTGAAAACCCATTTAGTGCCAATTACATTCTTATCTTTTGGTCATGGGACAAGTTCCCAAGTCTCACTTTTTTCTATTTGATCCAATTCCTCATCCATTGCCTTGACCCAAAACTTATCTTCTCTTACCTCATTGAAATCCTTGGGCTCAATTTTAGACAACAAAGAAAGATTTGCATGCTCACTTGTTCCTATTATCTTCCTCCTTGTCTGTATTTCATCTGGATTTCCAATAATCAGATCTCTTGGATGATTTTTTTGCACATACCTGGATGGAGTCTTAGGTGGTGTTCTTTGTGTTTCCTCTTCTTCTGATTCTTCACCTAATTCTTCTTGGCAACTTTCTTCTTCTTGATACACAATTTCTTGAGCTGGTTCTTTTGACCCTGTCTGTTCATCAACTATCACATTTATACTTTCCATAATTGTATGTGTCCTCTTATTATAGCACCTATAGGCTTTGCTCTTAGTGGAATAGCCAAGGAAAATACCCTCATCACATATTGAATCAAACTTACCCAAAATTTTCTCTTCCCATCTTATGTAGCATTTGCTTCCAAAATTTTTGAAATATTTTATAGTAGTTGGTCTCCCTTTCCAGAGCTCATATGGGGTTTTGTGATGATTTACTCTTACTTGAGCTCTATTGATGATATATACTGTTGTATGAACTACATCTCTCCAAAAACCATCTAAAATCTTAGACTCATTTAACATAGCTCTAGCCATATTCTCAACAATCCTATTTTTCCTTTCAACTACTCCATTTTGTTGAGGAGTTCTTCTTGCTGAAATATTCTCATTTTGATCCCATGTTGTTCACAAAATTCTATGAATTCACCTGAAGTAAATTCTCCTCCTCTATCTGATCTTAAACACTTAATCCTTCTACTTGTTTTATTTTCTACTAATTCTTTGAATACCTTGAACTTCTCAAAGGCTTTTGACTTTTCTTTTAAGAAAGCTACCCAAGTCATTCTGGAGAAATCATCTATAAATAACATGAAGTAACTTTCACCTTGTAGACTCTTTGTCCTTGTGGGGACCACATAGGTCAGTGTGAACTAGTTTCAATGGTTTAGATGATGTAAATTCTTTTGACTTGAAACTTGTTCTTGTTTGCTTTCCATGCTTGACATTGTGCACAAATTGTGTTTTGTGGCCTTTTTATCTTGGGTAAATCTCTGATTGCCTGCTTGTTTCTTATTTTCACTATGTTGTCAAAGTTCAGATGACCCATTATTCTATGCCATAACCAAATCTCATCTTCTTGTGATAAGAAACACTTTTCTCCCTTAATATCACTTAGCATGTAGAGATTGTTTGTAGTTCTACTGGCATCTGCAATGAGCTTTCTAGTTTTAGATTTTCTGATCTCACATCTATTTGGATGAAAAGTGACCGTGTGCCCCTGATCACAAAGTTGGCTTACACTTAGTAAATTGTGCCTCAATCCCTTGACATACAATACATTCTTTGTCTTTGTTTTTCCATTATCTAAACTCAAGGTTCCTTTCCCACATATTTTTTTGAACCATTGTCACCAAATTTTACTGATCCTCCATTGATTTATTTAAGTACAAGAAATTTACTCTTGTCCCCTATCATATGACTTGAACAACCACTATCAAGAAACCACTGTTTTCTCTTATCTTGCACATGAAGAGTTATTTGTACCAACATTGACTTCACTTTTTCTTGCTCTTTTCTCTCTCTCCTAATTGTTGAGGTTGTATTATTTTGAGCCTTTTGATCCTCCTTTTTTTCTTAATTCAAGAAATATCGTTTTACACCATTTGGTCTTGTGCCCAAAGTTATTGTATTTGTAACATATGATATTGTCATTCATGAGAGGTGCAAAAGAATTGAAATTTCTATCAACATTATCTCTCACATAAACAGTGCAATGTACAACTCTATGACCATATTTGTTACATGAAAAACAATAGCCATGGAAGAGATTTTGTAACCTTGTTGGAGTGCCTTGAATAATATGGTCGCATGCTTCTTCCTTTGTTGTTCTTGTAATTGAATTTTGTCCATGGATCTTCTTTGCCTTCTTCCTTCTTGATGCTTTTGCCTTTCAATGCATTAGCATAAGTCATGGGCTCTTCTTCTTTTGATATATTTGTTCCTTGGGAGCTTGACTCCTCTTTCTGTTTCCCTAACTTTATATCTTGTTGTAACTTACCCTTAGTCTTTTCAAATTCCTTTCTTAGAGAGACAATTTCTGATTCTAATCTTTCACATTCTAACTCTTTTGCCTTTAACTGTTTTGCCATATCTTGTTCAATTTTCCTTCCCTCTTCAAATTTTACCTTGATCTCTATGAGGTTTTGTAGAATTTCCATCTTTTCTTCCTCATCCTCTTGGATTTGATCCTTCAAACTTGAATTCTTCCTTCTAACCTTTTCCAATTTTCTAAGAGCAGTAATAAATTCCTCTTTTCTATTTTTTGAGGTCATGTATGTTCTTGTGGGATCTTCCTTCAAGCTTTTAGGCTTTTCATGAAGGAACCCGCTCTGATACCAATTGAAGAACATAAGCTTATACTGAGAGGGGGGTGAACAATATAAGATAAAACTTTTTACTTTTCAATCCAAATGATAACAACAATAATATCAAAGCAATAAAAAATGCACACATCATCACACACATGAGAGACATGATTTAACATGGTTCACCCAATGTGGGCTACTCCACGGAGAAAATATTCCTTATAAATTTTTCTCAATGAATCTTTTGGGAATCAACTCCCTTTTACAATGTTTATGGATCTCTATCCAAAGGAGACACCAATCCCCTTATGCTCTGGTTTGTGGATCTCTCTCCATAGGAGACCTCTATCCCCACTACTCTAGTTTGTGGATCTCTTTCCATAGGAGAACTCTATCCCCTATGCTCTGCTCAACTCTGATCAAATTTACTCATAAATATGATCTAATCTACTCACAACACTATCTTAAACCTACTCACAAGTCTACCTCTAACCTACTCACAAGTCTACCTCAAAACCTGCTCACAAATCTACCTCAAACCTGCTCAAAATTTATCTCTAACCTTCTCACAAGTCTACCTCTAACCTGCTCATAAGTCTACCTCAAACCTACTCAAAATCTACCTCTAACCTCTTAATTTACTCTTATGGAGATATATCTTCAAAACATGTCTCATAAATAATTAATTTTTCTAATGCCACTTCAAGGGTTAGATTGCAAGATACTTTCTCAAAACATCCACATGAATTTTCACCTTCTAAAATGCTCAATGAAATCTGAATTTGATATTCGATCACTCTTCTTTTGTTTTCAAAGATGATGCATTAAAACTCAACAAAACCTCTCAAAATTCCTTTTCATAATGCAAGAAATACAATAAAATTATCAAGCCACTTTTACACCTTATTACTCCTAATATTGCAAAATAATGTTCAATCCAACAAAGCCACAAATTACACATATAAATTTTCATTTACACCTTATACCTCCTTCTTGATACAAATGAATTAAAGCACTTCAAATTTCCAAAAAGACCATTAAAGCATCACTTTATCTCATACCTTATAGCATTAACAAGAACTCCACTTCATATTTTTATTCAAAAATTAAACCATCACTTTTCAACCCTTTTAATTAAAAATTAAAAGCAAAAATTATTTCTCCTTATGTCTCCCTAAACAAGTGCGTGGCACATACCTTTGACTTGGGCACAAAATAATTTTCCAAAAATTATTCCCTTGCTACTGCCTATCATCGCGATTCGAACCTGCACTACCTGCTAGCCAGTGCCTTAGCCACTGGCTAGGCCACCATGTGGGCTAGCCACCCACACAACACCAAAAGGTGCTCGCTGTCCTTTATACCCAAACTCCACCACAAATCAAGAGGTTTTCCAAACAAAACTTTATCACCTTGCTACCACCACGTCTCGAACTCGAGACCTCTCTTCTACCATGCCCTAGCATCGTGGGTTCTACCATCTGGGCTACCTACCCGGATGGAACCAAATATTGGTCCCCTTCTCCTTATTATGTGCTCTACCTCGATATGCAAAAATGTCTTGTTGTCTTCTCCTTCTCCACCGCAAATCGAATGAACTTAGGCACATTCATTTTCTCATTAATTTCTCCACCTTGGCTTAGCATTATATATAATAAATTTGATATGGTCCTTGATGTCGATGCATTTGATTTTCAAAGAAAATTTTGGTGCTCGATTTGATTTTTTAATTATTATAATTATTTAAATCCTCAAGGATTTAAATATTATAATTTTTCCTTTGGACCTTTTCTTAGGATAAAAAACTTTGCCACCATAAATCATTTTTTCTTTTTCTTTTGCAAATGCCACTATGGTAAAACTATTTAACCTTTATTTTCCTTGACATAAATGACAACCAATGTCATTAACTTATGCCATTAATTCTTTGACATCAATGACAACAATATACTCAAAATTTCCAATATTGGTGTAGTCATTTTGACCTACATTATTGGTGCCTCTTGGGAAATTTTGCTAGCAAGATGTTAGAATCCAGAGCCTTCATCCATTAGGCATCAGAGTAAACAAAACAAAATAAAAAGGAATAAATAGGTAGATACAAAGTAAAATTTTGTTATCAGAGAGGCAAATACTAGCTATTCTTTAGGAGCTTCTTCTTCATTCGAATTCACTACTTCTTTGTCTGCTTGATCGCTTGTGTTTCCTTCCGATTGATCACCTTGTACAGTCATTTTAGCCTCTCTTTTTTTCCTTATTTTTTTATAATATCATTATAAGTGGTACATACCTACTTCCAAGCTTCATCATTTGATTCAAAGGTATCCATGAACATTAGGTGTAGATACTCTAGTTCTTCAACTTTACCATAAGATAAAACTTTCGATCTCATAAATAACTCATGCAAGAAAGAGTTGATCTGCGTAAGATATTGAGCCTTTATAAATACTTGATCTTCCTGAATGGGTTCTTCCTAGCTATCTATCTCAAACTCATCTTCTATAAAATATTTCTAGGAAGCTTTAAGCCCATCTTCTTCTAAGATGTTCATCCCAAAAACTTGGAAGTCCGCAATTTTCCACCATACTTAAATGCTTCAATATACCTCTAGCATCGATATTAAGTTCTTGAATTATTTTAATGCTTTTAGTCACAATATTGTGTCTTCTAAAGAAACTTTGGGTAGCTATTTTGTCTTGATACCATGCTTCATTTTGAGTTCTATTCAAAATATTTTCTTACGTACTTTTAGCTAAAATTTGTATCTTGGTCATGACAGTTAACCTTACCTGCAAGAAGGTTATAGATGCGGTGAATTTATATTCTAATCAACTTAATGTCTCCTTTATTTTATCCCAAGTATAGTAATATAGATCATGCCTTAAGGCCCATTTTTAGTATGTTTTGAAACATCTTTTTTCTAGCCGCTTTGGCCTATTCCTTAGATAAAACAACGGTTTTGCCCTTCTCCTCCTGAATCTATTTTTAAATATCTTCCACCTACTTATTAAAAATTTGGATCTATTTGGAAGCTTTTATCACCTCTTCCTTATACTTAGCTACTTCGTTGAATCTCTCTTCCCACTTATTGACCTCAAGCTTTGAGGATTTTTCAATAGTCTTCAGCTCTTCTAGAGTTGATTCCAATTCTTTCTTGGCTTCTTCAGCTCTGATGTATTTTTTATTGAAATAATATGCATTCAAATATATGGTTCCCATTTGGACCTAGACCATTCTCCATTCATCATGAATCTGAAGCTAAGTAATATCGTCAGTTACTATTTCATCCTGATAATCGTCAAGCATCATTTTCCCTTGGGTTTTTCTACCAATGGTGTCATCTTCATTCTCGAGTGTTGCATGCTGAGGGGGTCTAGAGCCATTACCTCTTGAATATGGGCTATGTTCATGGAGGCTTGAGCACAACTATAATTCCACCATTCTAAGGTATTTTTTTTAGCCTTTTTTAACTTCTTGAGTTTGGAAATGATAGGGTGATCTTCGATAGAAGTAGGGATAGATTGCAAATTAGGAAAATTGGCAATACGGAAAGGAATGGTGACTAGAGTGGCATCTATATTTAGTGGTCCATTTAGGGAAACTATAGGGATGTTCAAAGATGATATGGGATTAGATGATGCTTTTGATGTAGGTGGTGATGGTGGAGGTGGAGGCTACTTGTTTAAAATATATAAAACATCACCTTTTAAAGTAGAATGGAAGGGAGATTCCTTTTGGGATTGAGAAGAAGATAAATTAGAAGAGATAGAAATCATACCTGTCGCTACTAATGATTTTTATGGATTTGTATATTTAGTAGGAACTGGTCCCTCAGTAGGAACTGGTCCTTCAGTCAAATTTTAAGGTTCAAAATCATTGAATTCTTGATGTTGAGGGGGTTACTTTGCATCCTTTCCTACATCCCATATTTTTAGATTCTTTATTGATTTCTTCATGCCTGCTTCTTTTTTGCTTATTACCTATAATAGACTAATATCATTTTTTGTATATGAGAGGTTAGTCATCAGACTCTATATCAAAGGTCGAAGGGGAACGTATTTAGGACTTGCCTTTTTAGGGACCTCTTGTTGTTCAATGACAATTTCCTTCCCTTTATCTCATTCTATTTTCTTCTTTTCATAATTAGGAGGATTCCTTTCTTGGGTGCCATGAAAGATTGGTGTAACCTTGTTAGTGAGGGTTTCTGACCATGTAGCTTGATGTTGTTCATACCAGAGGAAAAACTCATGATCATTTTTAATCCCCACTTTGAAGTGGTCATATTAATTTGAACTCTCATCATCCACCATGCTAGAACCTTTGTTGTTATCCACTCTGCCTCATTTTGCATTCTATTTATATCTTTATCTTTTAAAACATGGTCAAGATTATTATTAGGGTAATAATAAGCCACATGCTTATAGACATCATGCCACAAGGGTAGAGGTTGCATCTGATCTACATACCATTCCAATGCTTCATTTTCTACGTTGTTTTTGTCTCTCTCAACAGTTTCTCTATAAGCCAAATGAAACTTCTTGAAAGGAGCTTTGTTCAAAGTAGCCTACCTTTTTCATAAACCTATCAAGGAGATAATACTTCCACCTTTGTGGTAATTCTACTAGCTTTAGAGATTTAAGGGCTTAAGTGATCAATTCATGCTACCCTTTTTTGGATAAAGCTATATCGTCAAATAGGAAGGGCATTGGACATGTACCAGTTCTACCTATTCCTATGCCAAACATGAAATTGATGTACTCTATTTATATGACATATTCCTAGGCAAATAGGCAATCGATGACATAGTATGGAAGTAAAAAAGGCTTCCCAATTAATTCTTAAAGCTTGATGACTACTCTTGAAGTCAAGATAAATTGATCACCTTATTATTGATCACCTTATTTTGCATGCTGGTGTTGCAAAATATTTTGCAATTTTGGAGATAACCTATCTATATTTTCATATATGATTTGCAGAGTTGTTCCTATAAATTCCCTATGGTAATATGACTCAACCTTTGAAAGTATTGTTGTCCATTCGTATACTAGTAAACTTTTTTCCTTTTCATATTTGTCTATTACAAATATGGAATAAAGTTGCTTTGACATAAAAAATAAGAAGATCCATACTAGGTATAATAAAAACCTAAAAGATTCTTGGGACCCTTTCTACATCTTGGACAAGCCCTCATGGATTTTTTTGAAATAGGAAAGCTGACCAATCAAAAAAATTGGCATGGTGCTCTCATCCATGATAGAGGGGTCATAAAACTTGGGGTTTGAGATGCATTGAGCTACTGCGATCTACCACCTATACACTTGTGAATTTTATTTTAGTCCCACTACCATAACTAGCATAGAAAAAAGCTTTTTGTTTTTGAATTTTGAGAGGAGAATAGGTGCTTCTAGCAGAATTCCTCTAGTAGGTGGCTCCAATAATTACAATTGCAAAACATTCTTGATGTTATTGGTGGGGGTATAGAATTTATCCTGTTCAATGGGTTCAAATAGTTTGGGTTTTAAGATATGCCTTCTATTACCAATGAAGGCAACCTTAAAATATTTGGGATCCAAAGAAATAAGAACCTTCCCCTTAGAATCTTTAATAGTTCTCTATTTGGGGTCATGGAATTCTGCCATAGCTCTGATGAGCTCATGGCAAGGGTGGATGGGGATGCAAGTATACCAGGAAAGCAATGAATGGTAAGGGAAAGTAATTGGGGATAAAGGAGCTATACCTTTATCTACTCTCACCTTCATGTCCTTCCAAATGTTTACTAGGCTCTTCCATGTGATAATCGTGTGAGTAATTTTGGCATCCCTGTCCATAAACCTTGCATCCTTCTCTTTTACCTGATGAGTTACTGCAGTAGGTGAAGATGACATAGCCATGATAGTTATTTATTATCATGAATTTGGTGAGGAGAATTCTTTGGATCTATTTGCACGAAGCTATATCTCTAAGGATATTCGGGGAATTTTTTTGTAAAAAACACTTCAAAAGAGAAGAGTGCAAGGAATGAAGGCTTACATGACATAAATAGGATTACATGCATGAATTAGGGCATCGTGCAGTTATTTTAGTAGGTGTTGCACATTCTGTGAGTAATTTCAAACATTGTTTCAGTATTGTTTCACATGCCACCTTTCCAAAGCCAACCATTGTATGTTGCCTCTCTTAGAGCTAATAACTTCAAATCACCTTTTATTGAGGCAATAACTTCACACGGTGGTATCTTGAAAGAAACGTATTCAAATTTGAAAAAGAATTTTCTTTCCAACCACAAAATCGTGTCACTTTTTTATTTTGACCAAGAGATGTCGTTTTGTTGTAAAATCATGACCTTTTTTACTTCTGAACTTGCATCAAGATTTTTAGCTCACGAGGATCAGTCCGATCACAAGATCATGATTTTTTTTAAAGAATTGACCTAGGAATGCAATTATGCCATGAAAATGCAACTCTTTTTATTTTTAGGCTTGCTTCTAAAAAAATGGGATTGGTTGCAAAATCATGACTTTTGCTAGAATACTACATTTGAAAATACATAATGTACATAAAATACCATAGAGGAGAGAGTCACCAGCTCACTTGAAATAGAGCTTTAGGTGAAAACCATTGACAGAGACAGGCTATGTTTGGTCCTATTCATCCTTCAGCTAGAAAGAGTTGTGTTGCTTTTTAGAAATTATTTTAAAAGGGCCTTTCCAAAATGCATCAAACTTCTAATGGAATCCTAGTTTTGTCTTATTCTCATCCCATCTTAAAACTATATCTCCAAATTTAAATTTTCTAAGGCTAGCATTTTTATCAAACCATTTCTTAGTTTCTTCCATATATTTTTGATAATGATTGTAGGCTTGTTCTTTTTGCTCTTCTAGTTGTAAGAGTTGTATCAACCTGTTTTCCATTGGCTCTGCTTCTTCAATACTAGCTTGACTAAGAAATTTTAAAGTGGGTATCTCTATATGCACCGAGAATAACTTCTTTACCATAAACCAAGGAGTAAGGTGATGTTTTGATGGATTTATTTATGGTAATTCTATAAGCCCATAATGCCTGATTTATCAATGAGTGCCAACTTCTCTTGTTATCCCTTAGAGTTCACTTTAGAATCCTAAGTAGGTTCTTATTTTTTGATTCTGCTAAGCCATTTCCTTGTGGATAATAATTCAAATATATTTTCAAATATATCTTGTATTTACTAGAAAAAATAACCATTTTAGTACTTACAAAGGATGAACCATTTTTAGTCACTAATGCATTAGGTATGTCGAATCTCATTATCAAACTCTCCACAAATTCCATCACAACTTATTGATCAAATTTCTTGATGGGTATTGCTTCAACCCATCTGGTGAAGTAATATATGGTAGTCAGAATATATTTATGTCCAACAAATGAATTAGGTTATATTATTTATATGAAGTCCAAGACCCATTGTTGGAAGGGTTCCTCAACCTGAATAGGTCTCAAAGGCATAGAAGCATTCATATTCCTCCCAACATACCTTTGGCATTCTTCATAATCTCTAGTTATCTTGAATGCATCTGAGAAGATGGAGGGCCAATAGCAACATATTTTATTATCTTCAGGGTTGTAGTTCTTCTTGAATAGTGTCCACATGATAGTCCTTCATGAAATTCCTATAAAATATTTTGTTTTTTATCATATTTTATACACCTTAGAAATATGCCATCCAAATTTTTTCTGTACAACCCTTCTGGTAATAGGGTATCCTTAAAATCTTGGATTCGATACCTTCTCCTTTGTGAGGCAGTTAAACTTATTGGGCACTTTCCAGTCTAAAAATATCTTACCAATTCATCAGTCCAATCGATGTTTTCTAAAGGTTGATCATCTTCTGGAGTATATTCCTACACTTGGTAGGCTATGTACTCTATCGAGACTTGTTTGACCAATTCTTGACATAAGGATTTGCATCTCATCAACTTGTTTGGATGGATTTCCATATTCATATTCTTGTATATTTGACACCCAACCAACCCTTTTCTCACCAAGCTCTCCCTATATGATGAAATTTTTTACATCGGGATGAACTATGTACACAATGATTTTGCTTTGTGAAATAAAATGTCTATAATTCTTCAATGACTTCATAATGGCATATACTTGCTTCTCAATAAGTTGTATTTTTCTTTGTGTTCTTGCATGGTTTGACTAAGGAAAGTGATAGGTCTTCCTTAATTATATCTACCCTTTTGAGTAAGGACTACTGCATAAATCTCCTATTTACCTACAACATATAGAATGAACCCCTTCGAATAATCTAGGTTAACCAGGACAGGCGCTTGAGCTATTTACTCTTTTGTTATTTTGAAAGCTTACTTCTACAAGTCTATCCATTTAAACTTAGCATATTTCTTTAACAAATCATTCATGGGTTTGACAATTTGTGCAAAATCTACTATGAACTTGTGCATAAAGTTGATCTACCCAGAGAAGAATTGCAAGCCTTTTTTTAGAGGTAATGGAAGTTCTAATAGTGCTTTTATTCTGTTAGGGTTTATAGCTAATTCAAATTTAAAAATAACATGACCTATCAAGACTCCTTCAACAGAAAATATGGACTTCTTTGGATTCAAAGAGATACTAAACTCTCTACATTTCTTGAAAACTCTCCTAATATGTTCAACGTGATCTTCCTCACTATGATCTTATTGACAAGTTCCCCAAAATCCACATCCATTGCCCTTTGAAAATTTGCTCCAGCATTGGATAATTCAAAATGCATCCTTTCATAAGTGAATGTTCTCCATTTGGTATTAAATGTGGTCTTGTATTGGTACTCATCCTTGACCCATACCTGATTGTATCCAGAAAACCCATCCAATAATGAGAATATTTTCACCCCTACTATAGTATGCATAATATGGTCTATTTATGGGAGAGGATAGTGATCCTTCAACAAATATTTTTTTAGATTTTTGAAGTCTAAACATAGTATGATGTCTCTATTTTTCTTTCTGACTGGTACCAGGTTAGACACCCAAGTAGAATGTTTGATATGCTAGACAATCTTGGCTTCAATTAGCTTCAGCAATTCTTGCTTCATCAAAGCTTTAATTTTTGGGTTCACCGATCTCTATTTTTACCTAAAGGATTTTGCATTCTTTTCAAGCTCGATAGTATGTTGTATTGTTTCCTTTGAGTATACTTTGAGATCACTATAATCCCAAGATATAATATTAGGGAACTCCTTGCATAGTTTCTTTTCTTTACAATTTACTCCAACTTTGATTAACTTTTCAAGTTCTAGTCGAACTTCTTTGTATTTGTGTTTATAAACCTTCATCTTATGACCTGTTGATCTATCATTGTTGTCAAAAAATCTCTTAGTAGTAATAAACCTTTTAGGGATATGATTGTTTTTTAGTTGAATCATACATTCATCTTCCTCATATTTTAGCACCCTATCACTGAAATAATTCATCTCATGGATCAGGAAGTCCAATATCTGGTCATCACTTTCAAATACTTGTCAAAATGTATATTTTTTTGACATTGAAGGCCTATATATAAGTCTAACTATCTTAGACTTCTAGATGATGTTACTTATGGGACATAAATTTGCACCTACTGATGCTAACAGATCAGCATGGGTGTTCTTTTCTCTAGGGATTGCTTTAATTTTCAGAGCTCAAAATCCTCTAATAGATCCCATACCTTATTTCTGTAAGATTTGAGATAATATTGCTTACTAAAACATCTCTTTGTGTCTTGGTTTACTATTAGTTCAGAATATCCATAAATCTATAGTTGTTTAATCCCTAGTTTTTCAACTTTCTTTAGGCCCAAACAAAGTGCCTCATATTTAGCTACATTGTTGGTACAACTCCAATTTAACTAATAGGAGAAAAAAAAATTATCACCTATTGGATAAATTAGGACTATACCATCCCCATCTCCATTCTTACATATTGTTCCATCAAATAAAAATTTCCAAGTTTGATCGGTAGATTGATCTACTCCATGTGAATAAATGGAATTATTTTTCTCATGCTTCATGATTGAGTAACTTCCAAGTTCTATTTTAATAATTAATTGAAGTCTTGGAGGGAAAATTGGTCTTCTTTTTGTAGTACATCTAGGACTTCCTCCATCAAGTTCAAATATTCCATTTCCTTAGTCATTATGTTCACTGTAGTGGTCTATCTTCCTTCTTCAATTTTTTAATATGGAAGGTAGATGGTTTTTCATTGAATATATTGACACTTTTGCCTTTGAATGGGATTTATAAGTGCAAGTCATCCATGGATAAATATCATACTAATTTAGCTATGAATTATTTGGATAGACACATACCAAAATAAGTTTCCAAATCTACTAAAACCTCTAGTATAACTGTAAGTTGAGGTATTTTATGCAGAACTATAGGAATATCTTTGATCACTCTCACAGTCTTCATTGGGATACCATCCAATTGCAAAACACCTAGGCTTATTCTAGTGTATTCCATTCCCATGATGTCACACACAACTTTTGGTATCATAGTAGTTGCAGCTCCTGCGTCTATGATACAATTATGCACAACCTATCCTTCCATATGAAGAGATAAATAGAAAGACGATGGTCTATTTTTTCTAGTAGCAGATGTCAAATTGGATTGAGTTGAATTTAACTAAGATGGGATCTTAATTTTATTTTTATAAACCTTAGGTATTCCTATAATAATTCAATTTGTCCTGGGAATTGTAATGCATCATATATACTTGCTTTAGAAGGGATCTTCTTCATTTCTCCCACTATATTGAAAGGAAGTGGATCAACATTCTTCTCCTTTTCTTTTGTAAAGGTGTCATATTTTTTTATATACCCTTGAGTTACATTTATTATCTGACATTTATTCAAAGAGGGATATCTTAAATTATCTCTTGCTTGTTCTTGGGTTTCAACCTCAGTAAAAGAGGAATATCTTAAATTATCTCTTGCTTGTTCTTGGGTTTCAACCTCCTTCTTCGAGGTGGCTTCTCTGCGCATTTTTGCTTCTTTTTGACCTATATTTTGGAGTATCTTTTCATGAGGGACCCTTTTTTCAACATAATTTCTCACAGGTGAAGGTAATTTTAAGGGGTTGAGCTCTTAGGGATCTACCTATAGGGTTTTATTCCATGATCTGGTCTAAACAACAAATTTCTCTACTAAAGGAATCATAATATTATGGTTTTCTTATCTAATCATGTTTACTTGCCCTTTATGAGATTTTTCTGCCCTCTTAATAGCTATCTTCTAGACATAATGTTGATGGATCATACATAAATTTTCACGATGGGTATCGTTATATGTAGATCACCAAAAGTCAAATTTTGTTGAAGAGTTAGTAGGTTCATTATCATTGTCAGTGTAAACCATGTTTGATATCTCCTAATTTCTATGACTTGTGGAATATTGATCTTTCATTACTTGTGGAATCTCCTCAGATAGAAAATTCTCTTCACTTCTATCCTTTCCATTGATGTTATATTATTGGTTAGATTCTTGATGAATGATTGCATGTCCAATAGGACTATAATTTGAGGATCATAAGTTGATAAAACTGATGATACAAGGATTGCAGGAATGACAAGTAACACTGAGGGAGAAAGGGTTGCATGTACTAACAAAATAAAAGGCTATACGATCCATTTAGGGAGGTCTACATTGGAGGTAGAAGCTAGGCTTGGAAAAATAGTATTAGATACTTATGGGAGATCTAGAAAGATAGGCATTATCATCTTTGGAGGGAACCTTCTGATAGCAATGAGATCCTTTTTAGCTTTCTGAGCTTCTTGGAATTTTTTTGATAAGGTAAACACTTAGACTACCTGATCACCATGCTTATATCTAAATTTAAAGCTCTCGGGTAATAATATATTATTTTCTTATTTGTCAACCTCAGCCCATCAGGTTCTCTCTACCAAGTATAACTGAATCTGATATTGAAATTGACTATTTATTCTTGAGGATATTTTTGAATAATGGTGAACTTATTGAGCAGAGAAAAATAACCAGCTTGTTTGTTGAACTCTTCTACAAATTTACCAGCGAGTTGGGCCCAGGTAGCTATAGTCTGATTAGGAAGGACCCTATACTAGTAGAGCATTTTTCCCTTCAAAAATATGACTAACAACCTTATCATTACATCTTATTCTGTAATGTTATGTATTGGTGCTAACTAGAGTACATCTTGGTAGTGTTCATAAGCCATTTTTCTTGTACCATCATACTAAGGTAATGCTTTCAAAGCTGCTACAAGGATCTGATGTTGGGTTGCTATATTCAGGGGGCTTGAATGATTCAATGTGGGGTAGGGTATATTGGGTTGATTTATGATCATTATAACTACTGTGTCAGTTGGTATTATAGTAGTATGGGTAGTTGTGCTTGAAATTATACTAGTAGCAATACTAGGAAGATTTGTAGGGGAAGGATTTATCGATCTTATAGTAACGATAGAAGAAGAAGTTGATCGAGCAAAAAATACTAGATTAGCTCTAAGGCTATCAAGATGTAATTCAAAGAACTCAATTGGTTCTTCAAATTGTTTTTCTTTAGATATGGTTTTTATATATCTTGGTATTCAACTACAAAATAGATAAGAATTTTCTTCGATTTTATTTTTTGAACATAGTCACCAAGTGATTTTAAAATTTAAACAAGGCAAAGGAAAGCACCGAAACTTTGAATTCTAAGGATAGTGGGATTGGGTCCCACTGGGTATGCCAAAAACTATTGGTATAAAATTTACCTTTGGTTACATCTGCACCCAAGAATTTTCCAACATTGAATGATCGGTTCTAAAACAAAGATTACCCAGTTCAATCTCTACAGAAGGTTGGTTCCTTGCTTAGTTGTGAAAAAAATAAAGAGTAAAGTGTATAAAGAGAGGGAAATATAGTTATTGCTAGAACATTGAAGAGGTACAAGTTAGACAACAACAAGGAAATGCATACATATTTTGTAGATAAGCATTCTTTAAACCACTAAATAAAAACAACTAGTTCTCTGGTGTAGATTAAATCAATATTTAACCCACTAGAATCATTAAATCTATAACTATTGAAATTAAAACACATAAATTCAAATATAGAATTAAAGCGGTTCACATTCCATGTAGCTTATATAGAAGTATCAATTCATTCATACATACATGATTGCACACCATTGAACCAGAAGCCAAAATAGGGAGTTTATCTTTATTTATTTTAGAAGTCTACATACATTTGATCTTGTAAACATCCAAGAGCTGACCTCTTTTCAAGGTCGCTCATCCTATATATACACTCCCTTACAATGGAAATATTAAAGTCTGTTACAATAATATGCTAGCTGGTCTATTCTGGAGAGATGCTAAACAACATCTATTAGACTAAGGAGAAACAATGTAGTGGAGTCTTCAATAGAAAACGGTTGGGATATGATTCTTTGGTTACTGCATGTTCGCATGATAGAATACTAGATTCTATATTTATATTGCAGTGAAAATATTTGAAAAAATATTACAAATTATAGAATTAAGATGAATCACGATTTGAAAAAGGATCACAGTTGCACTATTAAGGGGGCTCCTTCTAATGTATATAAATAAATATATTATTTTCCCTCCCTGCCTATAATAATTTCAATACCTAATATTTATATCTAACCTAGAGCTACATGGATGAAGGGACGTGACTATTCATGTTAGTAATTAATAATATAATAATTAATGAATTAATAATATTAACTATTAATGTTAGGATGGAGGATCCTAACATGCCACCCCTCTCGAAAGAAGCTTTATCCTCAAATCTGGGACTAAGGAAATTGTTGTTGAAATTGATGAGGTATTTTCCAAGTAGTATTTACACAAGTTTTTCGAAGGTAGAGATATCTTGAGGGTCGAAGCGTTAGTGGGGGGTTTCCAAGAAGAATAGTAGGATCATGATGATGGGGGGCAACCCTTGGGGTTCCTCAAACACTTCAGAATGATGCATCAAAAGTGGTGGTAACACTTCTACATCTTTCTATTGTTCCCTAGGAGAGTCAATAGAAAATGAGTGTGTAGTCACCTTTCTACCTTATTTTTGGATAGGTTTTACCATGTGGTGAGAACTCACTATTTATGAAGAACTTGTGTGTAGTATTTTTAGAGTGTATGTCTGGCCTTCATTGGTCACTTCTTGTATGTCTACCTCATCTTTTCCTAGGGTATCGATCACTTCTTGTACATCGACCTCATTGCCTTCATTGTTGTGATTAGGTGCTTTGGTCACATCTTGCACATATTCCTCACCTTCTCCCTCTATGGAGTGATAGGGATCAACTAAATTCAAAAATTGTACATCTACCTCATCTTTACCCCCTATGGAGGAACAAGGATCATCTAGATTTAATAAATACAATGTTTGTGTAGCACAAC
The DNA here is from genome assembly GCA_028583015.1 of Wollemia nobilis. NCBI lineage: Eukaryota > Viridiplantae > Streptophyta > Pinopsida > Araucariales > Araucariaceae > Wollemia > Wollemia nobilis. The sequence goes on along the minus strand of JAQPPZ010002970.1, from coordinate 1,833,370 downwards.
GACTATGAGGCCCAAATTTCTCATCACAAGTATAGCAGATATCTTTCACTCATTTCTCCTCCATGTCTTGTAGATCAAGATACTTAAATGGTAAGGGTTTAGGTTTGTGATAGTGTGCATGAACGATGATTTTTTAATAGGTTGCTCCCTATTTCAACGTTGAACATTGAATTTATCTTTGGCTAACAAATCTAATCCAATTGCTTATTGTAGTGTGCGGGAGTGTACATCACGACCTCCACTCTCATTTCTTATTTCAATCCACTGATAAAACAACTTATGAGAAATGATTTGTCCAACCCTACTATGTGATTGGTGATATCCTTAAACTAAATTTTATATGCACACACCAATGTAATTTGACATAAGTGGATGATATTAAGTAGAAAAAGTAGGATGGGATCATGATATATTTATCCATTGGCCATTTACATAGTTGTTTGGTAAAACGGTGTTGCAAAAAGTTTTGAAAATCATCAAAAAAAATCATCACAAAAATTCATTGACAAAAGTTGCTAAATATCATCGTCAAAATTTTACAAAAAAAAGTTATCGACAAAGGTTTTGCAATAAAAATCATCAAGAATTTGTTGTCGTCAAATTCTACACAAATTTTCACCAATAATTGTTGCAATAATGTTATCATCAAAAACTTGTTTTGGATTTTTTGGTTTATAATGTTGTGAAGTTAATGAGGGCAATAGGTGTACTGTGACAGGTATGCAGGAGGTATGGGTGTAGACTATGAGGATACATCAAATATAGGGAAGGTGGTGACAAAGAGTGAGGATACGAACAATGGCACAAGACAAATGAATACTTTGCATGGGGAACTATGCTAGGGCAGACACTAGACACAATAGACCAAGACAACATAGGACTAGAAAGACACGTAGATATGAGACCACATGGATATATGAATAAGTGGATGATACGAATGAGGATAAGTGGACAAAGGGGGACAAGAAAATCGATAAGGGGAGGTAGAGGTCATGGGTGATGAGGAAAAAATAATATTGAGCAGAGTGGATGGGGCCATGACATGACAAAGGCTAGGCAGTAGTTGGATGGCATATAGTAGCAATAGTTACAAGAGGTATGGAAGGTGGGGTGCGTAAGCACCTATATGACTTTGTAAATGTAGTCAACAAGATAATATCATGATGTCAATTTTAAAGATAAATATTACCACCACAAAATAGATGTGGGACTAAAGTCTTAGATCTATAAAATAAATTTCTTCTCCCTACCTGTCGTATAATTCAAAAATTAAATTTATCTTCAAATATCTTCACCAATATACACATTATGATTATTATTTTATAATATGTGATTGGCCAAACAAAACCTTAGAATAGGGTTTTAAATTAATCTATGGTAATTATATGGTTTGTAATTAGGTTTTATTAATATGAATCATGTAATAAATTTTTACCAATTTCAGGTATCTTTATGCCTTGGTTTTATGATGGATGCCCTGTACATTTAACAAATGTCAAATGTTAATTAATGTTCACCTGGGTCTTATCTTAGGTTTATGAGTTGAACACTTGCATGTATAATTGATAGAACATAATTGGCCACTACTTACTTTAGGGCCAAAAATTATTTTATGTTCAAACTTGAACGTTCCCTGAATATCCTATATATAAAATATCAAATCTTGCTAGCTGTAAATTTATTTGTATGTTGTGATGAACTTGTTGGCAATTTTGGGTTTGAGATCCTACCTTCTTGTCTATGATTTGTCATTGATGTCAAAAGGAACTGGCATTAATGTCAAGAGGATTTATTGGCTTCAAAGGTTGAAGATTCCAAAGAATCTTTTCTAGAAGATTCCGAAGAGATTCCATTTGGCATATGAAAAGGTTTTTATCAAAACCATGGCAGGTTTAAGGGTTTTTATTAAAACCAGGTGGATGCATTAAGGGTTTTTCTCAAAACCACTCTCAACTTAATGCAAAGGTTGAAGACACTTATTAATTAAATAACTTAATTAATAAAAACTTTTTAAGGTTTTTTAATTAATTATTTATTTGATATAGTGATTAAATTATTTTAATAATTTAATGGGTTCTCCACCTAAGGTCTAAGGTCTAAAAGACCTGTGATTATTATTTTTTAAATAATCAAAAGGGTTTCATAAACCCTAAAGTTGTTTCGAAGGCGCAAAAATAATATTAATTTGAAAAGTTTGAATTATCCTCCCATCGAAGTCGTGCATAGCATGGAAGTTTGGCTATATAAGCCATAACCTATAGTCCAAAGCAATGGTGAAAAATAAATCAGAGTTGCACAAAGGTTGGGAAGTAAAAGCTATGACTATCATTTTTTCGCCATGTTTATCCGCTGCCAAAGGGTTAAGGAGAAGGAGACTCTTGCTAGCCTTCAAGCTAGCGTCATTGGCCTAGTGGAAACGACTGTTCTGCGAAGGCTCTTGAAGTGAGGTCAAGCGTTCGACTCCCACCGTGGAGTGTGAGAAGAGTTTTTGCGCTTTGATTTTTTCGGAGGCACTGTTGACCCATGATTTTTGGAAGCATTTTTTTGGTAAGGTTTTTTAAATAAAATCTGCATTTTGTTAAAGAAGAAGTGGTTGGGCAGATTTATTTAAAATTATTTTTAAGGTTAAATTCTTCTTTGGAGATATAAGGTTGATAGTGTGTGGTTGAGATTTTTGGCTTGATTGTTGAGTGAGATTTTCTTAGAAGCTATCATTCCTTGAGCATGGTTTAATTAATTTGGAGAAATAAGGTGTAAAAGGATATATTGTTTGTATGCTTTATATTTTTGGTAGTTGACTTCTAAGGATTGGAGTCATAAGGTGTGTTATGAAATAAATATTTTTGTGGTTACTTTTATGATCTAACCCTAACTTGGTGGCAACGTTGAGGGTGGTGTTGGTAACAGGTTGAAGAACTATTCTCTTCTTCCTCAAACAAAGGTATGGGCAACTTCTTCCATGTATAGTGTTGATGGTGTATTTTCTGAAATTGAGTTTGGAGTGAAAAGGTTGTCTACTAGGTATTCTTGTTGGTGTAAATCCCATTTTCTGGATATTGAATATTGTTTATGCATTAAAATCATTGATGAGTTTTTTGGGTGAATGCATAATTCTGGTTGAGGAAGAGGAAGCATTTTGCACTAGGGTTTATGTTAGTAATTCTTGCTACTTGCATTGAGATGGTGAAACCCTTAGTTGACTATTTTGAGATTGATGGTTGAGTTGCTTCCATAGAGGTTTTTTTGATCAATTTAATGCTTTACTTGATACATGATTTGGGCTTACTCCATTGAGATTGATTTGAGCAAGTTATTCTTTGCATTGGTGATTTATGTTGGTGGCTGTTTTGTTCAAATACCTTTGGAGGGGAAAGGATGTCTACTAGTTTCCTTTTCATGTAGTGATTGGTTGAATGCTTCAAGGTTAATCTTGAGTTGAATGATGTTGGTTAAACCTTGTCTATAAGCATTGTTGTTAAAGCCCTAATTGGTTGAGAAAAGATATTGGTTATGGAAAGAACATGAGTATCATTGTTATATGAGATATTGCATGGTTGGCAATTTTTGGGTTATGTTTCATGTTCTTGAGAAAAGCATACTACATCTATCTTATTCTTTTGAGATTGAGATTGAGTTGAGATTGAGATTGGGAGTTAAGTATAGAACATATTGAGTCTCTAACAATTCTCTTTATGTTTCTATGAGATTTGAGATTGAGATTGGGAGTTAAGTATAGAACATATTGAGTCTCTAAAAATTCTCTTTATGCTTCTATGAGGTTGATGAATCACATTGGGTCTCTAACAATTATCTTTGTAGGTTCATGCTAAGCAAGTTTTTCTTGATGAACTTGTGAGCTGATTTGGACAGATTCTAGTGAGGACTTGTGAGCTGATTTGGACAGGTTCTAGTGAGGACTTGTGAGCTGATTTGGACAAGTTCTAGGGAGGACTTGTGAGCTGATTTGGATAGGTCCTAGTAGAGGATTTGAGGATAGAGTTGAATTGGTTCTTTGATAAGAACCTGAGGACAATTTTGGCAAGTCTTTGAGAAGGCTTGTGTGCAGCAGAGATTGATTTGTTCAAGTTTTATGAGTTGAGGTTGGGACAGATCTGACAGAGTGTGGAAGACTTGTGATGGATCGACTGATTGTGTTTAGTATAGGTTGATGAGTTGCTGTGAAGGTGATCAGTGAGGACAGAGGTCTCTTGAGGCTGAGAATTGAGGATAGGAGGTCTTATGTGGAAAGGAGTTCCACGTGCTAGCAGAATAAGAGGCAGGTGATCTTCTGAAGTATCATTTCCAGAGTTGAGGGGAAGGATTCTCCTTTGGGCAGGAGGCTCATAAATTCATGAGGAGGGGAAGAATTCTCCTTTGGGCATGAGGCTCATAAATTTGTGAGGAGGGTAAGGATTCTCCTTTGGGTAGGAGGCTCATAAATTCGTGAGGAGGGGAAGGATTCTCCTTTGGGCAGAGGCTCATAAATACTTGAGTATGGGAAGGTTTCTCTTTTGGGCTGAGGCTCATAAATATTGTAATTGGGAAGGATTCCCAAAGAACTTTGAGAAAGCTTTTAGAGAAAATATTTGAGTGGACGTAGCCCACCTTGGGTGAACCACGTTAAAATGGGTCTTCATTGTGTGATGTTTTCTATGATGATTAATGCTATGATGATGTCACTGCTATCTAAAGTAAAAATTGATAAATGGTTAACTCTTATATTGTTCACCCCCCCTCTCAGTATAAGTCTATGTTCTTCAATTGGTATCAAAGAAGGTCTCTCCAGGAAGAGCCTAATAGCTTGGAGAAGGATCCAACAGAGGAACATACAGATACATAAAGTGATGAAGAGATTGAATTCAATCTAAAAGGTGAATTCTTTTTGGCCTTAAGAAATCTTGAAAAAATTAGGGAAGAGAATTCTATTCTAAGGCAACAAAGTCAAGAAGAAGAGATAGTAAGATCAGAACTATCTCAAAGTCTCATAGACTTTAAGATTCTAGCTGAAGAAGGGAAGAAGGTTGAACAGGTTCTAACAGAGGTTATCAAATGGAAGGAAGCTGATTGCGAGAAACTTGAAGAAGAAGTGGTGTCTCTTAGAGTTAAGTTGGAATAGCTGGTTCTCAAATAGAATATTCCTTTTGGAAAGCAAAAGGAGGATAGTCTCACCATTCAAGAAATAGGAACTTCAAGAAAGATCAACTTTGAAATAGAAGAGTGATGGATTCAAGTTGATCACAAGAAGAACAATCATCCAAGGCATCAAAACATCTTACATAATACTTTCCATGGCTATTGTCTTTCTTACAAAAAATTTGATCACAAAGCTATGCATTGCAATAAGTTTATGAATAACCATGATAAGGGAAATGTTAATTCTTTTGCACCTCTTGTGAATAAAGATATCATGTGTTACAAGTGCAATAATTTTGGGCATGTAGCAAGAATGTGTAATTTGGATAGATCTAGCAAAGAGTTTACTAGGAAAGGACATGAAATCAAATCTAGATCTATGATAGTTCAAACTGCTTTTCATGCTCAAGATAAAGAGGAAAAATGGTATCTTGATAGTGGTTGCTACAAACATATGACTGGTGAAAAAGAAAAGTTTTTGGTTTTGAAAGAAACATAGAGGGACAGTTAGTTTTGGAGATAACAGGTCAACAAAAATTTGTGGGAAAGGAACTCTTAGTTTGGATGGAAAAACCAAAACATAAAATGTGCTTTATGTAGAAGGTCTTAGACATAATCTTCTGAGTGTGAGCCAACTTTGTGATCAAAGGCACATAGTATCCTTCTTTTCAGATAGATGTGAGATAAGTAAAGAAAAGAATGGAAAAATCATTGCTAGTGCTAAAAGGACTCCTAACAATCTTTACATGTTAAGTGAGATAAAAATGGAAAAGTGTTGTCTATCTCAAGAAGATGAGAGTTGGTTATGGCACAAAATAATGGGACATTTGATTTTTGATAACCTTGTCAATATTAGTCACAAGAAGGCTATTAGAGACTTACCCAAAATAAAGAGACCACAAAACACCATCTGTGGTCCTTGTCAACATGGGAAACAGACCAGAACTAGTTTTAAATCTAAGGGGTACTCATCTTCCAAACCCTTGGATCTTATTCATACTAATTTATGTGGCCCCACCATGACTCAAAGCATTCAGGGAGAAAGCTACTTCATGCTTTTTATAGATAACTTTTCTAGAATGACTTGGGTCACTTTTCTAAAAGAAAAATCTAAAGCTCTTGAGAAATTTAAAGCTTTCAAAGAAATGATAGAAAATGAGACTGATAAGAAAATCAAATGTTTGAGATCAGATAAAGGAGGAGAATTTACTTCAAATGAATTTGTGGAGTATCGTGAACAATAAGGAATTAAAAGAGAGTTTTCAGCAGCTAGAACTCCTCAACAAAATGGAGTAGTTGAGAGAAAGAACAGAACTATTGAAAATATGGCTAGGGCTATGCTAAATGAATCAAAGATTTCAGATGGTTTTTGGAAAGAGGTAGTTAGTACAACAGTTTATATTATCACCAAGGCTCAGTTAAGAGTAAATCATCATAAAACTCCTTATGAACTATGGAAAGGGAGACCAGCTATAGTGAAATATTTCAAAGTGTTTGGTAGTAAATGTTTCATCAGAAGGGAAGATCAAAACTTGGGGAAGTTTTATCCTCGATGTGATGAAGGGATTTTTCTTGGGTACTCCAACAAAAGCAAGGTTTACAGATGCTACAACAAAAGAACTCATACTATCGTAGAAAGCATAAATGTGACAGTTGATGAGAAGATAGGAATACGAGAGTCAGTATAGTAATTTGATGATGAGAATTGTCAAGAGGAATTTAGAGAGGTTTCAGATGAAGAAGAAGAAAGACAACAACTTCTCCCCAAAACTCCTTCCAGGTATGTTCAGAAACATCATCCAAAATATTTGATCATTGGTAATCCAGATAGCAGACAAACAAGAAGAAGAGTTATTTCCTCACATGTTTCCACATATATCTCCTTACTATCTCAGATTGAGCCAAAGGATCTTAGTGAAGCTTGTGCAGATAAGTTTTGGACAAAAGCAATGGATGAAGAATTAAATCAGATAGAGAAAAGTGAAAGTTGGGAATTGGTTCCAAGACCTAAGATTGTCAGAAAAAAGCAAGGTTAGTTTGTAAAGGATATGCTCAAGTTGAAGGTATTGATTTTGAAGAGACCTTTGCTCCAGTTGCTCATCTTGAAGCAATCAAAATTTTTTTAGCTCTCTCAAGTTTTAAGTCTTTCAAAGTGTATCAAATGGATGTTAAGTCGACTTTCTTAAATGGTGTGTTAGAAGAAGAAGTTTACATAGAACAACCAGAAGGATTTTTACTTTCAGAACATTCAGACTATGTGTGCAAGTTGAAAAAGGCTTTATATGGGTTAAAGCAATCTCCTAGGGCTTGGTACTCAAGACTTGATAGGTATCTTCATGAATAGGGATTCAAAAAATGTATGGCAGATAGTAATCTGTATATTAAAAATGAAGGCAATGATATGTTGATTGTGGTTGTTTATGTTGATGATATTATTTTTGGAGGAAACAATACTCAAATGTGTAAAGATTTTTCTAACAACATGCAGAAGGAATTTGAGATGTCCATGATTGGAGAGTTATCTTTCTTTTTAGGTCTTCAGATTTCCCAATCAAAAGACGATATATTTCTCTCTCAAGGAAAGTATATAAAAGAGATGTTAAAAAAATTTGGTATGATGGATAGCAAACCAGTTTATACTCCAATGATTACAAGGTGCAAGTTGAGCAAAGATGATGAATCTCTAGCGGCAGATCAGAGGTTGTACAGGTCAATGATTGGTAGTTTACTGTATGTTACAGCTACCAGACCAGATATCATGCAGGCAGTTGGGTTAGTAGCAAGATTTCAGGCAGCTCCAAAAGAAACTCGTGTTATGGAAGTCAAGAGGATATTCAAATATTTGAAGGGCACTATGGACCTTGCACTTTGGTACCCCAAGGGTGATAAGTTTACTCTCACAGCTTATACAGATGCATATTGGGCAGGAAGTATTGATGACAGGAAAAAGCACTAGTGGTGGAGCTTTCTTTTTGGGAAGGAGTTTGGTTGCTTGGTTAAGTAAGAAACAACCTTCGGCTTTCTTTATCTACAACGAGAGGCAGAGTACATAGCAGCAGTAGCTTGTTGCACACAGGTTTTATGGATGAAAACCACCTTGGAAGACTTCAAAATAAAGCATGATCAACCCATCTCCATATTATGTGATAATAGAAGTGCCATAAGTATCTCCAAGAATCCGGTAATGCACTGAAGAATAAATCATATTCCTATCAAGTATCATTTTCTAAGAGAACAAGTTCAAGACAAGCAAGTTAAGTTAGAGTATGTGCCTACTAAAGAACAGATTGTCGATATCTTCACCAAACCTCTTCCAAGAGATACGTTTGAGTATTTAAGGGAGAAATTGGGAGTTTTACTCCCACCCCAAAATTAATCACCTCAACAGGAGGTGGGGGGGGACTAAGCTAAGAGGCTCTTTCTTAGTCCCAAGACCCAAAGGTGACCCTTTGCCATTGATGACAAAGGGGGAGAGATATGAGTAAGGGGGAGAGCCTCAAGTTAGGGGGAGCTAATTTCTATACAACATTTTTGAGTTTCAATTTTGTTGAGAAGCATGGTTTGCCATCAATAATAAAGGGGGAGATTATTGGCAATTTTGGGTTTGAGATCCTAGCTTCTTGTCTATGAGTTGTCATTGATGTCAAAAGGAACTGGCATTAATGTCAAGAGGATTTATTGGCTTCAAAGGTTGAAGATTCCAAAGAATCTTTTCTAGAAGATTTCGGAGAGATTCCATGTGGCATATGAAAAGGTTTTTATCAAAACCATGGCAGGTTTAAGGGTTTTTATTAAAACCAGGTGGATGCATTAAGGGTTTTTCTCAAAACCACTCTCATCTTAATGCAAAGGCTGGAGACACTTATTAATTAAATAACTTAATTAATAAAACCTTTTTAAGGTTTTTTAATTAATTATTTATTTGATTTAGTGATTAAATTATTTTAATAATTTAATGGGTTCTCCACCTAAGGTCTAAGGTCTAAAAGACCCGTGATTATTATTTTTTAAATAATCAAAAGGGTTTCATAAACCCTAAAGTTGTTTCGAAGGTGCCAAAATAATATTAATTCAAAAATTTTGAATTATCCTCCTGCCGACGTCGTGCATAGCATGGAATTTTGGCTATATAAGCCATAACCTATAGTCCAAAGCAATGGTGAAAAAGAAATCAGAGTTGCGCAAAGGTTGGGAAGTAAAAGCTATGACTATCATTTTTTCACCACATTTATCCATCGCCAAAGGGTTAAGGAGAAGGAGACTCTTGCTAGCCTTCAAGCTAGCATCGTTGGCCTAGTGGAAATGACTGTTCTACGAAGGCACTTGAAGTGAGGTCAAGCGTTCGACTCCCGTCGTGGAGTGTGAGAAGAATTTTTGGACTCTGATTTTTTCGGAGGCACTGTTGACCTGCGATTTTCAGAAGCATTTTTTTGGTAAGGTTTTTTAAATAAAATCTACATTTTGTTAAAGAATAAGTGGTTGGGCAGATTTATTTAAAATTATTTTTAAGGTTAAATGCTTCTTTGGAGATATAAGGTTGATAGTGTGTGGTTGAGATTTTTGGATTGATTTTTGAGTGAGATTTGCTTAGAAGCTATCATTCCTTGAGCATGGTTTAATTAATTTGGAGAAATAATATGTAAAAGGATATATTGTTTGTATGCTTTATATTTTTGGTAGTTGACTTCTAAGGATTGGAGTCATAAGGTGTGTTATGGAATAAATATTTTTGTGGTTACTTATATGATCTAACCCTAACTTGGTGGCAAAGTTGAGGGTGGTTTTGGTAACATGTTGAAGAACTATTCTCTTCTTCCTCAAACAAAGGTATGGGCAACTTCTTCCATGTATAGTGTTGATGGTGTATTTTCTGAAATTGAGTTTGGAGTGAAAAGGTTGTCTACTAGGTATTCTTGTTGGTGTAAATCCCATTTTTTGGATATTGAAGATTGTTTATGCATTAAAATCATTGATGAGTTTTTTGGGTGAATGCATAATTCTGGTTGAGGAAGAGGAAGCATTTTGCACTAGGGTTTATGTTAGTAAGTCTTGCTACTTGCATTGAGATGGTGAAACCCTTAGTTGGTTGTTTTGAGATTGATGGTTGAGTTGCTTCCATAGAGGTTGTTTTGATCAAGTTAATGCTTTACTTGATACATGATTTGGGCTTACTCCATTGAGATTGATTTAAGCAAGTTATTCTTTGCATTGGTGATTTATGTTGGTGGTTGTTTTGTTCAAATACCTTTGGAGGGAAAAGGATGTCTACTAGTTTCCTTTTCATGTAGTGATTGGTTGAATGCTTCAAGGTTAATCTTGAGTTGAATGATGTTGGTTAAACCTTGTCTATAAGCATTGTTTTTAAAGCCCTAATTGGTTGAGAAAAGATATTGGTTGTGGAAATAACATGAGTATCATTGTTATATGAGATACTGCATGGTTGGCAATTGTTGGGTTATATTTCATGTTCTTGAGAAAAGCATACAACATCTATCTTATTCTTTTGAGATTGAGATTGAGTTGAGATTGAGATTGGGAGTTAAGTATAGAACATATTGAGTCTCTAACAATTCTCTTTATGTTTCTATGAGATTTGAGATTGAGATTGGGAGTTAAGTATAGAACATATTGAGTCTCTAACAATTCTCTTTATGCTTCTATGAGGTTGATGAATCACATTGGGTCTCTAACAATTCTCTTTGTAGGTTCATGCTAAGCAAGTTTTTCTTGATGAACTTGTGAGCTGATTTGGATAGGTTCTGGTGAAGACTTGTGAGCTAATTTGGATAGGTTCTAGTGAGGACTTGTGAGCTGATTTGGATAGGTTCTAGTGAGGACTGAAGAACACAAGCTTATACTGAGAGGGGGGTGAACAGTATAAGACCTCTTTTTACTTTTCCTTTATACTTCAAAACAATAAAGCAATATATCCAAAGAAATATCAAAACAATGCACAAGATCATCCACAAAGTGACACAACAATTTTGATGTGGTTCATCCACAAAACTTTTCTCTAAAAGTTATCTCAAAGTTCTTTGGGAAACCTTCCCAATTACAATGTTTATGAGCCTCGGCTCAAAGGAGAAACCTTCCCCCAATCTGAATTTATGAGCCTCTCGCTCAAAGGAGATACCTTCCCCTACCTCTGCTCCGTCGGTGATCCTCTAGAAGACCTCTGCCTCCGCTGCCCTTAGCAAATGGAACTCTATCCATAGAAGACACCTGTCTTCCCTACTCTGGCTGGAGACCTCTGTCCTCAACTCTATCACCTCAAAGTTGGTCCTCGAATTTGCACTAAACACAGTCCTTCGGTCTAGCACAAATGTCCTCTTCCTCTGTCTTTGATTTGCACCAAACACAGTCCTTCGGTCTAGCACAAATCTGTCCTCAGGTTCTTCTCATAGAACCAATGCACCTCTGTCCTCAAGTTCTCTGATAGAACTATCAAACTCAGCTTCACAAGTCCTCTGCTAGGACCTGTCCAAATCTGCTCACAAGTCCCCAACGGAACCTGTCCAAAACTTGCTCACAAGTTCATCAAGAAAAACTTGCTTGGCATGAACCCACAAAGAGAATTGTTAGAGACCCAATGTGATTCATCAACCTCATAGAAGCATAAAGAGAATTGTTAGAGACTCAATATGTTCTATACTTAACTCCCAATCTCAATCTCAACTCAATCTCAAATCTCAAAAGAATAAGATAGATGTAGTATGCTTTTCTCAAGAACATGAAACACAACCCAACAATTGCCAACCATGCAATATCTCATATAACAATGATACTCATGTTCTTTCCAACAACCAATATCTTTTCTCAACCAATTAGGGCTTCAACAACAATGCTCAAAGACAAGGTTTAACCAACATCATTCAACTCAACATTAACCTTGAAGCATTCAACCAATCATCACAAGAAAAGGAAACAAGTAGAAATCCTTTTCCCTCCAAAGATATTTGAACAAAATAGCCACCAACACAATATCACCAAATGCAAAGAATAACTTGTTCAAATCAACTCAATGGAGTAAGCCCAATATCATGTATCAAGTAAAGCACTAACGTCATCAACACAACCACTATGGAAGCAACTCATCCATCACTATCAAAACAGCCATCTAAGGGTTTCATCATCTCAATGCAAGTAACAAGACTTACAAACATAAACCCTAGTGCACAATGCTTCCACTACCTCAAACCAGAATTATGCATTCACCAAAATTCTCATCAAGGATAACAATGCATAAGTAGTCTTCAACAAACCAGAAACTAGGACTTACACCCAACCAAAGGAAACCTAGTTGAATACCTTTTCACTCCAATCTTATTTCAGGAAAACATACACCAATCATACTCATAAGAAGAATGTGCCCATACCTTTTTGAAGATGAAGAAGATCTCACAAATTTGTCATAACCATAACCACCTTTTTGCCAAACTCAAGAAGGTTAGTAGACAACATATTTCTTTAATATTTCCTCAAGAATATTCCTTGGTTCAAATATAATCAAGGTTCTATGTCTTCTTCATTCAACCTCATTCAACATTTCAATATTAGACACTCTACCTTATAACTCCTTTATTTCTCCTACCTTTTCTAAAAGTATGACATTCAACATACACCACAATACTATTTTTTTATACCTTATTTCTCCAAAGAATAAAGACAATATACTCTCTTTTAAAAACTATCAACACTTGCCAAATCTTATAGCATATAAAAATAATCTTTATGACATAACCCCTTATGTCTCCCAATATTCTAAGCAAAATAAATAATAATTCCAAATCGATGGCCTTATTACTCCCGTGCTTATAATTACATCAATTATTTACCCCTTCCAAAACATAAAACCAAGCATTGTCTAGTACGAATTTGCATACCTTAACCTTGTGAAATTATCGGGCAACTTAGCGCATGGTTCAAAACATTCCTTGGTGCGAAGTTCAAAAACAACCCTCGACACGTAGATCACACACCCCTTGCACGGAGTTCAAAACACTCCTCGGCACACTCGTCCACTTATTTTGAAACCCTCTACAAATGCTTTCTCTAAATTCTGTGCGATCATCAATTTTCGTATCGTAGAAACACGTGTGCAGGGTTTCACTCAATCCACCGAGTATCTTAGAATTTCGTCGTAATGCAAGGTGCCTTCGTACTTCACGTCGCACCTTTCGACTAACCACTTTTACCAAAAATATTAATCACGCTTATATTGTTTTTCTCCTTCGCTGGCGCAGACGATGTCGAAAACGAAATGCACACCAATTGATATCGATGACTTAGCCCTAACTGAAATGAATTTATTAGCCTCATTATATATGCACTTCGAAGCATTTCCAAATATGTCGACATTTCCAAACACGACGGAAACTTTAATTTAATTTTAAAATTTTAATTTAAATTTTAAATAAATAAAATTTAAACTAAATATTTAAAATTAAATATCTTCATCATCGGGGCACATTTTTCAACGAAACGAAAAGCCAACTTGGGTTTTAAGAAAAAACCATTTCAAATATGTTGTCCATGGTTTTAAATAAAACCTTTTATTTTGTCTGCCTTGGTTTTCACAAAAACCCTTTCGCTTCTTGACATCAATGACAACATCAACACTTGAGCAAAGGCAATGTACCCAATGTACCCAAAATTGCCAACAATCTCCCCCTTTGTCATTGATGGCAAACCTTTATTGAAAAACACTTCTTAAGAGCCAAAACTGAAACCCACAACTGAGAATCTACCTTTGAAGTTTTGCTCCCCTTGACTTGAAGCTTTCCTCTTCACTTGAAGCTCTCCCCCTTACTCATATCTCTCCCCCTTTGTCATCAATGGCAAAGGGCCACCTTTGGGGCTCGGAACTAAGAATGAGCCTCTTAGCTTAGTCCCTCCCCCACCTCCTGTTGAGGTGATTAATTTTGGGGTGGGAGTAAAACTCCCATTAGGCACTGATCATCATCAGCATCTATAACTTCCTTGTCGGGCCTTCTCTTGAACTCTTTGTCCATATTCCTGTTCCTGTCATTGTTCTTGTTCTTTTTCTTATCCTTGTTCTTTTCAATGCCTTGATCCTTGGACCTGATCATGCCACTGTTCCTATTCCTATATTCTGGAATTTCAGCTCTACACTGTCTAACTGTGTGACCTTCATTGTTGCACTTATAACAAGTAACAATGTTATTTCTTTTAGGCATACCTGTTCTTTGAATCCACAAGTTCTGACCAAACCAGTTCTGACCAAACCTATTTTGACCAAACTTGTTCTGACCAAACCTGTTTTGACCAAGCCTGTTCTGACTAACCCAGTTCCTGATATTTGCCTTGCAGAAAATTGCTTTATGCCCAAACTGATTGCAAGAGTAGCAATACCCATGAAAGAAATTACCACTTCTAAAACTGTCATTTACCTTCTTCACTTGAGCCATGCAATGTACAACCATGTGACCAAATCTATGACAAGCAAAACATCGGCCTTGAAACTTTCCTTTATTTGACCTCTTGGGTCCTGAAAACTTCTTCTTCTTCTCATTCTGAATTCTATTTTCTGGTTTTGTGCATCTATCATTCAAGGACTCATGATCTGAAATACTTTCCTCATCAGAACTCTCTTTCTTTTGGAGTCTCTTACTAGACTCTCCAACTTGTTTCTTGTGAGGCTTAACAAAACCAAGACTTGTTTTATCTATTGTCTTTCTTTGACCTTTGATAAGAGATTTAACCTTTTTGGAGCTTTCTTGAAACCTGTACAGCTTATCCTTGTACTCTTTATTTTCCTCTTTCAAAGAAGCCATTTTTTGATCTAATTCACTATACTCAAGCACCTTAGATTCTAACTCATTCTTGAGTTCTTGTGCTTTAGCCATAGAGACGTCAAGACTTTCTATAAGTTTATCTCTCTCCATGCAACATTCATCTAACTTATCCTTGAGTCTAGCATTCTTCTTTCTTTCCTTTTTCAAAACACTAAGAGCATTAGTAAGTTCACATTCAAGATCCTCTATTTGATTGCATTTTGAATCATCAAGGCCTTTTTCAGATTTCTTATCACTAGAGGTGCTACCCTTTTCAAAAACCATACAAGCATCTTCTTTATCAATTTCTAGAGCATCCTCATACATACTAGCAACCAAATCATTATTTGTGCAATCATCCTCAAGGTGACCAAAATTTCCACATTTAAGACATTTCATGATAATGAATCTATGTTTTGGTTCTTCCTCTTTTTCTGATATGAACAACATCTCATTTTCATTATCACTTGAAGAACTTTCACTATCACTACTAGAACACTTACTTGCTTTGTCTAGGTAGAAGCTCTTCTTGTGCTTGTGAGAATACCTCTTTCCTTTATAGTTGTGCTCATATTTGTTCTTCCTTTGATGCCTATGCCTTTTAGAATCCTGTTTATCTTCTTCACTTTTGAACGGATCATCTTCATCTTCATCGCTACTAAACCCATGGCAATGATGATCATTGTGATCGAGTTGACCACAAACAAAACATTCTCTTACTTGTGAGCAATCAACTGAAAAGTGACCGGTCTTCCCACATCCGGTGCAAATCTTTATTAATCTGACTTGTTCTCCACTATTTGATTCATCTCTTGAATCTATTTCCATTCCCAAAGCAGCAACATTGAGATCATCTTCATTTTCTTTCATGACCCTATGAGATTTCTTTTTCTTGTGTCTAATGGTTTTGCTTTTGCCTTTCCTTGCCATTTGTGTTCTTGTAAGATCTTCCTTCAAGTTGTTTAAACTTTTCGAAGGCACCAGCTTTGATACCAATTGAAGAACACAAGCTTATACTGAGAGGGGGGGTGAACAAGTATAAGACCACTTTTTACTTTTTCCTTTATACTTCAAAACAATAAAGCAATATATCCAAAGCAATATCAAAACAATGCACAAGATCATCCACAAAGTGACACAACAATTTTGATGTGGTTTATCCACAAAACTTTTCTCTAAAAGTTATCTCAAAGTTCTTTGGGAAACCTTCCCAATTACAATGTTTATGAGCCTCGGCCCAAAGGAGAAACCTTCCCCCAATCTGAATTTATGAGCCTCTGCTCAAAGGAGATACCTTCCCCTACCTCTACTCTGGCTGGTGATCCTCTAGAAGACCTCTGCCTCCGCTGCCCTTAGCAAATGGAACTCTATCCATAGAAGACACCTATCTTCCCTGCTCTGGTTGGAGACCTCTGTCCTCAACTCTATCACCTCAAAGCTGGTCCTCGAATTTGCACTAAACACAGTCCTTCGGTCTAGCACAAATGTCCTCTTCCTCTGTCTTTGATCTGCACCAAACACAGTCCTTCGGTCTGGCACAAATCTATCCTCAGGTTCTTCTCATAGAACCAATGCACCTCTGTCCTCAAGTTCTCTAATAGAACTATCAAACTCAGCTTCACAAGTCCTCTGCTAGGACCTGTCCAAATCTGCTCACAAGTCCCCAACGGAACCTATCCAAAACCTGCTCACAAGTCCCCAACGGAACTTGTCCAAAACCTGCTCACAAGTTCCTCAAGAAAACTTGCTTGGCATGAACCCACAAAGAGAATTGTTAGAGACCCAATGTGATTCATCAACCTCATAGAAGCATAAAGAGAATTTTTAGAGACTCAATATGTTCTATACTTAACTCCCAATCTCAATCTCAACTCAATCTCAAATCTCAAAAGAATAAGATAGATGTAGTATGCTTTTCTCAAGAACATGAAACACAACCCAACAATTGCCAACCATGCAATATCTCATATAACAATGATACTCATGTTCTTTCCAACAACCAATATCTTTTCTCAACCAATTAGGGCTTCAACAACAATGCTCAAAGACAAGGTTTAACCAACATCATTCAACTTAACATTAACCTTGAAGCATTCAACCAATCATCACAAGAAAAGGAAACAAGTAGAAATCCTTTTCCCTCCAAATATATTTGAACAAAAAAGCCACCAACACAATATCACCAAATGCAAAGAATAACTTGTTCAAATCAACTCAATGGAGTAAGCCCAATATCATGTATCAAGTAAAGCACTAACGTCATCAACACAACCACTATGGAAGCAACTCATCCATCACTATCAAAACAACCATCTAAGGGTTTCATCATCTCAATGCAAGTAACAAGACTTACAAACATAAACCCTAGTGCACAATGCTTCCACTACCTCAAACCAGAATTATGCATTCACCAAAATTCTCATCAAGGATAACAATGCATAAGTAGTCTTCAACAAACCAGAAACTAGGACTTACACCCAACCAAAGGAAACCTAGTTGAATACCTTTTCACTCCAATCTTATTTCAGGAAAACATACACCAATCATACTCATAAGAAGAATGTGCCCATACCTTTTTGAAGATGAAGAAGATCTCACAAATTTGTCATAACCATAACCACATTTTTGCCAAACTCAAGAAGGTTAGTAGACAACATATTTCTTTAATATTTCCTCAAGAATATTCCTTGGTTCAAATATAATCAAGGTTCTATGTCTTCTTCATTCAACCTCATTCAACATTTCAATATTAGACACTCTACCTTATAACTCCTTTATTTCTCCTACCTTTTCTAAAAATATGACATTCAACATACACCACAATACTATTTTTTTATACCTTATTTCTCCAAAGAATAAAGACAATATACTCTCTTTTAAAAACTATCAACACTTGCCAAATCTTATAGCATATAAAAATAATCTTTATGACATAACCCCTTATGTCTCCCAATATTTTAAGCAAAATAAATAATAATTCCAAATCGATGGCCTTATTACTCCCGTGCTTATAATTACATCAATTATTTATCCCTTCCAAAACATAAAACCAAGCATTGTCTAGTACGAATTTGCATACCTTAACCTTGTGAAATTATCGGGCAACTTAGCGCATGGTTCAAAACATTCCTTGGTGCGAAGTTCAAAAACAACCCTTGGCACATAGATCACACACCCCTTGCATGGAGTTCAAAACACTCCTCGGCACACTCGTCCACTTATTCCGAAACCCTCTACAAATGCTTTCTCTAAATTCTGTGCGATCATCAATTTCCGTATCGTAGAAACACGTGTGCAGGGTTTCACTCAATCCACCGAGTATCTCAGAATTTTGTCGTAATGCAAGGTGCCTTCGTACTTCACGTCGCACCTTTCGACTAACCACTTTTACCAAAAATATTAATCACGCTTATATTGTTTTTCTCCTTCGCTAGCACAGACGATGTCGAAAACGAAATGCACACCAATTGATATCGATGACTTCGCCCAAACTGAAATGAATTTATTAGCCTCATTATATATGCACTTCAAAGCATTTCCAAATACGTCGGCATTTCCAAACACGACGAAAACTTTAATTTAATTTTAAAATTTTAATTTAAATTTTAAATAAATAAAATTTAAACTAAATATTTAAAATTAAATATCTTCATCATCGGGGCACATTTTTCAACGAAACGAAAATCCAACTTGGGTTTTAAGAAAAACCCATTTCAAATATGTTGTCCATGGTTTTAAATAAAACATTTTATTTTGTCTGCCTTGGTTTTCACAAAAACCCTTCCGCTTCTTGACATCAATGACAACATCAACACTTGAGCAAAGGCAATGTACCCAATGTACCCAAAATTGCCAACAAGGACTTGTGAGCTAATTTGGACAGGTTCTAGTGAGGACTTGAGAGCTGATTTGGACAGGTTCTAGTGAGGACTTGTGAGTTGATTTGGACAGGTTCTAGTGAGGACTTGTGAGCTAATTTGGACAAGTTCTAGGGAGGACTTGTGAGCTGATTTGGACAGGTCCTAGCAGAGGATTTGAGGACAGAGTTGAAGTGGTTCTTTGAGAAGAACTTGAGGATAGTTTTGACAAGTCTTTGAGAAGGCTTGTGTGCAGCAGAGATTGATTTTTTTAAGCTTTATGAGTTGAGCTTGGGACAGATCTGACAAAGTGAGGAAGACTTGTGCTGGACCGACTGACTGTGTTTAGTACAGAGTTGATGAGTTGCTATGGAGGTGATCAGTGAGGACAGAGGTCTCTTGAGGCTGAGCATTGAGGACATGAGGTCTTCTATGGAAAGGAGTTCCACATGCTAGCGAAATAAGAGGTAGGTGATATTTTGAAGTATCATTTCCAGATCTGAGGGGAAGGATTCTCCTTTGGGCAGGAGGCTCATAAATTCGTGAGGAGGGGAAGGATTCTCCTTTGGGTAGGAGGCTCATAAATTCGTGAAGAGGGGAAGGATTCTCCTTTGGGTAGGAGGCTCATAAATTCGTGAGGAGGGGAAGGATTCTCCTTTGGGCAGAGGCTCATAAATACTTGAGTAGGGGAAGGTTTCTCTTTTGGGCTGAGGCTCATAAACATTGTAATTGGGAAGGATTCCCAAAGAACTTTGAGAAAGCTTTTAGAGAAAATATTTGAGTGGACGTAGCCCACCTTGGGTGAACCATGTTAAAATGGGTCTTCATTGTGTGATGTTTTTTGTGATGATTAATGCTATGATGATGCCACTGCTATCTAAAGTAAAATTTGATAAATGGTTAAGTCTTATACTATTCACCCCCCCTCTCAGTATAAGTCTATGTTCTTCAGAACTGTGAGTGCTTAATAATATTCCAACAACTCTCACATGTTTATTAATTCATTTACAAGAAATTTAAGTTATAACTTCCTGAATAACTCCCACCCATATGCAGTCACTGCATTTAGTTTGAAGATCATTGTTCTCGAGTAGTGGACATAGATAAACAATGGAATTGGAGTATTGTTTATAAACCTTCCACCAACAAAATTTTGCTAGAATTTTCACTCAATAAATTTAAACTTGATGGAATATTATGTTATCTTCAATGAACACTAATTTTGTGTAGCTTCCCAAGAATTTATGGCTCTGATACCAGATGATAGAATCATGGATTCTATCTTGATATTACAGTGAAAATATTTAGAAAAATATTATAAATTATAGAATTAAAATGAATCATAATTTGAAAAAGGATCACAATTACACTGGTAATGGGGATCCTTCCAATGTATATAAATAAATATGTTCTTTTCCCTCCTTGATTATTATAATGTCAAACCCTAATATTTATATCTACCCTAGAGCTACATGGATGAAGGGATGTGACTATTCATGTTAGTAATTAATAATATAATAATTAATGAATTAATACTATTAAATATTAATGTTAGGATGGAGGATCCTAATATTGCATCAATATTCTTGTAGACATGGTTACCCAACTATCTTCCACTCCTTTGTATCTCAAGCTAACAGCCCATGAGAATAGGGTTAGTCATGAGATCATGACTATTTTATACCACCAACACACTTCTAGCTATTAGCCCATAAAAATAAGGCTGGTCATGAGATCGTGATACTTTCCCATCTTCTAAATCTTGCTAACTATCAGCCCATGAAAACAAGGCTAGTCATGAGATCGTGACACTTTTCCATCTTCCAGCTTCTACTGGTTATTGACCCATGAAAATAATATCGATCATGAGATCACAATACTTTTCCATATTTCAGCTCCTACTGGATATTGGCCCATAAAAACAAGGCCAGTCATGAGATCATGATTATGTTCTACCTTCTAGCTCCTATTGGCTATCAGCTCATGAAAATAAGGCCAATTGTGATATCGTGACACTTTTCTATATTTCAGATCTTGCTAGCTATCGAACCATGAAAACAAGTTCGATCATGATATCATGACACTTTTCCATCTTCTGGATATTTTAGGCTATTAGCTTGCAAAAACAAGGCCGATCATGAGATCGTGACACTTTTCCATATTCTAGATCCTGCTAGCTATCGGCCTACAAAAATAATGTTGGTCATAAGATCACAACTATTTTCTACCTTCCAGCTCTTGCTAGCTATCGACCTGCAAAAACAATGTTGATCACGAGATCATGACACTTTTCTATCTTTTATCTCCTGTTGGCTATCAGCCCATGAAAACAAGGTTGATTGTGAGATTACAACTATTTTTTGCATTCCAACTCCTACTGGCTATCGATCCATGAAAACAAGACCGATTATGATATCGCGACTATTTTATATCTTCTAGATTCTACTAGATATTGACCTATGAAAACAAGGTCAATCACAAAATTATGACTATTTTATACCACTAGCACACTTCTCGCTATCGACCCACAAAAACAAGGTCGATCGTGAGATCACGACTATTATCCATACTTCAAAATTTTTGAGGAATCTCCTCATTCCCTTTGGTGTATTCTTTTGATCTATAGGTCCCTTATTGGGAACCTATTGTTGTTTGGGTATTTGTGCATACTTTTTTTTATTAGGCCCCTGATTGGGTGCCTATTTTTGTTGGGTTCATTTGTGCATACCCTTGTTTATTAGGTCCCTTATTGGGCACCTATTGTTATTGGGGTATTTGTGCATACCCTTATTGATTAGGTCCATGATTGGGCACATGTTTTTGTTAGGGTATTTGTGTATACCCTTGTTGATTAGGCCCTTGATTGGACACCTATTTTTATTGGGGTATTTATGCATACCCTTGTTGAATAAACCCCTAATTGGGCACCTATTGTTATTGGGGTATTTGTGCATACCCTTGTTTATTAGGCCTCTGACTAGGCACCTCTTGTTTTTGGGGTATTTGTGCATACCCTTTTTGATTAGACCTCTGATTGGGTACCTATTGTTGTTGTGATATTTGCCCACACCCTTGTTTATTAGGTCCTTGATTGGGCACCTATTGTTGTTCAGGTATTTGTCCACACCCTTTTTGATTATGTCCTTGATTCGACACCTTTTGTTGTTCGGGTATTTGTGCATACCATTATTGATTAGGTCCCTTATTGGACACCTATTATTGTTGGGGTATTTGTGCATAACCTTGTTGATTATGCCACTAATCACTTACTATTGTTGGGGTATTTGTGCATACCCTTGATATTCTCACAATGACACTGAGAGGGGGGGTGAATCAGTGTAACTATTTAAAAACTTGAATCTGCAACTCTTAAAACTTAAACATGCAAGCTTAAAAATAGATAAAGCAAGTATCACACAAGAGCATCACACAACACAAGATTTAACGAGGTTCACCGATGTGGCTACTCCTCAAATAATGACTGTTTGGACTACAATCCAAATCCAGTCTTTGCAAGGATTCAGTCTTTACAAATTATTTTACCAAAGACCCACCTGGAAGGAGCACCAACCCCCGATTTTTCTGTCTGCAACAGATAGGAGCACCAACCCCTTTTACCAAGCACCAACTTGGATTTCTATTTTTTAACAAAATATATTGACATAAAAATGCCTTCTCTTTTGCAAGACCCTTACTGGTCTATAGCTCATACAATTTAATCTCACAGAAGCATAAAGAGAATTGTTAGAGACTCAATATCTTCTGTTCCAATCTAAAACCTCTCTCTTGAATTTTTAGAATAAAATTGCAGGTTTTAGTTCTATGGCTGTTTTTCCATACAACACTCTTACCCAACCACGCCTTTTGATATTCATGATAAAGCACAGTTGCAGTAACCTTCTAACTATGCCTGTTCGATCCTTATATTCTTGATTTCCTCGAACGGCTCAATTCGAAACGGCTCAAATTTTCCCTCCAATTTTTCATGCATTCTCGACTGTAATCAATCTGTCAAACCTTCTCTGACTCGTTCTGCCTTTTAGCCGCTTTCTTACTGACATATTCTGACATTCTTCTCTGCACTTTCTGACAGCCTTATTCTGCGTATCCTGACATGTATCCTGACAGCCTTTCTACGTACCTCGGCTCTCTGATGTTCTTCTTTCTTCTTCTTTTGAATACTGTGCGACCACTTTCTTCTCACTCGATCGTCATCTTTTTGATATATGCAACCCGAAAAAAATCTCTGTAATTGATTCTCGGTATCCTCAACCTTGTAACTGCTTCGATTTTAATTGTTTAGTTCTTGTAATCGCCACCTTTCTTATGCGTATCACGGCCTCGCAATACCGTTCTTTTCTTAAATGCATTGTCTTGAAACTCTCACTTGTAACTCCAGTTAACTGCAGATCTGACCCAAGTTAACTTTACTATAACTGGCTGCATGCTTATTCGACACCTGTCACTGTGCATGCATCTTTGGCTTTTTCCCGCCAAAACTATTACCTGTCGCGATATCGCGACATTTCTTCCAATTTGACTTTCTCTGGTATGTTGACTGCGAAAAACTGACTTGTCGCGATATCGCGACGTCTTCTGTCTCCTAGACTTCCTTTCTGTATGCAACCGCGAAAACATTACATGTCGCGATATCGCGACGTTTTCAGCCTCCTTCTTCTTTACTCGGCATACACCCGCGAAAATGAGACATGTCACGAAATCGTGACGCTTTCCACTTTCCTGCACTTTCCTTCGCTTGCCTCCGCGAAAATGATACATGTCGTGAAATCGTGACACTTCTCAGTTTTGCTGACGTCATCTTCAATCTCGTCGCCCCCCCCCCCCTTTTTCTCCCCCCCCCCCCCCCCCCCCCCCCCCCCTCCCCCCCCCCCTTTCTCCCCCCCCAAAAACCCCACCCTTTCCCCTTCCTGTGGCTTTTCTTTCAACTTGTCGTGAAATCGTGACACTAACGTCATTTTCTTTCGCTTTGTCACGAAATCGTGACGCTTTCGGCCTCCGTACAATTCTCACTTCATGCAGCCGCGAAAACCTTACATGTAGCGAAATCGCTACACTCTTTTGACTTAGTATTTTTCTTTGCTGCAGCTTCCTCTTGCTTCTACTTGCTAAGCTTAGACTTGTAGCGAAATCGCTACCCCATCTTGTTCTGTGTTTTGCACTTGTAGCGAAATCGCTACACCTATCTCCCTTGCATTCTGAACTTGTAGCGAAGTAGCTACACCTTTGTGCCTTGTGTTTCAAACTTGTAGCGAAATCGCTACCCCATTCTGCCTTGCATTTTGAACTTGTAGCGAAATCGCTACCACTCTTTGCCTTGCATCTTGAACTTGTAGCGAAATCGCTACCACTTTGTGCTTTTTTTTTTTTTTAAATTGACCATGTAGCGAAATTGCTACACTTTCTTCACTTAGTTGCTTTGCCTCCAACATGTCACGAAATCGTGATAGTTTTCATCCTAGGCGCTGCTTCTTCAAACTTGTCACGAAATCGTGACATTTTTCGTCCTTGGCACCTTTGCTCCAAACTTGTCACGAAATCGTGACAGTTTCTCGACTTAGCCTCTTTCCTTCCAGCATGTCGCGGAATCGTGACAATTTTTCATGAACTTTCTCTCTCCTCCTTTTTGTCGCGAAATCGCGACACTTTTGCTTGCGCCTTCTCTCTCTTCGGCCATGTCGCGAAATCATGACAATTTTGCATGCATTTTCTCTCTCCTCCGTTATGTCGCGATATCGCGACAATTTGGCATGCATTTTCTCTCTCCTCTTTTGTCGCGAAATCACGACAGAAAACATGTCGCGATATCGCGACAGTTTTCTTCCTTGTCTTTTTCTGCAAATTTTTGGATCTGGGTCCCCTCTGTTTTCCTTGAAATTCACTGCACTTGATCTGACTGACCTCTGAACTGCATCAACTGCACCATTCTGTCTGTGTTGACAACAATGACAATACTTTTGCAATGCTTTTGCTGCACCTTGCTCAACAATCTCCCCCTTTGGAATTGTTGGCAACACACTGTAACCTTGCTCAATTTCTTCTCCCCCTTTGCCAATAATACCAAAGGGCTGCTGCAGACTCCCCCTGAGTCTATGCACAACATTCTCATGCATAAATAATTTTAATGCTCCCCCTGAGAATGTGTTCCCCATAGCTAGTCAGTGCTTGGGAAGTGTGACTACTCCCAACTTACCCCTAAGGTATTCAAAAACTTCCTTGGGCAAAGGTTTGGTGAATATGTCTGCTACTTGCTCTGTAGTTGGAACAAACTCCAACTTGACCTCGCCTTCTGCAACTTTATCTTTCAAAAAATGATACCGGATTGCAATATGTTTGGTGCGGGAATGCATGACCGGATTCTTTGAAATGTTGATTGCACTAGTGTTATCACATTTGACTGAAATGGGCTCATTGAAGTGAATACCTAGATCTTTCAGTGTTTGTCTCATCCATAATATTTGTGTACAGCATGTTGTTGCTGCAATGTATTCTGCCTCGGCTGTGGATAGAGAGACTGATTCTTGCTTCTTGCTGTGCCATGCCACCAATTTATCTCCAAGATAAAATGCTCCTCCACTTGTACTTTTTCTATCATCAATACATCCTGCCCAATCTGCATCAGAATATGCAAAAAGAGTGAAGTCCTTTCCTTTTGGATACCATAGGCCATACTCCATAGTACCTTTGAGGTACCTAAAAATTCTTTTCACAACTGTCACATGAGTTTCTTTTGGACTAGCCTGAAATCTTGCAACCATGCAAACTGCCTGTAAGATATCCGGTCTTGTGGCTGTCAAATACAGCAGGCTCCCAATCATAGATCTGTACATTGTTTGATCAACATCTGGAGATTTATCATCCTTGCTCAACTTGCAGCTTGTTGTCATGGGGGTGCTAACAGGCTTACTATCCTCCATAGTGAACTTTTTCAGCATTTCTTTCACATATTTAATTTGAGAAATAAAAATCCCTTTTTCAGTTTGATTAACTTGCAATCCCAGGAAGTATGAAAGTTCACCAATCATAGACATTTCAAATTCTTTCTGCATTTTGTTTGCTATGTCTTTGCATGATTCATCATTGCTGCTCCCAAATATTATATCATCTACATAAACAACAAGGACAATAAAATTGCCATTTTCAGTTTTGATATATAAGTTGCTATCAACCATACCTTTCTTGAATCCTTGCTTAGTGAGATAGCTGTCCAATCTTGCATACCAAGCCCTAGGTGCTTGTTTCAAGCCATACAAAGCTTTCTTCAGCTTGCAAACAAAGTTAGGATTGTCACAGAGTTGAAAACCATCAGGCTGTTCAATATATACTTCTTCTTCAAGATTTCCATTCAGAAATGCTGATTTTACATCCATCTGATAAACTTTGAAATTTCTATGAACTGCTAAAGCCAAAAACAGTCTTATTGCTTCAAGTCTGGCCACAGGTGCAAAAGTCTCTTCAAAATCAATCCCCTCAACTTGAGCATATCCTTTGCAGACTAATCTTGCTTTATTCCTTACAACCTGTCCGTCTTCATTCAATTTGTTTCGAAATATCCATTTAGTACCAATTATGTTTTTATTTTCAGGCCTTGGTACTAATTCCCAGGTATTATTTTTCTCAATTTGATCTAGTTCTTCATTTACTGCCTCCATCCAGCTTTCATCTGTGCTTGCTTCAATAATATTTTTGGGCTCAATACTGGATAACAGAGAATAGTTATTTACTACTCTTCTTCTTGTCTGAATGCCAACTGTAGGGTCCCCAATAATCTGCTCTTTGGGATGATTTTTCTGCAATCGCTTGTTCTGAATTTCCTGTTTTCTTCTCTTTCCAAATCATCCGAATCTGATTTCTGTCTCTCTTCCTTTTCTTGATCTTCATCTTCTTCAATAAATTCTTCATAGGTTGGGTAGTTTTCATTATTGCTGATTTCTTGTTTCCTGCCTTCATCAACCTTCACATCCGCACTCTCCACAATTTTCTTTAGTCTTTTGTTGTAGCATGTGTAAGCTTTACTTTTTGTTGAGTAACCAAGAAAAATTCCTTCATCAGCTCTATCTTCAAACTTGCCAAGATTGCTTTCAGTTATTTTAATGTAACACTTGTTGCCGAACACTTTGAAGTATTTTGTTGTAGCCTTTTTGCCAAACCACAGTTCATAAGGTGTTTTGCTTTCATGCGGCCTCAACATACATCTATTCTCGAATGTAGACTCGCAGTATGAACCGCCTCTTTCCGAACCCGTCAGCAATTTTGCTCTCTGTTAACATGGTTCTTGCCATTTCCTGCACAGTTCTGTTCTTTCTTTCAACTACTCCATTCTGCTGAGGTGTTCTTGCTGCTGAAAACTGTCTTCTTATTCCATGTTTTTCATAGAATTCTGCAAACTCATCTGAAATAAACTCTCCTCCTCTATCAGATCTCAAACATTTAATTCTTTTTCCAGATTGATTCTCAACAAGATTTTTGAAGGTTTTAAACATCTCAAAGGCTTCTGATTTCTGTTTCAAAAAGAGTACCCATGTCATTCTGGAAAAATCATCTATACACAGCATAAAATATTTGTATCCATTTATGCTTTCTGTCCTCATGGGTCCACACAAATCAGTGTGAATCAGTTCTAACGGCTTGCTTGTGAAATACTCTTTTGCTTTGAAAGTAGATCTGGTTTGCTTCCCCTTTTGGCATGACTCACAAATGTTGTTTGATGGTTTACCAATAGTGGGTATGTCTCTTACTGCTCTTTTCGAGCTGATTTTTACCAGATTATCAAAGCTTATGTGACCGAGTCTTTTGTGCCACAACCAATTTTCTTCTTCCTGTCCAACCAAGCAAGCTCCTTCTGAAGTCTCCGAGAGAGTATACAAATTTCCAGAAGTTCTCAGTCCAGTGGCTATTAACTTTCCATTTTTTGTCTTTCTTACTTCATAGCCCTCCTTCTTGAAAATTACTTCATGACCTCTGTCACAAATTTGACTTACACTCAGTAAGTTATGCTTCAGACCTACCACAAAAAGAACTTCCTTAGAGTTGATTTTACCGTCACTTAACTTAACTGATCCTTTACCCACTATCTTTGCTCCATCATTGTTTTCGAATTTCATAGAACCACCTTCGTATGTCTGTAGCTTATCAAACTTCTGTTTGTCTCCTGTCATGTGACTGGAGCATCCACTGTCCAGAATCCAAGGAGCAGATTTATTCTGTGCTTTGAGAGTTGTTTGAACGATCAGAGATTCCTTGTCTTTCTTCGGTTGTTCCTTTTCTTTCCACTGAGATTTGACAACAGATCTGGTCACTTGCTTTACCTTCTCCCTTTCATTGGCTTGTGACAGTTTTTCGAGAAATTTTCTGTTCTATTTTGATCCAGCTTGATTGATACTTTCTTCCCCGGTATTTATTTCCTGCAAAAGAGCTACGACAATTCCTTGCAATATGTCCGAAGTTATGACAGTTATAACATTCTACAAAGATAATCTATCAAAGGAGAAAAAATATTTCTACTAGTAAAATTTCTTTGTTCTACATTATATCTACAACTTGAGATTTTATGACCATATGCATTGCATTTAAAACAATAACCATAAAAGGAACGAGTGTACCTGGGTAATGGTTGTTGCCATGTTGTAGTAGGAGCCATGGGTCTTCTTCTTCTTTGATATGTGACTTTGGTAAATCCATCATTTGCAGAACTCCTTTCAAGCTTGGACTTATTGTTTTCTTTTGCTTGATACGGTTTTTCTTGATCAACCCTGATCTTGTCTTTATTCCTTATTGGTTCTACAGTTACAGCCTTTGAGTCCTTTGAGGATTCTCCTTCATCAAAGCCCAACCCAAATTTGATACCCGTAGGCCTTTGATCATTTAACATTTTATTCAGCTTCGCAGAACTGTCTTCAAATTTATGATGACAACTCGCTTTCGATTCATCTCTTCTAGCTGCAATCTTAATCCAACTATGTCTTCTTCTAGCTTGTTGCACTCATTTATTTTCATGGTTAGTTGTGCTTCAAAATCTTCAGACTTTTTCTTATATTCTTCAGTTTGTACTTTCAAACTGATTATTAAATTGCTAGCATCCTCAAATTTCCTTGAAATATTTTTATTTCTTTTCCTTTCTGCACTTAACTCTTCAAGTGCAACAACCAACTCACCTTCCAGATCTATCTCAGCCTCATCCTCTAATTTTTCTTCACACTCCTGGGTTTCTTCTGTTCTCTGTTCTTCAAAAGCCATGAACAAGGCTTCACCAGTTTCTTCTTCTGAGTCCTCACTGGAACTATCTTTAGAAGAGTCAATATTCTTTGAAATGAAGCTTTTCTTCTTGAAGTTCCTTTTTCTAAAATGTGGTTTCTTTTTCCAGACATTTCTTTCTTGGTGTGTCCCTTCATCACTTCTGTTTTTCTCATTCATTGGGCATTTTGCTGCAAAGTGCCCGATGCCTCCACAGTTAAAGCACTTGAACGGTAGCTTACCTCTCGTACTTTCCTTTTCCCTTTACCAATTTTCTAACAAAATTTGCTTCAGTTTCATCTGTAGATTCTTCTTCCTCAGATTCTTGTTTAGATTTTATATTTTTCTGTGCTTGAAAAGCTGCTTCTCTGTCTGAGGGCTTAGTTTGTCCAATCCTCATTTCATATGTTGTTAGAGAACCATGCATTTCATCCATACTAAAAAAATTTAAATCTTTTGCTTCTTCTATGGCATAAACCTTTGCATCAAACCTTTTATTGAGAGTTCTTAGTACCTTCTTCACAACGATTGCATCTTCCATTTCTTCCCCGAGTCCTCTTATTGCATTGATGATTCCATTTACTCTCAACAGATAGGCTTCAATGTTCTCATCATCGGTCATCTTTAATGCTTCGAACTGGGCACGATGTGTTTGCAGCTTAGCTTCCTTGATTTTGCTATCTCCTTCATGAATGCTTTGCAGTTTGTCCCATATGTCTTTAGCAGATTTGCAGTTCATGATGCGTATCAACTCACTGTCTACTAATCCACACATAATAGCATTCTTGGCTTTCGAGTTGTTCTCAAACTTTTTCTTCTCAGCCGCATCTGTTGGAGGAACAATGGGTATGGTGTATCCATTTTCAACAGATTCCCAAATGTCATAACCCAATGCACATAGATAAGTCTGCATCCTGAGTCTCCAGAAAGAATAATTTGTTCCATCGAACAGAGGAGCTTTGTTAGAAGAAAAACCTTCACCACCGGCCATTGTGTTTCTTCCAAGATCACCTTAGCTGATTAAGCTTGTACAGGTGCCTGGCTCTGATACCAATTGATATTCTCACAATGACACTGAGAGGGGGGGGTGAATCAGTGTAACTATTTAAAAACTTGAATCTGCAACTCTTAAAACTTAAACATGCAAGCTTAAAAATAGATAAAGCAAGTATCACACAAGAGCATCACACAACACAAGATTTAACGAGGTTCACCGATGTGGCTACTCCTCAAATAATGACTGTTTGGACTACAATCCAAATCCAATCTTTGCAAGGATTCACTCTTTACAAATTATTTTACCAACGACCCACCTGGAAGGAGCACCAACCCCCGATTTTTTGCTGCAACAGATAGGAGCACCAACTCCTTTTACCAAGCACCAACTTGGATTTCAATTTTTAACAAAAATATTGACATAAAAATGCCTTCTCTATTGCAAGACCCTTACTGGTCTAGCTCATACAATTTAATCTCACAGAAGTATAAAGAGAATTGTTAGAGACTCAATATCTTCTTTTCAAATCTAAAACCTCTCTCTTGAATTTTTAGAATAAAATTGCAGGTTTTAGTTCTATGGCTGTTTTTCCATACAACACTCTTACCACACCACGCCTTTTGATATATTCAATAAAGCACAGTTGCAGTAACCTTCTAACTATGCCTGTTCGATCCTTATATTCTTGATTTCCTCGAACGACTCAATTTCAAACGGCTCAAATTTTCCCTCCAATTTTTCATGCATTCTTGGCTGTAATCAATCTGTCAAACCTTCTCTGACTCGTTCTGCCTTTTAGCCACTTTCTTACTGACATATTCTGACATTCTTCTCTACACTTTTTGACAGCCTTCTGTGTATCCTGACATGTATCCTGACAGCCTTTCTGCGTACCTCGGCTCTCTGATGTTCTTCTTTCTTCTTCTTTTGAATACTGTGCGACCACTTTCTTCTGATCTCGACTGTCATTTCTTGATATATACAACGATAATCAATTTCTCTGTAATTGATTCTTGGTATACTCAACCTTGTAATGCACATTCTGACTTTTAATTTATTGTTCTATGTAATCGCCACCTTTCCAAGATCGTTGCATCACGGCCCTGCAACAGCCGTTCTTTTCTTAAATGCACTGTCTTGAAACTCTCACTTGTAACTCCAGTTAAGATCTGACCCAAGTTAACTTTACTGTAACTGGCTGCATGCTTATTTGACACCTATCACTGTGCATGCATCTTTGGCTTTTTCCCGCCAAAACTATTACCTGTCGCGATATCATGACATTTCTTCCAATTTGACTTTCTCTGGTATGTTGACTCTGAAAACTGACTTGTCGCGATATCGCGACGTCTTCTGTCTCCTAGACTTCCTTTCTGTATGCAACCACGAAAACATTACATGTCACGATATCGCGACGTTTTAGCCTCCTTCTTTTACTCGGCATACACCCAAAATGAGACATGTCACGAAATCGTGACGCTTTCCACTTTCCTCACTTTCCTTCGCTTGCCTCCGTGAAAATGATACATGTCACTAAATCGTGACACTTCTTTCTCATCTTCAATCTGGTTTTTCTTTCAACTTGTCATGAAATCGCGACACTTCTCTCTTTCTGACGTCATCTTCGCTTTGTCGCGAAATCGCGACGCTTTCGGCCTCCGTACAATTCTCACTTCATGCAGCCGCGAAAACCTTACATGTAGCGAAATCGCTACACTCTTTTGACTTAGTATTTTTCTTTGTTGTAGCTTCCTCTTGCTTCTACTTGCTAAGCTTAGACTTGTAGCGAAATCGCTACCCCATCTTGTTCTGTGTTTTGCACTTGTAGCGAAATCGCTACACCTATCTCCCTTGCATTTTGAACTTGTAGCGAAGTAGCTACACCTTTGTGCCTTGTGTTTCAAACTTGTAGCGAAATCGCTACATCTTTCCGCCTTGCATTTTGAACTTGTAGCGAAATCGCTACCACTCTTCGCCTTGCATTTTGAACTTGTAGCAAAATCGCTACCACTTTGTGCTTAGCATGCATACTTTTTAATCAGACATGTAGCGAAATCGCTACACTTTCTTCACTTTGCTGCTTTGCCTCCAACATGTCACGAAATCATGACAGTTTTCATCCTAGGCGCTGCTTCTTCAAACTTGTCGCGAAATCGTGACATTTTTCGTCCTTGGCACCTTTGCTCCAAACTTGTCACGAAATCGCGACAGTTTCTCGACTTAGCCTCTTTCCTTCCAGCATGTCGCGGAATCGCGACAATTTTTCATGAACTTTCTCTCTCCTCCTTTTTGTCGCGAAATCGCGACAATTTTGCTTGCGCCTTCTCTCTCCTCAGCCATGTCGCGAAATCGCGACAATTTTGCATGCATTTTCTCTCTCCTCCGTTATGTCGCGATATCGCGACAATTTGGCATGCATTTTCTCTCTCCTCGGTTTTGTCGCGAAATCGCGACAGAAAACATGTCGCGATATCGCGACAGTTTTCTTCCTTGTCTTTTTTTGCAAATTTTTGGATCTGGGTCCCCTCTGTTTTCCTTGAAATTCACTGCACTTGATCTGACTGACCTCTGAACTGCATCAACTGCACCATTCTGTCTGTGTTGACAACAATGACAATACTTTTGCAATGCTTTTGCTGCACCTTGCTCAACAACCCTTGTTTATTAGGCCCTTTATTGGGAACCTATTATTGTTGGGGTATTTGTGCATACCCTTGTTTATTAGGCCCATTATTGGGTAGATGTTGTTGTTTGGGTATTTGCACATACCCTTATTTATTAGGCCCTTGATTGGGTACCTATTATTGTTGGGGTATTTATGCATACCCTTGTGTTTATTTAGTTGAAGAGTCGAATGGTGGTTTGAGAGACAATATGGTAGGATGAGTGGATTTCCAAGATGGTGGGACAATTAAATATCCTATTACAATGTGTTGATAAGGGTGTTGTTGATGTATGAGGGAGTTATTAGGAGTGAGTGACATGAATGTGTTGAGTTGAGTTTGTGATTGAGGATGAGGAGGGTGATGCTGAATTGCATGGGTGGATGAGAATGAAGAGAAATTTGATTGTTGTTGAAGGGAAGATGAGGTCTAGTATGTAAATACTAGGTCTATTGAATATGGAAGGCTAGTCTATGGAGGAATAGAATTTGGATTATCAAAGGAAGAGGCTTCATGTGACCTATTCAATGGTGGCCTAGAGAAGAGGAAAGTGGAGAATTTGGGTGTGGCACATCATATTGTAATCAAATTAAATGGAAGAGGATGCAATGTAGGTTGATTGTGATGGAAAAATAGAGATAAAATTTGGCATCTCAATTTGGGATATGACTAGTGGTTCAGTTTGAAGGAGATTTTTATGAAAGAGAAGATGATTTTGAGAAATGTTTAGGGAAGATAATGAAGTTTGTGGTAAACCAAATTTATCTTATTGGGATGGTGTAGATGATTGTTACAGGAAGGAAATGATGTCTCTCCTTGATGTTTGAACAATGGATTCATTCATACGTGTTTTAAGACTATGCACTCTTGAGCATGCGCTTTCCTTCATGTGTGGACCATGTTGGAAAAAATTGGAACATACACATGTTTTATCAGGGAAAACTAGAAACTTTTAGCAGTATGAAGTGTCACAAGTCTATTTTTGTTAGACTAAATTGGCTTTGTGGAAGACATACATGTCTGTATATTTTCTAGGTGGTTGAATGGGTTCATATGATTTTTGAAAAAAATTGTACCTGTCCATATTTTTTTCTTAAAAATTGTTTTTTTAAGCTCAGGAAGTCATCAAATTGGGTTTGAAGGTCCCTAGGACCCATTTTGGGAGTTTTGGATATTATTTTGGGAACATCTGAGATTGTTTTGGGTTTGTTTTTAGCAGTTTTGTAACAATCTAGTTAACTAAATTTTAGAAGCAACAAACCATGAGCAAATGCGTGAAATTAATGTTGGATTTATGCTTGATTGTGTTATTTTGTAGTTTTGTGTATTTTTATGTTAAAAGACCACCAAAATACTAGGTATGTGAGTGAAAACTAAGTAGGTATGTTAATGCACACCCTTCCCGCTATACCCAAAGGTATGCAAGGAGTGGTGATACAAAAATAGGCAAAAGGCTTCCTATGATGGGGGAAGGCTTGAGGTGACTAGAAGGGAGATACAAAATTCCTCTTATGAAAGAGGTGGCACTATCTAAGACCTACTACTAGCCTACCTAGGATTTTGCTTCACCCTTGAATGGGATTAGTCAAGAAAAACAACTGCACACTCATTGATTATTGGAAGCCCTATACATAGGGGCATCTATCCTAATCCTACCCCAAGGTAATCTTAAAAGTAGAGGATTTTTTTGTGATGAAGTCTATAAAACCACTCGCGAGGTCTACTATGGTATCTATGGTGGCGAGTCAATGCTTGCTAGTGTGATCCAATGTTGTTGATCTCTATTTGGTGGTTGGTGATGAAATCCAACGCAAACCAATATTTTGACTTTCATGCATGTGTGCTTGTTTTTGGTATTTTTCTTATTTTTAATAATTTGAAATGTAACAATAAAACTATGCTAAAGAAAAATATATGAAGACAACATTTTCAAATGCGTTATTCGAAATAAATTGCCCTTTTGAAAGAAAGCTACACTACTTGTAAAAATAACCAAGCATTTTTGGTGCATTTTGAAAGTAATTTTAACTAGTTTGTAAGTTGACCTATTGAGCTAGGTGCCTTTTTAAAGGAAAAAAAGCAAAAGAAAGATATTTGTAAAGCAATTATGTGATTTTGAGAAGTGACCTACTGAGCTACCAAAAACAAACAAAAGTTAATAAAATTTCAATTTTATGTGTGTCTACCTATTATTTCTAGCTGTTGGAGGCTTTTTGGGATCTAACAGGGCCTACCACATGTGCCAAAATTGAAAACATATCGGTCCATAATTTTTTAGGTAAAACGTATGGGTTTGTACATTTTTTGGCTGAAACATAGGGGTCCATAAGTTTTCCTACATAAGTGTTTTTAGGCTATTTTCAACCTGTCTCAGGTCTGGGTGACAAAATTTGGCAGTTTGGGGACTATACTTATGATTTTGGAAGTAAAATGGCAGTCCTCATAAACTCAATCTACACATGTTTTTAACACAAAATTTTTGAAATGATATCTAAGTTAAAGAACAACAACTATGCAAAATTAAATGAAATAGATCACGAAGTTGTGTAGAGTGGGCCTAAGTATTTCAGGGCTTTAAGAGATTTCATGCTAGCTTTGTAGTACCTATAATGATAACAATACCACAAAAGGTTGTTAGCTATATATTAACTAACAAAAGCAACTATATCATGGTCACAAAATGAAACTATAAGAAAACATGTTACATTTCATTGATAATTTGTAAAAGTGTTACAATATGAAATGATATCATTCTTTTACAATATTCCCCGAGGGCTACAAAATAGGGACTTTGTTAGGAGGGACCCTAGCATCGCACATCTTTGTGACATCCAGGTGTCTTCCTTTAGATCCTCAAAATATGGTGAGATTATGAAGCATACCACCATTAAGCACATTGATCCTCAATCATGCATAACCCTAAAAAAAATTGTTTGATTATTTGGAGACATGTATCAATCAGGCCTCCTATAAACATACATAGTGACTCAAAAATCAAATAAAAATACATCAAATAAATACATAAATAAGCTAAAACTAATGTGAAAATAAGGGGTTACTTGGTAGGCTGAATTGACAGCCTAAAAGTGGAAAACGTACCCATCCATACATTATTTGGGTGGTTTAATGGGTCTATAAATTTTTTCTTTTCTTGCTCTGATTGGTCCTTCCATCAATCATAGAATCCACCGGTGGAGTTTGGAATAAATACAGTAATTTTTGATCTTATTTATACACCTAAAATCACCAAAAAATACAAATAAAACTTTGTGGGAGGAGTGTTAGTTGTTCATAAAATATCATGCATGATTCAGGGTGCAATTTGGTAGGATATCAGTTCTTAGAATCTCCCCTTGAAACCATAGGTAGCATGGTTTATTTAGATTCCTCCTGGAAGAAAAATGGGTATGTGTCTTGGTGAGAGAAGAGGGAGGAGAGAGAAAGCCTCTTAAATGTGTTAGGTGGATGGGTGAGGCTTCTATCCTATAGGTATAAAGTAGAGGATGGGTGCTCCATGCTTATTAATCACCTAGGGAAGAACAAAAGGCCTAGGGAAGGGAAAACCCACTTTTTGATTAATTTTCATTAAATGCTTTAAAGGGAGGAAAGGGGGTGGACTTTACGTGATGGGATGAGTGATTAGAAAATACTATAGAGGGGTGTGAGTGGAGAATGAGGTGTATCCCACATAGGTTTTAGGATAACCTAGGGTTTACTATAATTGAACCGATTTGTGTGTGTTTTGTTATCTAATTGTTAAATATTGTTGCAAGTGGTTAGTTGAGATATTTTTAGGTTTCTACAACTGATTACTAGATTTTATAATTCCATCCTAATTCTACCATAAAATAAAGGTATCCATAGATAATTTGTTAGAAAAATGGTGTTCT
Source organism: Wollemia nobilis (assembly GCA_028583015.1). Lineage (NCBI taxonomy): Eukaryota > Viridiplantae > Streptophyta > Pinopsida > Araucariales > Araucariaceae > Wollemia > Wollemia nobilis. The sequence goes on along the minus strand of JAQPPZ010002970.1, from coordinate 1,796,785 downwards.
CCATTTGAAGTAACCTGCAAATTCTTGCTTTGATATTAACTGGAGTGTTTAGGAAGTAAATTTTTTTTACCCTTATGCTCTTTCATATTCCTTTAAAAATTTATTCAAATCTCTAGCCTCATTTATCCTTTACCTTCAAAAAGGTCTATATCATCTATAAATTGTTGATGGGTGATGTTGTCAATGTTATTACTAATCTTAATTCCACTTATAAGCCCATATTTGCAAGCCTTGTTTAAGTTCCTACTCAAAATATCTACCATGATAATGAAAATAAGGACATAGATTATCTCCTTGTCTAAGGCCTCTCTTGGCTTTAAAATATTATATTACTAACCCATTGATCAACACTAAATAAGAAACTATAGAGACATAAGATTTAATCATTTCTTCCTAAATTTGAATTTTTTTAAAATTGTAAAAGAAAATTCCATTTAATCCTATCATAGGATTTACTCATATCAAGCTTTAAGATCATTTCTTTCTCTTTTCTTGAAGTTTTTGAATGTATAACTTCATGAGCTACTATAATCCTGTCTAGTCTCCCTTTCATAAATCCTCCTTGCTCTTCTAAAATAATTTTTTCTAATAATGGCCTTAATATATTCACCATCACTTTGGAGATAATATTATATGCCATATTACATAGGCTTATGGGTCTAAAAGAATCAAACAATTCAACATCATTTGTTTTTGGAATTAGTGTAAGATATGTTGCATTTATTGTTTTACTCTAGACTATTCCACTACTGCCAATAAATAATCCTTCATATATCTTGATTATGCTGGTCAAAAGTTGTAGATATTCTATATCGAATTGGGTATTTATCCTTATAAAAAGAGAAAATAACTAAATGAACTTATTATAGAGTAATAGGCTCCATAAGTTTCCTATTGTCTTCATTCGTTATAATTGAAGGCTCATCTTGAAGAAGTTTATCATTAAGAACTTCAGTCTCTTTTGATCCTAGAATATTATGATAAAAAGACTCTCTTTTCTAATTTCACTCTGATTTTCAATCCAAACCCATTCTATTGATTTAATTCTACTAATTATGGATGTTTGTCTCTATACTATAGCTATCCTATGAAAAACATTGTATTTTTATCTCATTTTAACTAAGTATATCTTGATTTTAATCTCTAAAATTTCTCTTCCTTACTCAAAATGTTATGATATTCACTAAGAAACTCCCTTTCCTCTAATATTGGATTATTATGATCACCTTTTTAGAATTTTTAAAGTTTATCTTTTAGTTCTTTCTTCTAAAAGTGTTTTTGTAGACACCAAAATCTAGCCACTTGTCGTCCATTCATGTATTCCTGCTATTTTTACCCATTATTTACATATATTTATGTATATTTGTTTAATATATATTTAAATATTAATATTTTATATTATATTTTATATATATTTAATAAATGTATATATATATGTGTAAATTAATCTCAGCCATCCATATTGGTTTAATCCTAGCCATTCATCCGCCTTAATCCATGCCACCTACCCAGATTTAATCTCCATCCTCCATCATGTTTTAATATTGACCACACAAATTATGTCATTGAAACCCTAACATGCCCCAAGAAATATTATAAATAAAAGTCATTTTTTTGGCTCAACCCTTGAATCCTATGAATCCTAAATCGAAGCACCCTAAGCAATTCATGATCTAATATTTCAGAAGTCCCATTTCACATCCCTCATATTTGCCTCCACATCTACCATCGTAGCCCTCACCCAAAGTAGATATGCTTTTGCAGACCTTGCCTCAACCCCTAAGCATCTCACTGCTACCCTCGAGCATCCCTCTGCTACTCCTGAGCACCTTTGGGCACTTTCCACCATCCTTGAGCACCCATGGGTGTTTCCTGCTACCACCGAGCACCCGCAAGTGTTTTCAACCATAGTTTTGTAGACTAGCAAACCCTCGGGTGTCGCTAGGGCATCTGCATACTAATTTTCCTACAATTATGACAACGACTAAAATTATAAAGTGATAATTTTACAAGGTAAATCTTCCATTATTGTATTGATTTCATTATTTCTATATTTGCTCGTAAAATTGTTATTTGATAGCTAGGGTTTTATTGATTTTTTAGGGTCTCACATAGTGGAGCCCTCATAGTTGTTATTAACCCTCTTTTGTCATTTTTTGTGTGTAGATCTAGAGATATACAGGCATTTGGCAGTTGCTTAAGCTGGAGTGGTTTGATCAATGGATAGTTGAAGCCCACTCATTTTGTTGGGAGAAAGAATGAGCTTTGAAGATACCATAAGCATTGTTGGCTAGGGTTTCATAGAACCCTAGCATATTGTATTTATTGTATCAAAATAAATAGTGTAAACCCCTATTTTGGGGCACATTTGATTGTATTGAGATCCACCAATATTAATAATATAAGATCTATTTTATTGTGCAATATCTTGTATCACTGTTTGTTTATTTTCTATTATCTATATTTGGTGTTTTATTTTTATCTTCACAAATGACGATCATGGTGGGACCCCTAAGGGTTTCTTATTTTAATTTATCTTGTGATATAACTTGTTGTTTTTTGTTTTATCTTACAGGTTTTTAGAAGCACGAATCACACAATTTTTGTAGAATTTGGATATCTGGAACAACACAGAAGTTGCAAAAGGTGCACAAACACCCTACGACACTCATGGGATATTAAAGAAACACCCAAGGGATTTTTTGAAGTGTAGAGCAGTTTTTTTAGAGAGAAGGAAAGATATGTAGGCTTCTCCATAAGCTTACCTTGAAACCGTAATCTTTGTTTTACTCATTTTTACATTTTATATTTTTTTGTTTTCTTTTAGATATTGGATTAAAAAGAACATAATAATATACCTGTTAGAAACAATAATTATAGTGTGCATTTAGGCATTAAATTAGTTGCATATAGTTGCATTTACACATAACACACTTCCATTTAAAAAAAATTCATGCTTTTTGGTGTGTTGCATCTTTTGTATGCATATTAAATATTAAACGCATAAAGTAGTGTGCATCCTATGGTTAGAAATTTATTTTTTTATTAATATAAGTAGGAAAAAAATTTAAAATAACAAAATTACCCCTAAATTTGGTGATTCAAGGTAGAGGAATAGACAAACCCTTCTATGTTTAGATAGCGGTTTTAAGCGGTGTACTCTACTTCATTTGGGAAAATTGATATTTTGATGTTGTATTTTGATTTATATTGATGAAAGCAGTTATTTTTTGACATTGTATGAGCACAATAGAAAACTAAACTTTTTAAAAGGAATCATATACTACACATTGCAATTTTAACAATAATGGTTGGCTTGAGATTTGGTGATGGTAGGCTTCATCTCCATCCATCAATCTCTACCCCTAGACACCATAGGTTACCCTCGAGAAAACTTGCTATATTTCATCACCAGTCATAATATCTTTGTCCATCCTAGCCATAGTGTTCACCCATTTTAATTCATATTAGAGCATTGAAACACACAAACGCCAAAAAAAATGGAAAAAATATTAAAAGGAGATAATTAATGAATGAGGTAAGACATAATTGTTGTATAAACATAGCATTGATTGTATTCACTTGATTTCTATGAATTTCCATTTTTGCATTTTATTTACAAAACATTTTACATTTGGTTTAGTAGCTTATGGTCTTAACAAGAAATCAAAAAAAATATTTAAACCAAAACAATACATCTATGAACTGTTCATCTTCATTTTCTACCACTTCTATGGTAAATCCCGTCAATGTGGTTTAGACAAATTTCACATATTTGTTTATGGGCCCATCACACACTATGTAGGCTACTGATGTCTCGCACATATACACCTCCACATCTCTTCCACAAAATGAATCATCTTCACCCACAATTGACCACACCATCATCCACATAGACATGGCCAAAGTAGAGGCTTTCTACAAATTGGCTAATTATGTCTTGCAACCCATCCATAATATCTCGAATCAATATCTTTCTTTACAGTAGGAACTTGTTCCTTCCCAGCCATCTAGTTTCATCCAAGTGTACACTAACCCTCTTTTTGAGGCATCAGTTGCACCATTATACCATGTTTTCTTTCCCAACCATCATGTGCTCCTAGAACTTCATATGTATCCACCTATATCAACCCCTTGTATGAAGCACAAATTAATGTTGCTTCATAAGTGCCCATTTCATCCATTCAAGTTACAATTCCCATTGCCACTTGTTGCCCATCCACACCATCTATTCCATATTCATCCATGTATTCCAATGATGATATGGAAATTCATGAAGCATGGGCACATTTGAACAAATTGTTTAAAAAATAGTAAAGCACTCAATAGCAAGTTCAATTGAACCCTAGGCCTCAGCCAATTTCCACTCAACCCACCATCATCACACAATTCCATCATGGGCACCAAACTATTTGGTGGTTTCCATCCCTACACCTTCATCCACCCATACCCATTCCATTCCCATAGGTCAACCAAGCCACAGTCCTCATGCATTGTCCCCTTTTCAAAAGTCACCATCATTTCTCAATCAATATCATCATCATCAATTCCAATCCACTCCACCTATCCATCATCATCTTATCACTCCATAAAATCATCAAGTTATTCAAGGATTTCAAATTCCTAGGTAAGACTCTAAAATCAAGTCTATGCAACAATAAATTGATAATTTGATACAACATACTCATGGTTACAATAACCATAAGCCAACCTTACATCAATTAATCAATCAACCAATTCACCCTTTGATACCATCACCACCATATCCGATAGACTTCATGATACCAAGGTTTGACAAGTTCAAAGGGACTGAGGACCCTAAAGAGCATGTGAGCACATTCATGCACTCATGCTTTAAAATTCAAAATGATAATTCTCTCATGCTCCACACATTTTCTTAGATATTGGGGAGAGACGCCATAGAGTGGTATAACAAATTTCTAAATCATAGTATTTATACTTTTGAACAACTGGTTGACCAATTATTTGAATAATTTACCCTTAATGTAAGAAATAAAATTTCATTGTCCGATATCTATGGTTTAAGACAACATGATGATGAGTCTATCTATGATTTTGAAAACTGTTGGAGGGCCATCATAACCAAAATTCCATTCACCCTACCAATATAAGAGATAATTAAGGTATTCACTAAGAGTTGCCTAAAACCAATTTTTTGGTGCTTTGATTGCAAATATATCACTCATTTAAGGAATCTCTTGCCCAAGCTAGTGTCATCGAGGAAATAAAAATCCAAGAAGGTATACTTAAGCCAAGAAAGAAGGAATGGAAAAACAAGGGTCAATACAAAAGTAATTATTCTGGCCAAACCAAATCAACACAAGCAAATCTAGCCAATCACATAAATCAAGTGGTCATGAGCTAATCGGTAATGGCTCAAAAACAACCAATGCAACAACCATTGTAACAAATTACCTATCATGCGGTGCCATCAGTAACCTAATATATGTAAAACATAGTGCCAACTGTGGATAATTACCAACATCAATAATATGTTTGACAAAATCTTCAGTACACCCCTTTATCTGAATCTTATGCCTCCATATTTTGAAGGTTGTATAACACCAATAGATTTTCTTTTCCTGAGTTCAAACCAAATGATCCCACTAGACGTGGTAAAAACTATAGGGAACATTTATTTTGCCCTTACATAGAAAAATGGGTATGACATAAATAAATACCATGTATTTAAAGATATAGTGCAAGACCTCATTGACTTGGGACCATCAAGATTGACAACCCCCATGATCAACAAAACCAGAATCTTGGTATCTACCAAACATCACTTTCTCATCATGAGGAGGTGCAATCCACAATGGGAGGGTCTAACATCAAGACCCCTCCCAATAAAATTAACCATGTTAAACAACACCAAGGTTTTATAGGTGCCATTCATGTGGTAACTCGAGGTTAACAATGAAAAAAAATCAAAAATATGCATGGCAGCAACCCGTTCATAAACCCATGAACTCATAAGCAAGAGAGTCTCAAACTATTCCATCACCACCCATCCAAATTTATGCAAATCCTTCTTCACCAATCCATATTCCCAACCATTCTAATCCTTCAATTCATTCCATAAACCTCCCCCAAAGGCCAATCATTTCTTTGAGTAGCCAGTTAATCACGATTTTAAAAATGGCTTCATCAAAACTATCTATTTATGACCTAATTCAACAATCTCCCCAACATCATGATGCATTAATGGATATTCTAAAATCCATCGAACTTCAATCTCAAGATTCCAAAACCTTTAATAACTTTGCAGGGAGTATTCAAACATGCATGGAGCCTTCCATCACGTTTTATGACTTTGAAATTAAACCAATATTATCAAAATAGGTGGACCCTCCATTGCATATAATGGCTAAAATTGATAAGAAGCCATTTAAAAGAGCCTTAATTGATACCGGCTCCTCCATTAACATCATCACAACATCTGCTCTCCATTATCTCAATATTCCTCCATCTCCCATAATAAAATCCACCTTCACATTGAAAACATTTAACGATGTTCTATGATCTATAATTGGTATTGTTGTTTTCCCCATCGAAGTTCGAGTAAAAATGTTGCATACTTTGTTCCACATCTTAGAAGGATCCATGGTGTACAATGTACTCCTTAGAAGACCTTGGATGAAGGAAATGAGATGTGTCCCTTCCATATTACATCAATGTCTAAAATAGTATACAAAGGGCAAGTACATTGCATACCAATGGATGTTGAGTCATTTAAGTATTGCAACTTCATCTTGAATCCTTATGAATCCATGATTCCTTCTACCCACCTTTTTCTCATGTCATCCACCACATAATCAATTAATCCATCCAATCCTTCATTAAAAGCTCATATTTTTAACAAGCTTCCCATCACCAACTCCAATCAAGCATCCACTTCTACACCCTGATTAGCATCATCATTGACTACATGTACATGTGGTCAAACCCAACCATACCATCCATATCATCATATCCTTCATTTGTCGTAATAATTCCTTCACAACCAAATCCATCTCCACCAACCAATGTTTCACAAGTTGAATTTTCAAACTTTGATATGTCCACATCTTCTCCATAATTTGATCCATTAGCCAACCATGAGCCTCCCATGTCCACTTCATCATCATCGTCCCAATTTAAGGTCCACCTCGCCAACCCTGGTATTGGTGAATGTGTGGTCCAAGACATCACCATCACACAGCTTAATATTTCAATTACCAAGGATTTCGATCACCCATGTGACTCACCTTTATCTATAGGAGTGGTATACAATATGGATTCAGTGCCTAATAGCATGAATTTTATGTATGAGGGATAAAATATTTATCTAATTCTATTCCCCCAAAAGAACCCAAATAAACAGCACTTGCCAATATTCAACAAATGACGGGTTTTCCATCCCACTATTTTTATAGACATAATTGGCAAAGACATGGCTTAGGCCGATATGAACAGGGAGTACCTTAGCTTATTGATGTCCCATATCAAGAAGTGCAGGACCATTTATGTCTAGGTTAACACCCACTTCCCACCATATTTTATTTTCAAAAATCCTTCCAAAGGTTTAATCTAAATTCAAAAGAATAAGCCCTCCACCTCTATGACTCTAACGAGGAAATGTATGAAGAATTTGATCTCATGTTGATATATTTTGATGAATTTGATGAGGAATCAGAGCCCATAATTCCCCACACCAAACAATATGAGTTTTATCTTAGAATTTTCCCCATCCATGAGCCCATATTTCACTTACTTCTTCCACAAGAGTGAGCCAAACCTATCAGTAATCCACCACATCCATTTTATTAATCCAAATTTTAACATACACATATAATGCAAAAAAGAGAGAAAAAAATTAAAAAAATAAAAACATTTTCTTTTTCTATAACATTTAGTTAAGTTCATTTATTTGTGTTGCTTGCTGCTATCCAAGTTTACCAAGGTCCTGGCATCATTTCTTAGGCTTTATCCATCCCATCCATTTTACCTCCTTCATTTTCCTTTAATTCAACATGAATCCTACTGACTTATTCATCCCACTCCATAATCCATATGATTTGGCAAAGCCAATTCAAATTGACATAAGCCTTATTTATATGGATACGATTTCCTCACCACCATATTTTTTCAAATTTATCCTATTCGAGGAATTTTTAAGGGCTTTAGCCAACTACATTCCTCCATCCCCTCCATTTTCACCTTCACCTTCACCTTTGAATCTTGAGGTTTTCCAGGAAGATGTAGATGAAGATAAGTCAGAAGAGTTTGATGACATCATAGACGATATTCATCTAATCCCAAATCCCCATCAACTTGAGGAAGGTTCTCACATGTTTATTGAAGATACTATTGATGTGAACCTTAGTTCAAACGTAGAAAATCCCCAAATTTTTAAACTCGACAAAAGCTTATCCAAAGATGAACAAGAGCAATTAATTGATCTCCTCAAGAGGAAGAAGGTAATTTTTTCATGGTCCTATAAAGACATGTATGGTCTTGACCCTAAATTGGTTGTCCATAATCTCACCTTACACCCTGATGATAAGCTGATCAAACAAAAACTTATAAGGATGCATCTTACCATTGCCCTCTTGGTAAAATAAGAGCAAAAATTATTAGATGTGGGTTTCATTGTACCCATTGATTATCTTGAGTGGATCTCAAACATGGTATTCGTAAACTATGTGGATGATCTATTGGCAAAATCCAAGACTATGTGGATGATCTCTTCGAAAAATACAAGACTATGTGGATGATCTCTTGGCAAAATCCAAAACTCAACAAGAGCACATTGGTGTATTGGAAAAGGTTTTTTATTGACTTCTAGAACATAAGGTAAGGTTGAGCTCCAAAAAGTGTGTCTTTGGTGTTACCTCTGATAAACTACTAGGGTTCATAGTCTCCAAAAGAGGTATTGAGGTGGACCCAAAAAAGGTCAAGGCCATAATGGAGAAGCCTCCTCCAAAAAAATTAAAGGAATTATGTATTTTACAAGAAAATATCCAATCGATCTGTTGTTTCATTGCATAACTTTTTGACAAATACAGGTCATTCAATCACCTACTACAAAATAGGGTGCCATTTTATTGGATAGATGAGTGCCAAAAAGACTTTGATGATATTAACAAATACTTAGCTTCTCTACAAATCTTAGCTCCTCCTCATCCAAGGGTCCCCTTCTATCTGTATGTTTCAACAATGGAATTTTCATTAGGGACAATGCTTGCACAAAAGAATGAATAAAATCAAGAACAAGCTATCTATTACATTAGTAGAACATTGGTAAGCTAAGAAATGAGATACACTTACGTATAAAAATTGTGCTTAGCAGTGATTTTCACCACTAAGAAACTCAAACATTAGATGCTTTATCACACAACATATGTCATAGATAGATAAAATCCTCTACATTATATGATGTATCACTCTTACAATAACACTCGCATCGCTAAATGGATAATGTTTCTTATTGAATTTTACCTTGAGTTCATTAGCCAAAAATCCATTAAAGGTTTGGTCATAGTTGATTAACTTGTGAAAGATACACTACCTAATGATCATCCCTTTATTATTCAGCTCCTATATGATTTGGTATTTGCTATCATTAAAAAATAAGAAGTTTTCATTTCAAAGGAAGATGTCGATATCACACTATTCTTTGATGGCTCTAAGTGTGAGAAATTTCAAGGTGTTGGAGTTGTGTTTCATACACCCCAGGGGTACCTATCCCCTTATCATTCAAACTAGACTTCTAGTACACAAACAACACTACAGAGTACGAAGCCTTAATCTTAGATCTACAATAAGCTATAGCTATGGGCATAAAGCGTATCAGGATATTTGGTGATTCTCAACTTGTTGTCAAGCAAATCAATGGATAATACCAATGTAAAGAACCTACCATTAAACTTTATCATGAAGTAGCAATGAAATTTCTCTCTACATTCGAATGGTATGAAATCAATAATTTGCCATGTTCAACTAATATATTTGTAGATGTGATGGCCTCTCTTGTATCATTGATTCCAAAAGACTCCTTAGGATAGGTACAACCTATAATTATCACAACAATATCTAAATCTGTAATTATTCGTGCTAGGATGAAAAGGATATTTGCTTTATCCAGTAGGATCCATAGGAGCCTTGGTCAACCCAAATAGTAGCCTTTATCAATTTTGGAACACTCCCATCTGACATGTCTCGAACTACTAAACACACTTTCAAGTAAAAAGCAACTCGTTTTGTTCTCTTGGGGGACATGTTGTATAAACATGGTTATAATAAAATCCTCCTTCGATATCTTGAGGTTGTTGAGGCACAAAGAGCCATAGCTGAAACTCATGATGGTACTTATGGTGGTCATTTTAGTGGGATGGCCATTGCAAAGTATATTATATGCATGGGTTATTATTGGTCCATGGAACGAGATGATTGCATTTATGTCAAACATTATAAGCAATGTCAAGAGCATGCTAATTTAACTCATGTACCATCACAAGCATTACAACCTATTCAAAGCCTTTGGTACTTTTCACAATGGGGTCTTGATTTAATTGGCAAAATCTCACCTCCTTCCTTGGGACAACATACATTCATCATCATAGCCACTGAATACTTCACAAAGTGGGTTGAGGCAATTCCTTTAACCAGTATGACAAGACCTAGAATTGTGGAGTTTTTACTTCATCATATCATTTGTCATTTTGGTATTCCCTCAAAAACCATTTTCGACAATGAAAAGTCTTTCAAAAAAAGGATGTTCAAGCACTTTGTGAGAAATATAACATCCAACACAATTTCTTGACTCCTTATTACCCACAAGTAAATGGATAAGTTGAGGCTACCAATAAGACCTTAATTGCTATTCTCAAGAAATTGGTTAACAAAAATCATAGAGATTGGTATACTAAAATTCCCTTGGCATTATGGGCTTACCAAACAAGCATTCACATACCTACTGGGGTAATACCATTTTTATTGGTCTATGTATCCGAAGTGATCATGCATCTTGAGCTTAAGATCCCCTCATTAATTTCTTTCGCAGGAATTCATAAATGACGACATTGCTAGACAAGCACATCTTGACCAACTCACACTTCTTGATGAGAGGTGAGTCAATGCTTTAGTATTTATGAGTTTACCAAGATCACCTAAAGCATTATTACAATACCAAAGTTCATATATGCAAATTCTAAGTAGGATATCTTGTCCTTAAATAGAATCAACAAAACACCAATGCATTACCGCATCTTCATGATAAATTTGTGGCTAATTGGTTAGGTCCATACATTATCACTCAAAAATTGGGTAAAGGTACTTATAGGCTTGCCAGTCTAGAGGGAGAGGAAGAACCCAAACCACTTAATTTTATACACTTGAGAGCATTCTATGCTTAATGATATATATATATATATATATATATATATATATATATAACATGGCTAATACACAAAAACATTACACTTCATTTTCACACATTTCATTTAACAACAATTGCATTCATACACTCCATTTCACAAATTGTATTTCATACATTCCATCCATATTTCAAATTTTATTTAGGATCATTTATTCAGTTCAAGGTATTAATTGGTCCAATAAAGTCATATTGCCTTAATTAGGGGTACCTTCACAACATCATCCACACCATTCCACCAAGTCAAATTGTCATTTACCTCCATATATCTATAATTCCTAGGTGGTTTTGATCATTCAAATACTCCTAGTGTTTAAGAAAACCACCAATACATGTCAAGTTATTTTTAGGACCATTACACATATTCACTAAGAAAATATTGAGTTCTAGGAATTGAATCCAAAATATTCTTGAACCAAACATAATTTCACATCTTAAAAACATCTTGTGTTAAATAGGGATAAAACCATACTTGGATTGAACCTGAAAGTGAATAGGGTATTCCTTGGTTGTTCCATCATGCCACATAGTCCACAAAAACAATGGTTTTCACCACTATCACAGTTGCTTCCAAATTCAAAAGACAAAGTACTAATGATAGGGTACAATTCTCATCACACTTAGGTTGAGAATCTGATTCCCCAAAACTCTAAATCCTTCATAACACACCACTGATCATTGGGTTGTAAGTATCATACTACATTTCCAGTCAAATGGTTAAGTAGTCATCCCCAAAACTTAAAGATCAAAATTCTTAGACTATGGAGCTAAAATATACCGAAGCTATAGACGCTTGACTGGTAGTGTAGTACGCTCATGCATGGTGACACATATCTTTTAAAGAGATCTATAACCACACATATGGATAAGCTAGCTCCTTGGTCTCATCCATAACAAGTCACACACAATTAATCAAGAGGAGTTAATGAACTCACTTTCACACACACATTGGTTCTTGATTACCTCGAGTCATTGCCATGCTCATGAATCGGTAAATAAATTCATTGCACATACATTGGGTCCTAGAGGAATTAGGCAGTCTTAGTGAGTTTGTTTGATGCCACTAGTATGTTTGAATCTGCAAAATAGTCATTTTTCCATATCAACATCCTTGTATTTTTTCCATATCAACATCCATTTCTTCTTCCATGTCAACATCCATGTCATTGTACAAGTCTTCCATTTCACATACCACTAGTATGGTGCCCCTGATTAAACAGCAATGCAAAACATGGCCAAGAAAAATCTAGATCATAAATTATCATTAGTTCATTTGCATTCATAACACATTATCATATGTATTAATCATCCATATACACATGCATCCACAACAAGCATTCACATAAAAATATATAGCACAAAAAGTAAAAGCCATGTGTATATATATATATATATATCGCATATACAATGGGTGCCCAAAGGCTACATACAATAGAGCACCAAGGCTCATATACAAAACAAGTGCATCTAAGCACTAGCTAAGACCTCCAAGAGGACCCCTATGACCTAGAAGGAGCCCTAGACCTATAGTTGTGCCTAAACTCACTATGCCTGACAGACTTAGATACATATGAGAAAAGTGGATCTCAAAGCGAAATATGATGCTCCATCAACCTATCCTCCAATGACTCGATACACCTCTACTAAGATCGAATGCATGCTATATCAAGATTATGATGATGCTCCCTATATAGTAGCTCTAACTAGAGCCTTATGATCCTATCCTCTTGAACCATCACCATCATATCCTGATCTACCACTAGTTTCTCCAACCTCACTCAATCCTTCTTGCTCCGACCTAGAGGTCCATCCGGAGTCTCATCCACATCATCCTCATATCTGCCATCTCCTCCACTCCCTAGAGCTTGCCTTAATGTACCCTTAGCCCTCGTTCTTCTACTATCATATCGAAGGTATTTTTGATGCTTAGGAGCCTCATAGGTATCCTCAACCTCATCCCCATATCCACTAGGTACTACTAAAATTGGTGCCCATGGTGGCTATGTAGTGAACCATGCATCATACTTTGTAGTAGTCCCTACATCATCCACATCAGGGAGATCTATCTCCTCATCATCCTCATAAGTCTCCATCCATACCTCAACACATGGTAACACTTTATTATATCAATACCTCCTATAGAGCATTTGCTCATTAGGAACCCCCTACCTAAAGTTGAATAACAAAGCACTCATGATAATTGGATATAATAAGCCTCACTCTGATACCTCCCAACCATCCACCTATCCTACCTGACCCATCATAACTGCTCTCCATATCTTTCCACTTGATATCTTGCCATGGCCTCCAAATCACTTGGGTGGATGTCAATCTAGTCCACAAATCCCTATACCATAGACTTATCCATAAAGGATGAATCAATTGTACCTCCTCCACCATTGCCCATCCCCTAGCATAGGGTTACTCATGATACCAACCTGCAACTAGTAGACCCTCTAACTGAGCCATGTTGAAATGCTCCCATCCCTAGTACTGCAATAACAAACTGCATCCCAATCCCTTACTCTCCTGCCTCCTCACTTCATAAATCTCCTGGTACACCTACACCAATAAGGTAATATCCCATGCATACACCTATGGTGTAGCGATCATATCTCTCACCAACCGTATGGGGTTCCAAGGGAACATAGCCATTACTATTTGAGACCATGGTGTTGGTCAATATGAACATTACCAAAGCTGGTAGGGCATCCAGTGTCTTGTCCACATACATGGACAAGTATGAAATACCCCCACATTTCAGTTCCACACTCTACCAGCTATTACCAAACATATTCCTCATATTCATTCCTTGATCATGTCTAACCTCAACATGAATCTCCTCCATCGGTAGCTTTAGGATGCAATATATATCCTTAAGTGTGAGGGTAATCTCTCCAACAAGGAGTTTGAAGATCTCCCTATCTGGATCCCACCTCTTTGCCAAGTCAGAGAGGTGCCCCTCGTCCACCCTCACCACATCTATCCGGGCTACCTCTTCTAGCCCCACAGTCCTCAACCAATCCCAATTCTCACCCCACAATACCTTTCTCATCCTAAGAATGAGAGCGAGAACCGATGCCGAGCCTCCAAAATCCTAAGCTACAACACAACACAAAAAAATTGTTGTTAATACATGTTCATAATTAAAAAAAATACACAAAATTAAAAAGAGCTTCAAAGAGGGACTTACCTTGGCAAATCGTACTTCCACTTCAATCACACCTTCTGCTACCATAGCTTCCACACCCACCTCTCTCCACTTCACTCCACTCCACTCCACCCAACTCTCCACAAATTCACAAACGCAATAATGAGCTCCATTTTTCCCCTACAGGCTATTTATAGCTACTTCAAGCACCTTGAAATGCCCATGGGTATTTCTTGGTGTATTTAAGCACACTGTGGCATTTAAGGAGCATCCAAACACTGGTGGGAATTTGCACATGCAGTAAGCGCCCATCGATGTTTGACATCAAAACTGACAAAAATACAAAATCAATGCAAAATAGTGGCTTACCCCCACCAAATTGCCCCAAATTGCATCCATGCATCCATTTCATCATATTATAAGGTTTTGTGAAGGTCCAAACTAATATGGATGCTTAACTTTAGTTTACATCCAAAAGGCGCAGAATCACTTATCAAATTCCAAAGTGCTCCAAAATGGTCCAAATTTTTACAAAACAACCATACTCATCATTATCATAATAAATGCTTCATTTTCATTGCATTTCCAATCACCAATCATAACATTTGCACATTTTCTAAGTTCAAACAAAAATTCAAGTGAACCTCGTATCTAGTGGTTTATTCTATCTACTTGGCGATTGTAGTGATTGGTATCCATGCAAGTCGGTAAGATGAATAAATCACAATAAGGATACTTGGTCATTTTCATCATTCCATATCTCATTGTTCAAAAAATAAAATCACCTTTAGTACTTTACATTTTGAGTGAAACCATGCCAAGAATAATTTACACAAAAGTTATCATTGATGGCCTAGTTCGTGGGGCTTGAAATATGGAAAAAATCACATTTCATCATTTTCCCATATCCTTGATAGTCATCATGGAAATTGGCCTTAGCTAGGGTGATTGGTTTCGACCATAGGAATTACCTAGCAATCACTAGTTGGCCCTTCGAAGTTGACTCTTTTTATTTGACATACTCATCTTTGCATATCAATGATGTCGGAAGGCACATTCTTCAATAGCATCGAATCATCCCAAATTTGGGGTAACCACATTTAGTTTTGACTTTCCCACAATGGGATACATATTACATGATCATGGTATATACACTTGGCAAAAATCCCTTTCTTTGTTAGGGCAAAAATAGAGTCAATCACATGCATATTCCACCAATCCCCTTTCATTGTTGGGGAAAAACAATATCACATTTACATCATTCATATCATCCACAATTACACCATTCATCCATACAATCATTTGCACTCATTTTTCAATTGGCTCATGAGATTCATCCGCAAACTCATTTGCCAATTGAGGGGGTAAGCTACGCAATAAAAATTCTTTTATATCCAAGCTCATGTCTACATCTCAACAAAGTTGCTTCACCATCAAGCCAAAATAGGTGTCTCATGTTTTTGCACCCTATTGTGTTTCATGCAATGTGGTACAAAAAGGGGCATCTGCAGACACCAAAATCTAATCACTTGTTGTTCATACAGGTATTTCCACCATTTTTACCCATTATTTACAGATATTTATGTATATTTTTTTAATATATATTTAAATATTAATATTTTCTATTATATTATATATATATATATATATAATAAATGTATGTACGTATGTGTAAACTAATCTTAGCCATCCATCTTGATCTAATCCTAACCATTCATCCACCTTAATCCATGCCACCTACCAAAATTTAATCTCCACCATACATCACGTTTTAATCTTGACCACACAAATTGTGTCGTTGAAACCTTAATGTGCCCTAGGGAATATTATAAGTAGGAATCATTTTTATGGTTGAACCCCTAAATCCTATGAATCCTAAATTAAAGCACCCTAAGAAATTTATGACCTAAGCTTTCAGAAGTCCCTTTTCACATCCCTTGCCTTCGCATCCACATCCACCATTGTAGCACTTGCTTGAAGCATATCTACTTCTATAGATCTTGCCTCAACCCCTGAATGCCTCGTTGCTACCCCAAGTGCTCCTCTTCTACTCATAAGCATCTTTGGGCACTTTCCACCATTCCCAAGAACCCATGAGCATTTCATGTTTCCACCAAGCACCCTTGGGTATTTCAAACCCTAGTTCTACAGACTGGTGAACCCTCAAGTATCACTAGGGCATTTGCATACCTATTTTCCTGCAATGATGATAACAACTATAATTAGAAAGCAATAAATTTACAAGGTAAATCTTCCATTATTGTATTGATTTAATTTTTTTTATATTTGCTCGTAAAATTTTTAATTGATAGCTAGGGTTTTTATTGAAGGTCTCACGTAGTGGAGCTCTCATAGTTGCTATTAACCCTCTTTTGTCATTTTTTGTGTAGATTTGGAGATATATAGGCATTTAGTATTTGTTTAAGCTAGAGTGGTTTGGTCAATGGATAGCTAAAGCCCACTCATTTCTATTGGGAGCAAGAACGAGTTTTGAAGACACCACAAGCATTATTGGCTAGGGTTTCAAATAACCCTAGCATATTGTATTCATTGTATCAAAATAAATAGTGTAAACCCCTATTTTAGGGCACATTTGATTGTATTGAGATCCACCGACATTAATAATATAATATTTGTTTTATTGTGCAATCTCTTGTATCACTGTTTGTTTATTTTTTGTTATCTATATTTGGTGTTTTGTTTTTGTCTTCACAGTTTCCAAAAATATTTTTGTTTCATTCTTTTAATCTAGATGTTAGAGATTTAATTTATTTTGGAAGAGCATACAACCCACCATTTCCTAAAGAATTCCACATTTGTATACCAGCAAATTGAGGATAATATTCCTACATCTTATATTTAAAATATGATATTTTTTGAATTCACTTATCACCATTTTAACTCTTATTGGCCAGTGAGCTGAACCAATCCTTGTTAAGGTATTAATTTTAGCACAAGTTCCTTCATTTAGCCAATTATTTGAGAGTATGCATATATCTAATTTTTTGCTTTTAGGTTTTGGCCTCTCCTATTGTTGGTCCATGTATAATTGTATTCTTCAAACTCAATCCCCCATAGATTATTGTTTTGAATAAAAGCTGAGAAATCTCTCATACTTTAGGTTAGTTTCCTAATTCACCCAAAAATTTCATTAAGCTTGGTTATGGTATTAAAATGTCCTATGATCATGAATCAAGTTTCTTGGTCTTTACTTCTCATAAAGGCTTTAATTTCATTCCAAAATTCTAATCTAACTTACTGAGTTGTAGGTACATAGACATTGATAAGGATGAAACGAAAATCTGCAAAGTAGCAAGTGACTAAAGAGGCTATCCAATGCCTAGTTTTATGAATGGTTACATAGGAGGTTCTAGAAGGATTCCAATAAGTTAGAATCCCCCTACTACTCCTTCAAAATTTATAGCATCCCATTCACTTCTTGCCCACACCGCTTTCATAGTTTTTGAAACTTCTTTTGTCATTTTAGTTTCTTCGATACAAAGAATATCAGGCTTATTACTTAAACAAAGGTCTCTGATACACTTTTTCTTTGAGGGGGCATTATCACCCCTTATATTCCATGAGATGATAATCATGTTTCATTAGGGGCTATTGGACCCGCCTGCATATTACCAATATTATTTTATTGTCTGGTAAAGAGAATTTTAACCAACTTAGTTTGTGTTTCTTTATCTACGTTTCCCCTTGCTTCTATGGATCTTGCTTGATAGTTTGAGGGTTTTCCTCACTTTGCCTTGCCTATATTAGGAGTAGGTCTTATTATTATATTCCTCAATATTATTTCAAAAAAAAAAATTCATCATATTTATCCTCTCCTAGATCTACTACAAAAGCTTTTGACTTGTCTTACTTATTTTTTGGTATTTCCTTATTAATGATAGAGGTGTTAACTTCTAAAACTGCATTTTATTTACCAATTTTTTTCTCTTGAAAAGTGCATGGTACTTCAATAAAGTATTCAAAATTTGATGAGACACATTCCTTATGTTCATCAACAATATTCTTCCTTAAATCAGGATCATACTAAATAGACAATTCCTTGTTAATATGTTGAACCTGTTGTATTGTCATCAAAAGAGTTTGTATTTCTTCTAATATCCTTCCTTACTGGTCTCCACTATTTTTTTTCATTTTTCTAGATTTTTTTTGGAATTTGAAAACCATCTTCGTCCATAACCATTTGTAAGTTTCTCTTGCAGTTTTCTACATATGATTTTGTTGGGCTCTTCTTAAGGCATGATATCTCAATATGCTCCATCTCATGACATCTTCTACATCTAAAAGATATGTTTTCATAATATATGGTTTGGTTCCACATATTATCTCCATACTTAAGAATGATTGATTTTGGTAAAGTTTTACTTATATCAATCATGACCAATATCCAAGCATAAATATCCAAGAATCCATATTTTGTAGTATCTAAAATCTCAAGGAATTATCCTAAAGTGTTTCCTATTGCCTTAAAGGTATGTATTTTCCAAAATTCAATGGGTAACCCAAACATCTTAACCTAGACTGGTACTAGGGATAGATTTACATTTTTAGGTGAAAAACCTTGATACTAACGGGTAAGGAAGAGTCCAACTCTTCCCTTAAACCAAGGATACCCTTTTAGGATTTTTTCTCTTTCTTCCCTAGAACAAAAAATGAATAGAATCACTCTTAATCTAATATTATATCATAACCACATAATGGTATTACAACAACTTTGTTATTAATCATGTATCACTTGACAAGATTCAAACATATACCTCTTTAAAAAGCTAAAAACATTAACAAAATAAACTAATACTATTTGATTTTTAAAGTTACGTTCTTATTATATATAAAAATAAATATAAAAATGATCCATATAATTCTATTTATTTATTTGTATTGTTACACATGCATATATATAACCTAAAATCGCAAGACACACTATCATAAAGAACTCAAACCCTTAATCTCTTTAAAACAAATATCCCTCACTCATTACTCCACCAAAACTTCATGGTCTATCCACTTAAACTATAAAAGATCCTAATTCTACCTTAAGTATGTTCTTTACCACGCACTAAACATATCCAATTCAATAATCTCAACCAAAAAATATTCTTATATTCAACTTATATTTAACATTCAACTTAAAAATTTACTATAATTAACTTTTTGTTTGAAAACATTTCTTATCAAACTCTACCCAACATATAAAATCACATCTTTGATTAAAACGTCTTTGTTAAAATAATACCATAGTTAAATATACATTGATATAGACATTGGGCTACCATTCAACTTGAAGTGTTGGTTGTTCAAGTAAAATCTTATGATGATATATTGACTTATAAATAGCTATAATTTGGATAAAGAAAGACACCATAACAATGTCTTTTAACAAATCAACTTAAGATTCTAAATGCTTGATATATTAGACAAAACTTTATGCATGTGAGTCTACAACATAATAAATTAATCACATGTGGGGTGCATCCCTAATGTCATTAGCTTTTGATTATTTTTGTTTTTTTTTTTTTTTAATCTTTGCTTTGCTTTGATGTCTAATTTTTCTAGGTGTAATTATTATTTAAGCAAAGGATTGTCATATGTTGGACAAGGGAACTATCCAAGTCCTTTCTTATCCACGGAGACACTTAAGATTTCTTTTTTAACCTATATCACTTTTCAGAATCTTATTATTGGTTAGAAGAAATTAAGATGCTAGGTGGATAATATGTCATCTTAGTAATTATAGATGATGAATGCTTCATGCATATTAATCAAAAGCACCTACGAAAAGTATCTAAACGCATATTTATTATTCTTATCATTAACCCAAATAAAGATTTATTTTTAAAATATTATATAATAGTAAAAAAATACTAGATTTTTTTAAATATTAAAGAGAGTTTGACTTATAGTTTTAGTTAATAAGATATGTTTAATGTTTAAATTTGTGAATTAAATGTTTTCTAAATAAATTATTATAAATTTTGTTTGTAATAATTTTTTTTTTATATATTTGGAGTCAAACACTTATCATTTATATGTATGAAATTTTTATCTTTGTTAAAATTTAATCTAGATTTTTTTATATAAAAATAATTAGTTTATTTATTTTTATTTTTTTAATTGGTTATATGAAATTGAAAGAGGTTTTACTCTTACCCAGGTGTTGTAGGTGAGTTGGAGAGGAGAGGGCAATCCTCCAAGAGAGATTCCAAGTCGGGTGACTTTAACGGTGTAGAATCCCTTGGTTGTGGTCAGGTCACTCAGACCAAGACGGTTCCACAAGGGGTTTTTTTCTTATAAAAAACAAAGAGGTTTTCCTCTTATTAAGTAATGAGCAATAATTTGACAATTATACATGTATTGCTTGACAAATATGGGTTTTAGCTTCTCCAATGTTGCCTCTACCTTTTTCAGCATAAGGGTTTTTTGCTTATAAAAAACAAAGAGGTTTTACTCTTATTAAGTCATGATCAATAATTTGACAATTATACATGTATTGCTTGACAAATATGGATTTTAGCTTTTCCAATGTTGCCTCTACCTTTTTCAGCATGATGTGTTTCTCTGGTTCCAATTTTTTTGGTTCTAATTCTTACAGTGGAAAATTTCTGATTAGCCTGACTCTCTATCTTGCTATTAGTGTTGGTCCATGGATAAGATCAACGAGACTCTTAAGGTGCTACTTCCGAACCATCTTAGAGATGCTCCTGCAAATGAAGATGTTACAAAGGTTTAGGTCTAGGTCTATTGAGTACTTTGTTTGTTCTCATGTTGGGTCTCTCTATTTTTGGTATTTTGATCCCCTGCATGGGATTTTAATTATAATCTATAGTGCCCTTGAGCACTGTGTTTATTTCTGTATAGGTGTCTATTATATTTTTTTGAATCTTTTGCGAGCTTCTTCTACACGGATTTTTATCATAGCTTCTTTACAAATTTTTCAAGTAGTTACTTCTCTTAAACAACCCCTGTGTCGGTATTGTTCAGACTATATTTTTGTTTATCTGGCATCAACACTCCATCTAGCATTCTTTGTTGTTGTTTGGACCTTTTTGTTCAGGTTGTTGCTCGCAGGTGCTATTGGGTTAGCTACCCGTTTATGTACTTGAGTTTATGTACTTGGGTTTGGGGCCCATTTAAACCTCGCACTTAATCAATTTTACCTACCAAAAAAAATAAGATGATTAGTATTAATCACTGTTCAATAGATAAAAGAAAAAATAATATAAGGTTGGTTAATTTATTATTATTATTTATTATTTTTATTTATTTTTATTTGGTTATTGTGAGAAACCCCTATGACCGACATATAGGGCTGAGCAGTCTCCTCCCAACCTTGACCCCTTGTAAAATCGAGAGCTATACTTATCAATAGGGAATTTAACACAAAGCCACCACATTATTATTATTATTATTATTATTATTATTATGTAGCAAGTTTCCTCAATCCTCAAAAGGAGGTCTAGGGTTCAAGTCTGACGACTTGTGTTGGATACAAAAAAAACCCTTGGCTAGCCTAAGGGGTATATTCGGATGGGACAAGCCTCGTGAAATGGAAAGTCCTAGCCCCCAAGGTATATGAGAAACGGTTTTCATTAACATAAAGTTTTTTTCTTCGAAAAGTCCAAGGTTCAAACCGCGGTGTTGACGAGTGTGTGAAGGAGTGAGTGTGTAGTGGCTATGTGTTACTCCCTATTTATAAGCATAGCTCTCAACTTTACAAGGGTCATTGTTGGGAGGAGACTACCCAAGGTTTTTTATTTTTTTAATTATTATTTTAGATTTGGTTAGTGTGAGAAACCCCTATGACCCATCTCATAGCCTATCATAAGGGGAGAACTTAGTTTATCAATAGGAAATTTAACACGCAACTACACGAAACTTTGACCCTCCCGAAGAAGAAGGTTGGTTAAATTATTCTCTTGCTTATAATTTAAATGAATAGGTAATGTTTAATTTATAGTCTTCTAATCGGTTGCATGGAACTGAAATTAGCTCAAGAATAGTATACTATGACCGCATCATAACAATATGTTGCCTAAAGCTACAAGCTTACCGTAGTGATAAAATTTTAGGGTTTTTCATTTAGAGGATCTAAGTTTAAGTTTAAACCCCACTCGATATGAGGGGATTAAGACCTTTCATAAAAATTTGTGTTAATTTAAATTTTAAGCTAAGCTTATTATAATAATAAGGGCTTTAGCATCTCCTTGAAAGGTCCAAGGTTCAAAACCCACTCAGTATGAGGCGAGGAAATTGGGATCCCTTTTAAAAATTTCTGTAAAAGGGATCCCAATTTCCTCGCCTCATACTGAGTGGGATCCCTTTTAAAAACCTGTGTGAATTTAAAAAAAAAAACACTTTGTGTAAATTCATTTCCTAGAATGGATAGGCTAGTTGATAGAAGCCAAGTTCTTGCCTATAGGTTGGATTCCCTTGAGGGTTGAGGTCCATTTGACTTACCAAACTAGGGATTATTAATCTCCCTACACAACCAAAAAAAAAAAAATTTAAATGTTTTAACAAACCATATTATTGTGGTATTATAACAAATTATTATATATTTATATTAAAAATTTCTATTGATAGGCATAGCTCTCGGTTTTATGAGGGGTTATGGTTTATGAGGGGTTATGGTTGGGACCGTGTACATTGATTGTAGAAGTTTCTTACACTAACCCCAAAATTTAAATTTTTTTTAATTTTTTTAATGTTATTTAAAATATTTTAATCTTATTTAATTTTAAAAGGGAAAATATTTTATATAGTAATAAAATAAGATGAAATAATAAATTATATTAAAGAAAGTTTTACTGGTAAAAGATACAATTAAATAGATATTTTGTTATCATGAGAATGAACTAAAAGTTTAAAACAATTTGACTTTAACGCATATGACTAACCTTATATTTAAATTGTTTTTATCTCAGATTTTATAGTATAAATTTTCAATAAATGTGGTTATTATAAAATCAAACTATTAAAATTTATAATTTGATATTTGTAAATGGTTATTGTCTTTCTTATTGTTTTAATTTAGTTTTTTAATTTAGTTGAATTTATATTTAATTTATTTATTATTGATTATGTTGGAAATGAGTTTTTATCTCACATTTTATAGTATAAATTTTTAATGTATAATAAATGTAGTTATTATAAATCAAAGTATTAAAGTTTATAATTTGATATTTGTATAGGGTCATTGTCTTTCTTATTGTTTCAATTTAGTTGAGTTTATATTTAATTAATTAATTTATGATTATGTTGTAAAAGGGTTTTAAGGGATTTTTAAGTTTAGGAAAATTAAACTTATGCTTTGTATTAATGGATATAATTTTTAATCAAAACCTTGTACTTTTCATGTCATTCACACATATAACTCTATAGTAATATATTAATTTGGTGAATATAATACCTCAAACGAAACCTTAAACTAGAGTCTTGGTAGCTTTTTAAGTTATCCATGCATAATGACCTATAATTGCTTGTAAATATATTTGGTGCAATATAGTGGAATTGTTATATACTTGAAATTAAATTAAATACCTTCATAACAAAGGATATGGGTTTACACCAAATTCTAAATTAAAATAGTTTATAAGGTGTCCACTTTATAGAATGGTTTGATACAATATAACAACATTAAGATGTAGTAGGAATGGTACACATAACTTAAGAATATATGTCCTTAATCAAAAGATTAAATTAGAAAAGTTAACAAGTATCCAGTTTCAAGTTATTCACACCAACCAAATAGTTTATTATAAATAGAATTGCTATAATGTAACAACAATGACATTTAATGGAATATAACTCCTAACCTTGTACTCATGGATATGAGTCCTTAATACAAAGAGCAAACCAAGGGCCTCAATATGTTTCACACTTTTAAAGTTATTTATACACATACAATAGATTGGAAATAGACTTGTTATGGTATAACAACAATTCGATTTAGTGAAAATAGATCTCATAACCTAGGGAAAAACAACTCCTAAAATCTAATTTAGAATTCGAGTGAAGACAATAGCTATTAACTAATTTTTAAAAATATATATTTTTATTATCAATCTTGAGTGTGAACATGGAAAATAAGTGATCCACATAATTTATCATTTTCCCCTATATATTTGAAGAAAATTAAGGAATAGACTCTCATGAGAACATGTTAGCTATAAATAAAGGAACATCATTTAAAGGATCCTAGTTGAAAATAAGGATTCCTTAGTTGGAAAAGTAATAATGTATTGATCAAGTACAAAGGAAATAATGAATAAATGAAAAGTTTTATCAAGACAAGGGATGTTATACTAGAAGTGATTATCAAGGGTAAGATGGTCGAAATTTTTGGGATAAAATAATGGGTAGTAACCTATGGCTTATGGGAGTATTGGTTGGTATGTAAGACCATGAAGCAAAAATAGTTTGTATTAAAGATAAAAAATTTAGAAATGGTTTCAATGTAAGTTAGGATATTTGGACATCTTTATAAGTTTATCAACATGAAATTTTTAAGAAATATTGATAATACCCTATAGGATTTCATTTTGGTGGAACTAAATTGTATTGAGTAAAATCTAATTGTGTGTTCATGTGGATATTTCAAAGCCTTTTTAAAAATATATAATTATTAATTTGAAATAATAAAATATTGTATTGTAGTGTCACATATGCTATGATACTTGACACATGGTAAGTGACTACAAAATTATAAAAAATAAAAGGTTCTAGTCATGTGATGTAAGCCTATAGTTGAAATAAGAGGATTATGTAGAAACACAAGCTAGATTAGATCATAGGATTTTCTAGTCCTAAGAGTGGTAAAGGAAAAATATTCTAACTCATCAATGGAAAATGTCTTCATAATCTATTTAAATCAAACTATAGGAGAACAAATTGTTAGTAAATCAACACTATTATATTACAAGATTAACAATCTCCAAAATCAAACAAGAACTCACTATCATGCATAAATCAATTCTCAACAATGAACAATAAACACACTAAAATATTTATTGAAAAATCTACTAAAGCAATGCATAAATACAATGTTTATTCAAGTTACCTATTATAAGACTTTATATTAAATATACATATACATGAGATTATTCATATGCACATGACTCTTGACCTTTGCTCTCCTCAAAATCATAGGAGATCCAACTCTTCATATTTCCCTCTTACATAATAAATCTCACATATTACATAAAAAAAAGTCTCTCATGATTGTACATAACTCCTTACTTCTAAACATGACACTTCACTCACATAACTCACACTTACTAACTTGATACCTCACACACATAACTCCTCACTTATTTACATAATACATCCTTACACTTAATAATATAACACATACTATGGACTCAAATATCAAACACCCCCTAAAATAAATATTTACAAGGTACCAAATAATGTAATAACTTCAACACCCCCTATATTACATTATTTGGTATGAAGACCTTTTGCCTTCATGTACTTTCTTCTTTTTCATACAATTTGCATTTGCTATTGCTTCAGGTTCTTATATTGTATTTATCTCATTGAGCTATTACCTATACTTTTGAGAAAGTTGTCAAATAATATATTGTCATGTTTCTTTTCCATAAAATATGTGTTCAATATAGTACCTCTTTTGATATCACTCTTTGGAAAAAGCAAATATGCCACTTTTATAGTATCCAATGGCTTTAATTTTATTTAATATTTTAATAAGACATCTCTTATTTCCATTGATAGTTTTGAATTCTAATGTTCTCCCTTTATCTAGTAATTGTGATACTAAAATTAGATTATTTGTTATATGAGGAACATAAAGCACATTTTCTAATGTACATTCAAAATATGGTAGACTAAGTGTGACATTCCTTTATCCTTGTACATGATAAATTTTATCATCTGCTATCTTGATTGGTATACTTGGTTTTACTTGGATGGAATCAAACCAATACAAGTTGCCAATCATATGATGGCTAACTCCTGAATCAATGTACCAAGCATTATCTTCATATTCAATTTTTGGTTTTTCTTGAATTTTTTATGTCTTATTGTATCATAGAACATGTATGTGACAATATATTTAGTGTCTTTGAAAATATTTTTTCATGATATTTGATTCTTTGAACATATGCAACTTTGAAAATATCTCTTTGATGCGCTTATTTTGTTCTTTCAATCATTTTTTTTTGCTCAACAAATTATTTTTAATTTCTCATTTTATTTCCTTTGATGTGGAATTCCTTATTAATCCCAAGTTAAAAAAAATTATTTCTTTATTCTTTCTTGTTCAATTCTTCACTCATCAATTTTTATTCATTTTATTTTATTTCTTCAATTTTTTTATTCTTCTTCAAAGTTTATTCTTCTTGAATATTCAATTATCTTCTTCTCAATCGATCTTCAATTCAATTTCAAAATTTATTCACTTCTTATAACTCCCTTCAATTCAAAATATCTTCTTATAATTCCCTTCAATTTTCTTCTTCAGTTTCTTTAATTTCAATTTTCAAATTTTTATTCAATCTCTTCTTTCAATTTTTCTTTCTTTAATTTCTTCTCAAAATTATTCAATATTTTATTCTTCTTATAACTCCCTTTATTTCATTCTTCTTCAATTTATTTTATTCTTCACTTTTAATTTTTTATCTTCTTATATCTCTCAAAATTAAACGAATCCACTTTTATTCAAATAAAACAATTTTTTTCAAATCAAATATGTTCTCGACTATTAAAATATATTAAAGGAAAAAATTACCTTTAGTAAATGGTGCTCATTCTTCGCATCAGGGCATCTTTTTTTGCATGATTAATATTCAAAATTTATACTTCTACCCTAAGCATTATTACACTCCAAACAATATTTTTCTAGCATAGACCAATCATGTTTTGCATTCTACCTAACATTTTCAAATAACTCTCAAATGATTCTCCATTTGCAATAGGTTCTCATGAATTCATATTCTACCCTACATTTTGTTCTATGGAGATATTTTGATTTCTTCACTCTTCGTATCTCTTCTTCTGTTGAATACTCGCAGAATCTAGTAACTTTGGACAACATGATTTCTTCACTTGCCTCATTTCTTCACTAGGTATTCACCACAAATTCCAATATTTTTCTCACACTGGACATCTCCACACTGGTCACTTCCTCTCTTCTTCTACTACTCACTATGACATTATCCAAATATTTGTTTGTTTTCTTATTCATAGTGTTTTGGTGTAGGTGCTTTCTATCACTATACCTGCACACATGTACCTCAACTATATTCTACCTTAAAACTTCCTTCCTATGGAACTTTCAATAATTCTTCCTCCATCACTCTCACTCTTGCTATCTTTCCCCTCAAAACTTGTAATCATCTTTTCCTATAGCTATCTCGCTCAATGTGGTTGCTTCTAAGCACACTTAAGGTGGTTCTAATACCACTATTAGCAAATCAATACTATTATTTCACATGATTAATAATATCCAATATCAAACAAGAACTCTCTATCATGCATAAATCAATTCTTAACAATGAATAATAAACACACTAAAATATTTATTGAAAAACCTACTAAAGCAATGTGCGATTCTTATTCAAGTTACTTGTTATAGGGCTTTGTATTCAGTATATACATACATGAGATTCTTCATATGCACATGAATCTTTACCTTTTCTCTCCTCACATTGATAGGAGATCCAAATATTCATATTTCCCTCTTACATAATAAATCTCACATATTACTTAAAGATAAAATATCTCATGATTGCACATTACTCCTTACTTCTAACATGACACTTCACACACATAACTCAGACTTGACACCTCACACACATAACTCCACACTTATTTACATGACACATACAATAGAATCAAATATCAAACACATGTAAATTAAATATTTACAAGGTATAAAATAATGTAATACCTCAAACACAAATAAGGATATACTAGATGAGAAACTATGAAATTAATATTCAAATTCAAAAGGATCCAAATCTATGAAGGAATATATAGATTCAATTATAATGGAATAATCCATAATATGTTATGTTTGAGTTATATTAGTCATATTTATCCTCTTTAAATGGTAGAAAGTCATCTCCTTACACTTAAAAGAAAGAAATATGGAGGTCATCGCTTGTACTTAAACAAACCAAGGACTAAAATTTATAGATGAAAAGTCAATTTTAGGGGTAGTCTAGATAAATGGAAGAGCTTGAAGATAAAAACATTGATTGAAATGACAAAAATAAGAAAATACCCTAATATAGGATTAGAAAGAAAATGAAACCTAGAGGAAAATTAATCTGGAAAACTAATTGTTATCAAACCAATAAATAAGAATATAAATTATGATGAAGATGGTATGTTTAACTATTGAAGTTATCACAATGAATATGAAAAGAGTTGCCAAGGAAATTTTAGGTTTTCATGATGGTCTCAAATTTGTTTTAATACATGAATAGAATGAATAATTCAAAAGGATTTACAAGATGAAGGATTATTGGGTAATTTCTATAATAGTAGCTTTTAAAAGTATTATGACTATTTGGGACACTTCTAAATAGGATGGATAATTACTTGATTTAAGTAGTGATTGGGTTGCTAGATTTTTTTTTAAGAAAGAGAAAATTTGATACTTGGAGTCATAAATGTATATTCTTCAAATTTAGTTAGTCTTCAAGATAGATGTTAATAGGACCTTCATTTATAGACATCAAACTCAATAACGAGTAACAATTTTGAATTTTAGATTCTTATAGATAACTTCAACATAGTTTTGCATCCCTTAGAGATGAAATTTGGTAACCGTAGTTGGATAGGATAAATGGATTAATCTTACTATTTTTTAATTTAAATGGAATCTATGATACTTTCCCTTGAAATTTTCAATATGAATAGGATAAAAAGAGCATTGGAAAATATATATGGCAAAAAATAGATATGTTTTTGTTGTTTGATGATTTATTACAAAATTTTATTCAATATTTTAAATATTCTTTTCCAAGAAATATTGAATCATAAATTAATTATTTTCATATGTGATCTCATCAAATATAGTCATCATTTTTTTATGTGTGTGGATTCAATACCCAAATTTCTTGCAAATAGGTATGTTTTGGTGGATGAAGCAAAATTCAAAGGATTCTATGTAAAACCTTTTATAAAATCTAAATAACATAAATATATAAACTGAAAAATGAATATATAAATATCAAATAATTTGGTAACATATATAATAGATAAGAAATAATAGAATTTGATCTCAAGGACTTATAAGAGATAGTGGAAGCCAAGGTAATGGACTAGCAAACTTAATTTTTTATAAAATAGGAAATTGATCATTCTTAGAGAGAATTGAATGGAATCAATCATTTAACAAAAAAATTACATAAGAGGATTCAAAGAGACAAAAAAGAAAAATAAAGAATGAGGGTTGATATGTTGTACTTAAATATCAAAGTTTTCCACAAACAATGAAATCATGCAAAATACACAGGGTTATAAATACTCACTGTGATACAATAAAAGGATCCTAATAACATTAAAGCTAATATATTATGGGATCATAATATAATATCTGGATCATACCTCAAGGTGGACATGGGTCCTTAGACCAAACAATATCACAAATAAAAATTATAGTGTGATCAAACAAAAAAACTAACATATTTTAACATCCCATTAATTTATGTTGGAATATATCATGGTTAATATTATCTTGATGTTGTTATTAAATTTTGTATTGTATTATACATATAAAAATTATGGTCCCTTGTAAACCATGAAAAAAGTTTTTTTATAATATCTTATTATTTTAATTCTAAAGGTTGGTTAATAAACCTTAGAACTAAAGATAACTTGTACTTAGGTATAAATATCCCTTCATACCAACCATTTATTTATT
Organism: Wollemia nobilis; assembly: GCA_028583015.1. Lineage (NCBI taxonomy): Eukaryota > Viridiplantae > Streptophyta > Pinopsida > Araucariales > Araucariaceae > Wollemia > Wollemia nobilis. The sequence continues at coordinate 1,766,287 of JAQPPZ010002970.1, read as the reverse complement.
GGTTGGAGTGTAATTCTATTCTATGATATTGAGATTATTTGGTTTCCATGGACACCCTCATAAGCTATGTGCATTGCTTTGTATGTATTTATTTTTCAAGTAATATTGGATAATGTATTTGTTTCACTCATTTTTTGGAAATTTCTATGAAATACAACATGATATTATAGTGAAAGTAATTTTTTGTTACTCAATAACTTGTTAGCAAATTGGATTCTACAACATCTTCCAAGGGAAACTATGTTTAGAAAATCCAAGAATATTTATTGTAAGTTGGAAGAATTGGACGGAGGGTTTCTTAGTAAAACCTTAAGTGAATTGGCATCATGATGATCTTACTAGATTCAACATATTTACTTCAAGAGAAATATTTCCAATAGTTTTTTTATTCATATCCTTGGCACTCATTCCTTTGTTGAATTTTTCAATTTTTGACTAGACAAATGCCTTAGTTTTAGGATTTATACATTGAGGTTTTTCAAAAATATCATTTGTATTTTATGGATTTCTTTTTCAAAAAATATGTTTCCTTTTATTTTTTAACATGTGTCCAAAATAAAACTTTTAAGGGATACCGTAGTGATATGTCTTTGGGTTTTCATCTAGGAGACTCAAGTTCAAACCTTGATACAAGGGGATTGAGACCCCTTTCAAAAACTTGTGCTTTACCCTAACATTTTTCCCATGAGGGATACCAAAGTGGTATGTCTTTGGGTTTTCATCTAGGAGATCCAATTTAAAACCCAATACAAGGTTCTGGGACCCTCTAAAAAATCCATGCTTTACCCTAAAATTGACTCAAGTTCAAACCCTAGTACAAGGAAACTAGGGACCCTTCCAAAAACCCATGCTTTACCCTAAAATTTAATCAAATGGTATTACCTACGATGGTTAGATTCCTCAAAATTTAAGGAAAAAACCAAGGTTTGAATCTTTCCAAGTGATACATGGATAATATCCAAGCTTTGTTATAATACCCCTATGTGGTAGTGATGTAATATGGGTGGGGCCTTTTTCAATCCCATATAACCAATTGAAAAAACATGTGTCTAATATTAGTACAAATGAGAGGATAAATTACTTGGCTACCAAAAATAAAGAAAAGAAGAGCCTAAATTTTTCCAAGAAATCCCTGGTACTAGAGAAGTTAATGGCATACTTTTTTGCATGTCAAAGACCTTTGAGCTACTTGACAAAGTTGGTAAAATGGTCCAATAATTTTTTTGCTACATAGGCATGAGAGGATGTCCTACTTGGTTGCATTAGACAAAATGGTTATTTAGAGAAAATTGTAGTAGATATCAATAACCATTAGTATTTTTGGATTGTTTGTGAACTTTTAAGGGGTTTTAATTTAGTACTTTTCCTAATTTACCTCTAGCTACTATTTTCATGCTTTAAATTTTTTATGAAATTTATTATAAAAGTAAAAAAGTTAAATTTAAAACAAAAAATATAACAAGAAATATTCCTTGTAGAGGGAAGCAAGAAATAAGGGTGCATGCACATGTATTCCAAAATGATGCACACTGGCATCATGTGCACAATATTCAAGTACAAATTACAAAGGGGTTTAATTCAAAAAAGGACTAGTGCCCTTACATATCTTGATGACCACTATGCCTTGTTAGTTAGCGAAGGCTTGGATAACATGCTTGGACCTAGAATATATCACAAGTTCAAACCTTCTTTACTGCCAAATATTTTTATAAAGGATGGCATTGACAAATATAAAAATGACATGGCAAAATTGGATTATGTAGTATTATACAATGATAAAGTACCTAACAACGTCATTATTTTCTTATGATTACTAACATGGCACATTATAACATGGTAGTTCATATAGTTTATGCATCAACTAATGATATTATATTTGATGATGTGGAAGTACATACAATCCATATAGTTAACATGGTAGATGATGTGAAATGTGATATAGTGGATGGCATGGTAGTCTATACAAATGATATGGTAGTTAACATAGTGGCCAATGTTGCAAGCTATATAGTGATTGACATGGTAGGTTGTATTCCATTTGCAAATTATAAATATAGGTTCAACCAATTAGATTTTACAAACTCATAAAACTCAAAGACTGTATAGTCATATACTTAGCAATAGACTTGGCAAAGCATAAATTCTAGATTGAATCAAAATGCAATAAGTGGTGTACTATGGTTCATATAATACACAACAAATCATATGATGATAATTGGAATATTATATCTCATGGTATCCTACCCAATGGCCTATATAGTTTACACATATGTGATAGTCCCCTAAGAATGATAAGTGAAATCACCTAATTCTTTGATATGTTGTCCAGTTAGCATACAATTGGCATCTCCTGAACCAATCACATAGTGACACATGGTGACATATCATTTGCTATGAGTATTAAATAGATACTAATTTAAAAAAAATATAATCATTTTTGTGATTTTGGGGATAAAATTCTAGGGAGTATAACTTTTGCATATAAAAAGCATTTTGATTTTATTTTTAATATCACATAATTTTTGTTGAGATCTTTGTGTTGACAATGTTTTATTTTTGGTTGCAACTACATGTAGTATTTTGCATTTTGATAGGATAACTATGGATTAGCATGCACCCTTATTGAATGATCCAAACTATGCTATCTAAAAAATAAGATTGAAACTTTGTTCTAGAGTAAGGAGTTGCTCAAATATGTAAACAAGGAACCTTAAGCTATTGATTCTAAATAAATAAAGTAGGTTTATAGGGGTAATAAGGATGAGGCTCTTGGTATTATATCTCTTCATGTTGCAAAAATATGACACCCATGTTAGTAGCACCATGGACCTAAGGAGTTGCGTAATAAATTTTAGGGATTGTGTGATCCCATTGATTCTATACAAATTAGGTTGAAGGATGAGCTTACTGCTTTGACTATGTGTGGGAAGGAGAAGATATCATGAAGGCTCTCTTATAGGATCCACCGTGTCTTTCTCCCTCTCACCATAAAAATAGAGGAAGTTTTTTTTTTTATCTTAGAGCTTATTGTTTGATGGATCAGTTAAAGAACACCTACCTTTCTCCTAAGATACTTCTTTCACTAAGCTTAACCCCAATCTAACCCTAATTTAATGTACAAATGCAATAATCAAGGCCTAAAACTAAAATTATTTTTACATTTTTATGAAAAATAAATGATAAATTTTTGTTTTCTTTTAAAAGGTAAGGATGTAAGAAGAATGCAACAAATAAGTCCTAAATGTGGCTATATGCAAATTTGATTAGATACTCAAGCTTAGATATTTAGTTGGTACCTTATATGATTTAAGTGTTAAAAAACAGGTCCTTCATTCTATTTTATCCATTTTATCATATAATAATAATAATAATCTAATCTAGCAAGCAATAAGTAAAATTAGATCATAAATTCTAAAATGATAGAGATTATGTAGCCAAATTACTAGTTTCTACCATATAGGTAAAAGTATCATCATTCTATAGAAGCATTGTAGATGCTTTCTCTTGTTGATGGCACTTTTTAATTCTTACAAAACATAGAGAAAATTATTGGATCAGTAGCAAAGGGGCTTGTTTGAGTTGGTAGAGAATGTTGAACTCCCTTGGATATCAATTAGGGCCTTATTTAGACAAATATAAAAAATAATACAAATTGCAAGCACATGTAATAAATGCTATGTGAAAAAGTTCCACAGGGTTAGCTATAGCACTATCAAAGCTTTTACCTAGTAACCAAATATTTAAATATTTGTCTATTTAAAACTAGAGAGTGATAGCACCATTGAAACTATAGAAATGCTTTCACTTCAAAGAGCAACAAAGCAATATTAAAGGTAATATAAGCTAATTTAATGATTGAAATGATGTAATTATATAACTTAGGAGTGTAGGTACTCTATTGAATGATAGAGAAATAGAGATTTATTTTCTCAAAACAAAGATTAAAATGCAAAACTAAGATACTAAACTAGATGCAAATGAGATATGCAAAACTAGCTAGTATCCGCATAATTAAAGCTTAAAGCTACAAAGAAAAGGAGTGCAATAAGCAAGTAAATAGAAAGAACACAATATAATATTCTAAGGTTTTTTCCTTGCTTGTGGAATCTTGCTATTTTTCTTGTAGAAACTTGAGAGATTGAGCTTGGAGGCTTGAATGCTTGATGCTTGATGCTTGAGTGCTTAAATGCTTGGAGACTTGATAACTTAAATATTTACGTGATTGAAGACTTGGATGCCTACAAGAGTAAAAGCTTAATTGCTCGTAAGAATGGCATTCACAATATTATGATAACATTTTGGCATAACTTTGTCATGCATGAAGATGAATTCCTATGGATCTAGAGAGATTTTGGTAGATCTTTATTGCTTTGAAAAGAGCATGGATTGGGCTCCACTATATTTTAGATTTATAAGAAGCCATGGAGCCTTGAAAGAAGGATTACATTGAAAATGATAAAATTTGATATGGTAAGAAATTGAGATCAAAATGCCATCAATAGAGAAAAATTAAAAATGACAATTATTGAATTTTTTATTTCAAATGGGAATTGAGAATTGGATATAAAGGATATGATCCATTAGTGATGGGTGGCTTGAAAGGTATCAATATTTAACATTCTTGGTTTTGGCATGTGATATTCAAAAGTGCTATTGGGAAAAAACACTAATGAAACTTTTGAGATGGTACTTTCATTGACATGACTATTGGGGGTAAAATTTGGGTAGGAAAGGTGAAAAGTCTAAATTTTGCAAAAGCACTACCCAAGTCATAAAAGTGCTATCAACATTTTCTATAATTCCCCAACACTGTTGCTTTTTGAGAAATAAATTTTCAAAATTTGGGTATATAGAAGATTGATTTGAATTGGCTAATTGATTAGCTAATTGATTAAGTATTTAGTAAATTTGAAGAATACTAATGTGCTCAAAATTGAGTGTCTACATTTCCCCTTTTTGATGAATTTATTACATAAAAAATATGTCAAAAACTAACATAAATGCCACAATTTTGAGATAGGAAGATTTGTTGTTGCTTATGACTAATCATATGATATTTTTGATGCTTCATTTGTTTGCTTAGAAGTGATGTTAAAAATTACCTTTTGGGTAGCATTAAATATTTTTGTGCCTTGGTGTGGCTTTTTAGGTTTTGAAGGGAAAATCAAGTTTGACCAAGGAAACTTGACTTTATTATGATCCACACTAGTTTAATGATTAAAACTAATAATAGATATTAAAAAAAAATGTTGAATTTTAGGGAGGTAAAAGGGTTGGGGTAAAAATGAATTATGATGTGATGAATAACTATGATTTGATATGTTTATGGTTAATTGAATTATGTTTTGATGCCTATTGATTAATTATGAATAATTATTAAAAGTTTATGAATTAAGATGAATGATGAATAAAAATGATGATTAAATTCACTAAGGATAGGATGATTAGAAATTATAGATTATATGACATGATGATAGATTGGATATACAAGATGTGCCCAAGAGGATACTACTATAGTACTATTATTTAAAATTATGTACAAATATATATACAAATAGATACAAGTTTATATATATCCATATAGATTTGTCTAGAGGAATTTTAGTTAGCTTTTCCTATAGAACTTTTGGTTAGCTTTGATATTTTCCCATAGGAGCTTTGACTAAAGGTCTTTTAGTTAGCTGCTATGATACAAAGATATATACAAATACAAAAAAAATATTTTCCTTTATATACATGTCTAAAGGACTTTTAATTTATCTCTAAACAAATGCTTAAATGACTTCTACATTGCCCATAGGACTTATGATTTATTTGTAAATAAATGCTTAAAGGAGTTTTGCTTTACCTACAGGACTTTAGATTTACCTCTTAAGAAATGCTAAAAGGAATTTTTCTTTGCTTGTAAGACTTATGGTTTAGATTTTAATTTACCTTTATATAAATGCATAAAGGCACATTGATTGGAGTGATTTTCCTCATAGATAAGTGACATGGAGGACTTTTTAGTGAGTGGTATGGCAATAAATGATGCCCCCAATTAGAAGAGAAAACTCATTATAGACCAATTTCCCCCATGCATGGTGATATATGGGCAATGCGATATTACCTTATTGATCTTGTTATAAATACCTACAAAATTTTTAGTATCCATCATGAAACAAGAGATGAGTGGTTTGGAAGAATTGATAGAGATAATATTCAAGGAATATATAATTGATATATATATATAGTTTAATGTTTTATGAACTCTAATTTGGTTCATGAATATGGGTCTAAAAGGATCCACTTGAATTAGTTTCCTAGTGAGTGAAGATAAAACATACTAACTAGGATCATCATTTGCATGTCATCATGCATCCATGCATGCAGGAAGATAATAAATCAAGCTAATAGAAGCAAGCAAAAATAGGTAGCTAAAAGGAAACATGTATTTTATGTAAGCTTGGATGTAATACCTTTTAATATGCATTATATTAATTGGTTCTTTAAGTTATTTTCATTAAGTGTGGAGAGGTGGTAGGAACCTAAACTATACTTGGCAGTTATGATGTATAAAAATATTTGATTAGACTTAAATGTGTATTTAAGATTGGTTTTAGCATTGTTATTCTTCTATTTCTCTTTGAAGACAAGGTCCCCAACTTCAAAGGAACATGATTGTATGCTTTTACTATAGGTATGTTTAATCCTTTGTTGGTAGACCCATAGGATTTCTAAGGTAGGATCTAATTTTTGTCAAGTAGGTCCAACTGGATAATATGGATGGGATGATATTCATCTCCAAAAAAATATTCAAGGAAGTCACCTCTATCTCAAAAGGAAAGACTACTTTGGTTAATAAAATAGAGCATAGTGTGTCGTGCTAGTGGAAGTTTTAACACTAGTGTGATATGCCCACAAGATAAGATACACTTAAAGATACCAATATATATCAATTTTATTGATAATATTTTTATGGATCTTAACAATAGTCTTGTTCGAAGCTTCAAGTTGGTCATTTTATTAAGGATAGTAAGGCATAGATTTTTTTGATAAATCTTGTATTTTCATAAATTTTAAGGAAGGATGTTCCATTTTTAGATATTAGAATAGAAGGGACTCCATAATGGATAAGGATCTAGTTGAGGATAAACTTAAAGACATAGGCTCCACTAGTTAAGGCTAAGGGTATGGATTTGATACATGTAATGAAGTGTTCAATAGTTGTAATGATGAACTTATGTCCATAAAATAACATTAGGTTTATCTTCCCCATGATGCATAATCCCAAAATGGAGAAATACCAAAGAGAAATCAAGGATTGAAGAGCTTGGGATGGGGTATAGATAATATTGTCATGCTTCTAACACTTATCACACCTTCTAACATAGTCACAAGATTCATTATCCATGGAAGACCGATAATAACCCATCCATAGGAGTTTCATGGCAACAGTGATTCCACTAAAGTGACAACTGCATGATCCATCTTGGGCCTATTTAATGACTACTTGGGATTTTATTAAGGATAAGAATCTAATCAAAATGTTATCAAGGGTATGATGGTATAAGATATCACCAATGATTTCATGACTACATATGTGTTAGTTGAGGTTCTTAATTTCACTGTCATTTAAACCATCAGGCAATGTACCATCCTTAAGGAAAGAAAATACATCCTTATACTAAAGATAAAGGGAAGAATTTGCTCCAACATAAAAGAATCTTAGAGAAAACTTACTAGATTCTAGGGTTGAAGGTTCCCTAATATACCAAATGAATATTGTAGATTGTTTGTAAACCAAATTTAAGGGTATTATAGATGCAATAAAGACTATAACATTGACATGATGGTTATTAGACCTAGGAATAGCTTCAATTTTGATTTTATCAAAGGTATTCATTAGATTAGCAATGTTGTTTTTGTATGCATTAAGTTTTTCATCTTTAGTGTGATAAATACCATTAAATTGGTTGAATAAAAGATATAAATTTCTAAGGCTACAGAGGAAACTAATTTAAATTTCTAATGATACATATATCCTAAGATAAAATCTTTGTACTCAATAGTATTGTTGGTACATGATAACTTACGATTAAAGGACAAACATATAAGTTGTTGTTAAGGAGTGACCAAGATGAATCCTACCCCTACTCCTTTGACACATCAAGGGCTATTGAAGTATAGGGTCCAAGAGTCAGGTTGGTCTACTTCTAGGATAAATAATGGATCATATATTACTAAGGGATGGCTAGCTTATAAATGTGCACCTACTATTTGATCAATAGTAACTTGACCTTTCACAAACTTTTGGCTAAAATTTTTGAAATCGAATTTTCTAAGTGCAATGACCCACTTAGTGGTTCATCTTGAGTGAGGCTTGAATATGAGATGACACAAGGAATCAATTTTCATGATGATAAATATTTTATATCTATGCATATAGTGTCTAAGATTTTGGAAAGAAAATGTTATGACTAGGCAAAGCTTCTCTAAAGGGGTGTAGAAAAATTCATAGTTAAACAAGGTCCTAATATAAAAAATTGTCCATTCTCTATGTTGGACATTATATTGTACCAATATATATCCTAAGGCATGTTTTGTTGTTATTATGTATAAAAACAAGGGCCTAGTGAAGTACAATATAATTATTTCTTGGAATTAACTTTAAAAAGGAGGTTACAAGTATGATCCTTTTTATAAATTATGCCATTGAATACAATAAGGTAGGTTCTTCCACAAGGGAAGTCCTCTTTTCAATGAATGGTAAGCAGTGGGAGGTGTCTTCTTTATATTCCTCAATATGAGTGGGTTTCTTTCTTGTGTGCCACTAATAGCTATGTGGGTCCTCTAAACCTGTATAACCCTACAAAAACTTGTTAGAGCATTTGGGGGCCTATCTTGATTATACCCCATATTAAAAAATATGAAAAGACCTTAAAACATGATTAAAATAACATGAAATTATGAAAACCAACTTAGGAAGCATATTTACATGTTTTTGTGGCCTCTAGACTACTAAAAATGGTATTCACACGTCGATATGTGAATTTGAATGTGCCTCAATATTCACACCCCATTATGCAAATTTGACTATTTTCTCTAGAATTGATAGATTTTTATGGAAAGCCTCCTCTGGTGTAGGGGCTTCTATATTTTAACTAGGTCACCTTAAAAAATGATTGTCTTATCAAAAACTTGTTAAACAACAGGGATGTTGATGGATTTCATGTTGGATTTTATGTGGGGATGAATGATGGATGATATGAAGTGATATTGAGTGATGTATGTAATCTAGAGTGATTTCAATAGAGTTTTGTTAAGAAAAATGGGATATATCCAAAATAGATAATTTGACCTTTTATTTATAGAATTTTCCAAGGTTAGGGGAGGGGCTGAGGTGTCCTCTATGATGTTTTCACTATGAGGTGTCCACTGTGATGTGTCCTATGAGGTGTCCACTGTGAGATGTCCCTTGAGGTGGCATGGGTTGAGGAAAGTCTCTAAATCTAATTTTTGACATGTTGATGTGGAAAGCCTTTTAATTTAAAAATGTTTTTTATTGTGCAAAAGTCTTCATTTGTCATTAAATGCACAAGAGAGTGTGAAATGGAGAAAATATCAGGATGGAAAGGTGGTAAGGCAAGGCTAGTCAAACTAGACTAGGTGAGATGGAAGGTTAGGTTAGTCAAAGTAGACTAGGTGAGGTGGAAGGCTAGAATTTAATCATGATTAAGATAATTAACCATGTGCTTAGCCATAAAAGTGAACTTTGAACATAAAGTACCTTTTGAATATGGTAAAGACTTCTACCAAGGTTAAATCATGATAATGGTCACATGGGGGTTTAGAGTTAAGCGTATGAAGGGGCTTAAGGAGCCCAAGGGGGCTTATGAAAATGAATCGTGTTTTGAAGCTAATTTATGCAAATTTTATGGGTTTTGAAATTTGATCCACCACAATTATGGGGAAAGTGGTAATGTGAAACTTTTGGTGTCTAGATTCACCCCTTTTTATATTGTGTTGTGTGAAAATATGATGCATACAACAACTTATGACATGACTTGATGGTTTGATTTTAAAGATGAAGAATTTGTGATTGATGATTGTGGATGATTATGAGAGAGACACATTGATAAAAAAAGGTTATTGAATATGACTCTTGTATTGTTGCAATGATTGCTTTTAAGGAAGACATAAGATTACCTTATCATGTGATAAACGAGAGATGTTCCAATTGTAAAAGGAATAAATTGACTAATTGATGAGTTATTGATAGTATTTGACAAATTTTTAATATCATAAGGTAGATTTGTGTTAGGTGCTTTCATTCAAAAGTGGTCTTACAACTACTGTTATTAAGAAGGTAATCCATGAGTTGTCTACAATCCTAGGTGTTAGGTTTATCAAATGTTTGTTTGAATTATAATTTTGTTGAGAAGAGAATTTTTGCTTTTTTTTTGCCTTAGTAAATGAGGACACATAGGCATGAGAGGATGTCCTACTTGGTTGCATTAGACAAAATGGTTATTTAGAGAAAATTGTAGCATATATGAATAACCATTAGTATTTTTGGATTGTTTGTGAACTTTTAAGGGGTTTTAATTTAGTACTTTTCCTAATTTACCTCTAGCTACTATTTTCACGCTTTAAATTTTTTATCAAATTTCTTATAAAAGTAAAAAAGTTAAATTTAAAACAAAAAATATAACAAGAAATATTCCTTGTAGAGGGAAGCAAGAAATAAGGGTGCATGCACATGTATTCCAAAATGATGCACACTGGCATCATGTGCACAATATTCAAGTACAAATTACAAAGGGGTTTAATTCAAAAAAGGACTAGTGCCCTTACATATCTTGATGACCACTATGCCTTGTTAGTTAGAGAAGGCTTGGATAACATGCTTGGACCTAGAATATATCACAAGTTCAAACCTTCTTTACTGCCAAATATTTTTATAAAGGATGGCATTGACAAATATAAAAATGACATGGCAAAATTGGATTATGTAGTATTATACAATGATAAAGTACCTAACAACATCATTATTTTCTTATGATTACTAAAATGGCACATTATAACATGGTAGTTCATATAGTTTATGCATCAACTAATGATATTATATTTGATGATGTGGAAGTACATACAATCCATATAGTTAACATGGTAGATGATGTGAAATGTGATATAGTGGATGACATGGTAGTCTATACAAATGATATGGTAGTTAACATAGTGGCCAATGTGGCAAGCTATATAGTTATTGATGTGGTAGGTTGTATTCCATTTGCAAATTATAAATATAGTTTCAACCAATTAGATTTTGCAAACTCATAAAACTCAATGACTGTATAGTCATATACTTAGCAATAGACTTGGCAAAGCATAAATTCTAGATTGAATCAAAATGCAATAAGTGGTGTACTATGGTTCATATAATACACAAAAAATCAGATGATGATAATTGGAATATTATATCTCATGGTATCCTACCCAATGGCCTATATAGTTTACACATATGTGATAGTCCCCTAAGAATGATAAGTGAAATCACCTAATTCTTTGATATGTTGTCCAGTTAGCATACAATTGGCATCTCCTGAACCAATCACATGGTGACACATGGTGACATATCATTTGCTATGAGTATTAAATAGATACTAATTTAAAAAAAATATAATCATTTTTGTGATTTTGGGGATAAAATTCTAGGGACTATAACTTTTGCATATAAAAAGCATTTTGATTTTATTTTTAATATCACATAATTTTTGTTGAGATCTTTGTGTTGACAGTGTTTTATTTTTTGTTGCAACTACATGTAGTATTTTGCATTTTGATAGGATAACTATGGATTAGCAGGCACCCTTATTGAATGATCCAAACTATGCTATCTAAAAAATAAGATTGAAACTTTGTTCTAGAGTAAGGAGTTGCTCAAATATGTAAACAAGGAACCTTAAGCTATTGATTCTAAATAAATAAAGTAGGTTTATAGGGGTAATAAGGATGAGGCTCTTGGTATTATATCTCTTCATGTTGCAAAAATATGACACCCATGTTAGTAGCACCATGGACCTAAGGAGTTGCATAATAAATTTTAGGGATTGTGTGATCCCATTGATTATATACAAATTAGGTTGAAGGATGAGCTTACTGCTTTGACTATGTGTGGGAAGGAGAAGATATCATGAAGGCTCTCTTATAGGATCCACCGTGTCTTTCTCCCTCTCGCCATAAAAATAGAGGAAGTTTTTTTTTATCTTAGAGCTTATTGTTTGATGGATCAGTTAAAGAACACCTACCTTTCTCCTAAGATACTTCTTTCACTAAGCTTAACCCCATTCTAGCCCTAATGTAATGTACAAATACAACAATCAAGGACTAAAACTAAAATTATTTTTACATTTTTATGAAAAATAAATGATAAATTTTTGTTTTCTTTTAAAAGGTAAGGATGTAAGAAGAATGCAACAAATAAGTCCCAAATGTGGCTATATGCAATTTTGATTAGATACTCAAGCTTAAATATTTAGTTGGTACCTTATATGATTTAAGTGTTAAAAAACAGGTCCTTCATTCTATTTTATCCATTTTATCATATAATAATAATAATAATCTAATCTAGCAAGCAATAAGTAAAATTAGATCATAAATACTAAAATGATAGAGATTATGTAGCCAAATTACTAGTTTCTACCATATAGGTAAAAGTATCATCATTCTATAGAAGCATTGTAGATGCTTTCTCTTGTTGATGGCACTTTTTAATTCTTACAAAACATAGAGAAAATTATTGGATCAGTAGCAAAGGGGCTTGTTTGAGTTGGTAGAGAATGTTGAACTCCCTTGGATATCAATTAGGGCCTTATTTAGACAAATATAAAAAATAATACAAATTGAAAGCACATGTAATAAATGCTATGTGAAAAAGTTCCACAGGGTTAGCTATAGCACTATCAAAGCTTTTAACTAGTAACCAAATATTTAAATATTTGTCTATTTAAAACTAGAGAGTGATAGCACCATTGAAACTATAGCAATGCTTTCACTTCAAAGAGCAACAAAGCAATATTAAAGGTAATATAAGCTAATTTAATGATTGAAATGATGTAATTATATAACTTAGGAGTGTAGGTACTCTATTGAATGATAGAGAAATAGAGATTTATTTTCTCAAAACAAAGATTAAAATGCAAAACTAAGATACTAAACTAGATGCAAATGAGATATGCAAAACTAGCTAGTATTCGCATAATTAAAGCTTAAAGCTACAAAGCAAAGGAGTGCAATAAGCAAGTAAATAGAAAGAACACAATATAATATTCTAAGGTTTTTTCCTTGCTTGTGGAATCTTGCTATTTTTCTTGTAGAAACTTGAGAGATTGAGCTTGGAAGCTTGAATGCTTGATGCTTGATGCATGAGTGCTTGAATGCTTGGAGACTTGATAACTTAAATATTTATGTGATTGAAGACTTGGATGCCTACAAGAGTAAGAGCTTAATTGCTCGTAAGAATGGCATTCACAATATTATGATAACATTTTGGCATAACTTTGTCATGCATGAAGATGAATTCCTATGGATCTAGAGAGATTTTGGTAGATCTTTATTGCTTTGAAAAGAGCATGGATTGGGCTCCACTATATTTTAGATTTATAAGAAGCCATGGAGCCTTGAAATAAATATTATATTGAAGATGATAAAATTTGATATGGTAAGAAATTGAGATCAAAATGCCATCAATAGAGAAAAATTAAAAATAACAATTATTGAATTTTTTATTTCAATTGGGAATTGAGAATTGGATATAAAGGATATGATCCATTAGTGATGGGTGGCTTGAAAGGTATCAATATTTAACATTCTTGGTTTTGGCATGTGATATTCAAAAGTGCTATTGGTAAAAAACACTAATGGAACTTTTGAGATGGTACTTTCATTGACATGACTATTGGGGGTAAAATTTGGATAGGAAAGGTGAAAAATCTAAATTTTGCAAAAGCACTACCCAAGTCATAAAAGTGCTATCAACATTTTCTATAATTCCCCAACACTGTTGCTTTTTGAGAAATAAATTTTCAAAATTTGGGTATATAGAATATTGATTTGAATTGGCTAATTGATTAGCTAATTGATTAAGTATTTAGTAAATTTGAAGAATACTGATGTGCTCAAAATTGAGTGTCTACATTTCCCCTTTTTGATGAATTTATTACATAAAAAATATGTCAAAAACTAACATAGATGCCACAATTTTGAGATAGGAAGATTTGTTGTTGCTTATGACTAATCATATGATATTTTTGATGCTTCATTTGTTTGCTTAGAAGTGATGTTAAAAATTACCTTTTGGGTAGCGTTAAATATTTTTGTGCCTTGGTGTGGCTTTTTAGGTTTTGAAGGGAAAATCAAGTTTGACCGAGGAAACTTGACTTTATTATGATCCACACTAGTTTAATGATTAAAACTAATAATAGATAATAAAAAAAAATGTTGAATTTTAGGGAGGTAAAAGGGTTGGGGTAAAAATGAATTATGATGTGATGAATAACTATGATTTGACATGTTTATGGTTAATTGAATTATGTTTTGATGCCTATTGATTAATTATGAATAATTATTAAAAGCTTATGAATTAAGATGAATGATGAATAAAAATGATGATTAAATTCACTAAGGATAGGATGATTAGAAATTATAGATTATATGACATGATGATAGATTGGATATACAAGATGTGCCCAAGAGGATACTACTATAGTAAAATTATTTAAAATTATGTACAAAGATATATACAAATAGATACAAGTTTATATATATCCATATAGATTTGTCTAGAGGATTTTTAGTTAGCTTTTCCTATAGAACTTTTGGTTAGCTTTGATATTTTCCCATAGGAGCTTTGACTAAAGGTCTTTTAGTTAGCTGCTATGATACAAAGATATATACAAAAAAAATATTTTCCTTTATATACATGTCTAAAGGACTTTTAATTTATCTCTAAACAAATGCTTAAATGACTTCTACATTGCCCATAGGACTTATGATTTATTTGTAAATAAATGCTTAAAGGAGTTTTGCTTTACCTACAGGACTTTAGATTTACCTCTTAAGAAATGCTAAAAGGAATTTTTCTTTGCTTGTACGACTTATGGTTTAGATTTTAATTTACCTTTATATAAATGCATAAAGGCACATTGATTGGAGTGATTTTCCTCATAGATAAGTGACATGGAGGACTTTTTAGTGAGTGGTATGGCAATAAATGATGCCCCCAATTAGAAGAGAAAACTCATTATAGACCAATATCCCCCATGCATGGTGATATATGGGCAATGCTATATGACCTTATTGATATTTTTATAAATACCTACAAAATTTTTAGTATCCATCATGAAACAAGAGATGAGTGGTTTGGAAGAATTGATAGAGATAATATTCAAGGAATATATAATTGATATATATAAATATATATATATATATATATATATATATATATATATATATATATATATATATATAGTTTAATGTTTTATGAACTCTAATTTGGTTCATGAATATGGGTCTAAAAGGATCCACTTGAATTAGTTTCCTAGTGAGTGAAGATAAAACATACTAACTAGGATCATCATTTGCATGTCATCATGCATCCATGCATGTAGGAAGATAATAAATCAAGCTAATAGAAGCAAGCAAAAATAGGTAGCTAAAAGGAAACATGTATTTTATGTAATCTTGGATGTAATACCTTTTAATATGCATTATATTAATTGGTTCTTTAAGTTCTTTTCATTAAGTGTGGAGAGGTGGTAGGAACCTAAACTATACTTGGCAGTTATGATGTATAAAAATATTTGATTAGACTTAAATGTGTATTTAAGATTGGTTTTAACACTGTTATTCTTCTATTTCTCTTTGAAGACAAGGTCCCTAACTTCAAAGGAACATGATTGTATGCTTTTACTATAGGTATGTTTAATCCTTTGTTGGTAGACCCATAGGATTTCTAAGGTAGGATCTAATTTTTGTCAAGTAGGTCCAACTGGATAATATGGATGGGATGATATTCATCTCCAAAAAAATATTCAAGGAAGTCACCTCTATCTCAAAAGTAAAGACTACTTTGGTTAATAAAATAGAGCATAGTGTGTCGTGCTAGTGGAAGTTTTAACACTAGTGTGATATGCCCACAAGATAAGATACACTTAAAGATACCAATATATATCAATTTTATTGATAATATTTTTATGGATCTTAACAATAGTCTTGTTTGAAGCTTCAAGTTGGTCATTTTATTAAGGATAGTAAGGCATAGATGTTTTTGATAAATATTGTATTTTCATAAATTTTATGGAAGGATGTTCCATTTTTAGATATTAGAATAGAAGGGACTCCATAATGGATAAGGATCTAGTTGAGGATAAACTTAAAGACATAGGCTCCACTAGTTAAGGCTAAGGGTATGGATTTGATACATGTAATGAAGTGTTCAATAGTTGTAATGATGAACTTATGTCCATCAAATAACATTAGGTTTATCTTACCCATGATGCATAATCCCAAAATGGAGAAAGACCAAAGAGAAATCAAGGATTGAAGAGCTTGGGATGGGGTATAGATAATATTTTCATGCTTCTAACACTTATCACACCTTCTAACATAGTCACAAGATTCCTTATCCATGGAAGACCGATAATAACCCATCCATAGGAGTTTCATGGCAACAGTGATGCCACTAAAGTGACAACTGCATGATCCATCTTGGGCCTATTTAATGACTACTTGGGATTTGATTAAGGATAAGAATCTAATCAAAATGCTATCAAGGGTATGATGGTATAAGATATCACCAATGATGTGATGACGACATATGTGTTAGTTGAGGTTCTTAATTTCACTGTCATTTAAACCATCAGGCAATGTACCATCCTTAAGGAAAGAAAATACATCCTTATACTAAAGATAAAGGGAAGAATTTGCTCCAACATAAAAGAATCTTAGAGAAAACTTACTAGATTCTAGGGTTGAAGGTTCCCTAATTTACCAAATGAATATTGTAGATTGTTTGTAAACCAAATTTAAGGGTATTATAGATGCAATAAAGACTATAACATTGACATGATGGTTATTAGACCTAGGAATAGCTTCAATTTTGATTTTATCAAAGGTATTCATTAGATTAGCAATGTTGTTTTTGTATGCATTAAGTTTTTCATCTTTAGTGTGATAAATACCATTAAATTGGTTGAATAAAAGATATAAATTTCTAAGGCTACAGAGGAAACTAATTTAAATTGCTAATGATACATATATCCTAAGATAAAATCTTTGTACTCAATAGTATTGTTGGTACATGATAACTTACGATTAAAGGACAAACATATAAGTTGTTGTTAAGGAGTGACCAAGATGAATCCTACCCCTACTCCTTTGACACATCAAGGGCTATTGAAATATAGGGTCCAAGAGTCAGGTTGGTCTACTTCTAGGATAAATAATGGATCATATATTACTAAGGGATGGCTAGCTTATAAATGTGCACCTACTATTTGATCAACAGTAACTTGACCTTTCACAAACTTTTGGCTAAAATTTTTGAAATCGAATTTTCTAAGTGCAATGACCCACTTAGTGGTTCATCTTGAGTGAGGCTTGAATATGAGATGACACAAGGAATCAATTTTCATGATGAAAAATATTTTATGTCTATGCATATAGTGTCTAAGATTTTGGAAAGAAAATTTTATGACTAGGCAAAGCTTCTCTAAAGGGGTGTAGAAAAATTCATAGTTAAACAAGGTCCTAATATAAAAAATTGTTCATTCTCTATGTTGGACATTATATTGTACCAATATATATCCTAAGGCATGTTTTGTTGTTATTATGTATAAAAAAAAGGGCCTAGTGAAGTACAATATAATTATTTCTTGGAATTAACTTTAAAAAGGAGGTTACAAGTATGATCCTTTTTATAAATTATGCCATTGAAGACAATAAGGTAGGTTCTTCCACAAGGGAAGTCCTCTTTTCAATGAATGGTAAGCAGTGGGAGGTGTCTTCTTTATATTCCTCAATATGAGTGGGTTTCTTTCTTGTGTGCCACTAATAGCTATGTGGGTCCTCTAAACCTGTATAACCCTACAAAAACTTGTTAGAGCATTTGGGGTCCTATCTTGATTATACCCCATATTAAAAAATATGAAAAGACCTTAAAACATGATTAAAATAACATGAAATTATGAAAACCAACTTAGGAAGCATATTTACATGTTTTTGTGGCCTCTAGACTACTAAAAATGGTATTCACACGTCGATATGTGAATTTGAATGTGCCTCAATATTCACACCCCATTATGCAAATTTGACTATTTTCTCTAGAATTGATAGATTTTTATGGAAAGCCTCCTCTGGTGTAGGGGCTTCTATCTTTTAACTAGATCACCTTAAAAAATGATTGTCTTATCAAAAACTTGTTAAACAACAGGGATGTTGATGGATTTCATGTTGGATTTTATGTGGGGATGAATGATGGATGATATGAAGTGATATTGAGTGATGTATGTAATCTAGAGTGATTTCAACAGAGTTTTGTTAAGAAAAATGGGATATATCCAAAATAGATAATTTGACCTTTTATTTATAGAATTTTCCAAGGTTAGGGGAGGGGCTGAGGTGTCCTTTATGAGGTGTTCACTATGAGGTGTCCATTGTGATGTGTCCTATGAGGTGTCCACTGTGAGATGTCCCTTGAGGTGGCATGGGTGGAGGAAAGTCTCTAAATCTAATTTTTGACATGTTGATGTGGAAAGCCTTTTAATTTAAAAATGTTTTTTATTGTGCAAAAGTCTTCATTTGTCATTAAATGCACAAGAGAGTGTGAAATGGAGAAAATATCAGGATGGAAAGGTGGTAAGGCAAGGCTAGTCAAACTAGACTAGGTGAGATGGAAGGTTAGGTTAGTCAAAGTAGACTAGGTGAGGTGGAAGGCTAGAATTTAATCATGATTAAGATAATTAACCATGTGCTTAGCCATAAAAGTTAACTTTGAACATAAAGTACCTTTTGAATATGGTAAAGACTTCTACCAAGGTTAAATCATGATAATGGTCACATGGGGGTTTAGAGTTAAGCGTAGGAAGGGGCTTAAGGATCCCAAGGTGGCTTATGAAAATGAATCATGTTTTGAAGCTAATTTATGCAAATTTTATGGGTTTTGAAATTTGATCCATCACAATTATGGGGAAAGTGGTAATGTGAAACTTTTGGTGTCTAGATTCACCCCTTTTTATATTGTGTTGTGTGAAAATATGATGCATACAACAACTTATGACATGACTTGATGGTTTGATTTTAAAGATGAAGAATTTGTGATTGATGATTGTGGATGATTATGAGAGAGACACATTGATAAAAGAAAGTTATTGAATATGACTCTTTGTATTGTTGCAATGATTGCTTTTAAGGAAGACATAAGATTACCTTATCATGTGATAAACGAGAGATGTTCCAATTGTAAAAGGAATAAATTGACTAATTGATGAGTTATTGATAGTATTTGACAAAATTTTAATATCATAAGGTAGATTTGTGTTAGGTGCTTTCATTCAAAAGTGGTCTTACAACTACTGTTATTAAGAAGGTAATCCATGAGTTGTCTACAATCCTAGGTGTTAGGTTTATCAAATGTTTGTTTGAATTATAATTTTGTTGAGAAGAGAATTTTTGCTTTTTTTTTGCCTTAGTAAATGAGGACACATAGGCATGAGAGGATGTCCTACTTGGTTGCATTAGACAAAATGGTTATTTAGAGAAAATTGTAGCAGATATGAATAACCATTAGTATTTTTGGATTGTTTGTGAACTTTTAAGGGGTTTTAATTTAGTACTTTTCCTAATTTACCTCTAGCTACTATTTTCACGCTTTAAATTTTTTATCAAATTTCTTATAAAAGTAAAAAAGTTAAATTTAAAACAAAAAATATAACAAGAAATATTCCTTGTAGAGGGAAGCAATAAATAAGGGTGCATGCACATGTATTCCAAAATGATGCACACTGGCATCATGTGCACAATATTCAAGTACAAATTACAAAGGGGTTTAATTCAAAAAAGGACTAGTGCCCTTACATATCTTGATGACCACTATGCCTTGTTAGTTAGAGAAGGCTTGGATAACATGCTTGGACCTAGAATATATCACAAGTTCAAACCTTCTTTACTGCCAAATATTTTTATAAAGGATGGCATTGACAAATATAAAAATGACATGGCAAAATTGGATTATGTAGTATTATACAATGATAAAGTACCTAACAACATCATTATTTTCTTATGATTACTAAAATGGCACATTATAACATGGTAGTTCATATAGTTTATGCATCAACTAATGATATTATATTTGATGATGTGGAAGTACATACAATCCATATAGTTAACATGGTAGATGATGTGAAATGTGATATAGTGGATGACATGGTAGTCTATACAAATGATATGGTAGTTAACATAGTGGCCAATGTGGCAAGCTATATAGTTATTGATGTGGTAGGTTGTATTCCATTTGCAAATTATAAATATAGTTTCAACCAATTAGATTTTGCAAACTCATAAAACTCAATGACTGTATAGTCATATACTTAGCAATAGACTTGGCAAAGCATAAATTCTAGATTGAATCAAAATGCAATAAGTGGTGTACTATGGTTCATATAATACACAAAAAATCAGATGATGATAAGTGGAATATTATAGCTCATGGTATCCTACCCAATGGCCTATATAGTTTACACATATGTGATAGTCCCCTAAGAATGATAAGTGAAATCACCTAATTATTTGATATGTTGTCCAGTTAGCATACAATTGGCATCTCCTGAACCAATCACATAGTGACACATGGTGACACATGGTGACATATCATTTGTTATGAGTATTAAATAGATACTAATTTAAAAAAAAAAATCATTTTTTTGATTTTGGGGATAAAATTCTAGGGACTATAACTTTTGCATATAAAAAGCATTTTGATTTTATTTTTTAATATCACATAATTTTTGTTGAGATCTTTGTGTTGACAATGTTTTATTTTTGGTTGCAACTACATGTAGTATTTTGCATTTTGATAGGATAACTATGGATTAGCATGTGCCCTTATTGAACGATCCAAACTATGCTATCTAAAAAATAAGATTGAAACTTTGTTCTAGAGTAAGGAGTTGCTCAAATATGTAAACAAGGAACCTTAAGCTATTGATTCTAAATAAATAAAGTAGGTTTATAGGGGTAATAAGGATGAGGCTCTTGGTATTATATCTCTTCATGTTGCAAAAATATGACACCCATGTTAGTAGCACCATGGACCTAAGAAGTTGCGTAATAAATTTTAGGGATTGTGTGATCCCATTGATTCTATACAAATTAGGTTGAAGGATGAGCTTACTGCTTTGAATATGTGTGGGAAGGAGAATATATCATGAAGGATCTCTTATAGGATCCACCATGTCTTTCTACCTCTCACCATAAAAATAGAGGAAGTTTTTTTTTTTTTTTTTTTAATCTTAGAGCTTATTGTTTGATGGATCAGTTAAATAACACCTACCTTTCTCCTAAGATACTTCTTTCACTAAGCTTAACCCCAATTTAGCCCTAATGAAATGTACAAATGCAAAAATCAAGGCCTAAAACTAAAATTATTTTTACATTTTTATGAAAAATTAATGATAAATTTTTGTTTTCTTTTAAAAGGTAAGGATGAAAGAAGAATGCAACAAATAAGTCCTAAATGTGGCTATATGCAATTTTGATTAGATACTCAAGCTTAAATATTTAGTTGGTACCTTATATGATTTAAGTGTTAAAAACCAGGTCCTTCATTCTATTTTATCCATTTTATCATATAATAATAATAATAATCTAATCTAGCAAGCAATAAGTAAAATTAGATCATAAATACTAAAATGATAGAGATTATGTAGCCAAATTACTAGTTTCTACCATATAGGTAAAAGTATCATCATTCTATAGAAGCATTGTAGATGCTTTCTCTTGTTGATGGCACTTTTTAATTCTTACAAAACATAGAGAAAATGATTGGATCAGTAGCAAAGGGGCTTGTTTGAGTTGGTAGATAATGTTGAACTCCCTTGGATATCAATTAGGGCCTTATTTAGACAAATATAAAAAATAATACAAATGGCAAACACATGTAATAAATGCTATGTGAAAAATTTCCACAGGGTTAGCTATAGCACTATCAAAGCTTTTACCTAGTAACCAAATATTTAAATATTTGTCTATTTAAAACTAGAGAGTGATAGCACCATTGAAACTATATCAATGCTTTCACTTCAAAGAGCAAAAAAGCAATATTAGAGGTAATATAAGCTAATTTAATGATTGAAATGATGTAAGTATATAACTTAGGAGTGTAGGTACTCTATTGAATGATAGAGAAATAGATATTTAATTTCTCAAAACAAATATTAAAATGCAAAACTAAGATACTAAACTAGATGCAAATGAGATATGCAAAACTAGCTAGTATCCGCATAATTAAAACTTAAAGCTACAAAGCAAAGGAGTGCAATAAGAAAGTAAATAGAAAGAACAAAATATAATATTCTAAGGTTTTTTCCTTGCTTGTGGAATCTTGCTATTTTTCTTGTAGAAACTTGAGAGATTGAGCTTGGAGGCTTGAATGCTTGATGCTTGATGCTTGAGTGCTTGAATGCTTGGAGACTTGATAACTTAAAGATTTATGTGATTTAAGACTTGGATGCCTACAAGAGTAAGAGCTTAATTGCTCGTAAGAATGGCATTCACAATATTATGATAACATTTTGGCATAAATTTTTCATGCATGAAGATGAATTCCTATGGATCTAGAGAGATTTTGGTAGATCTTTATTGCTTTGAAAAGAGCATGGATTGGGCTCCACTATATTTTAGATTTATAAGAAGCCATGGAGCCTTGAAAGAAGGATTACATTGAAAATGATAAAATTTGATATGGTAAGAAATTGAGATCAAAATGCCATCAATAGAGAAAATTAAAAATAACAATTATTGAATTTTTTATTTCAATTGGGAATTGAGAATTGGATGTAAAGGATATGATCCATTAGTGATGGGTGGCTTAAAAGGTATCAATATTTAACATTCTTGGTTTTGGCATGTGATATTCAAAAGTGCTATTGGGAAAAAACACTAATGGAACTTTTGAGATGGTACTTTCATTGACATGACTATTGGGGGTAAAATTTGGGTAGGAAAGGTGAAAAGTCTAAATTTTACAAAAGCACTACCCAAGTCATAAAAGTGCTATCAACATTTTCTATCATTCCCCAACACTGTTGCTTTTTGAGAAATAAATTTTCAAAATTTGGGTATATAGAAGATTGATTTGAATTGGCTAATTTATTAGCTAATTGATGAAGTATTTAGTAAATTTGAAGAATACTGATGTGCTCAAAATTGAGTGTCTATATTTCCCCTTTTTGATGAATTTATTACATAACAAATGTGTCAAAAACTAACATAGATGCCACAATTTTGAGATAGGAAGATTTGTTGTTGCTTATGACTAATCATATGATATTTTTGATGCTTCATTTGTTTGCTTAGAAGTGATGTTAAAAATTACCTTTTGGGTAGCATTAAATATTTTTGTGCCTTGGTGTGGCTTTTTAGGTTTTGAAGGGAAAATCAAGTTTGACCGAGGAAACTTGACTTTATTATGATCCACACTAGTTTAATGATTAAAACTAATAATAGATAATAAAAAAAAGGTTGAATTTTAGGGAGGTAAAAGGGTTGGGGTAAAAATGAATTATGATGTGATGAATAACTATGATTTGACATGTTTATGGTTAATTGAATTATGTTTTGATGCCTATTGATTAATTATGAATAATTATTAAAAGTTTATGAATTAATATGAATGATGAATAAAAATGATGATTAAATTCACTAAGGATAGGATGATTAGAAATTATATATTATAAGACATGATGATAGATTAGATATACAAGATGTGCCCAAGAGGATACTTCTATAGTACAATTAATTAAAATTATGTACAAAGATATATACAAATAGATACAAGTATATATATATCCATATAGGTTTGTCTAGAGGAATTTTAGTTAGCTTTTCCTAGAGAAATTTTGGTTAGCTTTGATATTTTACCATAGTAGCTTTGACTAAAGGTCTTTTAGTTAGCTGCTATGATACAAAGATATATACAAATACGAAAAAAATATTTTCCTTTATATACATGTCTAAAGGACTTTTAATTTATCTCTAAACAAATGCTTAAATGACTTCTACATTGTCCATAGGACTTATGATTTATTTGTAAATAAATGCTTAAAAGAGTTTTGCTTTACCTACAGGACTTTAGATTTACCTCTAAAGAAATGCTAAAAGGAATTTTTCTTTTCTTGTAAGACTTATGGTTTAGATTTTAATTTACCTTTATATAAATGCATAAAGGCACATTGATTGGAGTGATTTTCCTCATAGATAAGTGACATGGAGGACTTTTTAGTGAGTGGTATGGCAATAAATGACGCCCCCAATTAGAAGAGCAAACTCATTATAGACCGATTGCCCTCATGCATGGTGATATATGGGCAATGCGATATGACCTTATTAATCTTGTTATAAATACCTACAAATTTTTTAGTATCCATCATGAAACAAGAGATGAGTGGTTTGGAAGAATTGATAGAGATAATATTCAAGGAATATATAATTGATATATATATATAGTTTAATGTTTTATGAACTCTAATTTGGTTCATGAATATGGGTCTAAAAGGATCCACTTGAATTAGTTTCCTAGTGAGTGAAGATAAAACATACTAACTAGGATCATCATTTGCATGTCATCATGCATCCATGCATGCAGGCAGATAATAAATCAAGCTGATAGAAGCGAGCAAAAATAGGTAGCTAAAAGGAAACATGTATTTTATGTAAGCTTGGATGTAATACCTTTTAATATGTATTATATTAATTGGTTCTTTAAGTTCTTTTCATTAAGTGTGGAGAGGTGGTAGGAACCTAAACTATACTTGGTAGTTATGATGTATAAAAATATTTTATTAGACTTAAATTTGTATTTAAGATTGGTTTTATCACTGTTATTCTTCTATTTCTCTTTGAATACAAGGTCCCCAACTTCAAAGGAACATGATTGTATGCTTTTACTATAGGTATGTTTAATCCTTTTTTGGTAGACCCATAGGATTTCTAAGGTAGGATCTACTTTTTGTCAAGTAGGTCCAACTGGATGATATGGATGGGATGATATTCATATCCAAAAAAATATTCAAGGAAGTCACCTCTATCTCAAAAGGAAAGACTACTTTGGTTAATAAACTAGAGCATAGTGTGTCGTGCTAGTGGAAGTTTTAACACTAGTGTGATATGCCCACAAGATAAGATACACTTAAAGATACCAATATATATCAATTTTATTGATAAGATTTTTATGGATCTTAAAAATAGTCTTGTTCGAAGCTTCAAGTTGGTCATATAAATTTCTAGGGCTAGATAGGAAACTAATTTAAATGGCTAATGATACATATATCCTAAGATAAAATCTTTGTACTCAATAGTATTGTTGGTACATGATAACTTAAGCTTAAAGGACAAACATATAAGTTGTTGTTAAGGATTAACCAAGATGAATCCTACCCCTACTCCTTTGACACATCAAGGGCTGTTGAAGTATAGGGTCCAAGATCCAGGTTGGTCTACTTCGAGGCTAAATAATGGATCATATACTACTAAGGGATGGCTAGCTTATAAATGTGCACCTGCTATTTGATCAACAATAACTTGACCTTTCACAAAATTTTGGCTAAAAATTTTGAAATCAAATTTTCTAAGTGCAATGACCCACTTAGTGTTTCATCTTGAGTGAGGCTTGAATATGAGATGACACAAGGAATCAATTTTCATGATGATAGCTATTTTATGACTATGCATATAGTGTCTAATATTTTGGAAAGAAAATGTGATGACTAGGCAAAGCTCCTCTAAAGGGGTGTAGAAAAATTCATAGTTAAAAAGGGTCCTAATATAAAAAATTGTTCATTCTCTATGTTGGACATTATATTGTACCAATATATCTCCTAAGGCATGTTTTGTTGTTATTATGTATAAAAAAAAAGGGCCTAGTGAAGTACAATATAATTGTTTCTTGGAATTAACTTAAAAAAGGAGGTTACAAGTATGATCCTTTTTATAAATTATGCCATTGAAGACAATAAGGTAGGTTCTTCCACAAGGGAAGCCCTCTTTTCAATGAATGGTAAGCAGTGGGAAGTGTCTTATTTATATTCCTCAATATGAGTGGGTTTCTTTCTTGTGTGCCACTAATAGCTATGTGGGTCCTCTAAACCTGTATAACCCTACAAAAACTTGTTAGAGCATTTGGGGGCCTATCTTGATTATACCCCATATTAAAAAATATAAAAGACCTTAAAACATGATTAAAATAACATGAAATTATGAAAACCAACTTAGGAAGCATATTTACATGTTTTTGTGGCCTCTAGACTACTAAAAATGGTATTCACATGTCGATATGCGAATTTGAATGTGCCCAAATATTCACACCCCATTATGCAAATCTGACTATTTTCTCTAGAATTGATAGATTTTTATGGAAAGTCTCCTCTGGTGTAGGGGCTTCTATATTTTCACTGTCACCTTAAAAAATGATTGTATTTATCAAAAACTTGTTAAAAAATAGGGATGTTGATGGATTTCATGTTGGCTTTTGTGTGGGAATGAATGATGGATGATATGAAGTGATATTGAGTGATGTATGTAATCTAGAGTGATTTCAACAGAGTTTTGTTAAGAAAAATGGGACATATCCAAAATAGATAATTTGACCTTTTATTTATAGAATTTTCTAAGGTTAGGGGAGGGTCTGAGGTGTCCCCTGAGGTGTCCCCTATGAAGTGTTCACTATGAGGTGTCCACTGTGATGTGTCCTATGAGGTGTCCACTGTGAGATGTCCCTTGAGGTGGCATGGGTGGAGGAAAGTCTCTAAATCTAATTTTTGACATGTTTATGTGGAAATCCTTTTAATTTAAAATGTTTTTTATTGTGCAAAAGTCTTCATTTGTCATTAAATGCACAAGAGAGTATGAAATGGAGAAAATATCAGGATGGAAAGGTGGTAAGGCAAGGCTAGTCAAACTAGACTAGGTGAGATGGAAGGTTAGGTTAGTCAAAGTAGACTAGGTGAGGTGGAAGGCTAGAATTTAATCATGATTAAGATAATTAACCATGTGCCTAGCCATAAAAGCTAAATTTGAACATAACGTACCTTTTGAATATGGTAAATACTTCTACCAAGGTTAAATCTTGATAATGGTCACATGGGTGTTTAGAGTTAAGCGTAGGAAGGGGCTTAAGGAGCCCAAGGGGGCTTATGAAAATGAATAGTGTTTTTAAGCTAATTTATGCAAATTTTATGGGTTTTGAAAATTGATCCACCACAATTATGGGGAAAGTGGTAATGTGAAACTTTTGGGTGTCTAGATTTACCCATTTTTATATAGTGTTGTGTGAAAATAGGATGCATACAAAAACTGATGACATGACTTGATGGTTTGATTTTAAAGATGAAGAATTTGTGATTGATGATTGTGGATGATTATGAGAGAGACACATTGATAAAAAAAGTTATTGAATATGACTCTTTGTAGTGTTGCAATGATTGCTTTTGAAGGAAGACATAAGATTACCTTATCATGTGATAAACGTGAGATGTTCCAATTGTAAAAGGAATAAATTGATTAATTGATGAGTTCTTGATAGTATTTGAAAAAAAATTAATATCATAAGGTAGATTTGTGTCAGGTGCTTTCATTCAAAATTGGTCTTACAACTACCGTTATTAAGAAGGTAATCCATGAGTTGTCTACATTAGGTTTATCAAATGTTTGTTTGAATTATAATTTTTTTGAGAAGAGAAGTTTTCTTTTTGTTTGCCTTAGCAAATGAGGACTTAAGATAATATTTAGCAAAAAAATTCTTAGGAAAATATAGTATCTACGATTGGATGTTTGGTTGTTTGATCATGTGCAAGGTATATTTTGATTGTTGAATGTCTACCCCCTCAAGTGATGATTTGATGATGGAGAATATGAGAAATGATGATGAGTCGATTGAAAATATAAAAAACGAGAGGTGAAAAGATGATGAAAATTTAAATTTTTGGTATACATGGCAATATCATGGCATAATATCATAAATGCAACCTAAAAATTAGATTCACATAGTGGTGTGTGAATCTGACTGTACCTCAATATTTGCACCCCACCATGTGAATCTAACTGTTTGACCTATATGCAATGTTTCTATAGTTTGGAAAACTAAATGATGTCAAAATTGGATAAAATATATACCGTTGGAAAGCTCTTTTCAATATTGATTCAATGGTAATAGTTTTGAAAAATTTGGAGATGAATTGGTGGGGAAAATGTTGGGTCAAATATGACCCTACTTTTGAAAGTGATGAATGCAAAAAATTGAGCCTTTTGAAAGCAAAAATCAACATGAATGGTTAAAGGGTCAATGGATGAGGATGATGATGGACAAAATAGCCTTTGAAAAGTGATGAATCACTTGAAAATAATACCATTGGATGAGCATATGGTGGTTAGGGATGGTGAACATGATGAATGAACGTGGTTGATTATGGCATTTGTGTTGAGCCATAACTATTTATTTGAAGAAGTAGATGCAAGATTGCCTTGCTATTCTGATTAATGTAGGATGCCTTAACTTTGAAAGGTATGAATGTCTTTGAGATTTTTTTTTTGATAGATTTGATGTGCTTGATTTTATTTGGTAAGCCATCCCATGATTAGTGGGGATTTTCATGATGCTTTTATCATAAGTGGAAATATGTCAACCACTTTGAGAAAGGGAATGCATGAAAAACCATGCAATCTCAAGAATTTGGGTATACCAAAATTTGTTTGGGTTTTTAGAAAAGAAGTTTTGCTTTTTCTTTACCCCAAAAAATGAGGACTAATTATAGTCTCAGGAAAATTTCTTGGATATTCATCATTTATAAGATTTAGTGTTTAATTATTGATCATGCACAAGGTGGATATTGTATGTTAAATGTCTACCTCCTCAAGCAATGAATTGGTGATGGATAAGACAAAAATTACAATGAGTCAATTAAAAAAATGAATAATGGGGATGATAAATGGGGTGAAAATAAAAATGATACTATACATGGAAATAGCCATTCATAATATGATGAATGGAGCTTAAAAATTCAGATTTGCATAGTGGGGTGTGAATATAACTGTACCTCGAGATTCGTACCCTACCTTGTAAATCTATGTGACCCATGTGCAATGTTTCTATAGTTTAGGGGACCAAATGATGTCAGAATTGGAAAAAATTATACCATTGGAAAGCTATTTTTGAGTCCAATATAATGGTGGTGGATTTGGGAAATTTAGATATTATTTGATAGGGGAAAAATTAGATTGAAGATTATCATTATTTTAGAAGTTATGAATGCACAATTTCAATCCTTTTGAAATGGAAAATCAACATGGATGGTTAGAGGGATTGCTTGAACCATAGAGCAATTAGTAATGGCAATAGAGACGGTGAATTAATAGATGAAAGGGTGGATTTGGAGAGTTGGACCTCAGTATGGATGGTGGATTATAGCTTCTCTAGTATTAGATAGATATGGAGTGAGAGTTGAGAGAGATGGAGTATTTGAGGGTACAAGGTGCCAAGATGTAGAGGTTGCAATGATAGCAAGATGACCTGGAGGTCTTGTATTCCCAAGAGATGATACCTTGAGTAGTGGAGCCCACACAAGGGGAGTGGAAAGACTCTCAGTTAATAGCAGGGTTGATATATTTTAAAGGGTGGTAGTCATGCCATAATTTTATATTTTTGATGTATTGTATGTACATGTATGCAAAGCGAGGCTGATATGTATGGGACACTATGTATTGTAGCTCATGGGAATTTATGCAATATATACATATTATTATGCAACATTATATACATGTGTTATGATTATGTGGATGTATGAATGTTATATAGATTTGTATGGTATGATTTTATGTGGCAATTTTACCACATTTTTGGTTTATTATGATAGTTTTCGATGAGGCAACATATAGAATAATATATAGGTGATGTAGTTGATGGGCGATTTTTATGATGTCTAGAGAATTTTGTGAAATGATATATATGATGAGCTATTTTGATGATGTAAAATTGTGTGAGTTGTATTTATTATTGATGATGTATGTGGATAATGATTTAAGATATATGAGTAAGCATTGATGATGTTTGATAGATAGTATATGACATGTAGCATGAACTTGACTAGCTGTAAATATACCAAAGGTTGAATGTATGGATGCAATAAATATGTTGTATGTACACTTTGAGATGTATGTATGTGGTCATACATTTGGAAACCCGTATTTTGTTGTGACTATCTCAAATGGTTGAAGTAATCAAAGATAATGAAATAGTTGTGCTAACTATATATCTTATTATAAAATAAGCAAACATGTAATGTGTATGATGAATGCAATTGGTAATGTACCTATGGGGGTAATGTAATGAACTCTTTGAATATGTAGTGAATGATAATTTAGAAACATGATAAAGAGAACACTTGTTATTAGCAGAGTTAGCAGTGATGTTGTTTGCTTCTTATTCCTAATATTACTAGATGTTTAGAAGAATTTCTAGAAAATCAAACATCATAGTTTTAACAATCAAAATCATCTAGTAGACAATTAAAATACTTCAAAACTCTTGACTATCTTGATTGAGATTAAGCCTATCATAGACCTGTGTTTGTGCATGATGTTAATTTATCCATTTTGAGGAAGTTTGGACTAACCAATTGTAAACCTAGCTGATTAAGCTAGCTCATACACAAGCACACAATGGTCTGTACAAAAGAAGGATGCTAATGTGACAAACATGTTACCACTTGGAAGGTATACTCCACTTCTAATTAGGCATGTACATCACCTATGGAGATTAACCCCATGATTTTTTTATGGACCTGAAGAACTTAAGGATTCAGGCTTGTTGATAGTGCTCTTTTTTTTTTCCTTTTTGAATATTTTTTAACTTTTTTTAGTGCTCTTTTTGGCATTTATTTTTGTTTTCTATTTTTTTTTATCACAGTTTATCCTTTTGTTTATCCTTAGGTTTAGATAATACAAATGATAGGATGAATGAGGTGACTTTTACTTTATGGAAAGGTGTATGCAAGGTGTTGTCCTCCATACAAGTAAAATTTACTTAATGTATGAGACATGTGATTGGTCCATGAAAGAACTCAAGCCAACTAGGGGAAGCTTTGAAATGCTTTAGAATTTGATGGCTTTCAATGTTGGTTGATTGGATTAACTATGAATAGTTGAATAATAGAATAACTTCCTATTACCATGTAACTGATAATATGATTGGACACCACTACAGGCATGCTAACAAATGTATGTTTAACCCTTCAATGGTTTATTGCAAAATTATGGATGCATATGTAAAAGTAAAATTATATGACAACATGATAACAAAAAATTCAATAGCATGAAAAACATATGTGAAGGAAATGATGTAATGCCTATGTACAAGTAGAATGAATGATATGATACACTGACTATGAATGCAAATGAAAGCATGACCAACTTGTTCTTGATTAAGATAAACCAAATGAGATGGTTTAACAAAAATTTTGTGAATCCAAATGTTTAAATCAATTTATACAAATAAATCTTGATGACATTAATGGTTGCATGTGGTGGGTGAAGTGAATTCCAGTTTTTTGCAGCATCAACATGAGTGATGAGTTTGGATGATGATGGAAAAGGCTAAAAAATGAGCCTGTAAAATGGAGGAGAAAGGAAAAGAGAGGAAAGAAAGAAAAAGAAAAGTAGGAGAGGGGGGAAGAAGGAGGAAGAAAATTTAACTAATGTAGCTACTCGAAGAATGACCATACAAAATTGATAGGGGATAAAAAGAGATAGAGAGAATATGGACAAGAAGAAAATAGGATCAAATCAAAGGTATGCAACTACTCGAATCTTGATCATACAACATTGATATATATCCAGAGGAGGTAGGTGTGGAGAAAAAGGAAGTAGAAGATAGAGAGGAAAAGAAGAAAATGAAATGCAATATACATCCCCAAAATGAAAAAAGGAAAATTAAATACAAAGTGGAAACTATCCCACCATGATTGCCACATTAAATACGAAGAAAATCATTGCTTTGAATTAACTTTCAAAAGGGGGTTACAAGTATGGCCCTTTTTACAAAATATGCCTTTGAAGGCTACAAAATGGGTCTTCCAAAAGGGAAACCCTCTTCTAATAAAATGGAAAGTAGTAAAATGTCTTCTTTGTATCCCTAAAATGAGAGTGGGCTTCTTTCTCATGGGCCACTATTTGGTGTATATCTTGTAAACTTACACAACATGCAAAATTTATTAGAAATATTTGGGGGTCTGTCTTGATTAGACCCCATATCAAAATAGAAAAAAGACACTAAATAAATAAGCTAATGCATGAGTAAAATATTATTGAAATGACACTAATTACAATGTGTACTTGTATAAAGGGTTTTTTTAGCCTGTTGCTTTCTTTTGGAGCTCATTTCCATGTTGAGAAGCCTTTCAAACTTGCAATACAAAAGAGTGCAAAAGGATGGATATAGATTGAAAGTAAAATAGATGTTTAATATAGTGTAATATAGATGGATTTTAGTAGAATTTGGGTATGTAAAATGGTGGATTCATAAATATGGAGAAAATGATATTCTATTTATAGATTTTTCCAATGTTAGGGGAGGGAATGAGGTATCCCATGAGGTATCCTATATGAAGTGTCCATTGAGAGGTGTCCTTTGAGATGTCACCTAAGGTATCCCCTATGAGGTTTGCACTATGAGGTGTCCTCTAAGGTTTCCTATGAGGTATCTCCTATGAATTTTCCCTTATGAGGTTTACCCTAAGGTGGAATGGGTGGAGGAAAGTCTCCAAAAATCATTTATGACATGTTGAGGTGGAAAATTTTTCAATTTAAAAATATTTTTTTGGTTAAAAGTCTCCATTTGTCATTGATTACACAAGAGAGTGTGAGATGGAGTAAATATCAAGGTGGAAAGGTGGCAAGGCTAGGCTAGTCAAAGTAGACTAGGTGAGGTGGAAAGCTAGGCTAGTCAAAGTAGACTAGGTGAGGTGGCATGGCTAGGATTTAATCATGATTAACCTAATTAACCATGTGCTTAGCCATAAAGTGAAATTTGACCAAAAAGTAGCTTTTGACCAAGGTAAATTCTTTAACTAAGGTTAAGTCATGATGATGGTCGCATGAGGACCCATAGTTAAGCGTAGGAAGGGGTTTAAGTAGACCAAGGGGGTTTATGAAGATGAATAGTTTATTGAGGTGAATTTCTACAATTTTTTGTGGGTTTTGCAAATTGATCGACTATGATGATGGGAGAAGTGGTAATGTGTGACTTTTGGGTGTCTACACTTGCTCCTTTTTATACTACATTATGTGAAGACATGATGTACTACAAAAACTGATGACACGATATTGGTGGTTTGATTTTGAAGATGAAAAATTTGTGATGAATGATTGTGGATGATTATGAGAGATTTGCATTGATAAAAAATGATTTGTGATTGAGTACGACTCTTTGAAGTGTCGCAATGATTACTTCTAAGGGAAGACATAAGATTACCTTATTTTGTGATCAACGTGAGATGTTCCAATTGTGGAAGGAATAAATACCTTTTGAATTTTTTTTCTTTTTGATTGATTGATGAGTTATTATCATTATTTGATAGATCGTTAATGTTGTAAGGTATATTTTTTTAGGTGCTTCATTCAAAAGTGGTCTTACGACTACCACTTTGAAGAAGGTAATCCATGAGCTATCTATAGTTGTAGGCATTAGGTTTATCAAATGTTTGTTTGAATTGGATTTTTTTGAGAAGAGAAATTTTTCTCTTTATTTGTCCTAGCAAATGAGGACTTGAGATAATCTCTAGAAAAAAAATTCTTAGACAATTGTGGTATCCATGATTAGATGTTTAGTTGTTTGATCATGTGCAAGGAAAATTTTAATTGTTGGATGTCTACCACCTCAAGTGATGATTTGATGATGGAGAATATGATAAATGACGATGAGTCTATTGAAAATATAAAAAATGAGAGGTGAAAAGATGATGAAAATTTAAATTTTTGGTATACATGGCAAGGTCATGGCATAATATCATAAATGCAACCTAAAAATTAGATTCACATAGTGGTGTGTGAATCTAACTGTACCTCGATATTTGCACCCCACCATGTGAATCTAACTGTTTGACCTATATGCAATGTTTCTATAGTTTAGAAAAGTAAATGATGTCAAAATTGGATAAAATATATACCGTTGGAAAGCTCTTTTCAATACTGATTCAATGGTAGTAGTTTTGAAAAATTTGGAGATGAATTGGTGGGGGAAATGTTGGGTCAAATATGACCCTACTTTTGAAAGTGATGAATGCAAAATTTTGATCCTCTTGAAAGCAAAAATCAACATGAATGGTTAAAGGGTCAATGGATGAGGATGATGATGGACAAAATAGCCTTTGAAAAGTGATCAATCACTTGAAAATAATACCATTGGATGAGCATATGGTGGTTAGGGATGGTGAACATGATGAATGAACGTGGTTGATTATGGCATTTGTGTTGAGCCATAACTATTTATTTGAAGAAGTAGATGCAAGATTGCCTTGCTATTCTGATTAATGTAGGATGCCCTAACTTTGAAAGGTATGAATTTCTTTGAGATTTTTTTTTTGATAGATTTGATGTGCTTGATTTTATTTGGTAAGCCATCCCATGATTAGTGGAGCTTTTCATGATGCTTTTATCATAATTGGACATATGCCAACCACTTTGAGGAAGGGGATGCATGAAAAACCATGCGGTCTCAAGCATTTGGGTATACCAAAATTTGTTTGGGTTGGAGTTTTGTTGAGAAAAGAAGTTTTGCTTTTTCTTTACCCCAACAAATGAGGACTAATTATAGTCTCAGGAAAATTTCTTGGATATTCATCATTTATAAGATTTAGTGTTTAATTATTGATCATGCACAAGGTGGATATTGTATGTTAAATGTCTACCTCCTCAAGCAATGAATTGGTGATGGAGAAGACAAAAATTACAATGAGTCGATTAAAAAAATGAATAATGGGGATGATAAATGGGGTGAAAATAAAAATGATACTATACATGGAAATAGCCATGCATAATATGATGAATGGAGCTTAAAAATTCAGATTTACATAGTGGGGTGTGAATCTAACTATACCTCGAGATTCATACCCTACCTTGTAAATCTATGTGACCCATGTGCAATGTTTCTATAGTTTAGGGGACCAAATGATGTCAGAATTGGACAAAACTTATACCATTGGAAAGCTATTTTTGATTCCAATATAATGGTGGTGGATTTGGGAAATTTAGATATTATTTGATAGGGGAAAAATTATATTGAAGATTATCCTTATTTTAGAAGTTATGAATGCACAATTTCAATCCTTTTGAAATGGAAAATCAACATGGATGGTTAGAGGGATTGCTTGAAACATAGAGCAATTAGTAATGACAGTAGAGAGGGTGAATTAATAGATGAAAGGGTGGATTTGGAGAGTTGGACCTCAGTATGGATGGTGGATTATAGCTTCTCTAGTATTAGAGAGATATGGAGTGAGAGTTGAGAGAGATGGAGTATTTGAGGGTACAAGGTGCCAAGATGTAGAGGTTGCAATGATAGCAAGATGACCTGGAGGTCTTGTATTCCCAAGAGATGATACCTTGAGTAGTGGAGCCCACACAAGGGGAGTGGAAAGACTCTCAGTTAATAGCAAGGTTGATATATTTTTAAGGGTGGTAGTCATGCCATAATTTTATATTTTTGATGTATTGTATGTACATGTATGCAAAGCGAGGCTGATCTGTATGGGACACTATGTATTGTAGCTCATGGGAATTTATGCAATATATACATATTATTATGCAACATTATATACATGTGTTATGATTATGTGGATGTATGAATGTTATATAGATTTGTATGGTATGATTTTATGTGGCAATTTTACCACATTTTTGGTTTATTATGATAGTTTTCGATGAGGCAACATATAGAATAATATATAGGTGATGTAGTTGATGGGCGATTTTTATGATATCTAGAGAATTTTGTGAAATGATATATATGATGAGCTCTTTTGATGATGTAAAATGGTGTGAGTTTTATTTATTATGGATGATGTATGTGGATAATGATTTAAGATATATGAGTAAGCATTGATGATGTTTGATAGATAGTATATGACATGTAGCATGAACTTGAATAGCTATAAATATACCAAAAGGTGAATGTATGGATGCAATAAATATGTTGTATGTACACTTTGAGATGTATGTATGTGTTCATACATTTGGAAACCCGTATTTGGTTGTGACTATCTCAAATGGTTGAAGTAATCAAAGACAATGGAATAGTTGTGCTGACTATATATCTTATTATAAGATAAGCAAACATGTAATGTGTATGATGAATGCAATTGGTAATGTACCTATGGGGGTAATGTAATGAACTCTTTGAATATGTAGTGAATGATAATGTAGAAACATGATAAAGAGAACACTTGTTATTAGCAGAGTTAGCAATGATTTTGTTTGCTCCTTATTCCTAATATTACTAGATGTTTAGAAGAATTTCTAGAAAGTCAAACATCATAGTTTTAACAATCAAAATCATCTAGTAGAAAATTAAAATACTTCAAAACTCTTGACTATACTGACTGAGATTAAGCCTATCATAGACCTGTGTTTGCGCATGATGTTAATTTATCCATTTTGAGGATGTTTGGACTAACCAATTGTAAACCTAGCTGATTAAGCTAGCTCATACACAAGCACACAATGGTCTGTACAAAAGAAGGCTGCCAATGTGAAAAACATGTTACCACTTGGAAGGTATACTCCACTTATAACTAGGCATGTACAACACCTATGGAGATTAACCCCATGATTTTGTTATGGACCTGAAGAACTTAGGGATTCAGGCTTGTTGATAGTGCTCTTTATTTTTTTATTTTTGATTATTTTTTAACTTTTTTTAGTGCTCTTTTTGGCATTTGTTTTTGTTTTCTACATTTTTTTTATCACAGTTTATCCTTTTTTTGATCCTTAGGTTTAGATAATACAAATGATAGGATGAATGAGGTGACTTTTACTTTATGGAAAGGTGTATGTAAGGTGTTGTCCTCTGTACAAGTAAAATTTGCTTAATGTATGAGACATGTGATTGGTCCATGAAAGAACTCAAAACAACGAGGGGAAGCTTTGAAATGCTTTAGAATTTGAAGGCTTTTCAATGTTGGTTGATTGGATTAACTATGAATAGTTGAATAATAGAATAAATTCCTATTACCATGTAACTGATAATATGATTAGACACCACTGCAAGCATGCTAACAAATGTATGTTTAACCCTTCAATGGTTTATTGTAAAATTATGGATGCATATGTACAAGTAAAATTATATGACAACATGATAATGAAAAATGCAATAGCATGAAAAACATATGTGAAGGAAATGATGTAATGCCTATGTACAAGTAGAATGAATGATATGATACACTAACTATGAATGCAAATGAAAGCACGGCCAACTTGTTCTTGATTAAGATAAACCAAATGAGATGGTTTAACACAAATTTGGTGAATCCAAATGTTTAAATCAATTTATACAAATAAATCTTGATGACATTAATGGTTGCATGTGGTGGGTGAAGTGAATTCTAGTTTTTTGCAGCATCAACATGAGTGATGAGTTTGGATGATGATGGAAAAGGCTAAAAATTGAGCCTGTAAAATGGAGGAAAAAGGAAAAGAGAGGAAAGAAAGAAAAAGAAAAGTAGGAGAGGGGGGAAGAAGGAAGAATAAAATGTAACTAATGTAGCTACTTGAAGCATGACCATACAAAATTGATAGGGGATAAAAATATATAGAGAGAAGAGGGACAAGAAGAAAATAGGATCAAATCAAAGGTATGCAGCTACTCAAATCTTGATCATACAACATTGATATATATCCAGAGGAGGTAGGTGTGGAGAAAAAGGAAGTAGAAGATAGAGAGAAAAAGAGGAAAATGAAATGCAATATACATCCCAAAAATGAAAAAAGGAAAATTAAATACAAAGTGGAAACTATCCCACCATGATTGCCACATTAAATATGAAGAAAATAATTGCTTTGAATTAACTTTCAAAAGGGGGTTACAAGTATGGCCCTTTTTTACAAAATATGCCTTTGAAGGCTACAAAATGGGTCTTCCA
Organism: Wollemia nobilis; assembly: GCA_028583015.1. Classification (NCBI taxonomy): domain Eukaryota; kingdom Viridiplantae; phylum Streptophyta; class Pinopsida; order Araucariales; family Araucariaceae; genus Wollemia; species Wollemia nobilis. The sequence continues at coordinate 1,727,849 of JAQPPZ010002970.1, read as the reverse complement.
CAAGGGAAGCCCTCTTCTAATGAAATGGAAAGTTGTAAAATGTCTTCTTTGTATCCCTCAAATGAGAGTGGGCTTCTTGCTCATGGGCCACTATTTGGTGTAGATCCTCTAAACCTACACAACCTGCAAAATTTATTAGAAATATTTGGGGGCCTGTCTTGATTAGACCCCATATCAAAATAGAAAAAAGACACTAAATAAATAAGCTAATGCATGAGTAAACTATTATTTAAATGACACTAATTACAATGATATGTACTTGTATAAAGGGTTTTTGGAGCCTTTTGCTTTCTTTTGGAGCTCATTTCGATGTTGAGAAGCCTTTCAAACTTGCAATACAAAAGAGTGCAAAAGGATGGATATAGATTGAAAGTAAAATGGATGTTTAATATAGTGTAATCTAGATGGATTTTAGTAGAATTTGGGTATGTAAAATGGTGGATTCATAAATATGGAGAAAATGATATTCTATTTATAGATTTTTCCAATGTTAGGGGAGGGAATGAGGTATCCTTTATGAAGTGTCCATTGAGAGGTGTCCTTTGAGATGTCCCCTAAGGTATCCCCTATGAGGTGTCCACTGTGAGGTGTCATCTAAGGTATCCTATGAGGTATCTCCTATGAATTGTCCCTTATGAGGTGTCCCCTAAGGTGGCATGGGTGGAGGAAAGTCTCCAAATATCATTTATGACATGTTGAGGTGGAAAACTTTTTCTATTTAAAAATATTTTTTTGTGTAAAAGTCTCCATTTGTCATTGATTACACAATAGAGTGTGAGATGGAGTAAATATCAAGGTGGAAAGGTGGCAAGGCTAGGCTAGTCAAAGTAGACTAGGTGAGGTGGAAAGCTAGGCTAGTCAAAGTAGACTAGGTGAGGTGGCATGGCTAGGATTTAATCATGATTAACTTAATTAACCATGTGCTTAGCCATAAAGTGAAATTTGACCAAAAAGTTGCTTTTGACCAAGGTAAAGACTTTAACTAAGGTTAAGTCATGATGATGGTCGCATGAGGAACCATAGTTAAGCGTAGGAAGGGTTTAAGTAGCCCTAGGGGGTTTTATGAAGATGAATAGTTTTTTGAGGTCAATTTATATGATTTTTTGTGGGTTTTGGAAATTTATCGACTATGATGATGGGAGAAGTGGTAATGTGTGACTTTTGGGTGTCTACACTTGCTCCTTTTTATACTGCATTATGTGAAGGCATGATGTACTACAAAAACTGATGACACGATATTGGTGGTTTGATTTTGAAGATGAAAAATTTGTGATGAATGATTGTGGATGATTATGAGAGATTTGCATTGGTAAAAAATGATTTGTGATTGAGTACGACTCTTTGAAGTGTCGCAATGATTACTTCTAAGGGAAGACATAAGATTACCTTATTTTGTGATCAACGTGAGATGTTCCAATTGTGGAAGGAATAAATACCTTTTGAATTTTTTTTCTTTTTGATTGATTGATGAGTTATTATCATTATTTGATAGATCGTTAATGTTGTAAGGTATATTTTTTTAGGTGGTTCATTCAAAAATGGTCTTATGACTACCACTTTAAAGAAGGTAATCCATGAGCTATCTATAGTTGTAGGCATTAGGTTTATCAAATGTTTGATTTGAATTGGATTTTTTTGAGAAGAGAAATTTTGCTCTTTGTTTGTCCTAGCAAATGAGGACTTGAGATAATCTCTAGAAAAAAATTTCTTAGACAAATGTGGTATCCATGATTAGATGTTTGGTTGTTTGATCATGTGCAAGGTAACTTTTAATTGTTGGATGTCTACCCCCTCAAGCGATGAATTGTCAATGAAGAATACGAGAAACAATGATTTTATTGAAATATGAAAATGGGAGGTTGAAATATGATGAAAATGTGAATTTTTGGTGTGCATAGCAAGAGTCACCCATAAAATAATGAATACAACTAGAAAGATAAGATTTGCATAGTACTCTGTGATTCTAACAAATCTCAATATTATCATAGTGCTATGCGAATATGAGTGAAAGATGATACATAAGCATGATCGTATGAAAAAATGGTCATTTTATGTTGTGCAAAGAAGGGAGAGAGAGATGATGGTGGCTGAAATGGTAATATTGGGTGAGGAGGTAGAGCAATAGAGAACTCAGTACCATAGGCAAGAGATTCTACCCCAAGGAAAAGTGATGAGAGATTTTGGAGGAGGGCTGAGAAGCCTCCTAGAAGACATGAGGGGAGTGGGGAGACTCCCAATAGATAGCAGGGCTGAGATGGTTTGTGTTTTATATTTTTTATTTTTTATTTTTTTTGTGTGGTGAGTGTGCCACCATTTTTATATATTATAATTTTTTCTACTGAGGCAACGTATAACATGATGTATATATGATGTAGTCGATGGATAATTTTGATGATGTATAGAGTGTTTTATGAAATGATATATGATGAGATCTTTGGATTATGTACACTGGTGTGAACTATATTGATTGTGGATGATGTAAATTGATGATGATTTAATACATGAGTATGCATTAATGATGTTTTATAGGTAGTATATGACATGTAGTATGAACTTGACTAGCTGTAGATATACCAAAATATGAATGTATGGATGCAAGAAGTGTGTTGTATGTACACTTGATATGCGTGTATATGGGCATACATTTGTAAATCCATATTTGGTTTTGATTATCTCAAATGGTTGAAGTAATAAAAGACAAAGGAATAGATGCACTGATCATCTACCTTATTATGAAACAAGTAAACATGCAATTTGTATGATGGATGCAATTGGAAATGTACTTATGGAGGTAATGTAATGGAATATTTGAATGTGCAATGAATAACATTGTACAAAAATGATGAAAAGAGAATTTGTTATTGGTAGAGTTAGTAGTGATGTTGTTCGCTCCTTGTTCCCAAGATTATTGGATGTTTAGAAGAACTTATAGAAAGTCAAACACCATAGTTTGAATAATCAAACTTATCTCGTAGACAATCACTATCCTACATAAGTCTTGAATATCCTAAATGAGATTAATCCTATCATGGACATGTGTGTATATATGATGTTAATTTATCCATTTTGAGTGAGGTTGTACTAACCAATTGTAAATCTAGTTGATTAAGCTAGCTCATACACAAGCGTGCAATGGTATGTACAAAAGGTCGCTAATGTGATAGACTTATCATAACTTGTAAGGTATGCTTTATTGTTAGTCATGAATCTATATCCCTAATGCAGATTTACCTCATGATTAGATGGACCTGAGGACCTCAGGGATTCTATACTTTTTATGATGCTCTTTTTGATATTTTCTTTTGTTTTCTACATTTTTATTTTCTCTTGTTTTTTAATAGCTTATCCTTTTGTTGATCCTCAAGTTTGGATCACACAAGGATGGGCAAGGAAAATCGTTTGCTTAATGGTAAGGCTTATGCAAGGTGTTTTTCTCCCTATAGTAAAAATTTTCTTAAGATGTGAAATGCATGATTGGTCCATGAAAGAACTCAAGTCAATCAAGGGAAGATTTGAAATGCTATAGAATTTGATGGTTTTCGATGCTGATTGATTGGAAGGACTATGAATAATTGAATAACAAAAGAACTTCTTGTTACCATACAATTGAGAATAGGATTATACACCACTACAAGCATGATAAAAAATGTATGTTTAACCCTTCAATTATTTTTTGTATGCAAAATGACGTATGTAGATGTGCAAGAAGAATTATATGACAACATGATAATGAATAATGTAGTAGCATGAAAAGAATGGGTAAGAACATGATGGAATACCTAGGTACAAGAAAAATGAATGACATGATACAAGTGCAACTAACTTGTTTTTGAGTATGAAAACCAAGTTAGATAGTTGAATGTAAATTCATGAATCCAAACGTTTCATCCAATTTACATGGATGAATCTTGATGGTATGTATGGATGAATTTGGTGAGTGAATTGAATGCGAATATTTGGAAACATAAACATGATTGATGAGTGTGGATTATGATGAAATAGGTTGGAAAGTGATCTTGTGAAATGGAGGAGAAAGGAGAAGAGAAGAAAGAAAGAAATGAAAAATTAGAAGGAACAAGAAAGAAGGAAATGTAACCAATCAAAGGTATGTAGCTGCTTGAAGCATGACCATACAACATTGATCGAGAACCAAAAAGAGGTAGAGAGAGGAAGGACAAGAAGAAAATAAGATCAAATAAAATGTATGTAGCCACTTGAAGCATGACCATACAACAATGATTTAGATCCATATGAGGTAGATGTAGAAGAAAATAAAGTAGAATATTGGTGGAAAAAATGAAAATGAAATGCAAGATACTTCGTCAATGGATGATTTTGATTTGTTTGCATTTTTATTATTGTTATTATTTTTGGATTTTTGGTATTTGATGTTGAATTTACAATAATGTACAAGCAAGTAAATTTTTCCCTTGGAGAAAAATCTTTGCTAAGGTGATAAAATAGACAAGAAGTAAAAAATTGCTAGGCCAGGCTACGCTATGTCTACGCTAGACTAGGCTATGCTATATCTGCACTAGACTAGGCTATCGTATGCTATGATTGGCATAAAAGGTAAATTTATAGGCTATATCTATGCTATAATAGGCTATGTGTATTACTATGCCAGGCTATGTGTATTGTTACACCTACGCTAGGCTATGTTATGTCTATGCTAAACTATGCTATGTGTATTGTTATGCCTATGCTAGGCTATACTATGTCTATGCTAGGATAGGCTATGTGTATTGGTATACCTATTATAGGCTATGCTATTTCTATTCTAGGCTAAGCTATGTGTATTTCTACCCCTACACTAGGCTATGCTATATCTATGCTAGACTAGTCTATGTGTATTGTTATACCTACGCTAGGCTAGACTATATTTATACTAGACTAGGATATGTGTATTACTATGTCTATGCTAGGCTAGGCTATGGCTATGCTAGACTAGACTATGTGTATTGCTATGCCTACGCTAGGCTATGCTATGTCTATACTAGACTAGATTATGTGTATTGCTATGCCTATTCTAGACTATTCTATGTCTATGCTAGACTAGGTTATGTGTGTTGCTACGCCTACACTAGACTATGCTATGTCTATGCTAGACTATTCTATGTATATTGCTATGCCTACGCTAGGCTCAACTATGTCTACGCTAGACTAGACTATGTGTATTACTATGTCTATGCTAGGCTAGGCTATGTCTACACTAGACTAGATTATGTGTATTGCTATACCTATGCTAGGCTATGCTATATCTATGCTAGACTAGGATATGTGTGTTGCTACACCTACACTAGGTTATGCTATATCTATGCTAGACTAGGCTATGTGTATTGCTATGCCTACACTAGGTTATGCTCTGTCTATGCTAAGAGCATGGAAATAAATACCTAATCTAGGAGCAAGAAAATGAATGTCTAAGCTACGAACATGGAAACAATTGTCTAAGCTAAGGAGCATGGAAATGAATATCTAAGCTAAGAGCATGGAAATGAATGTCTATGCTAAGAGCATAAAAATTAATATCTAAGCTAAGAGCAATGAAATGAATATCTAAGCTAAGAGCATTGGAAATGTAATGTTTAAGATAAGAGCATGGAAATGAATTTCTAAGCAAAGAGTATGAAAATTAATATCTAATCTAAGAGCAATAAAATGAATGTCTAAACTAAGAGCATTAGAAATTGAACATCTAAGCTAAGAGCATGGTAAATTGACCAAATGAATGGTACATTTTCTAAGAAAGACTAAGATTTTGAAATGTAACAGAATGGAATTGTACCTTTGAAATTTTAGGATCACATGGATTTTGGGCCTTTGGAACGTAATGGAGTGAAATCAAATGAACTTGGAAGTGAAGTGTGGAACGATACTATGGATGATTTGTGATGGCGAGGTAAGGGTGTGACCTTATACCTAGTGATTGAATTATGAGGACCAAATGCTTTGAGTTTTGTGGAAAAACATTGAAGGTAAGGCAAAGAGTGTAATATTTGATAAAAGGATGCAACCTTTTGAACCTAATAATTGATTGTGATGGTGAGGCAAAGGGAGTAAACTTTTGAATCCGATGATTGATTGTGATGGTAAGGCAAAGGGTGCAACCTTTGAAAAAAGAATGCAACCTTTTGAACCTTGTGATTTATTATGATGGCAAGGTAAAGGGTGCAATATTTTACAAAAGGAAGTAACCTTTTGAACCTGGTGATTGTTGTTGTGGGACTAGTACTTGCTGTTGTTGCACTAATACCTATTATTGTTGAGTTAGTTGTTACAGGACCAATACTTGTTTTTGTTGCACTGGTATCCATGGTTGTTGAATGAGTTGTTGTGGGACTAGTACTTGTTGTTATTGTACTAATACCTATTGTTTTTGAATGAGTTGTTGTTGTGGGACTAGTACTTGTTGTACTAGTACTCGTTGAATGAGTTGTTACAGGGCTAGTACTTATTGTACTAGTACTCGTTGTTGCTGAATGAGTTGTTGTGAGACTAGTACTTATTGTTGTTTCACTAGTACCTATTATTTTTGAATGATTTGTGAGACTAGTACTTATTGTTGTTGCATTGGTACCCATGGTTGTTAAATAAGTTGTGGGAGCAGTAGTTATTGTTGTTGTACTAGAACTCATTGTTGTTGAATGAGTTGTTGTGGGACCAATAATTATTATTGTACTAGTACCCATTATTATTGAATGAGTTGTTATGAGAATAGTACTTGTTGTACTAGTACCTATTGTTGTTGTGAGACCAGCACTTGTTGTTACTACACTGGTACCTGTTGTTGAATGAGTTGTTATTGTGAGACCAGTACTTGTTGTTGCACTAGTACCCATTGTTTTTGAATGAGTTATTGTGGGATAAGTACTTATTATTGTTGTACTAGTACCTATTGTTGTTGAATGAGTTGTTATTGTAGGACTAGTACTTGTTGTTGTTGTACTAGTACCCATTGTTATTGAATGAGTTATTGTAGGACCAGTACTTGTTGTTGCACTGGTACCTATTGAGTGGTAAATTGAGATAGAAATGCAAGGAAAATGATAAAACCTATTAAATTTTCTAGCAATGGATTTTTGGATTAAAATGTGAATGCAAGGCAAAGGATGCAACCTTTAACAAAAGGATGAAACCTTTTGAAGTACCTAGTGATGAATTTATGGATTGAGATGTAAATGTAAGGTAAAGGGTGAAACCTTTTGAGATCCTAGTAATGGATTTGTTGATTGAGATGTGAATGCAAGGTAAAGGATATAATCTTTAACAAAATAATACAACATTTTGAGAACCTAGCGATGGATTTATTGATTGAGATGTGAATGTAAGGTAAAGGGTGCAATATTTTGAGAGCCTAGCGATGGATTTATTGATTGATATGTGAATATAAGGTAAAATGTGCAACCTTTTGAAAGCCTAGCGATGGATTTTTGATTGAGATGTGAATGCAAGGTAAAGGATGCAACCTTTTGAGAACCTAGCAATAGATTTGTTGATTGAGATGTGAATGCAAGGCAAAGTATGCAATCTATAACAAAAGGATACAACATTTTGAGAATCTAATATTTTATTTATGGATTGAAATATGAATGCAAGGCAAAGGGTAAAACCTTTGATAAAAGGCCATAACCTTTTGGGAGCCTAGCAGTTTGAAGCTTGATGGTGATTTATTGGTGGTGGAATTTGATGTGGGAGGAGGACTAAATCTACCAATTAGAAATTTGGTTGGAAGTAGGGGAAACCTCCCTAGTTGTAGAAGTAATTTGAAAATGGAATGTAATCCCCTAATCACAAAATTATTTGTAAGGGGGAGGAGAGACTCCCCCAATCACGATAAATTAGTTGAAATGTGACGAATTCCATCAGTTGTAAAAAATGAGTCGGGAGGAGAGGAACTCCCCCAGGTGTGAGAGATGGGTTGGAAGGGGAAGAAATCGCCTAGGTGTGAGATATGGGTTGCAAGGATAAGAACTCCCCCAGGTGTGAGAGATAGGTTGGAAGGAGAGAAACTCCTCCAGTTGTGAAATATGGGTTGGAAGGAGATGAAACTCTCCAAAATGTGATGAAACCAAAAAGTGTGTTTTGGAGTTATTTTTTATCATTGTGTAACAAATTTTTGTAGCCAAAAATTCACTCAAAAGCAATAAAAAGTTGGAAAAAACAATAAGCAAAATATTTTTATGTGTTTTGATGATGTTGACCAAACTAAAACCAAGAAGGTATATGGGATATGGACACTATGAAGGTATGTTGCAACACATGTCCTTAAAACACCCAAAGGTATGCAAGGGAAAATTATGCGACAACAAGTAAATGGTAACTAATGATAGGCACAAAAAAAGATAAAAAAAATGGGGGAATAAAAAATACCTCTTATGAAAGAGGTGATACTATCTAAGACCTGCTATTGACCTACCCAAGCTTTCACTTCACCCTCAAATGGGCTTAGTCAATAACAACAATTACCTACTCATGAATTATGTAAAGCCCTATGAGCAAGGGCATCTAATCCTAACCTACCATTATGATATCTCATGGGTAGGGGATCTTCTGGTGATTATGTCCAAAAAATCACTCATGGGGGTTACTATGGTGTGTAGGGGTTGAGCCAATGGAAGGAGGTGAAATCCAACATCACTAGTATCAATTGGGGGTTGGTGATGAAATCCAAACTTACCAATGTGTATGAAATACGTGCATGTGTGTGTGTGTATTGTACTAGGAAATCTGGAATGCAAAATGAAACTAACTTAAGCAAGCAAGAGTAATGCCCTTTTTTTATTTTTGTAAAAGAAAATACCTTTTTGAAATGAAAAGTATGCACAACAAGCAAGTAAAGTTCCATTGTGCAAAAGCAAAATCCTATGCTAAGCAATCAAAATTGTGTTTTGATTTTATTGTTTTTTTGGTTGAGTTTTTGCATTTTTTGTTAATTTGTTGTTTTTGTTGATTTTTTTTTGCTTGATTTTTTTCGTTTTATGGTATTTTTTTTGTTTTTATTTTTATTTTTAACTTTTTGTTTTTTAATTGATTTTGTGCTAAGTTTTTTTTTTCTTTTTAATTTTATTTTTTTATGGGGGCTTTAGTGGTGATAGGTCTAGCATGTGGTAGGCCTAACGCACGTTTGTGGTAGGTAGGCTTATCAGGATCCTATCAAACTATGTGCTTTGCACACCATAATGACCCCAATGGATGGTTTTGATTTGTTTGAATTTTAATTATTGTTATTATTTTTGGTTTTTTGTTATTTTTGATGTTGAATGTACAAGAATGCACAAGCGAGTAAGTTTACACCTTGGAGCAAAATATCTTCTAAGACTAGAAAGTAAACAAGAAGTGAAAAATTATGATCAAAAGTAATGTTTGAAATGAAAAAATGTTGTTTGAAGCAATGTCTATGCATGGCATGGAAATCAGACATGCATGCTAATAGCATGTTAAAGGTAAATTGATATGCTATGTCTAGGCTATACTAGGATACATCTATGCTAGGCTAGGCTATTCTAGGTCTACTCTAGACAAGGCTATGTTATGCTATGCTAGACTATGTTGTGTCTATGCTAGGCTAGGATATGTTTATGGCTATGCCTATATGAGGCTATGTTATGCTAGGCTATGCTATGCTAGATTATTTTGTGTATATGTTAGGCTAGGCTATGTTTATGGCTATGCCTATGCTATGCTAAACTATGTTGTTTTTATGCTAGGCTAGGCTATGTCTACACCAGACTAGGCTATGTTATTGCTAGGCTATGATAGGCTAGGCTATGTCTATGTTAGACTATGTTGTGTCTATGCTAGTATAGGCTATGTGTATTGCTATGCCTACCCTAGGCTATTCTATGCTATACTATATTGTATCTACGCTAGGCTAGGCTATGTTTATGGCTAGACCATGTTGTGTCTATACTAGGCTAGACTATGTCTATGCTAGGCTATGTCTATGCTAGACTAGACTATGTTATTACTATGCTATGCTATGCGAGACTATGGTGTATCTATGCTAGGCTAGGCTATGTCTATGGATATGTCTCTGCTATGTCTATGCCAAGAGCATGGAAATGAATGTCTAAGCTAAGATAATGGAAATAAATGTCTAAGCTAGGGACATCGAAATGAATGTCTAAGCTAAGAGCATGGAAATGAATATCTAAGCTAGGGACATAGAAATGAATGTCTAAGCTAAGAGCCTAGAAATTAATGTCTAAGCTAGGGACATGGAAATGAATGTCTAAGCTAAGAGCATAGAAATAAATATCTAAGCTAAGAGCATGGAAAATTTGACCAAATGAATGGTGCCTTTGCTAAGATATTTTTAACTAATTTTTTTGGTTTTGGAAAACTTGACCAAATGAATGGTGCCTTTGCTAAGAGATTTTTAACTGATTTTTTTTAGTTTTGGAAAACTTGACCAAATGAATGGTGCCTTTGCTAAGAAATACTAAGATTGTGAAATGTAATAGAATGGAATTGTGCCTTCAAAATTTTAGGATCACAATGGATTTTGGACCCTTAGAATTTTGGGATCAGAATTGAACAGACTTGGAAGTAAAGTGTAGAACAAGACTATGGTTGATTTGTGATGGTGAGGCAAGGGCACAACCTTATACTTGGTGATTGATTTATGAGGGCCAAATTCTTTTAGGTTTATGGAAAATCCTTTGTGTTGAAGGTAAGGCAAAGGGTGAAACATTTGAAAAAGGATGTAACCTTTTGAACCTATCGATTGATGCTTGATGGTAAGGCAAAGGATATCACCTTTGACAAAAGAACATAACCTTTTGAACTTGATAATTGATTGTGATGGTGAGGCAAAGGGTGTAATATTTTGAACATGAAAATTGATGCTTGATGGTAAGGAAAAGGATGCAACCTTTTGAACCTAGTAATTGATGCTTTATGGCAAGGCAAAGAGTGCAACCTTTGTCAAAAAGACACAACCTTTTGAACATGGTGATTGACTATGATGGTGAGGCAAAGGGTGCAACCTTTTGAACCTAGTGATTTATGTTTAATGGTAAGGTAAAACTATGATTGATGCTTGATGATAAGGCAAAGGGTGTAACCTTTGATAAAAGGATGCAACCTTTTGAACCTGGTGATTGATTGTGATGGTAAGGCAAAGGGTGCAACCTTTGACAAAATGATACAATCATTTAAACCTGGTGATTGATTCTTGATGGTGAGGTAATGGGTGCAACAGTTTGAACCTAGAAGTGGATTTATTGAGGGCCAAATGTTTTGAGGTTTATGGTAAAACCTTTGTGTTGAAAGTGAGGTAAAGGGTGTAACCATTGACAAAAGGATACAACCTTTTGAACTTGGTGATTGATTTGTGGATTGAAATGTGAATACAAGGTAAAGGGTGTAACATTTGATAAAAGAATGCAATATTTTGAGAATCAAGAAATGGTTGTTGTTGTTGTAAAATATTGGGTAATTGATCTGTGATTGTAGTGTTGAGCTACACTACCATGTGTATATGAGAAGTGGTGGAAGTGACTGTGGAGGGAGGGGTAACTCCTCCATATAAGAATGTGGTTAGAGATAAAGTGAACTCCCCAAATTGTAGAAGTTTTTTGAAAAGGGAATGTAATACCTTGATCATAAAATTATTTTGATGAGGTTCAAAAAGTCCCCCAATAATGAGAAATTATTTGAAATGAGATGGATTCTCTCAGTCGTGAAATATGGGTTGGAAGAAGAGAAACTTCCCCAGTTGTGGAATATGGGAAAAAAGATAAAAAATGGAAGGTAAAAAGATGAAGAAAATGTAAAATTTTAGAAAATATCTTTTAATGGTCAAGAATGAAGGAGGATATTATTGATTTTATTGCTCTATTCTTAAAATACCAAAAAGTGAAACTGAGCATAAACATCTAGCAGGGCACTTATACCCAAATGATATACCAATGCAGAAGTGGTAGGTTATTTCCATAGAATTTATTATGAGATTTCCTAATACAAGGTAACAACATGACATAATCCTTGTGGTAGTGGATAAGTTGACTAAGGTTGCATATTTTATACCAAGGAAATCAAGGATGATGCAATGGTTGTGGTAAATATGTTTACCAAATAAATATTTAGGTTGCATGGATTTCTTGAAGTGATTATTTCAAATAGGAATTCTATATCTACATCTAATTTTTGGTAGGCTCTTCATTATGTAGTGGGCACAAATCTAAACATTAGTTCTCCATACCATCCAAAAATAGATGGCCAAATAGAGAGGGTAAACCAAGTTTTGGAAGACTTGTTTCACCTATATTGCATGGACCAGAAGTCTCAATGGGAAGATGTTTTGCATCTAGTATAATTTGCTTATAATAATGGTTATCATGCTTGGAAATGGTCCCATTTGAAGCCTTGTATGGTAGGAGATGTAGAATTTCTCTTTCTTGGGACAATCCAAAGGAGATGGAGGAATATCTCAAGATGATCAAATAGAGGCTTAAAGAAGTTATCAATCATTAGAAGAGTTATGCTAATCTAAAAATATCACAAAGAATTATTTATGGAAGATAGAGTATTATTAAGAGTTAAATCCATGAAGAGTGCAATTAAATCAACTAATTTGGACTCATATTATGTTGAGACTTTTGAAAATATTGAAAGAATAAATCTAGTTGTCTACAAATTTCCCTTATTAACCAACCTATTAAAGATCTATGAAACTTTCCATGTATCCCTACTTAGAAAGTATATCCTAATCATGTGTGAGATGTTTCAAAATTGTAGATGGTAGATACGTCGATCATTGGGTTATACTAGTGAAGATTATAGAATTTCATTCCAAGGTGATGAGGAAGTAGACTCTAGAACAGTGCAAGGTCCAATGGAACCATTTTTTTGAGTGATATACGACATGGGAAAAAGTGAAGGATATGAAAAGATATTTTCCTTATTTGTTTGAATGAAAATGATATGTAATTTATATTACAACAAAAAAATAAAGGACTATGTTTAGTCTAAGGGGGTAGTATGTCATGACCCACCTTGGCAGGACTCATTTATGATATGGACTATGTATTGATGTGATGTTTCAATGCTTAGTATTAATTGCATTATGGATGTTTAATTGCAATTTTTGTTTTTCTTATATTGTATGAGAATATGGTACTATTGATGTTATGTGTGTTTGCAAGACTAGTACTCTCATTGGTGGACAATAAAGTTAGCCATCAGGAATGAGAGACAGTAATAAAGGGAAATGATGCTAGATATATTGAAAATAGCTCCTGAGTAAAAATTATGTTTACCCTCATATAGTTGCATCTCATACTGCATGTGTGTTTTAAGTTGTATCATCGATTGTGAAATTATTGATACAAGGGACCAATTTTTAGTGAGTAGGTGATGATAGGTCATCAAAAAGCTTACCACTAGGAACAAGAGGTGGTATGACGTAATTCTATATTTTTCTTATGATCATTTGAATTTTTTTATCTAAGTGCTTTTATTTTGGATATAACAAGTAATCACTAAGGGGAATAATTAAAGAATGAAACCTTAATAATAATCTTAAGCTAATATTAAGGTTATTTATAAATATGGGCTTGTGTAATTTATAAAATGTTTTAGGAAGCATTAAATTTATTTAAATTACTTTAATTATGAGAAAAGGGATTGGTTTTTTCTATTGCTAATGTTTAGCCTTGCGAAAATTAATAATTTTTTAGAAAGGTCAAACATTGAAGTCTTTGTTTTTAAAAGTGGTAAGAAAATGTAATGAGCTCTATAGTTTTAAAATACAGGGAGTTTCTTTTTATTTTGAATTAAAATTATAAGTTCATTTCTTTTAAAATTAAAGAAGGAAGTGCAAGCAATTATGGAGTAGGTTGGAAAGATCCTTTTCTCATTCTTGGTTTTCATTGGAAACAAAGGCAAAAAAAAATATGGGATGATGGGGCACAAAGAAATGACGGTTTTTAGTTATTTTCTTTTATAGAAGAAGGGGACGGGAAAAAAAAAATTAAGAAAATGGGATACGTAGACAGAGAGGAGATACTTGGAAACACACATAGTGCGGGTGGTGAACCAGAGACTTGAGCATAGAAGGAAGGAGAAGAACGTAATTTTGTAGTTGATTTGCAAGACATTAAGGTAATCTCCATTGCTCATATTATTGGCAATAAAAAAAAAAATCACTATTGGCTATGTTTATACCCGTGCACCTTTATTTTGTATGGTTTTATTTTATTTTAGCCTAAAAGAACTTAGTACATTAGCATGCTTGGTTGATTTTTGTTTGAGATTTCTTGTGAGATGTCTCCCTGGAAAGGCTTCGAGATGATAAACATTCTTTTCTTCTAAACTAAAGTTCTATACCAGTTTTGTGGAAACAAAATGTGAGTTGGACCTTTGTTTTAATCTTAAGAAACTCTTGTAATGGTCAGGTGGTTGGTGTTATTATGTGCTTTAGCTTATGAGTCGAAGGTTTGAGTGCACTCTATGTTGCTTCTTTATTTCCTTACTCCAAGCTTTAATCTGAAAACTCGTATATCTTTGTTGACCTAGGCATAAAGTAATTTGTTTTGGTTCCTATGGTTGGGAAAAATCTTTTGGTTTTTATTTATTTATTAAATACATGTTAATTCTTGTAAATGTTTTTTTTTTTTTTTTTTTGGTAATTGTGTGATTGTGCCAACTGAATATCTTAATATGTCAAGCTTTACTTTTAAGTGCTTGATTTATTAAAGCTTTGTAAAACCTAGAATTCAATGTTTAGCTTAGGGAAAAGAATGAAATGGTTTTACTTTGCATTAATGGATTTTCAAACTAAACATTGCCTTCCATATAAGTTGATAATAAGATGACATCTTAGATTCTAGGTAAATAAACCTTAGTTTTCAAATTCTCTAATGCATCGGTTTATTTCCATATCTAGTTTAATGATTTGAACCTTTGTTTAAGCTAAAGAATATTCAGGTTTCTAAAACTGTGCATTCATGGCTGCTTGTAGAAAATGTTAGCTTGACTACACACATGTAACAATATTTGATTTTTTTACCTTATTAAGGTTTTATTTTAAATTAAGAAGGAAAGAAAAAACAAACTGTCTTTTTGACTATATTATGATTTGGTTGTAGGTTATACTATTGTAAATCAAAATGAATTGGCTGTAACATATCTTTTAAATATGAATTGGTTGTAGCTTATCATTTTCATATGATTTTGCTATAGCTTATATTGCTTTAAAATATTTGGTTGTAGCTTATTTCTTTAGCAGATAGGTTCTCTATATCTCTTAAGTGCATTTTGCTTTGTAAATAAGAACTTATTGTTTTATTTGGTTCAATTAGGAAATATGGGTTTTATGTACCTAAGCTAGAAAAGAAGAATTCATTTAAAAGAAATAAACTTTTGCTATTGATACCGGATATAGTAAATTTGAATATTTTTAGTTGTTTAATATTCCTTTGAATTATTTAAAAGATATTATGGATTTGATACTGATCTAGGGATAAACATTGATTTCTAGGGCTTATAAAGATAAGGAAAATCAATGTGGAGGGAATTATGGGGTTCCCTCGTGAATTTATAATGTTATGCTTTGGGGAAAAGAAAATAGGAAATGGTTAAGTATTACTTACTAATTAATGTACTTGGATAATGAAAAGTAATGGGGAAATAAGTATGGGCTTATTTTATGAATGAAGTGCTTGTTATGAATTTTTACATTATTGAAAGGATTCATATACAAATTCATAAATATTCATTTATGGAGATGTCTTGATCCCATTTACCAATAATTCTGCCATCAATAGCAAGGAGGATACTGAATAATGTTGTAGACTGATTATTCTTTCTTGTATTGTAAAAATAGTTTATGTCCTATTTATGTAATTTCCTAAGGAGGGATTATGAAATGAATTCCTCTTTGAATAAGAGGATTAAAATGTAAGAAATTGATTTGAATATTTGAAATTTGGTATTTGTATTGAGATAGTTATTTAAAAGAAAGGTTTTTTATTGAAAATATTCATTATGAGGAAAGAATGTGCACTACACCAAAAAATGCCTTTAACGATGGTTGGAATAAGGTGATTTTTTATGATGGTATAAAACCACCCTAATAGACCCTAAGAGGGTGGTTTAAAATCATTCTCTTAGGGTAACCGCCCTCTTAGGGTCATCCTAAGAGGGAGGTTTAAAACCACCCTCTTAAGGATAAGAGGGCGGTTTTAAACCATCATCTTAGAGTCACCTAAGATGGTGATTTAACACCACCCTCTTAGCCTTAAGAGGGTGATTTAAAACTACCCTCTTAGGGTGGTATCACTTTTAAAAAATTAAATGTTGTGCTAGAAATGAACCGTGCGCACCCTCTTAAGGTGATCTCACTCTTTGCACACAAATTTCCACCGAGGATCCTTCAAAGCACCTATTTTAGATAATTGACATGATTCGTAAATTGTTTGCCCTATGTAAATCAAATTTGTTATTTTCGTGGTGAAAAATCAAACCATTTTGATATTATTCTTATTTGCATTTTTTTTTATTGATGCCAGAGTTGTTCTTCTTACAGTATTTGGATGCCATTATCAAGGAATTCACTAAGATTATGATAGAAAAAAAGGGTATCCCTGACATCATCGATAAATTTGTTCTCTTCTTCTATTTTAAAATGATGAAAGTGTGAAGAAATGATTTGCAAATTTTCATGTGAATCTTTGGATGCATTTTGCATAAGAGATTTTTACGCTCGATGTGTCAATACAACATGCATTATCCCTTCAAAAATATTGAGAATGTGCATTTCTTATATTTGTATATTTTGTTTTGTTTATGCTAATGCTTTGCAGATGTATCAAATAGTTTTAAATCCTAAATACTTAATAGTAACTTCCAATTTTTAAAGTTCTATAGCCTAAACTCTAACTCACAACAACCATAAATTTTAAACTCTAACTTCTAAAATTATCAATTTCAAACCCTACACCTTGTAGTTATTTTACCCTAATTATGTGGCATATGCAAAAAAAATTTAGGGTTTATATTAGTTTCATTATTTGGGACAACGAAAGGGGGAGTGCGTTATGGAACTTCACAGTCATCACTATGGGGGAAATATGGTGGAAGTAATCTCTAAGTCCAAATAATTTCTTATATGGGTTTTTTTTGTAGGATCATGTATTGGCTAGCCTTGATATTGTAATCTCGTTTCATTTGCTCTAAAAACTTGTCTATTAATTGAAAATGATTGCTTCCTCTAAATTGGGTCTGGATGATTTCATATAACAAGGATATTACTACAAATATAAACATGGTGCTGAGGTAATGACCAAACTTGCTCAGTCATTGTGAGTTTGAGTCATTTTGTTTTAGATATTTTGTCAAAATTCAAGAAATAACTCAACTAAGAAAGAACGATATAGTGTGGGGCCATCACCTCTAGTCGAAATCATTGTAGATGATTCCTTTATACTTGGACTTATATTGAGGGTTGAGTCTATTGTTCCACCCACTGGTTTTAAGATTGTATTTTTAGAAAAAAAAAATTATTACATTAGAATTGTGCCTCACTCCACCAGGGTAATCCACCATGAATTGCATTTCCAAGGTTATTGATTGCTTTATTCTCTAATAGTGTCTACTATAATGCTCAATTCTCTTTATCTTATGGCATTATCTCAAGTGGTTAAAAATATGGGTTTCCAATGGGGAGACCCAAATTCAAATCTTGTTAGGTGGTATACTAGCACTATGTTGGTTTATTGAAATACCATGAAACATGTTGATGATGTAATCCACATGGGATCAGTTTCAATCCCATAACCAATTTATTTAAAAAAAAAAAGAAAAAAAGTAAATATTGGATGCTCTTTGTCAATTTCTTAATGAATTACTAGAAAACAACATTTAAGTGCTTCCCTTCTACCTTCAGAAGATAGAAAAATACTAGATGGATATGGAACTTTCACTTAGCAGGACTTTTTTGTTTTTTAATGTTCTCCATCTGCTGCCTGGAAATCCAAATTTTCTTTAAGTAAAAACCAATTGAATTCGAAATGCCTAGGTCTAAAAATTGCATTATGTGGTGGAACTTCCGCTAAATAGGACTTTTTTATTTTTTAATACTTGCCATATGCTGCCTGGAAATCCAAATTTCCTTTAGGTAAGAACCAATTGAATTTGAAATGCTTAGGTCTAAAAATTGCATTATGTAGGGAGGTTGTAGCTTGTTGGTGCTTGCTTCTAAACTAACTTCAATTTGTTGTCTATGAGGCATACTCTTCCTCTTTGTAACATTACCTAATATTTTTTGGTTATAAGGTCCTAAATAAATATTGGAAACCTTACTATTATTATCTTTGGCTCAGTGAGATGTTTTCTTGAAGGCATGGGTTTTGATAAAATTTGATTAAGTGGCCCAATGGTTTTAAAAAATATTCATTGGTATAAAGTGATTGTGAACTATTCCAAGTTGTTGTTCTGGGAAATGAGGAAATAAATGCATATATAGGCCTGTAAATGTGCAATGTTTTCATGTCCCAAAAATAATTTTGGTTGTCTAATTTGTCACTTCATGAACCCCAAGATCCTTATCAATATTTTATCTACTCTATAACTAGTTAAGCACCAACAACAATTTAGAATATGTGCATTGAGTATCAAATTCATTTATGATTGAAACAATATCTAATAACTTGATAAACTATTTAGTTGTTGAAAAAATCTGATTGAAACCAACTGTATATCTTATATTTTTTTAAATATGTTTTGATATTGTGATCAGTGGAAATAATGTGAAATAATTTTCCATGTAAATTGTATTAAGTTGATCTCTGGTTATTATTCAACATCATTTTTTATCATACATACCTAAATTCTTATTAGTATAAAACTTTGAAACTATTTCCTTCACTCTCTTGGAGGATATGTGAATGGATCTTTACTGTGATGTTGAACTTTAGTCCAAAACATCTATGAAATTTATAATACTCTGCAAGATGTTTTTAAACTTACAGTTGCTCCATCCACTCTCATGATAGGCTATTTAGGTGCAAAGTTAAGCCAAAGTTAAGAATTTTTGCATCATGGAAAACATAATTCCCCATGTCAAGTGAACCATCTATTTAATCTTTAATCTGGGGAAGAGGACCACAACATATATACCATTGAATATTTTGAATTTATTCCTATATTAGATCCATTGTATAGGATGTACATGTTATATATAAACTGTTTGGTCATTTTTCAATGTTTTTATGTCAAAATGCTTTCTTGAAGAATATGAATCATTGTAAACATGTTAGGTTTTTATTTCCACATGAATGATTGTTTGATGAGTAGAATATCTCACGTGTTTTTTTGTGTTATAAACAAAAATTGTATATCATTCTATATAATTCAAAGAAGAATGGTGTCATCAGTGCCTCTAAGTACATGCTTTTGTTATTATGGTTTAAAAAAATGCCAATGTGCTATTTTGCTCCTAATATTTTTAAAGTATGCTTATTATGATTCCAAGAGCTTAGCTCTTTTTCTAAACAATTTATTGTAAGTGCCTCACGACATGTAATTGAAACTTGCAAGCATGCATATTTAGAAAATTGAAATTTTTATTTTATAGGGTATGGGGAGATATTGTAAGCAAGGAATATACTTGGTCTTTCAGTGAATAATGCAGGCATCATCAACAAGAATGGTAATATATGGGATATCCTTATAGATGATTTTTATTCAGTCATAGATATCAATTTGAAAGGCACAACAAACATACCTCATAATTTTTATCTCATATGATTGCAAAAAAAAGATGGATAGTTGTCAATTTTTCATCAAGATGGGGTAGATTTGTTGCTGGAGAGGTGTGTTTTTGGTCTTGTATTAATTGATTGATTATTTATTTATTTTTGGACCAACATAAGGTGTCACTTGTAACTAGAGATATTTGCTAAACAAGTTTCTTCGTATTGTGCATCAAAATGGGTAATTGAGGGATTAACAAAGTCTATTGCAAAAGAAGTACCTTCAAGAATAGGCATCATTGTATTAAGTCCAGAAGTGATTAACACTGACTTATTGACATCATGTTTTGGTGCATCTACTACCATGTACCAGAGTCCAAAAAAATAGTACAATTTCATACCTATATTCTTGTTAATTAGATATTTAATTCTTTTAAAAATATTTGTTTGGAAATATTTGCCAGGGAGTAGACTTATTTCTTTGTTTTGATATTATTAGTCATAAAAATATGTAAATTCAGATAATATTAAGAGTAAATTTAACATATTACAAGCATAGTTGAGGAACTTGAAGAAATGTTGCATTAGGCTGATTTAAAATTGCAAGAGGTAACTCCCTATGTTCTTGGTTCTTGCCTATTTTGTTATGATAGTTTTGAGTTTTCATATGGCCTAACTCAATCCTATATCTACCTTTACTTTGATTATAGAATAAGCTTACAGTAAATTGTGTTTATACATTTATAATTATTTTGTTTATTTATGATGCCTATTATGGGCTTAAGACACTAGACAACTATCTTGTGATGAGTATGCTAGTGATTGCATTTGATATTCACAGAATCAACATGCATATAAAATGTCAGAAGAAATAGAGGTTATTTACAAGACTAAGTTACAGAATCTCAAGGATAAATTGAGTCAGGCTGCTCTCCTAGAAACACAAGTAGCTGAACTTGAACAAAAGTTGCAGTTAGTTGATGCTAAGTTGCAGAAGCAGGTTTCATACTATGAATATAACTTATAAAATAATATTACAATATTTTCCCTTATATAGTTATATATCTTATGTTATTGCTTTTTCTATAATTTTTTCTAAAATGGAGGTTATTATACCTGCCTTACTTTGTTAACTTTGCATAAGTTGTCTTTACGGGTATGAATGATTACACAAACATTTTGCAGAGTGTGAGTACATTGAAAATATTAGATGAAAGAGAAGTTTCCTACAAGGATGAGTTAGAGGACCTACAATTCAAACTGAGCCAAATTCTTATTTTAGAAGCACAAGTAGCAGACTCTAAGGACAAGTTATAGTTGATGCCAAAAATTTTGCATTCGTATCATGTTCTTGATTTATAGTCTTCTTCTTCGCAACTATGTGTTTAGAGATATTTATTATTCATTGGCTTCAAGTGAATTCAAGATAGAAAAATAAAGGGAAACAATCCTCAAAGTGGAGATAGAGGATCTCATGGCCAAGCTAAGCAGAACAATGCTTTCCAAACTCATGATCAAGTATTTTTGTGTATGAGGATACCCTAGAATATCTATGGAGGAGTCAAGTTGTGTTACACTTGTTGTATCCTTCCAAAAAAGAGCATGATCATTTCCACTCATGCAATTATCCATTAAAGTTTCATGCAGAAGAGATATCCTTACCAATGACCATGACATTCATCCTTCTATGATCTCTAGATATTTGTTGAGCATCTTCTTCCTAGGTTGGACAAAGGGGATGCAATACATCATATATCTATTTTAGATCTAGTCATAGGTTGGACAAAGGGGATGCTAATAACAACTCCATAGTATTGACAATGATACGATGACAAAAATTTCTAATATTGATCAAGTTCATAAGTTTTGATTATATTTTTTATTCTATTTTAGAGCTCCTGAGAGAATGAGATCCATGGAGCACTATTTCTAAAGCTAATCAGGTTACTGCTATATTATGTTCAAAAAAAATTGAGCTATGATGCATTCCACTAAAGAACTTTGGGTACACAAGAGATAGAGTACATATTTGACCCGACTTACTGCTAGAAGATTTCCTAAGGGACTTCATTGCTTACCCATGCACTTGACTAATGAATACTATAAATTGACTACAAGAGAACGATAATTTTCAAACAAAAAAAAGTTAGAAGATTCTAGTCTTTATTACTATGCCATATTCTATGACAATATATTTGGAACTACAGTGGTTGTGAACTCTACAATGTTTCATGCAAATGTATAAAGGGGCCTACTCTTCTCACTTAGGTTCTATATCTTATAAAGTTTTTGTTATTTCTAAGACACTATGGAACATGATCTTATGTCTGCCCTATTTTAGTTTTTAGAGGACCTAGAGAAACATGTGTTTCATGTAGTGACTGAAAAGTTAAACTATGCGGTCATGAGAATGTGGTTTTTGGAAAATCCTCCTAGTAATGTTGCAATTGAAATCCAAAACATTGATGAATTTAGATGGTTGAATTCAAGTTACTGTCTAGTTTTGGAGTAACTTGAGTCTGCATCTATCATGGGGGATTCTAACTTAAAGTATAAAAATAAAAAGTACTTGACAATGCTTAATCACCTTCATTTCTACCTCCTAGAGGTCTTTCCTAAACTCAAGAAAATATTATTTCTAGATATGATATTGTAGCATGAAAATATTTGACTACCCTTTGGGCAGTTGACTGCATGGAAAGGTAAATGACGTTTTTCAAATGTGCGATAAAGTAGAGAAACATGTGTCCTTCGACAATGACTTCCTCTGCACGTGCTCTCAAGAAAAAGTTGAAATAAATATGAAATTAATGCAAGTATACCTCTAAAACCTCCTCTAAAATATCCTTGGATATGAAAACCCTTGGGCCATTCCAGCATCTCGAATTTTTATCTTCAATTTCTGCGGGGACCTGCATTTTTATTGTCAGCTTTTAGATTTCATATTTTTTAAATTCAGGATGTGTATGAAATTTTTGAATATTTTAAAAAGAAATGATGGATTCCATAATATACAAGCATATATTATTAGTGACTCACTTAACAAGATCGGATCAAATGTTGAAATTTTTTAATAAATATTTTGAAAAATATTTAAGATCATTTTGATAGCGTGTCTGGTTTTTACTGTGCGTCTTAATTAAAATAAACTTAGTTTAATCCTGATGGTCAAAACTAAAAACTCAAAAAATATATGAAACTTCATACCATCGATAAAAATGCAAATGAAAATAAAATCCGTGATGTTTTAACGTACTCTTGAAATCCAGTGTAAGTTGTAAGAGGAATGAATTAAGTGCAGAGAATTTTTGGAAAATAGTCGCTTGTGAAAGGAACCGGCAACCCCTGCTGCAAAATATTTACTTCTACTTATTCCACCATTACCATTATTGTCATCATCATTGTAGTAGTCATCCTCCGATGATTTCAATAACAAGCTTTGGAAAAGAGAGTTGAAGTCGTTAGAGGGTAGGTCTGAAAAGAATACTTGCAAATCCGGCATTGGCCACGACTCCATCTCCATGTATTTCTTTTGCATTGCATCACAAATCATTTCTACCATGAAAAGCATGTTGGGTCCTATAGAACACCCCAGATCTGCTATGCAAAACATGTGGCATGGTGCAAGTTACCCTATTTGTATATATTTTTAAAATTTGCCCTACAAGGACGGTGTTAAACCACCATTGTAGGGATTTATATATATATATATATATTTAAAGTTACCCTAAGAGGGTGGTTTAAAACCACCCTCATAGACCTAATATGTTGGTTTAAAACTATCCTCATAGCCCTAAGAGGGTGGTTTTAAACCGCCCTCTTAGACCCTGAGAGGGCGGCTTTTTGAGGTAATTTTTAACCACCGTCATATGGGCATGGACTTTTTATGATACCCTCATAAATGATGGCTGAATAACCACCCTTAAAGATCTTTAAGGGTGGTTAAAAACCGTCATTAAAGGTATATTTTAGTTTAGTGATGAAGTTGGATGTTTTTCTTAAGCTTTCATCAATTAAGGAAAGAATACCATAGTTTCTATTGACGATAGATATACGCATATATTCCATCTTTATCACTATGGACATGATATTAATAATTGGTATAGTAGTTACATATATGAGATTAAACATGTTAACAGTTAAATTTTATTCTCTAGAAAGGTTTCATGCTTTTGCTAGACAAACTAGAAAGGGTTTACTGGTATCTAATTTTAAAATGATTAAGATAAGCATGATTTATTTAAGAGAGAGAGATAGTTAGTTAAGGTAATTTGATGTTTTTACTATTTAAGTTTGAGTGTTTGAAAAGGTATCACTTTGAGAAACCTTGTTTAGAAACCCTATAAGATGAAACCAAACTTGAGGGAGTTGTGAGGAGGTAACACCCAAGTTTCTTTTGCATTGCGCACATTTTGAGTGGTGAACTCGAGTGTGATCCAAAAATGGAGAGTCTTTGGATAATATTCCAAGTGGTGTAGCTTGGATATTTTCAACCACAAATATTTGGGGCCCATGTGCAAGGGATTAAGAAATAGCACTTTGAGAGGGAAGACTCATGTGTCCATGCAAGAACCACCACATGGAGTGGTGGTCGCCTTAAATAAACCCATCATGGATATGGGGTATTCAAGAACTAAATATAGTAGTTCCACCACAAAGGTGGAATTGACTAAAATTAAAGGTATTACATCCAAAAGAACCAAATAGACTGATATATGATTGGATGGAATTGACGTCCCCCTTCTCTAAATATTGAGAAGAGATAATCCTAACACTATGGTCAATACATATTACATAAACATAGAATGTAATAAAAGTGGGGTGACCATGTGAGGCATCCTTTATGCCATGGAGGTATATAAGGTAAAACCCAAAATCTATGGGATATTGGACTCTCTTGTCCACTTTGGAAATGTGTACAATGTTATGATATTGAAATATGGTAATGCATTGTCAAATTTAATCTTGATGGAAAACATATTTAGAGAATATATATTGTGAATTCTTTCTTCTAGATTGGTTATATTTTGGGTCATTACAAAGGTAAAATAATTTCTTAGGAGAAGTAAAACTCACTAGTTAAACATCTAATTTTGTGTGAGACTCTTGGAGGTATGGTTGATCTATGGGAAGCTTGTCAAAATTATTCTATGAATGTGGAAGCTTCTATTTGATGGTATCATAAATGTGTTATTCATCCTCAAGTTCTTATTGAAGTTTATTTACAGTTTAGTTGTATCAATCCTTGATCTTGTCGATCTCTTAAATAACTAGATATTCCATATAGATGTATTTTTCCTATAACTCTACCATGAATGCAATTACAAGATTAATTTTATCTTCCTTCACTTGAATATGATCTTACAAATTCTTGACCAAACTCTTCAAAATTTAAAGTTCTTTATACAATTATTGATTCTACTATTTAAAATTTTGATTCATGCCCATGATGAATGGAGATGAAGATAAGTATTATGGTGTAGAGGACAACTCCTCTAAACTATCCTATGGAATAAAGTGAATTATAATACATAATGACACCATGGAATAAGGCACCAATAACTAAATTATTCCATGAAGAAAGTGATATGTAGATGTACTATGATAAGGACTCAATTATATAATAGAGACTATGGCACTAGTGAATGGATGAATATAGTTCTAAGGGATGGTTCCCTATGTATAAATATGTTAGAGTTAATATTGGTTGTTAGGTGTTGATTGAGGTATTATCCAAAATAGGCAAAAAGGTAAGGAAAGGATATATATAGATATATAGATAGATAGATAGATAGATAGATAGATATAGATATAGATATATAATACATGGCTCTGACCCCTAGGTGTGTTGACTTGGAACTAACAAAAATATAAAGAAAAAATTATGGTAGAATACATTGCACATAAATAAAACATGATAAAATGTATTCATACAAAGGTAAATACATGTGGATACCCATGAGACTATGAACTCTTATATTACAAGATAATCATAGAATGAATATCTATAGAGGAGAAAAAGACTAATTTCCTAAGGAATAAGATAATATTTGAGGAGTGTGAGAGTATGCAAGATAGCTACATAGATATATGGTGGAATGGGTCATATTATTGAGAATAAATATGATGATACTATACAATAGAGATGTAGCGGAATTGGTTGCATATTTAGCATATGGATGTAGCTAGTGGTCTAGTTAACAAGATACAAATTGGTATAAACTATCAAATATCAAGTTTTTCTATGATACCCATCCCCATGTTATGTCCCCAGTGGTCCTTAATGCAAGAGGATGTAGTAAAGTAGGAAATCACATTTTTGAAAAATGGAATGGGTTATATTCTAATTACAACTAATGATTTTTAGGATAATGAAATAGTTTGTCTTTCATAAATTATAAACTTTAGAGTTTAGATATTAGATGTACACTAGTAAATAGTTCTATTGTTGTCATTGATGTACTAAAAAGCTCTTCAATTTTTAGAGTTTGAATTTTGGAGTTTAATCCCATGCTAAATAGTGTTGGCTTTTATGTACCAAGAAATATTGTAGAGTTCAATGTAGATTTCACAATTTAGAATTTGGGCCTATTCTAGTAGTTTATGCTAGACCTAATATGTTGAGAAGCTTTCTAGAGTTTTAAATTTGAATTTTATACCCACACTAGTAGTTTATGTTGGTGTTTATATTCTTAGAATCCTTTGAGAGTTTGGAGTTTAGAGTTTATATTTTACAATTGCTACCATGCTAGTAGTTGGTGTTGATGTTAATATGCTAAGAATACTTCTAAATTTTGGAGTTCATTGTTTGAAGTTTGATTTTAGAGTTTAGGCCCACTCTAGTAGTTGACGCTAGTACTAAAAATTTTGGAGTTTAGAGTTGTGGTTCATGCTAGTTGTTGGTGCTAGCACTAATGTGTTGAAAATTATTTTAGAGTTTATATTTTTTATATTTGGGCTCATGCTAGAAATTGGTGTTGGTGTTGGTATGCTGACTACCTTTCAATATTTGGAGTTTAGAGTCTAAAGTTTGAATTTTAGAGTTTGGCACCATTCTATTTATTGTTCCTAGTATTAATATGCTAAGAATAATTTTATAGTTTAGAATTTAGATTTCGATCCTGTGTTAACAATTTGTGTTTATAATTACATGTTGGTAATCCCTCCAAAGTTTAAAAATTATATTTTGGGCCAATGTTAGCATCTGGTATTAAATTTGATGTGTTGATAAGACTTCTAAAATTTGGAGGTTGGATTATGGGCGCATGCTAGTATTTCATGTTGACACTGATGTGCCAAGAAGGCTTCCAAAGTTTAGGGTTTCATACCTAAGATACAATCATGGGAAATAGACACAAGCATATAAACTTGATAAATTATCAAATCGGTATACTTGGTTCAATACACATAAAAAAATCCAATATAAAATACCGCAAGAATAAAAAATGGTGGTTATGGTGTTAGGTCCTTGATTGAGAATTCATGATGGGTGCTAGATCCTGTGAGTTGGCATCATTCTAGTATTTCAATTTATGATAAATTCAAGCAACCCTTGGTTTTCTCAAATCATCCTAATACAAGTTGGTTAGTCTATTTTGGTTGTATAGATCATGATATCATATAGTGATAGAAACATTTCTCATTATGCTTTATGGATTGATTAGTAAATAAATGCATTTTTTTACTTTTTTAATCATCTTCCTACATTCTTTAGTATTGGATAATAAAAAATAGGAGGATATACCTCTAGTATATGGCAGCTCTAACCTCAAAAAAATGATGATGATGCTTTAAGATCTTGATATATATACACCATGTATATTCCATGGGAATGGTTAGCTTAGGTGATGGGTCATAGAAATATCATTTAAAATTAATAATCTACAATTGTAGGTCATGGTAAACTTACTACACTATATCCATGAGCAACAAGGTTGTAATGCTAAAATACCTATAATGATGCACCTTCTTGGGAGTAAGAGAGGGAATAGAATAATGGGTTAGCTACAAAATTTATAAAGGAATAATTCTATGCTATTATATGTAAAAATAAGATAAATAAAACTATTTTTGGTCATAACCTATCAAGTAATTGTGTTCATTTGTTATATTTCCCCTAGCACTTGATCGAGTGGATGAGAATGAAAAGTGTTTCTTCAATAACAAGGGAAAATCCCAACCTAGTATGATCTTGCAATGATTTTATTAATCAAAATACCAAAGTTCTATATAGTAATTTATATTAAAAAATATTATTAAATAGAATAATTCCTATAACAAATAGGAGTTTGTTAAAAAAAATGATAGAAGAATATTTAATATAGAGGAGTTGAAGAAGTTGAGAATAGGGGATCCTAACAAAGGATTTTTTAAAATAATATTTCGGAGGGAAGGTCTACTTACAAATATCTACAACTTATCCACTCACACAACCAACTATATAGAACAAAAATTATATTTGCATTCATGAAATCAAAAGAAAATGGTATACACATCCACGATATATTAACTATAATAGAAACAAAAATATACAAGAAAATAAATTTATCTAAATTAGATGAAGGTATTTTTTCATTGTCCCTCTAAGTGGTATCTTTTTTAGAAAAGACATTGTGCACCCTCCTTATTTAATAACTTCAAATTACACTCAAAATAGGAATTAACTCAATTTTTTATTGAATTGGATGTAGTAAAAAGCATTATTATAACCTTGGAAATTATGATAGTAGTAAACATATACCATGAAATCTCTTGACTAACATATCTTTATCACTAATTTTGATTTTTATATCAAATGTTTACATCATAAAGCTATGGTACCTAGGGATAGGTATATGGGGACATGATATTATATTGTATATGGATATTATGAATAGTTGGCATAAGTCACACATAGCCCAAGGTTGATTGTATTGTAATACTATATTATGTGTTTAGGAGTAAGTTAGGTTTATAGAATTCCCAATGTAGCATTGAAGATAGGTATATAAACAAGGGATATTGTCACTATACGAATCATTCTCTTGTAATTGTATTTGCCAATTAAGTGACCTCTAATATTGGGATATATTATAGAATTATTACTACCTTAAGAAGTATTATTAGTGTTGCAATACTTAAGGGGTATTATCTATATTTTTCTCGTTGTGTGGATTGTTATTATCAATAATTAATTGTGGATTGATAATTTAATTTTTTGATATATTATAAATAATTTATGTTGATGAGAATAAAGTTGTGTAAACACGAGTCCCAAATGTAAGGAGAATAGAAAGTAATAAATCTAATAAATTTATAAAGACTAATATAACTCTAGCACTACTTTAGAAAGAAAGAAAAACATTTTTTACAATCTAGAACATTATTATGCCTCTATTATGTAGATTTTGAACTTTCAAATCAAGGATCAAAACTATTACAAAAACTATCAAATACGAAACATGACAACGAGGGAAGTCAAATGAGTTTTGAATAGCCACATAATTTTTCATCCATGTTAGTCCATATATCTACTTCTACCAATGTATTAAAATCAATTTAAAATGAGATATTACAACCAACTTGAATCTATTTTTGTTTCCTACAAATAATTGTTTTCTAATAAGGACATTCAAATTTCCCAACAATTATAAAATATAAATTTGTTTTGTTTCTAACAAAAAAAATTAGTTGTTATAGATAATAAACATACCATACTTGCAAAAAAATTATTCACAGTTTTTAACAATTAATCTAGACAATTAGTGTTTATACAACAATTAAAAGTAAATATTGGTGGTCAGCCTAGATTAACTATGTTTAGATATTTCAATTGAAATAGGTTCTCAATATTTTAAAGATATATAGAAACTATTGTAATTTCAAAAAATTCTATAACTCACTTAACTATTTAACCTACAACAACTTAACTACTAGTTCTACAATGTCTAACAATTTTGCAATGTCTACTAGTTCTATAACATCTAATCCTATAACTTGTTTAAGGAAAAATCTTTACTACCAAAAACAAGAAACTCAAGATCCTATCTAATTTATTCAAAAACAACCAAAATGAATTATAAGCATGTAAATCAAGTTAACCATCTATATACATAATAAAAAATAATAATGTTATAGTGGATAGATTGAAGTTCTAAAACAAGTAAAAAATGGTCAAGTATAGGTAAAACATGAGCAAAATGGAAGTGTTATCAATGTCCATTATCACCCTCTAGCTTAATATTTTGCATGTTCTCATGCAAAGTACCTCAATTCAATGGGACTAACTCATGTTTCTTTCACATACTTCTCTATAGTCATAGAGTTTAGTGTGCATGTTTGAGGTCTACGGGTATATTTTTTTACTACCAAATTCCTCCGAATATTTATTTATCTAATATCATTGATTAGAATAATTCTCGTCCAATCTAGAATTAGATAACATATTAGAAAATATTTGATTAAGAGAACAATTCACTGATGACAACATCACTTGAGATTTTCTAGGATTAGATTATTTTATTTTATAGTTCCTAGTTTTATTAAATAATTGTCAAACATGAGATTATATTCTCACATGAATTTTCTAGAATTCTTAGGTACTAAGCTAGTTTCTATATATCTACTTATTAGCTTAAGTTAGATAATCTTATTTTTTTGTTAGCTTAAGTTAGTCTAAGTCTTAAGTTAGTCTTGAGATATTATCTCATATTTTAATCTTGTCCTTAATGAGATACATGTGTTTATTTTAGCATTCTCTATGCTTATAAATTCATGTTTTAATAAAAATATAATCAGCTTATCTCAAATCATATTATTGGTATTAGATACACAAGATCTATGGCCTTGAAATATTTTCAGTCTCTTTATAGCCTATCTCATGTAAGCATTTGAAATCTCTAGTTGAATAGGTGGACTGTTGTCTACATAATTTGGATACTTTTGAAGATAAGCAAGTTTTACATTATTGTATTCAACCATGGGTTAACAACAAACTCTATGATGTAAAATTGTTTAATATGAGAACATATGGGTGAGAGTTGACCCAAGATTTTGCTAGTTAAATTTCACATGATGACAGGATAAAAAAAAACTTGATCAGACTAGATCGTATCACCATATTAAGGTGACTAAATTGTTTGATGATAGAAATATCACCCTTAGACAACATCAATTTAGGTCATCGATGGATGACCTTACACATCACCATTAGGTGACCCT
Organism: Wollemia nobilis; assembly: GCA_028583015.1. NCBI lineage: Eukaryota > Viridiplantae > Streptophyta > Pinopsida > Araucariales > Araucariaceae > Wollemia > Wollemia nobilis. The sequence goes on along the minus strand of JAQPPZ010002970.1, from coordinate 1,696,950 downwards.
TTGGCTAAGGTACACCCTCAAGCTCCAACAATGTGAGTCTAATTGCATTTTAATGATGATAGGTACATTATCATTGAGCCTCCTTAATGACATAGGAACCAACATTCTATATAAACATAGAGCCATCGATTTTAGGCTCACCACTTAGAGACCTTTGAAGGAAGTGGTCTACAGGTGATCCAGTTGGTGAATGATTTAGAATTTATGACCATTGAAGGACCTTCACCCACATGATGGCTATGGATTGATCTTTGTTATAGCTACAAAGATTTAACAATCTAGATCAAGAAAACCAAACATGTAACAAATAGTGGCTTCAAGGATGTGTTTTGTAGTGTCCACTAACAAAAATGATGTGATTTATTTCTGAAAAATGGTTGCTGGAAAAAAAATTTAGTGGGAAGAAGTTTTGGTGATGTTATAGACCAAAAGATGATGATTTTGTATGGCTTTCAAACACTGATGTGGAGTAGACAATCATTCCTATTGAGTGACAATTTTGTCCAATTGTAAAATCACCATCACAGTTAGGGTATTATCCGAAAACCCTCTCTTGCAAAGAAATTTAAAACTTCTCCAATGTTCTTGTTTGTTTAATTACTTGAAATATGTTTGATTTCTTGTGAAAATATGAAAATGTACTGAATACCTCAAAGGTGCAAGTAACTGTTAACAAGGGGCCTGTGGTTTGGTATTAATTTGATTTGCAATGTTCTTTGTTCATGAAATTTGTGAAATGTAATATTATTGATCATCTATATACTTTGAAATGACAATTTTGGAACAATGATTTAATCCATTTTATCTTCTTTTGTTAAGAAATTTTATCTTGAGTTATTAATCAGTTTTATCTTGAATTGTTTTGTTAAGCTTTGTTTGAGCATGAAAGAAAATGACTAAAATCTAATTTTGCAATGTAGGATCTTTGGAATATCACCTTAATTATTCATTTTAATGAAAATTTAGAATTTATTAAAATTTCCATTTTTACATCAAATGAAATTAATTTGATTGTTTGAAAAATGTGTAAAGTTTGAAATTTAGGATTCCCTTAAAAATGTGAACTTGTGTGAAACTTGAAATTGCAAAATTTCCTTTAAAAATGTGAACTTGTGTGAAATTTGAAATTTTCAAATTCTTTAAAAAAATGTGAATTTGTGTGAAACTTGAAATTGCAAAATTTTCTTTAAAAATGTCAACTTGTGTGAAATTTGAAATTTCTTAAAAAAAATGTGAATTTGTGTGAAATTTGAAATTTTGAATTTCCTTAAAAAAATGTGTGAAATTGTGTAACATGAGAATTTGAAGCTTAATATTGGAATTCATGTATCTCTTTTTGGGGTTTTAATTTTTTTATATTTTTATTTTATTTGATGAAGTTAAAAAATGTAAAAGGGCTAGGGTTAGAAAGTAAAATAAAATAAAAGAAACAAGTTGTTGAAACCCTTAAAATTTCAAACCAAACCTGCAAACATTAATATCATGCATTAAACCAACATTATTTTGATCCGTATTAACATAGTATAATGTAAATGTGGTGCAATATTCTATGGAAAAAAATACAATATATCAAGAAATGTAAATGATTCTACCATCCACATGCATAAAACTCACTAAGATTCCAATATATTGCCAAGAGAAATATTTTTACATGAAATGCATGTGCAAAATACCATGTTCCAATGGCTTCCAATGGTGAAATTGGTGCAAATCCAATAGCTTGGGAGGAGAAATATTTTCCACAAATTTGATTTCCAACCTGCAATTCTGCCCGAAAATCTCCAACCCTTTTCCTGTGCATTCCATTGGATATTTAAAATTTCCAAAAATAAGATAAAACTCTTCATTTCCCCTTCTCCTCATTTGATTTTCTAGCACTTCCTTCCATAACACTTTTGCTAGTAATAAATTAAATAATGTTTGCACTCCTTCCATAATGCTTTCCTTTTAATTGGCATGATTCGTAATTTTTTCTTTTCTTGAGCGCTACCAATTTTTTTTAGTAGCCTGCAATAAAGAAAACACATAAATTAAACTTTCCAAACAAAACCATTAATAAAATTAAATTAAAATAAAATTATAGATAAAATTAAATTAAACTTTCCAAAAAAAATACATTTATGGCTTTATTTTGATATATATATATATATATATATATATATATATATATATATATATATATATATATATATATATCATATTATTATTATTATTTAAAATCAAATATATGAATTAAATCAATATTAAAATGTTTTGGGTGCGATCATACCAGCATTAGTGCACCGGATCCCATCAGAACTCCGTAGTTAAGCATGCTTGGGCCGGAGTAGTACTGGGATGGGTGACCTCCTGGGAAGTCCCGGTGTTGCACCCTTTTCTTTCCACCCAGGTGTTGTAGGTGAGTTGGAGAGGAGAGGGCAATCCTCCAAGGGAGGTCCCAAGTTCGAATCTCCACCCTACCAAAAAGTTGAATTGGGTACCCAAAATCCAATTGATAATGTTGGTGCAAGCAGGGATGGGTGCGACCCTTGGGTGACTTTGATGGTGTAGAACCCCTTGTTCATGGTCTCTTAGACCAAGGTGACCCCGCAAGGGGTTTTTTGATTATATATATATATATATTAAAATGTTTTGAAATAAAATTGATCCATATTATTTAAAAGGCTAAATTCAAGGTTAATCAATCAATGTTATCTAAATGAAAATAAATTCAAGATTAATTAATCCATATTATAACAAACCAATATCAAACCATGAGAGATAAATTTAAAATTTTCATACCAACATATAATAAAAGTATAACACTATGCCAGATTTATCAAAAATTTCAAAGTTTGAACATTGGATTCTTTTTTTTTTGTGAAAGGATTTTCTACAAGACCTTAAACTTAGGCACATTTTAACACTTGACCCTTAACGACAAATCATTAGATGCAAAAAAAACTTTAAATAAACCACAAAATTTGTGAGTCCCCAAATTGGGGTGTGTTATACAACAACCACAACAAATAGCGACTCTGCTAGGAAATGCTCTTGAGCATTTTGGGTAAAGAATCCAATTTGAATCTAAGAAAACCAAATATTAGAGAAATAAACATCGTCTAGCAATATCTAGAAAAAATGGGGTAAATAGCTTTAAATAAAAACAAATGAACCATTTCCTCCTACTCAGTGTGTGAACTATGATTCATTTTACATTCTTGAAACAATATGGATTACATCATTTGTTTTGCATTTAGGCTATAGAATGTCACTCATAAAGATGTGCCTCTGCATTGCTCCACTGCCAGCCAAGCATCTATAGCCCTAGTGAATATAACATTGATCTCTTCTAGACCTTGCTCTATTGCCAACCAGACGTCTATAGCCCCGGTATAGATTATCTGAATCACCTAGGTATGAGATGGATTTTGAATGTTTTTTATTAAGCATTTAATTGCTTTGCAAAATTCCTATGCCAACTGGGTTAGAGACAACTTAAGGCTAAATATGGAGTGTATTAAATTTTTGTCTTAATATGTAAACCAAAATGACTTTATCCTTTAATATTTCAAATAATACCATTTAATATAGTGAGATACATGTGAAGCTTTAGCGAAATGTTTCATTGTCCCAAAATCCACCATCTTAGTCCAAAATCAAAGAATGATTACTAAACGATTTCACTCCCTTTTCCACAATTTCACCTGATTTCAAACTAGGCAATATATCCAACATGAAAAAGGAACACTATCAACAAAGAGACTAGAATTTAGTTACTATCACAAAACACCACCTCAATTAGAAGAACCAAACCAAAAGTGTGAAAATATCAAATGTGAAAAATTCAAATAGAAGCAAACCAAAATTGCAAAACAAAACCGATAAGCAAGTGAAAACTTGCTCCCTAAACCTGCAAACACCGACAAGAAAACAAATAGCAAAATCTTACAAAATGAAAAAATTATGTACTAAAGTGCAACAAAGAGAAGTTAAATACAAAAGCAAGGAAACCAAAAAATTATATACAAGAATACACAAGAATAGTACAAATGATGCAAGAATTCAACATATTATTTTCTTGGATCCCAAACCCGATTACCATAATTTGAAATATGTCTATCATGATAAGCATGCCAGGCTTCATAGGTATCAGGCCATAGTAACATTAGGTCTGAAAGCTCAATGGCCTTTATTTTACCTCTCTCACCCCACCAGTTTGATTTAATTCCATTAGCAATTCCATGGTGAGGCTTTGACTCATCAAACTTGCAAGCGAATAACTGGTTTTCAATTACCTTTTGTTTATTCTGTGAGGTGTAAATTTGTGTTGGCCATTTTGCATTTTGCCACATTGGGGATTTTGTTGGGAAGTTTTTATGTAGTATATGGCGGCACTTTTGAAAACAGTTTTATATGCTCCTAATTTGTTTTCATATATATTGTTTTTATGTTTTCGCATTTGAAAAATTGTGAAGTATTTTATAAACTTCCTTTGTAAAACTTTGTTACATCATGAATTCATTCGAAAGGAAGGTTTTTGAAAAAATCTGAAAAAGGATGAAAGGCCTAAGTAAAAATTTGAAAAGTGTCTAATTGTATTTACGTTCACCCCAAAGGAGGGGTGAACGCCTCATTCATCCTTTGGAAGGGTGAACAAAGTTCCAAAAATCCGATGCAAGCAAAAGTTCAAAGTATATTCGCGTTCACCCTTTCTATGGGGTGAACGCGTCGTTTTCCCTTTCTATGGGCGAATGCACCCAAAATAAGAACGCACTCGCACACATCCAAAAATGGTGTCAATTTAGGTTCGCCATGGTTGAGGGATGAAAATCCCATTCACCCCTCCCATGGGCGAATGAACTTCAAAGGCAAGGTGATATCGCGTTCGCCCTTTCTTTAGAGCGAATGCGTAGTTCACCCTTTCTTTGGGGCGAACGTGTTGTTCACCCTTTCCAAAGTTGAACATGTTTTGAATGAATATCGTGCATGCAGATATAAGGGACATGGGGTGAAGCAGGTTTTAAAGTGAACATGATTCCAGGGTGAAAAGAATTATGGTCAAATATTTTGAAGGTTCCTAAATCGTGAATATTAAATAATAATGGCATCGAGTAACTAATGTTGTGAATATCGGGCAGGGGAGAAGCTGAATGGGAAGGATGAGCGAATATTTTTAATTTCCAAAGCATTGGGACGCTTCCCAAATATTCAATAATATTTTAATTATCTATGCACTGACACCTAAGTCACTAATTTTATGGAGATTGTTCCTCAAGAAAGATAGATTTTCAATATTTTTGAGGAGGGATTTCCTTGTTTTTGTCCCTGATCCTTGGACATTATGTTCTCTTATGCATTAAATGAAAGAGGCAAAAACCTCTATAAATACTAATCAAAATTTTAATGTAATGGAGGTTAGACACTTTACGATAATACTCTCCAAGTTCTCTGCATCAATACAAGGCATCAGACTTTTGAATTTGCAAGTGATTTTGTGTGTAATTTCTTTCTATACTGTGCACTTATTTTTTTACATTCGTCTTTCTTGTTTGCTATTAGATTTAAATTCTATGATTGGATTTAAATATTGCTATTAAGAGAGTGAATGTCAGAGTGATTATTTTGAAAGTTATTTTTGCAAGATTACAGGTTTATTCTGCAGTTTTTTCCTTTTGTAAATGTTATTCTGTGCTCGGGTGTTTTCCTTCTATTAGTCTATCCCGAATCCTATACTTTTGCCTATGGCCATATTTCCCATATCTTTCTTTTATTTTTAATTTATTTCCTTCATCACTAGTCTTTTACCAATATACGATTTATTTTAGGAACCAACCCTCTCTGGAGATTGGCACGAAAGACATCTCTTTCCTTCAGCCTTCCAATGTTGGCTGTATCTAGGGCACATAAACGTAGTGTTTATTGATTAGGCAGATATTTGACAAAAAAAATTTGGCATGCCCATTGGGACCTCAAAGTTTCACTTCCATTAGTATTTAGGTTTGGTGTTCGTCTTTCTACAGGATAATTAGAACATCTGGCGACTCGATTATACCCAAAAATATTCGAATGTGAGAGTAGAAAAAGTTGTGTCTCATGAATACAATATTGTAAGCCCAAAAAATTATAAAATTGAGTTCTACGAACTTGATATCCAAATGTTAGGATAACATCCTCACTTAGCCACTTTTCGGTGTACCTCTTCATTACCTCATATTTTCCACATACCATCTGTTATATCCTCATGGTTAGCCGACGTATTTTTTGCTCCTATGAGTCTAGTTAGTACCACCACAAGTTTTCCTACATCTCATAAAGCTACTAGAATTCCTTAACCTACACCTCATATACCAGTATATATGGCTTAGAACCCTCTGCACCATCAACAACAACCACCAAGGCAGTTCCCAGCATGGAATAGCTCAGGGACCTTGAACTTGCAAGCATAGAATCTGGTACCCTAGGCAACCCTGAAAGCCTTTCCAACTTATGATGGTATTGGTAAAACTACATATGAGCATATTCAATATGTGGTATCTTTAGCAACTATCCATGATATAAAGTATGAAGACGTGATGATAAAACTGCTAGTATTGCCTCTAAGAGGAAAATTGTTGTATTGGTATCGGTCATTACAAGTGGGTACTATTACTTCATGGGACCAATTGGTGGGACTACTAATAAAGAATTTTAATGAAAAATCTGATCCATACTCTTTTTTACACCAATTCATGATGATTCAGAGAAATCCGCAAGAAGAGATCGTGGATTTTAATGTCATATTCGCGTGAAGATGGTAGATAGTCCCTAACGGTTTACGACCTACGCATGAGCAAGCTGCATTTTATTATATCAGAGCACTTAGAACTGATATTGGTATGGTTGTACAATAGGCCAATGTGACCATATTTCCAGACCTATACACACAAGCTCAAAAGGCTGAATCTGATTTGATTGTCGTGGGTAGACTTCCTCTGAAAAAAACTATGCCAATCCTCCCTGATCTTCCTTAGTATATGTATTCTAGTGCATTTTCACAACATATGCCATCTATGTACCCAGTTCCCTCATGGAACTCCAACCCACCTCATATTGCTTTGATTCCTCTCCTGCAACAGTCAACTCCAAGTTTTACAAAATTACCTACCCCATCAGTTCCTCAACTACCAATGTATGTTTCCTTCCCCACATTGTCGATGCCTCTGAATACTTTGCCATTATCGGTATTTCAAATGCCCTTACCTTTTCCAGTGCCCATTCCACCATATAATCCTGACCATTTCATGGCATTATTGTAGGAAGTGAAGTCCAATAATGCAGCATTGACGATAATTTCTAATGAGCTCACGACGGTGAGAAAGAAGCAAGCAGAAGCTGAGTTCAGGTCCCGAAGGTTCCAAACTCCACCAATTACCCAAAAGAAAGCTTCTACTAGAAGGGGACCTGAAAAGAGCACTATAGTGCTAGCAAATGAGGAGGCTACTATGATAAAAAAGGCGTATTGGTGCTCTACATGTAATGATCCCCATGGATAAGATACTCGTATGGTACATATGAACTATGTCCAAACGTTGGCAAAAATCTCCACAGGTGGGAAAATTAATATGATTTGTGAAGTTTATCACAATTGCATGATGCCATCCTTGGATCAAGTATCAGTCCTTACAAGGTCTAGGAAGAAGTTGATGATTGTGGATCCAGCGAAGCTCGAACCCTTGAAGGTACTGTTGTCAGTTTTGACACACCTTGTAAAATGCATAATAGATACGGTTTTATGAAAGAACTCATTATAAAAATCCTCCTTTTTTCCATAAAAAATGGTTAAGGTGTTGTTGTTCTAAAGTTTTCCCTCATAAAACTCTGGATGAACTATTACAGGTTTTTCTAAGATTTTCTATACTTTTCTAGCTTTTTTGTACTTCTCTTACGTTTTTAGCTTGGTATGTTGCATGCAAAATTGTATATGTTTTAGCATGGGCAATCAAATGATTAAGTTGTCACTTTTGGCTCTTCTGATTGGATGTTTTCCTTCCTTAGCTAAAGGGTTATTCTTAGAATAGTTAGGGAGCTAGTTTGGCAAGGTTGATAAAATTACTAAGTAAAGATGAAATCTAAGCTTGTCCGAAGGGAACTCCTCTCAAAGTGCCTCCAAAATTCCAAGTCTTTTGCTTAAAACAAAAAGCGCTCCACTTGGGAGTGCTTTGCTGAAAAGTGCTCCACAAGGGAGCGCTTTGCTAGAAAGAGGGTTTCGTCGAGCTTCTCTCAGGAGGGTCCACAGAGCTAAGTGGATAGGGTAGTTTGAAAAGGACTAACTATAAACTAAATCAGCACTTGGTCTAAAAGATGCTACTCCCTGGAATATTAAAATATTAAAGTCAAAATGTATGTTGGGGGGAAAAGCGCTCCACAAGGGAGTGCTTTGCTGAAAAGTGCTCCACTTGGGAGCACTTTGATGAAAGGTCCCCTCCAAGAGCTTTATCAAAAGGTAGCTAGAGTACTACATGGATAGACTCCATAAAATGGCTAAGTGTAAGTAAAGTCAAAACTTAAAAGAGATAGCCCCTTGGTAAATTTCAAACATGTCAAGGCATCACTTCAAGCACAAAGCACTCTGCAAGGGAGTGCTTTGTTAAGAAGTGCTCCACTTGGGAGCACTTTGTTAAGAAGCGCTCCACAAGGGAGCGCTTTGTTAAAAAATACTTCCATACTTGTCATAGGCACCTAAAAAGCTAAGTGAGTGAGGTTGGTTGATAATATGGCTAAGTACAAATGAAATCAACACTTAAGGGAAAATGACCCCCTTAGAAGTTCCTAACTGACCAAGTCTTTTCTTCAAAAGGGAAGTGCTTACCTTCTAGGGAGTGCTTTGTTAGAAAGCGCTCCACAAGGGAGCGCTTTCATAAAAGGGTGTTTTACAAGACTTTTTCTCAAGAAGTAGTTGAGGGGCTAATAAACTTAGTTGTTGAAGTATAAGTAAAATCAGAATTTTGTTTAAAGTTGCTCCCTCTAGAAGGTTTTAGAAGAACAAGTCAGCATAGCGCTTTCTCTAGAAATTGCTCCACTTAGGAGCACTTTGCTAAAAAGTGCTCCACAAGGGAGCGCTTTGCTGAAAAGTTCTCCACAAGGGAGCACTTTGCTAAAAAGCACTCCATAAGAGAGTGTTTTTTTTAGAAATACCAGAGGCATATTGTTAGAAGGATCTAGCAAACTAAATAAGAACTCCACAGTGCATCCTCTGTTTCATCGCTATGAAGCTGCCATTGAGACCATCGATTTGATGATCACCACCAGAAACTTCTAACTTCAATATCAAGTTATCTATAATTCAGGATCTAGTGTTCTGGGTCTTCGTTGGAAACTTCTAATTTTAAATTTTAAGATTTCAGTAAGGATAAGATAGACTATTTCTAGCTATCACCAAAATTAGATCAACCCGTCATGAAAGTGTTTGAGCATTAATGTTTCAAGTGGCAAATTTCTTCTATATAAATCGCTCCTTCTCTGTAACACTTCATGGATAACTTTTTCTAGAAAAGTAGTTGTGTACTTGAAATATGCTCCCAAAATAAAGGCTTTTGGCTATGGTTTGAGTTCTCAATATTTGTGTATGGCTTCTATTCTGTGATTTCTATTAAACTAGTGTCTCTATTTTATAGTTTAATTCTGTTCTCTAGATTTTGTTGTTGATAGAATACTGGTCTCTAGAATTCTTGTTGGAGTTTACATAAGTTTTGAGGATTTTATATTGTTTTCTATTACAATTCATTATTTTTATTGTTTTTGGTTCAAATAGATAAGTTGTCTATCGTGCTTTCGGTCCATCACCCCAAATATTTGGCCTTTGGCCATTTCCCATTCCTTTTTGTAATTTTCCATCTCTTTTAGTATATTTCTATATCTTATCTCCAAACCCCTATTTTTATTTTTGAAACCAGACCTACTGGAGATTTCCGTGGAGGACATCTCTTTCCTTCAAGCATTTAATGCTTGGCAACGGGCCTAGGGCGCTGCAGGCTTAGAAAACTTGTATCTAAGTCAGTTTGATTACCAACAATTTCTAGCATGCCCGGTGGGATGAAAATTTTCCACGTTAAAACAGTATTAATAAGTGATATTCATCTTGGTGCTATCAAATCTAAACATTTGGCAACTCTGCTAAACTCAGAACCCCCCAATCTTGTAGACCAATGTAAAAACTCATGCCTTCATGTGTACAAGGTGGAGAGTTAGAAATACAGAAGAAGAACTTGAGTTCTATAAGCTTGACATCGACGCTTTAGGAGAACATCCTAGGATGGTCAGGTCAAACATTTCACTTGTTGGGATATCATCATAAGAAGCTATTTTTGATTCACATAATCCAAATCCTGATAGCAAAGTGACCAGCTTGCCTCCAAATCCATCAAATTCTCTGGATCATCAGTATACTTTGGCTCCACCAAATGATCAATTAGGTGCTCTGAGTGTTTTGACCATTCTGGCTCAGCAAGTTCTACCAAATCCACCTCCCCACATGGTGCAACTAGCTTCGCCCAGGTAGTTCATAGCTTGGAACCATACGGGACTGCTTGCCTTACAAGCTCAACACACGGTGCCGCCCGCGGCTTTGAAAGCTCTACCTACTTACGATGGCATGGGAAAGACGACACAAGAGAACATCAAAGACATCATAGGAATCTCGACCATCCATCAAATCACCAATGAAGACGTCATGGTGAAGTTGCTAGTTATTTTAGTGAGAGGTATGCTTCTTTATTGGTATTGGTCGCTCTCGCCCGACACCATTACTACATGGTATAAACTGGATGGACAGTTGATAAAGGGCTTCAATGAACAAGCAGACCCATTCTCTCTGTTACACCAATTTACTACTATTCAAAGGTATCCTCAAGAAGAAATAGTTGACTTCAATGTTAGGTTCGTAAGAACCTGGCAAAGAGTCATAGATGGTCTTTGACCCACACCTGAGCAGGCCACGTTTTATTACTTAAGAGCTTTCCACTCAGATATCAGCATCAACATCTGACATGCTAATATCAATACATTCCCTGCTCTCTACGAGTAGGCCCAGAATGCAAAGGCTAATCTAATAGCTATCGGGAAGTTACCTCCCAAGGTGACGACCCGAATTTATTTGGATTTCCCCCAAAATATGTATTCGAGCACATCCGCTCCTTCTACATCCCAAACGCATCCTATTCAATCTTGGAATCCACACCCCTAGTATCAACCTATTCCTATGCCTCAATACGAAGCACCCACTATTCCCTAGTTACCCGCTATAATGCAATATCTAGCTTTACCAACACCACCAATGATGGCCCAATTGCCTCCAAGTCAAGTAGCTACTAACCAAGCGACTATGATCGAAGCTCAAGCTAAAGAGTTGTCAGAAGTTAGGGCTTACATGAAGATAATGGTAAACTAGATGAGCACCATAAGGAAAATATAGGATGATCAAGGCTTTCATCAGAGGAGATTCCCTCCTCCCTCGATCACTAAATATCAAGCAACCACTGGTGCTCATAGGCAACACAAGCAAAATTCAGCGGTAATAAACACCAAAGAGGCCAACACCTCTGGTTCTTTGTATTGGTGTACCACATGCAATGATCCACACAATGAAAAATATTGCATGGTGCATCTAAATTATTTGTAGACATTAGTTGGTGGTCCCTATGAATAAGTAAATATGATCAGGGAAGCTGGTTAGAATCTCATGACATCATCTGTTGAGCAAGTTTCCATCCTCACCAGGGCAGGGAAGAAGCATATAGAGGTAGATCCAGTTTAGATGGATCCATTGAAAGTACCTCCAGCACCCAAGCCCATAGCTAAATTATGGATTGGAGCTCAGCCCCAGGAGAAAGCTCTCGATCTGATGGCAACCGCTCATCAGTCTGACCTATCAAAGGACCACCTACCACCTCGTGTTAGAGAAAGAGTCCTTCAACCTAAAGCTACAACTTCTTAGCCACCAACTGAAGCACGAGACTAGGTGAGGGAGAAGCTCCGATATCCCTCGTTGACTAAACACTAGTGGGTGGATGCAATGCAACAATATCAAAATATCTGCGAACCTGCAAGAGGAGCAGGAGAGCCCACCGCTTCAACATACAATATAGTCAAAGAAATGAAAAAGGCTCCCACTAAGGTAAGCCTATATGATGCCCTTCAACTCCTAGGTCAAGTTGACCTATTACAGAATTCCCTCAAGTCTACTCAAGACAAGGAAAGCAAGCCAACTCAGACTATGTTTTCTTAGCCATTAACAACTTGAGCTACAGGTAAAAATTATCTCCCACCATTTTACCTTTCTCTTTGAATGGAGGGGTGGGTCATACATAACTGCATGATCAACTCAAGCATCACGACAACCACCATGCCCAAAGCAGTCTACGAAATCATGGGCATGGAGTACACTCATAGTAGCCCTAGAGTACTATAGTTAGACGGGACTCCAGTGAAGATAGTGGGGGTTATCAAGGATGTTCCCATCCAACTCCATAAAATGCCATAAGTCACTGTCATACAGGAAATCATGGTGGTTGATTTGGAGCCATACTTTAGTATGTGCCTCTCATGAGAATTCATGGAAAATATGGGAGGCTACCTCTCCCTTGACTACACCCACCTGGATATCCCCTTCAAAGGAAGAAGATTCAAGCTCTTCAATGAGAAGCCTACTAGTTTTCACATGGAGAAGCTTGAGGATGAAGAAAAGAGCTCAGTCTCTATCAATTTGATGGCAGAAGAAATACAAGTCGACTTGATGGAAGAAGCTCTCGATGAACTCCAACTAGAGGATGACTTCTCCTTAATAGATTTCAATGCGGTCAATGGTACGGACTTAGGATGCTACACTCTCACTAAGGCTGAGAAAGAAAAGCAAGCACACCCAGAAGCGCTCTCAACCTCAAACCAAATTTGGAAGCTATACTTTGATGGTGCCCAATGTAAAAATTGTGCAAGTGCAGGAATTGCTCCCATCTCCCCAACCGATGAATAAAAGACTTACTCATACAAAATAGCTTGGAGCTATATGAATAATGCAACTAAGTATGAGGTTTTGTGCCTTGGACTCAAGAAAACTGAGAAGCTAGGCATAAAACAACTATATATTTTTGGGGACTCCAAGCTAATTTGTAATAAAGTTACCAGTAAGTGTGTCAGCAAACAACACTACCTAAAGGTGTATCACAACAAGGTGTGGGATTTGTTTGATTCCTTCGATGCGCTAAACATCAAGTCCATTTCAAGGGAAAAGAACAAGTTGGATGAAATTCTAGCTTCCATCGATGCCCGATTTTCACTAGTCGATGGCATGATGCATAAACCAAATATGGTAAGATTAATTTACTGACCTTATTTTCCTAATAAAAAACTCCATTGGCAAGTGTTCGACAATGATGAACAACTTGTTAACTTCTTGGTCAATGAAGCATCAACCATCGAAGAGCGAGCTCTAAATGAAGAAGACCATGAAGGTTTGATTCAATTGAAAAATAATCATATCCTAAAAGGCCTAATCATGTTGGAAAGTCTCTTTGATAGAAATGATAGGCCTATCAGCCATAAGATCAAGGTGGACTAGAAGGATTTCATCAACTTGGAGTTAGAATTAGGGAAGGTCATCATGGTAGGGACCGATTGCATAGCCGGAGAGCTTCAGTAGATCCGGGTTCTGTGTAAAGAATATCCCGACATCATTGCCTAGTGTTACCAAGACCTAAAGGGGTATGACAAGAGTATCATCCAACATACCATCGAGTTAGAAGAGGGTGTCAGACCCTTTAGACAAAAGCAACAACCTATAAATACAAAATTTGAAACTCTAATGAGGACCGAGTTGTTCAAGATTCTCAAAGCTAAGATCATATTGTTAGCATATTTCAATATTTTATTTGATTTATTATGATCCTAACAATCTTATATTTTTTGACATATTTTAGGCTCGTTGTTATTTATTATAACAATGCCTATTTTGGTCCCAAGTGGTTTCGTAACCTTTGGACTATTATTGGCTCCGAATGTATTATTTATATTTGGTCATATGAATGAGAATTAGTTCCAATGTTCACATGGTATCAGAGCAATGTTCCGCTCTCATTTTTGAATGATCTTGTAGCGAAGCTTTGATGATCAGGAGCGAAGCAGCGAAGCTTTGGAGGAGATTTTTTTTTCATTGGAAATCATTTTTTCATTGGAAATATTTCTCCATTGGAAATTGTACCCAACTCGGGCAGTGTGAGACTCGGGTGGAAGTAATCCCAAAATTTTGGGATCATCGACAAGGGAATCGACTATCAAAGTCGAAGGTCGAACAACACAAACAAGATACAAGGCGAAAGTTGAAGGTCGCACAACACAACTAGGCACAAGGTGAAAGCCAACAAGGCATGAGTGGCAGCCAGCAAGGCGGCCAAATCCATGCGGGAAGAGATCCCGTGCCCTCTCCCCGAGAGGAGATACTCCTAAGGGGAGTATAAGGTGTTATAAACACCTTAGTGCCTCTAAATCCCATCGATGTGGGATAAATGGTATATTTTTTTTAAAACCTTTGCATACCTACTAGCACATCCTAGGCATCACGAAGCTCAACCAGTTCGTATTTTTTGTTATCACCTCAAATGCTGCATGCGAAAACTGTTGCGTTAGAAGATATCTGACTGTAATTTTGAGCAATTTGACTGGTTTAGTTTTTGGATTTAATCCTTCATTCCTCCCTGATTGATCTCTTTCTTCTCTGGCGGACGTCACAGTAGAACGTTGCAGACACTTTTTCATTGGGAAATCTGAGTTTTTTCAGAACTTGAGGGATTGCAGATGGTTTTGTGTTGAGAAATTTGTGCTCAATGATTCGATTTTTCATGGGAGAGAGCTTGTTTTCGAAGATCGATCTGACATTTTTTTTCTTCTAAAGCTGTCGCTTGAGTGCCACCCAAGCCACAGCTCGAGGTGGAGGTGCAGTGTCGCTTTGAGCTTTGGGCTCGTGGAGCCTCCTCTTGTAGGAGGGCACCCAAGATCCTTAGCGGATCAGCCCGCTAGCTCACGTGGTCGTGAGCTGAGCGGTTGGGCTCTGGGAGCCCTGAGGTCGTGGGGTCAAAACCCACCGACCCCTCCCCCCGAACAAGGTAAAAAAAAATTTAAAAGTTATTTTTTTTAATTTTTTTTTCTAAGGTTAATATTTAATTTTTTTAAATTTTTTTTTACATAGTAGAAAAGTTATTTTTTTTAATAATTTTTTACTATGAAGAATAATTTATTTTTTATTAACCTTAGATAAATTTCCTTTTTAAAAATGCTTTAGAGAATTTTTTTTTAAGGGGCAAAAATCAAGGGTGGAAAGAGAGTAATTTTTTGAAAAAGACAATTTTGGCATTATTGTAAAGGTGCATTTTTGGAAGCGCCCGACACCTAGTGGTTTATTTTTGTAGGCACTTTTATGTTGTATGTTGCATTTTCCATTTTTTGCACTACTTCATTAAAAGTTAAAAATTAAATACACTCCCTAAGTCCCTAGAATAATTAAAGCCCATTCGTGCAATTTATTGCACTGCAGAATTCGATATTTGTGATACCTCTGGCCAGCACTTATAGGTAAAGCTATCGTGATTGAACTATTGTATTTTCCGCCTAATATAACTGCCAAAATGATGTCTGTGCTTGTTCTCTATCAATCGTAGGGGAGATAAGTTTACCATTTTGCTATTTTTTACTCCATCTACTACCCCAATCGCTCTCGTGTTTAGGCTTAAATCTAGATGAAATTTTGGATATCCAAAGTGTTTAGGGGAAGTTACACCCCATGCATGTATATTGAAGGTTTTCTGAGGTCGGTGCCATCAATGAAGTGATTCCCTTTCAGTATCACCTAAGTACCACGTATCATATAATCATTAAAATTACCTACAGTCTCCCTCACGTAAGGGCGGGTATTTTTTCTGGATTTTCAAAATACCTATAGTCTCTCTCACATAAGGGTGGGTATTTTGTATGGTGTAATGACCTAGAATTAAGGTATATCGAAGAGGGGACCATTTGGTGTTATAATGAACCTTCAAAATGTCTGTAAAATTAATGACTGATGCTCATTAGTTGTTGAAAGGTCCAAACTATACACCATGGAAAAACAAGATGAAGGCAATCCTTGAGATGGATGATATTTGGGATGTTGTTTCTGGAACAATAGTGAGACCTGTTGGTCATCAAATCTACCTAGGAAAGGATTTTGGGTGAGTGTATGCGCCCTAGACCTGGACCAAAATTGAAAGGCCGAAGGGAAGAGATGCCCCCCATGCCAATCTCTGAAGAAAGGCTGGCTCATATACTAAACTACTTGGGCATTTTGAGATAAGGGTGCAGGAAAGAGATCAAAGGAGTAAGGGTTAGAGAAATGAATAAAAAGGGTTAAGGGAAGAGAGATTGGTGATTTAAGGTGAGAGAGAGCAAGAAGCATGATTGCTAAAAAACAACTTGAATGGAAGCAAAGAACACCAAGAATAACTGAAAGAAACGTAATATCGACCTTCCTATGTATCTTCTAGGTGAGTTTCAGGGTACAGTCTCCGATCGCACTTTGGACGCAGATTTCAGCATCTTAGAATGCAAATGAAGAGAGACAAAAGAAGCAAGCATAGAAGGCAGCATAAAAGAAAACTAGTACGACATTTTCCCTTCCTATGTATCCTTTAGTCGAGTTTCAGGGTACCGCCCCCGATCGCACTCTAGACGCAGAGTTCAGCATCTCAGTATGCAAACAAGGGGAGACAAAAGAAGAAAGCACAGAAGGTAGCATAAAAGAAAGAAATCTAGCCCAAAGCTCTTTAGTATTAATCGTAGGACATCAAGTTACAACAACTTTCTAGCAGATAGTTCCCCCCTTTTCTATTACAATGCCTAGGTTTTTATAGAGGACCCGGGCCTTTGAGTCATAATTACACAAAAATGAGAAGTACACCCTCGAGCCCTACGAATTCACCTCCCCAAGGCTCTCATGATTGAGCTCTCAAATCTGTTACCAAAACTGGCAACCGTGACCAGGTCAACCATGGAAAGGTGCATTAATGAGCCCTCTAGACGTCCTTGATCTCTAGGTGTGGTGCTCGAGTGGCAGCCATGCTCATTGGGCTCTCCATCATGGCTTGATACTTTGTTTTTGATTGCCAAAAATGAGCAGCGAGCTTACCGGGCATGAAAAATTGCATTTATGAGGCACTTGATCACCTCGAGAAAATACCCGGCTTGGAACACGTGCCCGTGAAGCGCTTCGCTAAGTTTTTATTCACAAATTCGCTTCACAATGGTTCTGGGCCGAAGCAAAAACTCCTCTTTGGTTTGTACTTCACAAAATTGAGCTTCGCAAAACTACTTCGGGGGTGGGGAGTGCCGAAGCATATTCACTTTGCAAAATGGGTCTCTTCATCTTTGCCACTTTGCTGACTAAATTACTTTACTGACGCCCTCAAGAAATGCTTCGCTATGATCCTCTTTCAAAACTATGGTTCGGGAAGATTTCGACCGAAGCAATTGTCTTCAAAAGACATTGCATCCTTTCACTTCGGGTAGAAGTACTACGCATAAAATTAGCCGAAGCAAATGCTTCGCAATGAGATTTTGGCAAAGTAAAAATGGTTCGCTGATGGAGGGGCCCGAAGTGAATACTTCGGTAACTTTCTTGCGAAGCACTTTCAATGCTCCTTTGATTTTCGCTTCACTAATTTTCGGACCGAAGTATTTGTTGAAAATGCTTCGGGTGTGAAGTAGTTTCACCCTATTTTCTTTGTATTTCACTTCGGCACACCGCTTCACAGAAATCTCGCCCGAAGTAGTTTCTGAAAATGCTTCAGGCCCGAAGTAGATTTCTTGCCTTCACTTTTTTTGGTGAAGTTGTTCTTTCGAACGCCGCTTTTGTATTCTTCTTCGGCAATACTACTTCGCAAAAACTCTACCCAAAGCAATGCTGGAAATGCTTCGGGTGTGAAGCTCTTTCTTTTTTGAATGCTGCTTCGCTCAACTTCCACCCGAAGTAGCTACTGGAAATGCTTCGGGCGCAAAGTAGTTTCATTCTCTTTTCTTTGTATTTTACTTCGGCGAAACTACTTCGCAAAACTTTTACCCGAAGTAGTGTTGGAAACGCTTCGGGTGCGAAGCTCTTTTCATTTTCCTTCAATGAAGATCTTTTCTCTAGCTTGTTCAGTAGCGAAGTTCTTAATTTTCTACTTTATATACAAAGGGGTGGCATTGGGAGCCAAAATTGTTGCAACTTTTCAAAACAACAAAGAAAAACTTTACACAACATTGTACAAAATTTGTTTTCTTTTTCTACCCCTTGAGAAATTTGATGGGATTGTCAACATTCTTAGTGGCTCGCGGGGCAATGAGCTTGTCTCGATGGGAGAACCCTTTAATTTTTATCCATTGGGCTAGAGTCATTTCTCGATCCTTCTTCTTCTTCTTCCTCTGGGAGCGCTTTCGTAGCTGGTTCTTGTTCTCCTTCTTCTTCTGCTTCCTCTTCTTCTGGTGCAGCCTCTTCAAGAGCAGCTTCCTGTGGTGGTGATGAGGCAAGACACTCACAAATTTTTCTCATGGTTCGGTGGACTTGGGACCAGGCACTCTTTGATAAAGGTTCTAGATCTTGTAGTGCCTTGATCAACATGCAAAACCGATCGATTTGCCCGATATTTGCATGTTGGGCTCTAGTATATAGATCATTTAGGTAGGCTGCGATCTTGCAGTACCTCAAGAGGTAATCTGTGATTTGCCTTTCTGTTATTGGCTTTGCCCATCCGTCTATCTCCGAGATGTCACCTTCAAATTGAAGCCATGTTGGCTTAATCTCTTCTTTAGTCAGGAGGTTCCCATTGTCATCTGTGAAGCTTGGGAAGCCCATGGAAGAAAGGTCTTGAAAGTAGCCCATTGATGTGCACTGCTTGTTCTCGAACATGTCTAAGAGGTCCTTCGCCTTTTGTTTTTTTCACACCTTAGAGAAGAAAGCGCAAACTGTGGCCAGGGATGTAGACCAATACCTAGCTATCCAACTCATTGCAGGGACCTACAAGTCCTGATGTTTAGCGTTTTGGACATCAAAAGCTAGTTTGAGGTAGCTTCTAGCTTTCTAGGTTATCTGATCGATGATTGGTCCTCCCTCGACAGTGACACTTCGGGCTTTTGTAATATAGGCCAAAATGGACAAGGCACTGGAAGCCCGAGATCTGAAGTTTCTAAGCAGTTGTGAGCGAATCTCCTTGATTCTGTTTTTGTCAAACAATTCCAAGTTTACCTTTTCAAACAATTACTCCTGCATTTGCAAGATTTTGCTTTCAAGCTCCTTGGATTTCAGCTCGTTCTCAGCCTGCCTTTGCACTTGTTGCTCGGCTGAACACTGCAGTTGTAGGATTTTCTGTTTGAGGGTGTGCGTTTCCTTTTTCAACAACTTGCACTATTTTTGTGAATCCTCCAGCTTGGAGCGGATTCTAGCCAACTCTTCCTCCAACTTGATGTTGGCATTTTCTGCTTCAAACCTACGTTGATTGGCGATATTTGCATGAGCTCAAAAGGTCTCGATCCCGAAATGCATGGACGCAGAATCATTATCTATATTCAGATGCTCCAGGTCCTTGGTCTTCTATTGGTACTCATAGTCAGCTGGAGTCATTTCATCCAGAGGTTTCTGAACTTTAGGGACCTTCTTCACCTTATGTAGCTTTTCGCATTTCAAGTCGAAAACAACACATTTTTCAACTTGGGCCAGAGATCACCCTCTTTTCTTCTTTGCCTGATTCAGCATTTTCTTTGTGTTTTGTCGAGCTAAGAGTAGCTTCTCGGCTAAGGGGCACTCCTTTATTAGAGACAAATCTATCTCAAAAAAGGTTGGATCTCCAGCCAAAGGTGTGAACAAATACAAAGAATTAATGGGGAATGCCCCACCAGAAGGTTCGATGACAGGTGTAGCGGGGGCTTCGGCTAGTGGGATTAAGCTATGAGCGATGGGAGAGTGGGCTAAGGGGATTGGTGTCGAGAAACTGCCTTCACCTTGGCTTAGGATTGATGGAATAGCGGAATGGGTGGGTGAAGTGATTTCAACCGGCTTGGCTTGGTCAGAAGACTTGGGTGGAGTGGGGCTAGGCAGAGAAACAGGCAATGCTTGGGGAGATGATTGGCCTTGCAAGGGGAGAAGGGGTTGATGACGTCCTTCAATAGGGACCATGGTGGATGTGTCAGAGATTGAGGTGAAGGGGAGAGAGTGCATACCTGCATGCCCTCCTGGCAAAGCAGTCGTGGTAACTTCTTGCATGATTAGCTCTTGGCTTTTTTGGGCTTCGGCATCTTCGACATCCACGAATTCTACTTTAGGGTCCCCTTCTTGTTGGAGGAGTTCCTCCACATTGATGACATCTATGTCTAGGACCGTCTCAGTGCTTGGAGGCATCACACCTTCAACACCTGCTTCAGCTGGATCTGATGCAAACTATTCAGCATGAGCACTCGAGGGCCTTGTGTGAGGTCGCTTCGGGTGGCTCGGGGGCACTTGGATCTGCTCTTGCCTCTTCCTTGTCCTCCTTTCTAATGGTTGTTCTACCTCTTCAACACTTATGTTGTGACTTTCAGATGGACCTTGTGGCAGTGCCTCTGGAGTAGCTTCAGCTTCTTCCTCTTCTAAAGCATCATCATCTCTTTTTGGACTTTCGCCTGATCTCAGGGGAGCTGGAGGAAAAAAATCAGTGAAGGATATAGACTTCCAGGTTTCGGCGTTGGTGTCATAGAGAATCATGAAGTCTTTATCTATTGCCAAGAGTCCATAGGAATTCATCTTCTGGTAATGGACCCTCATTATCCACCATTCTCCTAACTTTTCCTCATTCCAATATTTCAATTCCTCTTTTAAATCATCCTGTTCTTTCCTCTAGAACATGGAGCTTGGAGTTGGGAGGGGGTACTGGTCAGGGTCAAATTCGACCTCCATAGGATAGAATTCATGCCAGGGTAGAAATGTCCTCATCTTCTCCAAATGCCACTCCAGATCTTTCCCATTTGGGTTGTTCCTCTGTTCCACAATTTCAGGGTGAGGGCAGATGTGGAAATTCTTGAATTTTAGGTGATCCCTCATTACTCCCAAGGGATCATAGAGCCATTGCTAAGGGATCTAGAGTAGACAAAAATTGGCAAGTTTCTCCTCCAGGAAAACGTTCTGCTTTAAGGCAGATACTTCAATTACTCCCATCCTGAAGGGGAAGTCACAAGTATGTTCCCATTTTTGACCATGGCCATACACGACGTTGGTTGTGTCACTCTGCGAAGCGACCTCCAATGCAAATTGATACTCAGAAGGGAAAACAGGAAGCAGGAAGGGCTTTCTAGTAAAGCTGAACATACAAATGACCAATCCCTGTGTTAATTGAAACACATCTCCCTTCTTTTATTGGACTATTTTATCTCTTAGACCGAGAGGGACCCGAGGGCAAAAACCCTTCAACAAATGCATGGTGGGCCCTAAGAATTGTTGGTTAAAAGAATAATAGGACTCTGTCCTCAACAGGAGGGGAGTCCACTGGTATACAGGCAAAGGATTCCCATATTTACCACTCAAAGAGATGGCGATATGAGGGAATTGCTTATGAACCTGGTAGAAAAACAACCAGACTAGGATGGAGCAGGGTGCGAAGTACTGACCCGTCATTGAATTTTTCATACTGGTAAGTCACGTATGCAGGGTTCGGGCCACCCATTCTACCCAATCAAAGAAAACTGGGTTGGTGCTCGGTCTTGCGGTGTCAGGGGCATAGAATTCCCCTCTTGAAATACATTCGGCCAAAGACACCTACCAGGGCTGAACCGAAGCATCTGTCGACTGGCCTGCCACCCATGCAATGATGGAAAAAATATCAGTGTTCTTGAAGGCTACCAAAGGTAGAGGTATTTGGGGCAACTTGCTTGAAGGGAGTCCACTTTTGAGGTTCTCGTGCAAAAACTTTAATATGAAGTTATTGGATGTAAACCTCTCCATATGTTCACTTACAATAAAATTGCGAACTGCATAACCCTTGGGTGGCCCTTGCTATGGTGCAAATGCTGCCTGCACATATTCCTTCAGAATGGAAAACAATTTATGGCCCGAAGAATCTAATACCTACCTGGATGCAGGCTGGTAATTCTACGTGATAGCATAGATTAGCTCTGGGCAGTGGTGAGCAGGAGGGGTCAAATACCAGTAAATCTGAGAATAATAGGCAACAACCCTTTTATTCTCTGGGGTGAGTCTGCTCACCATAAATTCAATAGTGCGTCAGAGCTCGGATACATCCTTAGAGAGCTCCATGTCTCTAATCTTTTCCCACCCATCAATTGGTGGATCCACAAGCTGCTCCTCTTCAGAATCATCCCCTTGATCCATCGGTCGCTTCTCAGGGCGAGTGGTGGTATCGACCTTCTTTGGAGTATGCCTTTTCTCTTCTTTGCCCTTCTTTGTTTTTTTAGGGCCTGCAACTTCGGGTTCCTTCCCATTTTCTTTGGAATTCTTCTTCCCCATGTTGCAAGTGATGGCAGTAGAATTCTTGATACAGAGGGCCTTAATGCGAACGAGCTTGGATGCGAAGGATAGAGTAACTGAAGGTTCTTAGCTTTGCATGAATTGATGAACAAATAAAATTTTCCTTGATAGGTCTTCGTGTTTTATAGCCTAAAATAGGTAACTACCTTAATTTATGGCACCTACCAAAATTAATTTAAAACTTCGGATGAAAGGAGCGACCATGTCCTTTGATCAGTTCTATAGCGGCGTAGTACGTGGGGCCACATGTTTTGATGATTACATTCTGCATTGGAGACGAAACCTGCTGCCACCTCGTACCTCGGTGTGGGCTTTTTCTTTCCCCTTTTCTAACTAAATTACCTCGAGGAATGTTCCACCACCTTTTGACTTAAATTCATCCACTTTGTACTCCTTTCATGACTACTGTCGACACATTTTTTGAGGCCATTTCAAATTCTCCACCTCACGCGTGTTCGTTCGGTCAAGTTGCACCTTATGTTGAAAATGTTTCGCGGTGAACCTTTGGTTCGGACTACCTTTCGATGCTTTGGGCCTGAAGTACTTCTTCTTCGTTGTGTTGTCACTCTGCTTCGCGAAGGTCCCTTTCCGAAGCTTTGCCCCTTGGGAAACTGCTTCGCCAGGACACTCTTAAAATCTACTCCGCAAAACTGCTGTCCGAAGTGTCTGCTGAAAATGCTCCGGGTGCGAAGTTCTCTTTTGTGCCTTTGGTTCAGTCCTTTTTGTTGAGCAAGGTGTTGCAAGAAGTTTGTCATTGTTGTCAACACAGGCAGTTAGATCCAATGATGCAGTGGATAGACAGTTCAAGAGCCATTCAGATGCAGAGAACAGAAATTCAAAGGATAGTCAGATTATGTAAAGTGCAATTCCAGGAAAACAAGAGTGACCCAGTTTCAAAAATTCGAAGAAAAAGACAAGTTAGAAAACTGTCGCGATATCGCGACATGTTTTCTGTCGCGATTTCGCGACAGGTCGGAGGAGAGAGAAAGCGCAGCCGAAAATGTCACGATTTCACGACGAAAGTGAGGAGAGAGAAAGCACAGCCGAAAATGTCACGATTTCACGACGAAAGTGAGGAGAGAGAAAGCACAGCCGAAAATGTCACGATTTCACGACGAAAATGAGGAGAGAGAAGGCGCAAGGCAAACTGTCACGATTTCGCGACATGCTGGAGGCCAAGAAGCTAAGTCGAGAAACTGTAGCGATTTCGCTACATGTTGAATTTTTGCTGGCCAAAGCAGGGAGAAAGTGTTAAGTGAAAAGTTGTAGCGATTTCGCTACGAATCAAAAGTGCACAAAGCAAAGGTGTAGCGATTTCGCTACGTGTCAAAATTGCATAAAACAAAGGTGTAGCGATTTCGCTACGAGTTGAAAAAGCACAACACAAAGGTGTAGCGATTTCGCTACGAGTTGAAAAAGCATAACACGAAGGTGTAGCGATTTCGCTACCAGTCAAAAACGTAGAACTCAAAGATGTAACGATTATGCTACAAGTCGAAAGCACAAGGCACAAAGTTGTAGCGATTTCGCTACTACATGAAGCAAGAAATGTACGAAAGCCGAAAGTGTCACGATTTCATGACAAAGATGAGGATGACGTCAGAAAAATTGAAAGTGTCACGATTTGTGAAGTCAAGAAAAGCCTTCGAAGTCGAAAGCGTCACGATTTTGTGACAAAGATGAGGATGACGTCAGAAAAATTGAAAGTGTCACGATTTCACGAGCGGCTAAGAAAAGCCTCTGGAAGCCGAAAGCGTCACGATTTCATGACAAAGATGAGGATGACGTCAAAAGTGAAAGTGTCATGATTTCATGACAGGGTGCAAGAAAAGCCTTTGGAAGCCGAAAGCGTCATGATTTCATGACAAGAATGAGGATGACGTCAGCAAAAGTTTGAAGTGTCACGATTTCATGACAAGAACGGTGGCAAAGCTATCAAAGGCCAAAATGGTCACGATTTCGTGACAACAAGGACAAGAAGGCGTACGGCTACAAAAGGTGTCGCGATTTCGTGACATGTTATTATTTCACGGCAATAAGCTACAGGGAGGTGACAAAGGTGGCAGAGAGGTTTGAGGCCGACAAAGTTAAATCTGGGCCGATGAATTTTAGGGTTTTTATCGACAATTTCTAGGGTTTTGCAGTCGACATTCTTAGGGTTATAGCCGATGGATTTTAGGGTTTGGTAGCCGACATTTCTAGGGTTTCTCAGTCGACGTTCTTTAGGGTTTGTTCTTGAGATTTCTTCTATATAAGGAGGGCTTCTTCGAGTTTGAAAGATTGCAGCATGAAGATTGAGTGCGAATGCGAGCAGAGTGATTGCGCAAGTGAAATTCGTGTCGAGCAGAGTGCGAAGTCGTAGTTAGAGTTGAAGCGAAGTGTGCATATCGTGATTGTGTAAATTAAGAGCGCATTGTGCACAGGTGGAGTTATGAGTGCGAAGTGATAGCGGCCAGACAACAAAAGTGGACGATCATCCGATTGCTACAGAGAGTGCGAAGAAGTTCACAGAAGTGTCGGACAGTGCGAAGCATGTTGTGCAGAAGTAGCAGACTACAGAGAAACAGTAGACTGTAAGAAATAACATGAGAATTTTATTCTATAATTTTCTTAATCATTTTTAACTTCCAAGTTGCAGCTTGGCATAAGGGGTTGGTGCCTCTTTCCAGTAGGTGCTGGTAAATTAGGAGTTGGTGCTCCATTCTGTTTGAAACAGATAAAGCAAAGGGGTTGGTGCTGGTAAAAGATGTTGTAAAGTTGTAGCTTTGCATTGACTGGATTTGGATGGTAGTCCAAGCAGTCATTTTGAGGAGTAGCCACATTGGTGAACCTCGTTAATTTGTTGTGTTGTGTGTCATGCTTTCTTGCTGCATTTGATATTTCGTTTATCAGTTTTAAATAGTTGTTGGATTTAAAACTATATATATTAGAAATTTTAAAGATCACACTGATTCACCCCCTCTCAGTGTCACTGTGATTACAACAATTGGTATCAAAGCTAGGTACCTGAACAGGCTCAATCAGCTAGGGTGATCCCAGTAGTGACATTATGGCAGGTGGTGAAGGTTTCTCCTCAAACAAGGCACCACTGTTTGACGGAACAAATTATGCTTTCTGGAAGATCAGAATGCAAACATATCTCCGAGCTTTGGGATTTGACATCTGGAATGTTGTAGTCAATGGTTACATAACTCTTGCTATTGCTCCAACCGACAGCATCGGTAAAAAGGAGTTTGAAAATGATTCTAAAGCTAAAAATGCCATCATGTGTGGATTAGTGGACGGTGAGTTGGTCAAAATCATAAACTGTGTTTCAGACAAAAGATGTGTGGGACAAAGCTGGAGAATATTCATGAGGGAGATGACAAGATCAAGGAAGCTAAGCTGCAAACTCATCGAGCTCAATTCGAATCACTAAAAATGACCAACGATGAGAACATAGAAGCCTTCATGCAAAGGGTAAATGGAATCACTAATTCAATGAGAGGTCTCGGCGAAGAGTTGGATGATGCTACTATTGTGAAAAAGGTTTTAAGGTCGCTTCCTCACAGGTTTGATTCTAAAGTCTCTGCCATAGAAGAAGCTAAAGACTTAAATCATTTTCGTATGGATGAGATGCATGGTTCCTTGACGGCTTATGAAATGAGAATAGGAAAGTCTAATCCTACGAGACAGAGAAGCAGCATTTAAAGCCCAAAAAGGTAAAGACACAAAACAAGAGTCTGAAGAAGAAGAAATTTTAGATGAAATGGAAGCAAATTTTGTCAGAAAGTTGAGAAAGGGCAAAGGAAAGTACAAAGGAAAACTACCTTTTAAATGTTTCAACTGTGGGGGAATTGGACACTTTGCAACCAAATGTCCTCTCAATGAGAAGGACAAAGGTGAGGAAACTTCACATCAAGAAAAAGGTGAATGGAGAAAGAAATCTAACTTCAGAAAAGGCAATTTCAAAAAGAAAAGCTTTATATCCAGGAATGCATATTCCTCAGAAGACAGCTCTAGTGAGGATTCTGAAGAAGGAACAGGCGAAGCTCTATTCATGGCATTTGAAGTCAAAAATTTTGAAAAGGCAGAAATCTCAGAGAAGGAAGAAGGTATGAACTCTATACTGACTGTTGAAAAAACTGAGGCTGAAGTTGATCTAGAAGGTGAACTAGTTTCTGCTCTTATAGAATGGAAATCTGAGAAGAGAAAAAATAAAAAACTGTCAAGGAAGCTTGAGGATGCAAATGACATTATAACAAGTTTAAAAATATAGACAGAAGAGTACAAGAAAATGTTCGAAGATCTTGAAGTTCAGGTGACCATGAAGATAGATTGCTACTGTAAACTGGAAGAAGAAAATGTTGGTCTTCGAATACAGATACAAGAGCTGGATCGAAAAATTAGCTGCTATTACAAACGTGAAGAAAGTTCGATGAAGTTGGACAAAATTTTAAGCGATCAAAGACCCGTAGGTATCAAATTTGGTCTGGGCTTTGTTGAAGGAGAATCATCAACCAGAGATGTTGAAAGGAGTGAAGACAAGAAACAGGCTATTGAAAGAACAACTAATCAGGCAAAAGAAAGAAATGATGCCAGGCCTAAAAAGAGGACTGACAATGATGGTTTTACCAAGGTCACACATCAAAAGAAAAGAAAATCTATGACTCCTGCAACAAACTGGCAAAGACCATCTTTCAGGTTCAATCATTACTTTTATGGTTTCTGTTTCAAATGTAATGCTTATGGACATAAAATTGTTGACTGCAAGTATAATGTAGGACCAAGAAGTTTCACTAGTAGAAATGCTTTTGCTCCTTTAATAAGTTATGCAGTAGAATGCTTCAATTGTCACAACTTTGGGCATATTGCTAGAAACTGTCATAGTACCTCTGTTTCAAATCAAATTCAGAAAAGAAGAGTTCAACCATATAGGGCAAAACAAAGTAGAAATCATTCTGAAAGATATGTGCAAGAGTCTGAAAAGGGGAAATCCAAGCTAGAATCCAATACCACGGTCAAAACAGAATGGAAACAGAAAGAACAACTCAGAGAAGAAAAGGAATCTCTAATAGTACAGACAACTTTCAAGGCTCAAAATAAATGTGTTCCATGGATTCTTGACAGTGGTTGCTCAAGTCATATGACAGGTGATAAACGAAGTTTGAAAAACTACAGAAATATGAGGGTGGCTCTGTAAAGTTCGGAAACAATGATGGAGCCAAGATAATCGAAAAAGGATCTGTCAAAATTAGTGATGGGAAAATTAAGTCAGAAGAAGTTCTGTTTGTGGATGGTCTGAAACACAATCTGTTAAGTGTGAGTCAAATCTGTGATAAAGGACATGAAGTAGTCTTCAAGAAGCAGGGTTGTGAAGTCGAGAAAAATAAACAGCGGGAAATTAATAGCAACCGGCTCAAGGACGTCTGGCAACCTGTACACACTCTCGAGAATCTTCAGAAGGTATGTGCTTCATTGGACAAGAAGAAGAGAACTAGCTGTGGCACAAGAGGCTTGGACACATAAGTTTCGACAACTTAGTGAAAATCAGCTCAAAACAAGCAGTGAGAGATATTCCAACCATTAGAAAACCTTCAAATATTGTCTGTGCCTCATGTCAGAAGGGAAAGCAAACCAGAGTTTCATTCAAAACAAAAGAGTACCACACTAGCAAGCCTCTGGAACTTATACATACAGACTTATGTGGACCCATGAGAACACAAAGCATAAATGGAGACAAATATTTTATGTTATGTATCGATGATTATTCCAGAATGACCTGGATATTTTTCTTAAAAGACAAAACAGAAGCTTTTCAAATGTTCAAATCCTTCAAACATCTAGTTGAGAATGAAACAGGAAAAAGGATTAAATGTTTACGATCAGATAGAGGAGGAGAATTCATTTCAAATGAATTTTTAGAATATTGTGAAAATCATGGCATCAGGAGACAATATTCAGCGACTAGAACTCCCCAGTAGAATGGTGTAGTAGAAAGAAAGAACAGAACTATTCAGAAATGGCACGCACTATGTTTGGAAAAAAATAAAATAGCAGACAGATTTTGGAAAGAAGCAGTTCACACAACAGTATACCTCCAAAACAGATATATGTTAAGGACTCATGAAAGCAAAACTCCTTATGAGTTGTGGTTTGGTAGAAAAGCAACAACAAAACATCTCAAAGTATTTGGCTGTAAGTGTTATATCAAAAATACTGATGACAATCTTGGGAAATTTGAAGATAGAGCAGATGAAGGTGTCTTTGTTGGATATTCTCCAAAAAGTAAAGCTTACAAATGCTACAACAAGAGACTCAAGAAAATTGTGGATAGTGCGAGATGTTAAATTTGATGAAGGTAGAACACGGTTAACTGACTTTGAGGAAAACTACCCAATCTATGAAGATGTTTTTGAAGGAGATGAGGTAAATGAAGAAGGAAACAAACCTACAATTGATTCAGTTGACTTAATCGATGACTCAGAAGCACAAGAAAATAAGAAATTTAAAACTGGCAGTTGGCAGAAAAATCATCCAACAGATCAAATAATTGGGGATCCCACAGTCGGTGTTCAAACAAGAAGGAAAGTAATAAGTAATTACTCTCTTTTATCAAGCATTGAGCCCAAAAACATAGATGAAGCCAGCAAAGATGATGGCTGGATGAAAGCAATAAATGAAGAGTTAGATCAGATTGAAAAGAACAGAACTTGGGAACTGGTACCTAGACCTGCAAATAAGAATGTAATCGGCACCAAATGGATATTTCGAAACAAATTAAATGAAGACGGTCGAGGTCATTAGAAACAAAGCAATACTGGTTTGCAAAGGCTATGCACGGGTCGAAGGCATTGATTTTGAAGAGACTTTCGCACCGGTGGCCAGACTAGAAGCTATTAGAATGTTTTTGGCACTAGCAGTTCACAAGAACTTCAGAGTTTATCAGATGGATGTAAAATCTGCCTTCCTAAATGGGAAACTTGAAGAAGAGGTCTATATTGAACAACCAGATGGCTTTCAAATTAGTGAAGATCCTAACCTTGTCTGCAAATTAAAGAAAGCACTGTATGGATTAAAACAAGCACCACGGGCATGGTATGCAAGGCTAGATAATTATCTCTCTCAACAGGGATTCAAGAAAGGTTTAGTGGACGATAATCTGTATGTAAAAATAGAAGGTGGGCATCTCATTGTTCTAGTTGTCTATGTAGATGATATCATATTTGGCAGCAACAAAGATGAATCTTGTAAAGACTTAGCAAATAAGATGCGAGAATGAATTTGAAATGTCTATGATTGGTGAACTTGTCTTACTTTCTTGGGCTACAAGTTAATCAAAATGAGAAAGGCATATTCATTTCCCAAATCAAATATGTGAAAGAAATGCTAAAAAGGTTCACTATGGAGGATTGTAAGCCAGTCAGCACTCCCATGACAACAAGCTGCAAATTGAGTAAAGAAGACAAATCTCCACCTGTAGACCAAACCATGTACGAGATCTATGATTGGAAGTCTACTATATTTAACGACCACTAGACCTGATATTCTACAGGTAGTTTGCATGGTAGCTAGATTTCGGGCCAGTCCCAAAGAGACTCATGTGACAGCAGTTAAAAGGATTTTTTGGTATCTCAAGGGCACCATGGAGTATGGGTTGTGGTACCCAAAAGGCAAAGACTTCACTCTTATATCATATTCGGATGCAGATTGGGCTGGATGTGTTGATGACAGAAAGAGTACCAGTGGAGGAGCATTCTATTTGGGGGACAGATTGGTTGCATGGCACAGTAAGAAGCAAGAGTCAGTTTCTTTATCTACGACTGAGGCAGAATATATTGCAGCGACAACATGTTGCACACAAGTCTTGTGGATGAAACAAACTTTGAAAGATCTAGGTATTAATTTCAGTGAACCAATATCAGTAAAGTGTGATAACACCAGTGCAATCAACATCTCTAAGAATCCAGTAATGCACTCACGGACAAAGCACATTGCTATAAGGTATCATTTCTTGAAGGAGAAAGTTGCGGAAGGAGAAGTTAAATTGGACTATGTCCCAACTACGAGAACAAGTAGCAGATATTTTTACAAAACCTTTGCCCAAGGAAGTATTTGAGTACCTTCGAAGCAAATTAGGAGTAGTCACACTTCCTAAGAAGTGACTAGCTACGGGGATCACTTTCTCGGGGGAGCATTTGAGTATTTGACTATTCTTTTGCTCATGATCATAATTTGTGCCGAGATGCAACAAATTGTGCACGAGAAGTGTGAGGATGGACTCGGGGGAGTCTGCAGCGGCCCTTTGGTATTATTGACAAAGGGGGAGAAGAGTTACGAGGAATGTATACAGGTGTTGCCAACAATTCCAAAGGGGAGATTGTTGAGCAAGGTGTTGCAAGAAGTTTGTCATTGTTGTCAACACAGGCGGTTAGATCCAATGATGCGGTGGATAGACGGTTCGGGAGCCATTCAGATGCGAGAGAACAGAAATTCAAAGGATAGTCAGATTATGTAAAGTGCAATTCCAGGAAAACAAGAGTGACCCGGTTTCAAAAATTCGAAGAAAAAGACAAGTTAGAAAGCTGTCGCGATATCGCGACATGTTTTTTCGCGATTTCGTGAAGTCGGAGGAGAGAGAAAGCACAGCTAGAAAATGTCACGATTTCACGATGAAAGTGAGGAGAGAGAAAGCGTAGCCAAAAATGTCATGATTTCATGACAAAAGTGAGGAGAGAGAAAGCACAGCGAAAATGTCA
This sequence comes from Wollemia nobilis, assembly GCA_028583015.1. Taxonomy (NCBI): domain Eukaryota; kingdom Viridiplantae; phylum Streptophyta; class Pinopsida; order Araucariales; family Araucariaceae; genus Wollemia; species Wollemia nobilis. Next base: position 1,665,684 of record JAQPPZ010002970.1, on the reverse strand, counting down.
TGATTTCATGACGAAAATGAGGAGAGAGAAGGCGCAAGGCAAACTGTCACGATTTCGTGACATTTGGAGGCCAAGAAGCTAAGTCGAGAAACTGTAGCGATTTCGCTACATGTTGAATTTTTGCAAAGCAGGGAGAAAGTGTTAAGTGAAAAGTTGTAGCGATTTCGCTATGAATCAAAAGTGCACAAAGCAAAGGTGTAGCGATTTCGCTACGTGTCAAAATTGCACAAAACAAAGGTGTAGCGATTTCGCTACGAGTTGAAAAAGCACAACACAAAGGTGTAGCGATTTCGCTACGAGTTGAAAAAGCATAACACGAAGGTGTAGCGATTTTGCTACCAGTCAAAAACGTAGAACTCAAAGATGTAACGATTATGCTACAAGTCAAAAGCACAAGGCACAAAGTTGTAGCGATTTCGCTACTGCATGAAGCAAGAAATGTACGAAAGCCGAAAGTGTCACGATTTCACGACAAAGATGAGGATGACGTCAGCAAAATTGAAAGTGTCACGATTTCGTGAGAAGAAAAGCCTGGAAGCGAAAGCGTCGTGATTTCGTGACAAAGATGAGGATGACGTCGAAAAATTGAAAGTGTCACGATTTCATGAAGGGAAGAAAAGCCTCGGAAGCGAAAGCATCGCGATTTCATGACAAAGATGAGGATGACGTCGAAAGTGAAAGTGTCACGATTTCATGACAGGGTGCAAGAAAAGCCGCTGGAAGCCGAAAGCGTCATGATTTCGTGACAAGAATGAGGATGACGTCAGCAAAAGTTTGAAGTGTCACGATTTCACGACAAGAACGGTGGCAAAGCTATCAAAGGCCAAAATGGTCACGATTTCGCGACAGCAAGGACAAGAAGGCGTACGGCTACAAAAGGTGTCGCGATTTCGTGACATGTTATTATTTCACGGCAATAAGCTACAGGGAGGTGACAAAGGTGGCAGAGAGGTTTGAGGCCGACAAAGTTAAATCTGGGCCGACGGATTTTAGGGTTTTGCTGTCGACAATTTCTAGGGTTTTGCAGCCGACATTCTTAGGGTTACAGTCGACGGATTTTAGGGTTTGGCAGCCGACATTTCTAGGGTTTCTCAGTCGACGTTCTTTAGGGTTTGTTCCTGAGATTTCTTCTATATAAGGAGGGCTTCTTCGAGTTTGAAAGATTGCAGCGTGAAGATTGAGTGCGAATGCGAGCAGAGTGATTGCGCAAGTGAAATTCGTGTCGAGCAGAGTGCGAAGTCGCAGTTAGAGTTGAAGCGAAGTGTGCATATCGTGATTGTGTGAATTAAGAGCGCATTGTGCAGAGGTGGAGTTATGAGTGCGAAGTGATAGCGGCCAGACAACAGAAGTGGACGATCATCCGATTGTTGTAGAGAGTGCGAAGAAGTTCACAGAAGTGTCGGACAGTGCGAAGCATGTTGTGCAGAAGTAGCAGACTATAGAGAAACAGTAGACTGTAAGAAATAACATGAGAATTTTATTCTGTAATTTTCTTAATCATTTTTAACTTCCAAGTTGTAGCTTGGCATAAGGGGTTGGTGCCTCTTTCCAGTAGGTGCTGGTAAATTAGGAGTTGGTGCTCCATTCTATTTGAAACAGATAAAGCAAAGGGGTTGGTGCTCCTTCCAGTTGGTGTTGGTAAAAGATGTTGTAAAGTTGTAGCTTTGCATTGACTGGATTTGGATGGTAGTCCAAGCAGTCATTTTGAGGAGTAGCCACATTGGTGAACCTCGTTAATTTGTTGTGTTGTGTGTCATGCTTTCTTGCTGCATTTGATATTTCGTTTATCAGTTTTAAATAGTTGCTGGATTTAAAACTATATATATTAGAAATTTTAAAGATCACACTGATTCACCCCCCTCTCAGTGTCACTATGATTACAACACTTTTGAGAGTTGCCTACTTCGCAGCGAACCTCATCGTACTTGCTACTTCGCATCAAAAGTCCCCGAAGAGGATTTGGAAGTGGTACTTGGATTTTGTGATCTTGGAAGAGGATGTATATACAAATGCAAATTATATACAAAAGTATATATACACACATTTTTTTTTTTTGTGTTTTTTTTTTAAAAGAAAGAAATCGGTCTTTTACCTTAGCGATGAAAAATCTTCAGATGAAGACCATTGACAGAGATCGGTAGAACTTGACCATCTGGATCTTTGAGGATGAATGAATTGGCCGAGTTCACCTTCATAATTTTGAATGGCCCATCCCAAAAGGCATCCATCTTGTCATGATTCCCAGGCTTGGCCTTCCAAGAGTCCCACTTCAATACCAGATCTCCCACATTGAATGTGCGATCGGATGAATTTTTCTTGAACCAGTCTCGGGTGACCTGAGTGTGCTTAGCGAAGTTCTGGTATGCTTCTTCATGATCTTCTTCTAGTCGCAGTAGCTGAGCTAACCTATTTTCCATTGGACTAACTCCATCTTCTACTTCTAACAGTTGTAGTGCAAGGATCTCCACATGGATGGGTAAGATGGCCTCCTTGCCATAGACCAGGGCATAAGGCAAAGTTTTGATTGACCTTTTGATAGAAATTCGATCGACCCACAAGGCCCGATATAGAAGGAGGTGCCAAGTCCTTTTTTTCATCTCTATGAGCTTTCTTAGCATCCTCAACAGAGTCTTATTGGTGGATTCTACCAAGTCGTTGCCTTGTGGGTAGTAGTTGGAGGATACTTTATGGTATATCCCATATCTATAGAATAATTCATTAATTTTGGCACCTGTGAAGCCAGGGCCATTATCTGTGATGATTGCTTCAGGGATACTGAACCTGGTGATCAATACTTCTAGGAAAGTGACTACAGTCTCTTGATCTGCATGCTTGGTGGGAATCTCTTCGGCCCACCTGGTGAAGTAGTCTATTGCGGTTAGGATGAACTTATGTCCCATGGAGGAGTTCGGTGATACAACCCCTATAAAATCCAATCCCCATTATTGAAAGGGAGTTTCTACTTGTATCGGATGAAGGGGCATCGAAGAATTTTTGCTTTGGCTGGTGAACTTATGACACTACTCGCATTTGCGGCAAATGACGAAGGCATCAGCAAAGAGTGTGGGCCAATAATAACCCGCTTTGATAATCTTTAGTGTCATTTTTCTTCCTACGAAGTGATCTCCAGATAGTCCCGAATGGAACTCTCCTAGGACTTTTCTTTTATCATCATCTTTAATGCATTTGAGAAGGATCTCATCAATATTTCTAAAAAATAGGCCTTTGGGGCGCAGAGCGTACCGGGAGGACTGCATCCTGAAATGATTTCGCTGTGAAGCATTTAGATGTGAAGGACAACTACCAGTGTTGAAGTATTCAACTATTTCATTGACCCAGTATTTCTCATCCTCTTCCTGGTTAATGAAGCATTCTTCATCTGGTAAGCCATCCCACAGAGATTCTGTAGCTTCGGCCACTGTGCTCTTTTCTAATTCTTGACACAATTCGCGACCGTGAACCAATTTTGTGGGCTTGATCTCAATGTCAAAATCCTATATCTTGTTCACCCAACCAGCTCTTTTGCTTTCCAATTCTCCTTGGATGATGAAATTGCGCACATTGGGGTGAATGACAAAGACTATGACCCGACTTTGAGAGATGAACTATTTAGATTTTCTAAGGGATTTCATTACTGCATGCACCTAATGTTCTATGAAATTATATTTCTCTTCATGGGGATTGATCACTTGGTTTAGAAACGTGATGGGGCACTCCTCGCCATTTTCCCCCTTTTGTGTCAGGACAACAACATAGATTTTGGGTTCCCCTATAGCATATAGGATAAAATACCTACTATAATAATGATTGATCAAGAACGGTGCCTGAGCTATTTGAGAATTAATATCTTCGAATGCTTCCTTTCTTTCTTTCATCCAGCTAAATTCGATGCCATAACTTGGGCGAAATCGGGGACAAACTTCCTTACGAAGTTAATCTGGCCAAAGAAATATTTAAGTCCTTTCTTGTCTACTGGGAGTGGGAGCTTCATTAGAGCCTCGGCTCTGTCAGGATCTATAGCAAGGCCCTTTTACTATATCGCATGTCCCAACAACTTTCCTTCGCTGACTACGAATATGGACTTTTTTGGATTGATCGAGATGCCGAACTCTTAACATTTTTTGAAAACTTGTTGTATATGAGTGGGGTGATCTTCCCTTCTTCAGGATAAAATGGTCATGTCATCTAGATAGATGATGATAACCTTATTTAGAAGCTCACAAAAAGCAAGATCCATTGCTCTCTAGAAAGTGGCACCAACATTTGAAAGGCCAAATGGCATTCGCTGGTAAGAAAATATCCCCCACTTGGTGGTAAATGCTATTTTGTGCGGGTCTTCATCCCTGACCCAGATCTGATTGTATCCAAAAAAACCATCGAGTAGAGAGAAGCATTGAGATCCAACTACTGAGTGCAAGATTTGATCGATTTGTGGGAGAGGATAGTGGTCCTTGAGGGATGCCTGGTTTAGGTTGCGAAAGTCTACGCATAACCTTATATCTTCATTCTTTTTTCTGACTGGGACCGGGTTTTCTACCCATGAAGAGTGCTTGATGGGATATATGATCTTTACCTCGAGCATCTTCAGGAGTTAGACCTTCATTAGGACCTCGATCTTGGGATTAATTGGTCTTTGCTTTTGTCGGAAGGGTTTGATCCCTTCCTGCAATTCGATTGTGTGCTGAACCAGCTATCGATTGTATCCCCAGAGATCTTGATAAGACCAAGCAATTATATCAAAAAAATTTCTACATCGATTTTGTATCTGTTCTATCTCCTCTGAAGTACAGTTGATTCCAAACTTTACTGATTTTCTAGGTTCAAGCTCTAAATCCTGATACTGCTTTTCATTAACTTTGATCATGTGAGAGAGGTCTCAGTCATTCTAATCGAATAGGCTTTCAAGGGTGATTAGTCCCTTGGGAACGTGGTTATTTTTCAATTGAATCAGCCCTTCATATTCTCTTTCATTAGATCTTCTATCTTCTACTATCGCGGCTTCTTGGATCATGAAATTTACAATCTGCTCGTCGTTGTCAAAGACTTGCCAATGCAGATCTTTGTCTGGGACAGAGGGTCTGTAGATCATCCTCACAGATTTGGGCTTGTGCACCATATCTTCTGATAGAGAGTACTTGGCTGTGATGGATGCCAGAACATCGACATGTCGGTTCTTTTCTCGTGGGATTGACTACAGATTGAGAGATTCGAACTGGTCGAACAGATCCCATACCCTATTTCGATATGATTTTATATATTGCTTCTTTGAGGTACACCTGTTTGTGACTTGGTTTCATACCAGTTCAAAATCTTTGAAGATTTGGAGATGCTTTATACCTAACTTATCAGCTTTCTTGAGTCCTAGGCACAATGCTTTGTATTCTACTGCATTGTTAGTGCAGCTCCATGTCAACCGATAGCAATATTCCTTTTGCTCTCTAGAGGGTGAAATTAGAATAATCCCTACCCCAACACCATTTTTACATCTAGCACCATTGAAGAACAACTTCCATAGTTCTTCCTGGACACTTGTTCTATTCCCTGGTTGGGAGTGTTTTTTAGGCTTGGCGATCGCATAACATCCTATCTCAATATCTATCATGGCATTAAATTCTATTAATGAGAACTCATCTTCATAACTTAATTGCGCAAGAGATTCCTCGACCAGGTCTACCTGCTCTATTTCCTCCATCATTGCGTTCACTAGTTCGCTGCTTTCTTCCTCAAACATCTTCTGTACAAGAAAGGAAGAAGGATTTTCATTGTAGATCTTCACCTTCTTTCCTTTGAATGGAATATCCATATGGGAGTAATCCATAGAAAAATATCCACCCAGCTTTGCCATGAATTCCCTTAACAAGCACATATTGAAATATGGCTCCAAGTCAACTATCACTACCTCTTGTATGACTGTGATCTGAGGCATTTTATGTAGTCGGATAGGAATGTCCTTGATCACTCCTATAGTCTTCATTGGAGTACCATCCAACTGGAGTACACCTTGGATGCTTCACGTATATTCCATCCCTATTCCTTTGTAGACTGCTCTTGGCATTACTGTTGTAGTGGCCCCAGAGTCGATCATGCAATTATGTACCACATACCCTTCCATTTGTAGGGATAGGTAGAATGGAGGTGGTCTATTCTTCCCTGTGATGGATGTGGATAGGGTCTACACAAGAACAAGCAATGCCACCTTTTTTACTTTAATTGTCTTTAATGATTCTTGCAGCAGGTCTACTTGTCCAAGTAGTTACAGTGCATCGTATAGGCTGATCTTGGATGGAATCTTCTTCAATTCCTCTACAATGTTGTATGCCAAGGATTTGAGTGCTTTGGGATACTTTCTAGGATCATATATTGTGCGATACTGCTCCATGGCTTCAAATCTTTGCCGCTTAGTTAGTGAAGGAAACCTAAGTTTTTCCTTAGCCTGTTCCTTAGTTTCTGCCTAAGGCAGTTTGACAGAGGCCCTTTGAGCCTTTTCTTTGATCGATGCAGGCAGATGAGCTTCGCTCGAGGCCAAAGTAGATGATTGTCCTTTCTCAGATCAAACTTTCTCTTTTGAAGGAGCCATCTGAGAAGCATCTACTTCTATTGCCTTATTTCCTCCTCTGGTAAGCACTGCAACTGGCTCCTCCTCACCAATTATCAGGTTGTGACTCATCTGCCTAATGACATTGACTTGATCGCTATGACTACTTTTTGCCATCATTTGTACATAGTGTTGGTTTAGGGTGCAGGTATTCTCTTCATGTAGATCATTGCAAGTAGAGCACCAATACACATAGTCGAAAGTTCTCGAAGCCTCATCAATCGCAGCATTTCTCGCCAAAGCCTTCCCTTGCTGGACTGCTTGGTCCTTGGTAAGCGCAGGTGTAGGATAATATCTTCTTGGTAGGAACTCCTGTTGTGCTTGCTTCTTCTTCACAATGGTCATGTAATTGGACAACATCTAAACTATAGAGTTTAGAGACTGTATCTCCTACAAGATTTTAGTTTGTATATCATCGGCTTTCGGAACGAGTGGCAATGGAGCCATCGTCGGTATTGGAGGCAAGGCAGGGTTTTGAGGTGGTGCTGGAAGAATCAAAAATGCTGAAGTGACAGTGGGCTACAAATTTGAAAATGTAGGGAAGTGAATTTATGGAGCGGTGATTGGAGACACGATAGGATTTGGGTTCCAGGATGAAATCGGGAGTGCAGGGGTTGTGGAGATTTGTGAAGCGGCTATGCTTGCATACTGGAATTGAAGAAATTTGAGAAGTATGGACGTTGACATCCTTTGGGGAAGCTTGCCCATAGCTATCAAGTCCATTTCTGCCCTCTTGGCTAACTCATACAACTCAAGAAAATTATTAACATTAGAATATCTTACCATGAGACTGATATCAGGGTTAAAAGCTCGAAGAAAATAGAGTGCTACAGCTTCGTCGGTTGGCCGAAGTCCAACTGGTACTCTCTACCAAGTTTGAGCAAACCTCACATTAAAATCTACGATCTCTTCTTATGGATGCCTCTTGGTCGAAGTGAAGTGATGTAGGAGAGAAGTAGGATCAGAAGACTCATTGAAGTTTCCCATCATTTGTCCAGCTAACTGGTCCCATCCTGTAATACTACCGGGTGGTAGAGATATATACCAATATAGGAGTTTTCCTCTCAGGGAAAGAACCAAAAGCTTTACCATAATTTGTTCCTCTGTAATGTCATGGATCACCGCAAGAGATATTATGTCCTGGATATGCTCTATAGTAGTCTTCCCAGTTCCATCGAACGTTGGGATCTTCTTTATGGCAGCAGGCAACACTTGCCCTTGTCCTGCTAGATTCAATTGTGACAAGGAATCCCATGTTGAGCACAACCTGGGCAGCTATGGCTACTGCATTTGTTGTTGTTTTGGTTGTTGCTGCTTTGCCATACTTGCTCCTGGATTTTGAGAAATAGAAATTCTCGAAGCTCCCCATTGATTTCTAATAGGACAACTAATAGGAACGGAGGGACTAGGACGCTTCGATGAGTTGGGAGGATTCGGAGGAAAACTAGATGTTGTGCTCTCAAAAGGTAGGCCTTGTCTGCCAATAGTAGCCTCTTACAAGGATGTTCCACATAACAATGATTAAGGGGTGACCAATCTTGATTGCTCCCCAAAGGCATTAATATCTAGCTCAAAGAACTCGATTTCCTCTTGTAGCACCCTAAAATTGGCGCAGTAAACCTTAGCAATAATTAAAATTACCTTAGTAATAATTCAAAATTAAAATTTTAACCCCGAACCGCCCGTTAACCGCCTGTTAAACCATTTTCCTCATTTTCTATGCCATTTTTAGGATTTGTTGTGACCATTGGATGATATCATCGCCGATCAAACGATATCGTCTCAGATCAGACGATTTCATCTGGACTAGAACGTCTAGACGATTTTGTCCCAAAACTAATTTTTCATAATTAGCTTTTGTTTTAATGGCATCTCTAACCTAGGCAAAAGCGTGTCTGTGCGGTTAGAGACTTCCCCCATTGGAGATCTCCCAAATTGGGATGATCTCCAACCTCCCAACCTCCTTCCTATGCCTATTTAATCTTAGGCCCTCCCCTTGACATTCCCCTGGCTGAATTTTCCTGTAACACGAGTTCTATTTGCATTAGATCATCTTAAATCACCATTTGCCTTTGTATTTTTCCAATTTTGTTTGTAGGAACTTCATTGTTTTTCAGCCGAAGCAAGCTCAGATCGTCGCAGATGATCCTATACAATCTCAGATGATCATGCACCAATTCGGGACGATTTTGACTACAGTCAACACTGGGGGCAATCAGTGCCCTGAGTTTGCATTATTTCTCCACTATCTACTGTTTTGCTTTGCATTAGTTAGACTTGTTACTATTTTGCATCCTGGAGTTCACCCATATAGTTTTAATGTATAATAAAATCATAATTTGTCATTAAATCATTGTGATACACTCATATTTTTGTTTATAAGTATCAGTTTAATATTATTATTGTCATTCTACATCATTGCCCTCTGTTGGAATAGTTGCATTTTTTGTATTTTGTATCTATTTCTCTGATTGCAGGTCTCTGACAAATTCATTAGATCTTAGACGATCTTGTCTAATCGTAGACGATCCTGTCATATCAAAGGCGATCTTGACTACTTCAAAAATTAGAACCTCCATTAGACATCCGGATCAGATATGTATTTTTAATCTAGCTCATTCTCTGTGTTTTCTGTTCAAATCTATTTTCTGTATTCATTTAAATCTGCATTTCATATAGAACAGTTTAGATTCATTTGGCCAAACCTAGGAGTTGAATGATCAAACATAAAAATGAACACATCAAACACCCTCTCAACCTAGGCATGGAAACTACCATTCAAAAGTTTCCTGGTGAACCCACCATTCGTCGAAAAATCACCTTAATACCCCTCCCCAGAGAGGCGGGACCTTCAAAGGGCCTCTCAGTTCGAGGTATTGTCCCATCCTTCTCGCATCCCCCTTCCGAGCGTGGATCCTTTAGCCTAAAGGTAAGGGTGCAGAAAATTTGGAACAATACATTTTGGTGAACCCAACGTGAAACTAAAACCTTTTGAAAAAAAAAACAAAAAACATAGATGCATTTAAAATCATTAGAAAACTACTAAATTGCATATCATGTTTAGATGGTAGCTCCTAAGAAAATACTAGCAGTTACTATAAATGTTGAAAATCAATTAATAGCCATAGAGGTTGATTCTTTGTTTAGAACATCTCAAACATACACAGTCCCGCCTTTGTGGGATGAACTTAATAGGAGACTAGGTATCATTTCATCTAGGTCAACAGAAAATTAACAAATCAAGAGGCTTGTCCTAGATAGAATCTTGGATCCTCATCAACTCATTTTTTATCATGAACTTCAGAGAGCTTGCCATAGGTGGTTAGCTTATAGGAGAGCTCTTGTGTCTTCAAAATTGTTCACCTTCGAGGAATACCTCGAGAACGCAGCCATTATACACCAATTCCTAGGTCGTGTAGAAGATCAAGAGGTCGTTCTTATGGATAGGGAAAGATGTAATAGAGTTCCTAGAGCTGTGTTATATCGAGAGTATTGCCACGAGCTTTATTTCTACCAACCAGAGTCTGAGATAGATAATATCACTATAGCACTTTTTGTCAAATTTTTGAAAGAAAATTTTCAATTTGAAGAAGAACATTTCATGACTCCTGAAGAACCTGAGCCCGTTAATGATATTTATAAATTGTTTATAGAAAACTAGATCATTGCTTTCATTATTTTTATTTCTTACGTTTTGTGTGTTGTTTGTTATCTTTATAATATTGTTATAAAAAAAACAAGAAAAACCAAAAAACATAACAAAACCAAAACATTTTATTTTAAATACTTTAGTAGGTATATAATTAAAATATATACCTCTTAAGCTTGTTGCATATATATATATATATATAAATATATATATTTTCTGAAATCTAAGTTTACACACAATGACTAGACTTAGGAATGGTAAACAAATTGAAGAAGAAGAAGAAGAAGATTGGTTAGGAAAGAAAACAAAAAAATTGAATGCCCTTCCTGAGGATCCAATTCCAGAAGGAGAAACTCTAGAACGACCGGAATATGAGTCAGGTCGAAGAAAATGAACAACAAGAAAATGTTAGAGAGGAAGGATCCTCATCCCCTAGAATGGCTCCGGATGGAACTCATTACTTTTGATAACATAGATCATTTTTGGAAATTCTTCAATAATAATATTGGTGCTCTTAATATGGCGAGTCAGATTGATAGGGGACAAATTAGTGAAACTCAAGCAATCCTAGAAGAAGGATTTAACATGCACACTAATCCCTTGTCCTTCGTTGATCAAGAAAGTGATAAAGTTGGACCATCCAATATGGATATGGCCACTATAATTTAGAACATGCAAAAACAACAGGTTACCCAACCTCCTAAGGAACCTTTTATTGAGCCTAAAATCATTCCCACACAAAAGAGACCTTCATTCACTACTTTATTTTGCCAAACTATTGACCAATATGCTTCAAATAGACAAAAACCTAAAATGAAGTCGAACACCAATTTTCAAAAATCTGGGATACAACATAATACAACTTCAAAACTTCTTCATAACACCCTTCCTACCAACAATTTACACAATAGCAATATAGCATCTAATCTTCATGTCCCTTCATCATATGCTCACCAATCCCATATTAATACCCTACCGAACCAATATGGTGGGCAAACTAGTAATCTAGAAGCCATGGTGAAACAATTAGCTTCCCGCATGGACCAGATGGATCCCTACCGTCCCTCGTATAATTATCGAGAGATGTGTAGTCAGCCTTTGGATCCCATAGTTGTAGCACAACCATACCCTAAAAATTTTCCCATGCCCGTCCTGCCTATATATAAAGGAACTGAAGATCCCATAGAGCATCTTCGCATGTTTAGGATAGCATGTCATGATATATCACATGATGACTTGTTATTACTAAAAATGTTCCTGAAAAGTTTAGGAGGAATGGCATTAGAGTGGTACTACCAATTGCCCACTCATTCTTTAAGAAATTTTGAAGAGACCACTGAATATTTTGTGCATCAATTTAATGCCTACATTGAAAGGCATGTAACCATTAAATATTTGTACAACTTAAAACAAGACAAAGATGAATGTTTTGCTGATTTCTTAGCTAGATGGAGGCAGTTGATAGGAAAATTGCACTTTGTGCTACCTTATAGGGAAATGTTGGACATTTTTATTAATAATTTGCAAGAACAAATATCTTATGAGTTATCAACTACTACCTTAACTACCTTTGATCAGGCTATAGACTTAGCTCGAAGAGTAGAAGATGCTCTCATTAGGAGAGGCCAGCTTAGGAAGAAATATGATGAGAAAACATCTAGAAATCAATATAAAAACAAACAAGTTGTAGGTGACGAAGTCACTGACAGCAAAAATGTTGCTAATATCAATACAACGAAGACAACAGAAAAATTTATATTGAAGCCTCCTGATAAACCTCCTCGAGAGTTTACTAGATTGAATCAACCATTATCAACTATTCTACCCCAATTACTCGAAAGAGGTTTGATTCAATTACCAGCTATCCGGGAACCTGATCCAACCATACCCGAATACAGAGCCAATTTACATTGTGATTTCCATAGAGGGCCTGGACACTCTACCAACTCTTGTAAAAGGTTAAAACATAAAATACAAGATCTGATTGATAATAATGAGATGGAGATGCAAGCCTTCCAACCTAAACAAAATGCTCCTAATAATGCTCAAAATAAAATTCCCCAAAATCAAAATCAAAATGCTAATCAATCATTAGATATATTTCAGCATCCTTTACCAAGACATGGTAAAGAGGTAGCCAATCAAATTGAGCATCATAATGTCCCTCCTCCTACCCGATATATAGGAACTATCAGCATACATTTACCTAATCATGGTTTACAAAAATTTGACACAACTTTATCCATGGTCACGACCAGGCCCCTACATAATATTCAAACATCGGATCTCAGTGATGTAGAATCGGATACTGAAAGTGAAATAGACATCACCTCAAATCAATCGAATAGTTCTAAAAACGAATCAGATCCTATTCAACCTATCATGGATTCTATGGTTCTGGAAGAACCATTTCCTAGAAGAGTTACTACTCGACCCTCTTCTAATCAGTTCCTTCCTAATGAAGAAACTATAAACACTAGACTGAGACCTATTCAACATCCTCAATATAACATTGTAGGTACCATCGAAGTCGTTACTAGACAACAAGCTCAAAATTTTCAACAAGAACCAAATCAGAACGATGGATCAGCCCCATTTGTTTTGAAAAATTCCAATAAAGGGAATCATGCTCCTAATGTTCAATCTAAACCTCCTTATAATATTAATGAGCAATTATCCAATACTATAGCCAGAATTTCCATTTTAGACCTATTAAGATCTTCTCCTACCCATAGAGATGAATTGATGCTTACATTAAGCCAAATGATGGTACCACAAAACATTCAACCTAAAGCCATGACCAATACTATCATCACTAGAGAAGTTGATTGTATTGACTTTCGGGATAAAGATATCCTGCAACATAGTTTACATAAGGATAACCCCTTATATATTACTACCCTAATAGGATATGTAGTAGTCAAAAGGGTCTTGATTGATAATGGTTCATCTCTAAATATTTGCACTTTTGACTTCTACCAAAGATTTGGGTTTAGAAGTGATGAAATGAAGAAAACTGACATGATCATAAAAGCTTTCAATGACGAAACACAAGAAACGTGTGGAGTTATCACCATCCCATTGCAAGTTGGTCCGAGAACCTTAGATACGATTGTGTTTATTATACATTGCCCTACATCATATAATATACTCTTGGGTCGTCCTTGGATCAACGCAATGCGGGCTGTCCCATCAAATTTACACCAATGTGTTAAATTCAAATTTAAAAATTAGTTGGTCACTATCCATGGTGATCCTAGACCCTTTGATATGTGTGCTTTGGCAGAACCTGTTGGAGTTCAATTTTTCCCTGCTCTGTCATCCACACATCCTAATTATTATTTTTCATCTAAACAATCTTCTAAACAAACCACACTAGAACCTCAAAAAGATCTTAAATCCACAACCAATCCTTCATGTTTTGTCCCTATAATTTCAAAACCTATAGACCCATTTATTAACACCTCCACATTATCTACATCTATCATACCTTCCACATATAAAGATATAGGGAATGATCCTTCTACATCTTATGCTCTTTCTGATGAACTCTTACCTAATTTATCTAAAATTCTTATATAAAAAAAAACAAATGCTTCTATGCAAAATTCCATTATCTTAAGTAATTTGTCGCCATCTCCTCGTACTTTGGGCCTCCCACAACCTATGGGAAGTACTTACCAAGTCAGGAGTTGTGCCTTTATTTATAAGGGATATGACTGGAGAAGAATACCCAAGAACATAAAAACTCATCATGAGGGATATGCTCGATGTTATTTTACTAATGAGTATATTAAAGCTAAACCTATAATGCTTAAAATGGGATATAAAGGGAAATGCTTGGGACCTCTCCAAGATGGTATGAAAGAACCCTTTGAGGTAGAACCATGGCCCGCCTGATGTGGTGTGGGCCTATTTCCTAGTAAGGGTCAACCCTTCCCTTTTGAATATGATGATCAACTCATATGTTATCAAGATTATTTGGATGGGCGTGATGATTTGCCTCTAAAAAATTAGCCATTTACATGCAATATGCTATCCATAGCTTATCCTGAAATGATTGCTAAATTCGATGATGAGTTGGAAGATGATATTTTCCATGATGTCTCCGTTGAGGAAATGTTACACAATGATTTTTATTTTGATGGTTCTATACCTACTATAGCCCAGCTTGAGGCCACGACTCCTCAAGATGAATTATCCAATTTAACCTTAAAAGAATTACAAGAATTGGGCGTTTCACTCGCCCCACTTAATTTTGAAAGAGATCTACACATGGAAGTAGAAAATGTCATTAAAGTTAACATTGGAACTGAGGATAATCCCCACATAATCAATATTGGATCAGAATTAAGTCAAGAAAAACAAGAGCAATACATTGCATTCCTTAAATAATATGAAGATGTCTTCGCTTGGACATATGAAGATATGCCAGGTTTAGACCCTTTTGTAGTCATGCATCACCTAGTAGTCCATCCGGATGCTAAACCTGTTAAATAGAAACTTAGAAAAATGCATCCCAAAGTGGCCTTGCTAGTCAAAGGGGAGTTAGAAAAACTCCTAAATGTTGTTTTTATACAAGCTATTGATTATGCTGAATGGATCTTGAATGTAGTTCCAGTCACCAAGAAAGAAGCTACCAAAGTTAGGGTTTGCACAAACTTTAGAGATATTAACGTTGCATGCCCTAAAGATGATTTTCCTCTTCCAAACATGGATCAAATCATTGATTTTACTACTAGAAGTGGAATGATGTCCCTAATGGATGGATTTTCCAGTTATAATCATATCAAGATAGCTCCTGAAAATCAGGCTAAAACAACCTTTATTACCCCCTAGGGTACCTTTTGTTGGAAAGTGATGCCATTCGGCTTAAAGAACGCAGGTGCAACCTATCAACGAGCTATGACTTATATTTTTCATGACATGATGCATGATATCCTACATGATTACGTAGATGATATCATAGCTCGTTCCATCAAAGAAGATGATCATTTAAATGATTTAAGGATAGTGTTTGATCGGTTAAGGGAATATCTTATCCGACTAAATCCTACTAAATGCATATTCGGAGTTAAGTCCAGTAAACTATTAGGGGTTATAGTTTCTTTATGTGGAATAAAAATTGACCCTCTCAAGATTGTGGCTATCACTGATATGCCCACACCTACCAATATATCTGAGTTACAAAGTTTACAAGGTAAGCTTCAAGCTATCTGTCGCTTCATCAATAAGATGGTAGACAAAACCGGTCCCTTTCTTAAGCTTCTCAAGAAGGATGTCCCTTTTAATTGGGATGACGAGTGTAAGGAAGCTTTTTAACTTCTCAAACAATACCTCCTTAACCCACCTGTGCTTTCACCGCCTAGACCTGATCACCTGTTTATCCTGTATATTTTAGCTTCAAATTTTGCTTTAGGAGCTATGTTAGCTCAACTTGATGATGAGAAAAGAGAACGTGCTAATTATTATATTAGCCAAACTTTAATTAGTTATGAAACCCGCTACACAGCATTAGAAAAACTATGTTTAGCAGTCGTATTTTCTACGTAGAAATTACGCCATTAAATGCTCAGTAAGAAAACATATGTCATTGCTAAATATGATCCCTTGCGCTATCTCATGAGTCGACCTTATTTATCGGGTCGCACAACAAAGTGGGTTCTTGCTCTAAGCAAGTTTGAACTCATGTTTATAGGACAAAAGTCTGTTAAGGGTCAAATCATAGCAGATCAATTAGTTGTTGCACACTTAGAGTCTACCCATCCCCTCATCATTGAGTTTCCTGATGAATGCCTTCAATTAGAGGCAGACCATGTTGAACAATGGTCCTGTTGAGTGATATTTTCACCTGGTTGTGAAAACACACTCTTCGATAGGATTCGAGTCCCAAATCCTCTACTTGCAAAGAAATTAAACAATTAACTTCTCCAAGGTCTCCTCTATGTTAACATTTTGCACAAATAATGTTGTTCAATTTGAATGCTGGGAATACCTTAGTGGTTGTAAGTAACTGTTGGTCATCAAATCCGCACAGGAAAGGACTTTCGATGGGTTTGAGTGCCCTAGACCTGCGACCAACATTGAAAGGCTGAGGGGAAGAGATGCCCCTCACACCAATCTCTAGAGAAATGCCATCTCCTATACTAATCTACTTTTGGGGTTTGAGACAAGAGTGCAGGAAAGAAATAAACAGAGTAAGGGTAAGGAAAAGAAATAAAAAAGAGTAAGGGTTAGAGAAAGAAATAAAAAGAGTAAGGGTTAGAAGATGATGATTTAAGGTGGGAGAGAACAGGAAGCATGATTACTCACTAACAACTCGAATAGCAACAAGAAATACCAAGAATAACATGAAAGAAATGGAATGTCGAACTTCCTATGTATCCTCTGGACGGGTTCGCAGGGTTCTCCTTTCCCTCTCGTTGGAATTCAGGATTTAGAGTAACAGCGATTGAGATAAGGGAATAACAGAAACCTCAATCCACCAGGAAGCATAAAGGAAAGCGATAAGGCATTTTTCCTCTCCTATGTATCCTTCAGGGTGAATTTTAGGGGTTCAGTCCTCGATCGCACACTAGATTCAGGATTCAGAGTCTCAGTACGCGAACGAGAAAAGACAAAAGAATTAAGCATAGAAGGCAACATAAAAGAGAGAAATAGAGCACAAAAGTCT
Source organism: Wollemia nobilis (assembly GCA_028583015.1). Classification (NCBI taxonomy): domain Eukaryota; kingdom Viridiplantae; phylum Streptophyta; class Pinopsida; order Araucariales; family Araucariaceae; genus Wollemia; species Wollemia nobilis. Next base: position 1,648,767 of record JAQPPZ010002970.1, on the reverse strand, counting down.
TTAGTATTAAATGCAGGACATCAAGTTATAGTAGCTTTCTAGAAAAAGTTCCCCCCCTTTTACATTGCAAAGCCTGGGTTTTTATAGAGGACCCGACCCTCTGAATCATTATTACAAAAACGGCAGAGTACACCCTCTGGCCTTGAGAAATCGGCTCCTCACTGCTGCTGTGGATGATCTCTCAAATTGGCTACCAAAATTGGTAATGGTAACTGAGTCAGCCAGGGAAATACGCATTAAATGAGACACCTAGGCATCCTTGGATTGCAGGTGCGGTGCTCGAGTGGCGGCCATGCTTGTCGGGCTCTTCTTCACGGGCTAATACTTCGCATCCAATTGCCAAAAATGAGCAACGGGCTTACCGGGCAAGAAAATATGCATTTATGAGGCTCTATGATTGCCTCGGGAAAATTCCCAACTTGGGAAGCATTCTTGGGAAGCACCTTGCTAATTTTTGCTTCGCAAAACTACTTCGGGGGCGTGGAGTGTCGAAGCTGATCTCCCTCTATTCTTTGCTCGTCATTGCAAAATCGTCACTGATGGGTCGGGACAAACACTTCAGGCCGATCTTCTTTTGAAACGACGGTTCGGGGGAGTTTTGGCCGAAGCACTTTCTCGACCTCTACTACTTCGGGTGAAAACTGGCCGAAGTGTATTTTAGAGATACTTCGGGCCCGAAGTAATTTCTTTGCCTTAGCTGATTCGGGCTATCTTTTCTTCTTCGACGAAGTCGCTTGGATGTTGCTTCACAAAAATCTTCACCCGAAGTAGCCGCTAGGAATGTTTCTGGTGCGAAGCATTTCCTTCATACCTTTTTCGATGAAGTTCTCACCTGAAGTGATGATTTGAAGTGCTTCAGGCTCGAAGCTCTTTTCTTTTTCATTTTGTCCACCAGGGGGCTATAGGGGAAATCAAAATTGCTATAACTTATAAAAAAAAGAAAACTTTCAACAAAACAAATATCATACAAAGTTTTAATATTTCTGCCCCTTGGTGGAATGTGACAATATTGTCAACATTCTTGGCGGATCGTGGGGCAATGAGCTCATCTCAGTGGTAGAACCCTCAGCTTTTATCCATTGGGCCAGAGTTACCTCCAGACCCTTCTCTTTGTTCCTTTTCTGGGGGTGCTCCCATAGCTTGTCCTTCCTCTTCCTCTTCTCTCTCCTCTTCCTCCGCTACTGCTTCGGCTTCTCCTATTGCCATTGCTTCTGCTACGTCTTCAGTCGTTGGCAGTGGGGCCAGGCAGACATGGATATCTCTTAAGGTTTGGCGAACCTGAGACCAGATGCTTTTCGTGAACAGCTCCTGATCCTCCAGGGATTTGACCAAAGCGTGGAACCTATCGATCTGCCCAATTTCTACATGCTGGGACCTGGTATGCAGATTTTTTAGGGAAGCGATGATTCTACAGTATTTCAATATGTAATTAGCAACCTGCTTCTCTGTTATTGGTTTGGCCCACTCGTCTATCTCTGAAACGTTGCCTTCAAACTGTTGCCACTTCGGCATGATTTCTTACTTGGCTAAGGGCTTCCCATCATTATCCATGAAGCTCGGGAAGCCTAAGGAGAAGAGGTCCTCAAAGTAGCCCATTGACGCATGCCTCTCACTTTCAAATGCGTCCAATAGGATTTTTGCCTTTTGAGCTTTCTTGGCTATGGAGAAAAAGGTGCGAACTGTGGCCTGGGCCGTTGACCAATCCCTTGCTGTCCGACTCATCGCTGCGAGCTTCAAATCCTGATACCTTACACCTTGGACCTTGAAGGCCAGCTTGAGTTGGGCTCTGACATTCTGAATGACTTCTTCAATGATTGGCCCTCCTTTGACGACGGCAACCTGGGCTTCTATGGTGTAAACTAAAACTGAAAGGGCACTGATAGCCCAAGACCTGAAATTCTTGAGCGTATGTGAGCGAATCTCCTTGATTTTGCTTTTTTCAAGTAGCCCTAGGCCTTCCTTCTCGTGCAGCTAGATATGAGCTTGCAAGATCTTACTTTCAAGCTTCTTGGCACTCAAATCATTTTTGGCCTGCCTTTGTGCTTGATTCTCGACTGTGCACTCCAGCTTTGCTATTTGCAGCTTTAGGGCATGTGCTTCTTTCTGCATCAACTTGCACTGCTCCTCGACCTCTGCCAATTTGGAGCGAGCCCTTGCTAGCTCCTCCTCTAGCTTGATGTTAGCACTCTCAGCTTCGAACCTGCGCTTATTGGCAATGTTGGCATGCGCCTTGAAGGTCTCGATTCCAATGTGCATAGAGGTGTACTCCTTGTCCATGTTCAGATGTTCCAAGTCCTTTTCATTATCCTGATATTCATAGTTTGCTGGAGTCATTTCATCTAGGGGCTTTTGGACTTTGGGTATCTTCTTTACTTTATGCAACTTTCCCCCCTCAAAATCGAAGACGACACATTTCTCAACTTGAGCGAGCAAGCGCCCTTTCTTCTTTCTTGCCTCTTTTAACATTCTCTCTGTGTTCTGTTAGTCTTAGAGGAGTTTTTTGGCCAAGGGGGATTCCCGTATTGAGAACAGCTCAGAATTGAATGCGGCTAGATCTACAACCGAGGGATTGAACAAATATAAGGAGTTGAAGGGGATAGCCTCACCTGAAGGTTCAGCAACAGGGGTGATGGGGGCTTCGACGAGTGGGAGCACATTCTGTACAACGAAGGAATGAGCCTCGGGGTTCGGCACTGGACTAGTAGCTTCACCATGGTTGATGACTGGAGGATTGGCAGTGTGGCTAGGTGAAGTAACTTCAACAAGTTTGTCCTGGATGGAAGACTCAAGGGGAGTAGCTAGGGACACGATGTAAGAAGGTGACTGACCTTGTGGAGGTAGGGTGGACAGGTGAGACCTTTCGACCAGGACCAGGGTAGAATTACGAGCAACCAAAGCATAAGGTGAAGAAAACGTACTTGCATGCCCTCCTGGTAGAGAGGCCATGGTGATCTCCTGGGTGATTGGCCCTTGTTCCTCCTGTTCCTGGGTACTATCGGCTTCCATGACTTCCATGAGTTCCTCTACGTTAATGACATCTATTTTTGGGATCGTTTTGGCACTTGGTGGAGTTCCTCCGTCGTTTGCTTCAGTCGAGCCCGATACTGATTTTTCGGTAGGGGCGCTCGGAGTGCCTGTACGCAATCGTTTTGGGAAATTTGAGGGTGCCTGCATAGGTTCTCGCTCCTTTATTTTCCTCCTCTTGATGGGTTGCTCAGATTCCTCTATCGCTATCTCGAGATCTTCGGATGGCGTCTGTAGTAAAGCTTTTGGTGTGGCCTTGGCTACTTTTTCCTTAGGGACATTATCAGTCCTTCCGAGGCTTTTGCCCGAACTTGGTGTGGCCGGTGGAATGAATTTGGAAAAATACAAGGGTTCCCAAGACCCAATATTGGTCTGATATACAATTGTGAATTCCCTGTCCATTGTTAGAAGCCCGTAAGAATTCATATTTTGGCGATGGACTCTCATAATCCACCATTCTCTTAAGTGCTCCTCGTCCCAGTCTTTCAACTCCTCTTTTAAATTGTCCTTTGCTTTTCTCCAGAAAGTGGAGTCGAGAGTTGGGAATGGGTACTGGTCTAGGTTGAATTCGACCTCCATAGGATAGAAGTCATGCCAAGGAGGCAACGTCCTCATCTCCTCTAAGTGCCACTCTAGGTCCGTACCATTGGGGTTATTCCTCTACTCCAGAATTTCGAGGTGAGGATAGACATGGAAGTTTTTGCTTTTCAAATGATCTCTCATCACCCCCAACGGGTCATAGAGCCACCTCTGTGGTATTTAAAGCAGACAAAATCAGTGAGTTTCTCCTCCAGGTATATGTTCTGCTTCAGGGCAAAGACTTCGATCACTCCCATCTTGAAGGGGAAGTCGCGAAGCGTCGGGGGCATAGAACTCTTCTCTGGAAATGCATTCGGCTAGCGACATCTGCCATGGGTATACCAAAGTATCGCTTGACAAGCCTCCCACCCATGCAATGATAGATAATATATCTGTGTTCTTGAAGGCCTCCAAGGGCAGGGGCATTTTGGGTCGCTTGTCGAAAGAAAGTCTGCTTTTGAGGTTTTCATGCAAAAAGCTTAGGATGAAGGGATTAGAAGTGAACTTATCTGTTTGTTTGCTCAGGCTGACATTGCAAATGGTATAGCCTTTTGGTGGCCTTTGCTGTGGTGCAAACGCTGCCTACACATCCTCCTTCAAAATGGAAAACAATTTTTGACCCGAGGCGTCCAACACCTGCCTAGTTTGTGGTTGATAGTTTTGAGCAATGGCGTATATGAGCTTGGGGTAGTGATGTGTAGGAGGAACTAGATACTAGTATATGTGGGAATAATACACTGTGGCCCTTTTGTTCTCTTTTGAGAGCCTGCTTCGCATGAAGTCGACGGTATACCAAATCTTGGCCACGGTTCTTAAGAGTTTTGGGTCTCTGATTTTCACCCACTTATCGACAAGTGGTTCTATGCTGGGCTCGTCATCGGACTCTTCCCTTCCTTCCATCACTTGTTTTCCTGGGAGTGGGGGAGGATTGACCCTCCTAGGTCTATGTTTCTTTTCTTCCATGGCTCTCACATTTTCTAGGACCGTCATCTCTGGTTCTTTTCCATTCTGAGTGGGGTTCTTCTTTTCCATTGTGAATGATCACAGCAGAATAACTTGTGATGTAGAAGAGTTCAGTGCCTCAAAACAAGGGACGGGATAATCATAGTGAACAACGGAACCTTTGATGCAGAAGCTCTTCGAGGTGACAGAATGTAGACTCGACTCTCACACTTGCAAATGGTTTGTTCTTAACGGGCATCTACATTTTATAGCTTCGAAGAGCAACTTTCGGCATTTATGGCAACCATCGTAATTATTTCGTAGGCCTGACCTGAAAGTATTGCTGTGGCATCTGATTGGCCATATGGCAACGTCGTACATGGGGCTATGCAATTCGGTGATTTGATTTTGTATCAAGAACGTGAATTGCTGCCACCTAGTACTTTAGCATGGCTTTTTGGTTAACGATCTGCCTTGGGATGAGTGTCATTTCTTTCGTATTGAGTTCATCTGCTTCGGCCCCCTTTTGAGGCTGTTGTCGACATGTTCCTCGAGGCACATTCTAAATGTGTCTGCCTCGCATGCGAGGTTCAGCGACATGGAGTTGGCGAAGAAAATACTTCACTGTGAAGTTCTTCTTCGGGCTGATTTTCTTCATTTCGGGGCCGAAGATCCCCTTTGCCATGCTGTTGCTTCGGTTCATGGATACCGTCGATCGAAATCCATTTCATCGAGGAGGGCCTTGCCAAGAATTACTTCAGACAATGCCTTCGGAATTTTCCACGTCCTTGATCTGCATGTGGTTTGGTTCTACAAGGATGAACTGCTTCACGACGAACTTCTCTTCATCGGCTACTTTAGATCGAAATCCCCCGAAGGCGATTTCGATCGTGCTTTGTGAAGCCGAAGCCAGGAATCTAGCTTTTGCGGTCGAAGTGGCGCTTGCTCTCTACAATATTTTGAATAGAGTACAGACAAAGAACTGAAACCCTATATACAAAGACATGCAAATATATATATATATATATATATATATATATATATATATATATATATATATATATATATATATATATATTGAGCACAAACCTCAGTGATTGAAGGTCTTCAGGTGGAGACCATTTACGGATATTGGTAAAACTTGGTCATTCACATCTTTGAGGATGAAGGAATTGGCTGAATTCACTTTTACTATTTCAAACGGTTTGTCCCAGAATGCATCCATTTTTTTCATAATTCCTAGGCTTGGCCTTCCATGAATCCCACCTCCATACCAGGTCTCCTGCTTTGAATGTGTGATAGGATGATTTCCTTTTGAACCATTCTCAGGTGACCTCAGCATGTCATGCAAAGTTCTGGTAGGCATTTTCATGTTCCTCTTCTAGTTGTAGTAGCTGGACCTGGCATTCCTCCATCGGGTTAGCTTCATTTTCTTCTAGCAACTGTAATGTAGGGATATCGATGTGAGTGGGCAGGATGGCCTCCTTGCCGTAGACCAGAGCATAAGGCAAAGTCTTGATTGACCTTTTGAGAGAAACCCAATCGGCCCACAAGGCCCGATCCAGAAGGAGGTGCCAAGTTATTTTTTTTTTTATCGATCAGCTTTCTCAATATCCTCAACAGGGTTTTGTTGGTGGATTCTGCCAATCCATTGCCCTGGGGTTAATAGTTGGAAGACACCTTGTGATATATCCCATACTTGTATAGGAACTCGTTGATCTTTGCACCCATGAAACCAGGACTGCTATCTGTAATAATTGCTTCGGGGATACCGAAGCGGGTAATCAATCCTTCCAGGAAGGTGACAACAGTATCTTGATCGACATGTTTTGTGGGGACTGCCTCGGCCCACCTGGTGAAGTAATCAGTCACAGTCAGAATGAATTTGTGTCTAGCGGAGGAGTTCAGTGATATGGCCCCTACGAAATATAGTCCCCATTGCTAAAAATGGGCTTCCACTTGTATCGGTCGGAGTGGCATCGAAGCATTTCTGCTTCGGCCGGTGAATCTCTGGCATTGCTTGCATGTTCGGCAAACAGAGAAGGCATCAGCAAAGAGTGTGGGCCAATAGTAACCTGCATTGATTATCTTTAGTTCCATTGTTCTTCCAACAAAGTGTCCTCCAAATAGCCCTGAATGAAATTTGCCCAGGATTCTCCTCTTATCATCATATTTTATGCATCTGAGGAGGACGTCGTTGATGTTCCTGAAAAACAGGCCTTCTGGGTGCATAGCGTATCGGGCAGACCACATCCTGAAATGTCTTCGCTACAAAGCATTCAGATGTGAGGGGAATCTACTGGTGCTAAAATATTCCACTATTTTTCCAACCCAATCTTTCTCGGCCTCTTCCTGATTAGCGAGGCATTCTCCTGTTGGCAAGACCTCCGACTAATAGTCTGTTATTTTGGCCGTTGCATTCTTCGCCAGCTCTTGACATAGTGAGCGACCACGAACTAGTTTGGTGGGCTTGATCTCAATATCGAACTCTTGGATTTTGCTTACCCAACTAGCTCTCTTACTTCCTAGTTCCCCTTGAATAATGAAACTACGCACATTGGGGTGAATGACGAAGACTGTGGTTCGACTTTGAGAAATGAACTGTTTGAATTTCCTGAGAGACTTCATTACTGCATGCACTTGACGCTCAATGAAATTGTACTTTTCTTCATGGGGATTTATTATCTGGTTGAGGAACGCAATGGAACGTTCCTCTCCATCTTCCCTCTTTTGTGTCAAGACCGCGGCGTAGCTTTCAGGTTCTCCTATTGCATACAGGATAAAATCTTGACTGTAGTCGGGGTTGATCAAGACCGATGCCTAAACAATTTGGGCCTTGATTTCTTTGAATGCTTTTCTCCTCTCTTATGTCTAGGCAAATTATGTGCCCTTCTTTAAAAGCTCAGACATTAGCTTAACGACCTGGGCGAAGTCTAGGACAAACTTCCTTACGAAGTTAATCTGACTGAAGAAAGATTGAAGGCCCTTTTTATCCACTGGGATTGGGAGTTTCATCAGAGCTTCAGATCTGTCAAGATCCACAGTGAGACCCTTTTCTAAAATTGTGTGTCCCAGCAGCTTTCCTTCGTTGACTATGAATATAGACTTTTTTGGATTGATTGAGATGCCAAAATCTTGGCATTTTTCAAAAATTTGTTGAAGATGTTCTGGGTGGTTCTCTCTCCTTCAAGAGAAGATGGTCATGTCATCCAAATAGATAACAATAACTTTGTTTAGAAGCTCGCCAAAAGCTAGGTCCATCGCCCTCTGGAAAGTAGCTCCCGCATTCGAGAGGCCAAAAGGCATTCGCTGGTAGGCGAATGTGCCCCACTTGGTTGTGAACACGGTCTTATGCTACTCTTCGTCCCTAACCCATATTTGATTATATCCAAAGAAACCATCAAGCAGGGAGAATAGTTGAGCTCCAGCCATCGAATGCAAGATCTGATCGATCTACGGGAGAGGATAGTGGTCCTTGAGGGAAGCATGATTCAGGTTGTGGAATTCCATGCATAACCGGATGTCTCTATTCTTTTTTTTGACAAGGACCAAGTTCACTACCTAGGAAGAATGCTTGATGGGATAAATGATCTTTGCTTCGAGCATTTTTAGTAGTTCGGCCTTCATCAGGACCTCGATCTTTGGATTAATCGGCATTTGCTTCTATCAAAAAGGTTTGGCCCCTTCTTGTAATTCGATTGTATGTTGGATCAGCTGTCGATCATATTCCTTGAGGTCGTGATAAGACCAATCCACGATATCTGGGTACCTCTTACACAAACATCGGATTCACTCTATTTCTTCTGAAGTACAATCGGTCCCGACATTTATTACTTTCCCAAGTTCCAGTTCTAAATCTTGATATTGCTACACACTGATCTGAATCCTATGGGAGAGCGATCAATCATTTTGATCGAAAAGGCTTTCAAGTGTGATCAATCCTTTTGGAACGTGGTTATTCTTCAACTAGACCAATCCTTCATATTCTTCCTCATCAAGGCTTCGGTCTTCGACTGTAGCGGCTTCTTGGATCATGAAATTGACAATTTGTTCATCGTTGTCAAAAACTTGCCAGTGTAAATCTCTGTCCGGGATAGAGGGTTTATAGATCATCCTTACAGCCTTCGGCTTATGCACCATATCATCCACTAGAGAATATCAGGCTGCGATGGATGCTAAGACATCTGCATGTTGATTCTTTTCTCGTGGGATAGACTATAGATTGAGGGATTCAAACTGGTCAAATAGGTCCCATACCCTATTGCGATATGATTTAAGATAGTGCTTCTTTGAAGAGCATATTTTGGTGACCTGGTTGCAAACTAGTTCGGAATCTTCAAAGATTTGAAGATGCCTTATGCCTAACTTGTCAGCTTTCTTGAGTCCCAAGCACAAGGCTTCATACTCTGCTGCATTGTTGGTGCAACTCCATGTCAATCGGTAGCAATATTCCTTTTGCTCATCGGATGGCGAAATCAGAAGGATTCCTGCCCCGGCATCGTTTGTGCATCGGGCACCATCGAAGAACAATTTCCATAGTCCTTGAGCAGAAACCTTCCCCTCCATTTTGGTTGGTTTCTCATACTTGGCGATGGTGTAACACCCCACCTCAGTCTCTATCATGGCATTGAAATCTACCAATGAAAATTCATCTTCACAACATAACTGTGCGAGAGAATCCTGGACTAGATCCACTTGCTCTAGTTCCTCTGCGATCGTATGCACAGGGCCACTGCTCTCTTTCTTGGACATCTTCTGAACCAGGAATGTAGAAGGCTTTTCATTATAGATATTCACCTTCTTCCCTTTTAAGGGGATCTCCATATGAGTGTATTCCATGGACAGATATCCTCCCAGCTTTATCATGAATTCCCTCGACAGGCACATGCTGAAGTAGGGCTCAAGGTCCACGACTACCACCTCTTGTATGACTATGATTTGAGGTGTCTTATGTAGCCGAATAGGAATGTATTTGATGACACCTACAGTATTCACTGGGGTACCATCCAACTGGAGGACTCCATGACTACTTCGTGTGTATTCCATGCCTATTTCCTCGCATACTGCCTTCGACATTAATATCATTGCAGCTCTAGAATCTATCATACAATTATGCACGATATACCCTTCCATTTGTAAGGATAAGTAGAACGGTGGTGGTCTATTTTTCCCCATTATGGACGTGGACAGGGTCTGCACTAAGGCAAGTGGCTTTGCATTCTTTGTATTAATCCTCTTCAAGGATTCTTGCAACAACTCCACTTGTCCAGGAAGTTGCAGAGTATCATACAAACTAATTTTGGCTGGAATCCTCTTCAACTCTTCTACAATGTTGTAGGCTGGGGAGCTATGCACCTTAGGTTCCTTTCTTAGTTCGTACTTGGTGCGATATTGCTATGTTGCTTCGACCCTTTGTCTCTTGGTGAGCGAGGGAAACTTGAGCTTCTCCTTAGCCTGTTCTTTGGTCTCCACCTGAGGTGGTTTGACAATGGCCTTTTGGGCCTTTTCTTTGATTGGAGCTAGTGGGGGAGCTTCGCTCAGGGCCGAAGACGATAGTTGTCCCTTATCAAATCGAGCGTGTACCTTCAAAGGAGCCATCTGAGTAGCATCTACCTCTATCAACCTTTTACCTCCCCTGGTAAGGACCGTGACTGGCTCTTCCTCATCGATAGACAAGTTTTGATCTAATTGTCTGATGATGCTGGCTTGGCCGTCTTGACCGATGCTTGTTAGTGTCTACACATAGTGTTTATGCAACATGCATGTATTTTCCTTGTGAGGATCATTACACGTAGAGCACCAATATACATGATCGGAAGTGCCTGGGGCTTCATCTGTCATAATATTTATTGTCAAAGCTTTTCCTTGATGGACCGCTTGATCTTTGGTAAGTGTAGGCATGGGATAAGACCTTCTTGGTAGAAAATCTTATTGTGCTTTCTTCTTCTTGACAATGGTCATGTCATTGGACAAGGTCTGCATTGTGGTATTTAACGATTACATTTCTTGCAGTATCTTGGCTTGCATATCATCGACCTTGGGAACTGATGGTAACGAAGCCATAGTCGGTATTGGAGGTAGGGCAGGATGTTGGAGGGGTGCTGGCAACATTGGAAATTTTGGAGTGATAGTGGGGGGCATAGTTGAAAGTGTGGGGAAATATATCTGTGGAGCGGTGATCTACGACACAACGGGATTCGGGTTCCAGGATGAGATCGGATATGCAGGGGTTGCAGAAATTTGTGGAACGACTGCGCTTACGTACTGGGCTTGAAGGAACTCGGGGAGTATGGGCATTGGAATTCTTTGAGGGAGTTTACCCACGGCTATGAGGTCCATTTTTGCTTTCTTGGCTAACCCATACAACTCTGGAAAGGTATTGATATTTGAGTACCTTATCATAAGATCGATATCAGGGTTGAAGGCTTGAAGGAAGTAGTACGCTCCGGCTTTGTCAGTTGGGTGAAGTCCAACTAGGACTCTTTGCCAGGTTCGAGTGAACCTAACATTGAAGTCTGCAATCTCTTCTTATGGATGTCTTTGGATTGAAGTGAATTGTTGCAAAAGAGAAGTTGGATCGGCAGACTCGTTGAAGCCTTGCATCAACTGCTCAGCTAACTGGTCCCATCCCGTAATAGTGTCAGATTGCAGAGATCTGTACCAATATAGGAGTTTTCCTCTAAGGGAGAGAACCAAGAGCTTCACCATCACTCGCTCTTCTGTGATATCGTGGATCTCCACCAGGGAAATGATGTCTTGGATATGCTCTAGAGTAGTCTTTTTGATTTCATTGAACGTCTTGAGCTTTTTGATTGCAACAGGTGGAACTTGCCCTTGGCCCGCGAGATTCAACGGTGATGAAGAATTCCATGCTAGAAATAATTTGGGGGGTGGTTGCTGCTACATTTGCTGCTATTGTTGTTGTTGTTGCTATTGCTGGGCCATATTTGTGCCTGGGTTCTATGGAACAGGGGTCCCTGAAGTCCCTCTTGGGTTGCTCGTCGAAATGCCAACGGGAATGGAGGCACTAGGGTGCTTCAGTGAGTTGGGAGGATTCAAAGGAAAACTAGCTGCTGTGCTATTGGAAGTTAGGATATGCTCGTCAACAGCAGCCTCTTACGAGGATGTCCCACGTAAGAGATATTCGGGGGTAACTAACCTAGAGCGTTCCCCAAAGGCATCAATATTAAGCTCAAAGAACTCAATTTCCTCTCCTTTATTCCTAACTCTCCATCTTGTTTGCATGAAGGCACAGGCTTTAGTACTGATCTTTACGACTTGAAGATTCTCGGGTAAAACAGAGTCACCAAATGCTAGGAGTCTCTTAGTAATGAGAGCATTGATTCTCACTACTACTCAGGGGATGAGACTGATCGGATCTCACCGGGAACTTTGTCAGAACTACTGGCTTCGGTGAAGATGGGCTAGAAATTTTTTTAAATATGGGACCTTGCGTCCCACCGAGCGTGCCATAAATTGTTGGTCATCAAATCCGCACAAGAAAGGACTTTCGGTGGGTTTGCATGCCCTGGACCTACGACCAACATTAAAATGCTGAGGGGAAGAGATGCCCCTCATGCTAATCTTCGAAGAAATGTCAGCTCCTATACTAATCTACTTTTAGGGTTTGAGACAAGAGTGCAGGAAATAAATAAACAGAGTAAGGGTAAGGAAAAGAAATAAAAAAGAGTAAGCGTTAGAGAAAGAAATAAAAAGAGTAAGGGTTAGAAGATGATGATTTAAGGTGGGAGAGAATAGGAAGCATGATTACTCGCTAACAACTCAAATAACAGTAAGAAATACCAAGAATAACATGAAAGAAATGGAATGCCAAACTTCCTATGTATCCTCTAGACGGGTTTGCAGGGTTCTCCTTTCCCTCTCGCTAGAATTCAGGATTTAGAGTAACAATGATTGAGATAAGGGAATAACAAAAACCTCAATCCACCAGGCAACATAAAGGAAAGCGACAAGGCGTTTTTCCTCTCCTATGTATCCTTTAGGGTGAATTTTAGGGGTTCAGTCCCCGATCGTACACCGAATTCAGGATTCAGAGTCTCAGTACGCGAACAAGAAAAGACAAAATAATTAAGCACAGAAGGTAGCATAAAAGAGAGAAATAGAGCACAAAAGTCTTTAGTATTAAATGCAGGACATCAAGTTACAACAGCTTTCTAGCAGAAAGTTCCCCCCCCTTTTACATTGCAAAGCCTGGGTTTTTATAGAGGACCCGACCCTCTGAATCATTATTACAAAAATGGAGTACACCCTCAGGTCCTGAGAAATCGACTCCTCGCTACTGCTGCAAATGATCTCTCAAATCAGCTACCAAAACTGGTAATGGTGACCGAGTCAGCCGGGGAAAGATGCATTAAATGAGCCACCTGGGCGTCCTTGGATTGCAGGTGCGGTGCTCGAGTGGCGGCCATGCTTTTCGGGCTCTTCTTCACGGGATAATACTTCGCATCCAATTGCCAAAAATGAGCAGTGGGCTTACTGGGCAAGAAAATATGCATTTATGAGGCTCTCTAATCACCTCGAGAAAATGCCCAACTTGGGAAGCGTTCTTGGGAAGCACCTCGCTGATTTCTACTTCGCAAAACTACTTTGGGGGCGTGGAGTGCCGAAGCCGATCTCCCTCTATTCTTCGCTGCTTCGTTGGCAAAACTGCTTCGCCGATGGGTCGGGACAAACGCTTCGGGCCGATCTTCTTTTGAAACGATGGTTCAGGGGAGTTTTGGCCGAAGCACTTTCTCGACCTCTACTACTTCAGGTGAAAACTGGCCGAAGTGGATTTTAGAAATACTTCGGGCCCGAAGTAATTTCTTTGCCTTAGCTAATTCGGGCTATCTTTTCTTCTTTGATAAAGTCGCTTGGATGCCGCTTCGCAAAACTCTTCACCCGAAGTAGCCACTGGGAATGTTTCAGGTGCGAAGCGTTTCCTTCGTACCTTTTTCGATGAAGTTCTCGCCCGAAGTGATGATTTGAAGCGCTTCGGGCCCGAAGCTATTTTCTTTTTCATTTTGTCCACCAGGGGGCGATAGGGAAAACCAAAATTTCTATAACTTATAAACAAAAGAAAACTTTCAACAAAACAAATATCATACAAAGTTTTAATTTTTCTGCCCCTTGGTGGAATGTGACAATATTGTCAATAGTAACTGTTAACAAGGGGCACTATGGTTTATTTTACTCTGAAATTGCAATGGACTCAAAGTGAATTAATCTTAATGATGAATCTATTTTCGATTTCAAACTTTGGTAGATTTTCAATTGTTTATTTGAATGACAGTAATTAAAAATGCAAAAAAATAAAGAATTGAGAATAAAAAATGCAAAGAGAATGAACTAAACTACATTCAGAGTGCTATGATCCTATCTTGACAAAACCAAAGATAATGAGGTTTTCTGCATACAACCTAACCTATAGAACCTGCAAAACTCGCACAATCCAGATAAGCTAGGTGCTGGTTTCTGGGGTCTTAACTATGGTTTTCAGATTTAGACATTTGCATGAAGCAACCAAGAGAACTTGCATTAAAATTCACCTATAAGCCTAAAATCTGAAAGGGGAAAGATAAACATTCAATTTTGCATGTAGAACATAACTCCTTATTTCTTGCCAATGAGATGCAACTCTCTGTAATTTTGTATTAAAATAATGTTTCAGTTTACAATGACAAAATGTTTCTAGTTTTAACAAAACAAGAACAAGAACAAGAGGAGGAAAAATCTCCAAAAGCAGGCCCAGAATGGATTATTGCCTTTGGCTCTACAACTCTGCTTGGAGCGTTTTCCTCCACTTGTTCTGGTTTTGTCAAAACTGGAAACATTCTGTCATTGTAAACTGATACATTCTTTTTAATACAAAATTACAGAGAGTTGCATCTCATTGGCAAGAAAGAAGGAGTTATTTTCTGCATGCAAGATTGAATGTTTATCTTTCCCCTTTCAGATTTTTAGGCTTATAGGTGAAGTTTAATGCAAGTTCTCTTGGTTGCTTCATGCGAATGTCTAAATCTGAAAACCATAGTTAAGACCCCAGAAACCAGCACCTAGCTTATCTGGATTGTGCGAGTTTTGCAGGTTCAATAGGTTAGGTTGTATGCGAGAAAACCTCATTATCTTCGGTTTTGTCAAAATAGGATCGTAGCACTCTGAATGTATTTTAGTTCATTCTCTTTGCATTTTTATTCTTACTTCTTTATTTTTCTGCATTTTTAATTACTCGTCATTCAAATAAACAATTGAAAATCTACCAAAGTTCGAAATCAAAATAGATTCATCATTAAGATTAATTCACTTTGAGTTCATTGCAATTTCAGAGTAAAATAAACCATAGTGCCCCTTGTTAACAGTTACTTGCAACCACTAAGGTATTCCAAGCATTCAAATTGAACAACATTATTTGTGCAAAATGCTAACATAGCGGAGACCTTGGAGAAGTTACTTGTTTAATTTCTTTGCAAGAGGGGATTTGGAACCCAAATCCTATTGGAGAGTGTGTTTTCACAATTGGGTGAAAATACCACTCAACAGATTGGCGCTAGAAGGAGGGCCGAATTGGTTTACTTTATTTTTATTTTCATACAGAAGTAATGTGTTTTTTATTCGATTTTGAAATTATTCTTTTAAATCTCATTAACGACTAAACCGCAACATTTTTTGTGTTGCAGGTTTTCTTGGAGATATCGAGAGTTTCGTCAGGCAGGCTGGACCCACCGCGCCGTATCGCGACTAGGTCCCAAACAACTGGGGAAACCATATTCCACGACCTTACACTCACTTGTACTCCAAAAAATAAAACCAAGCAAGCTGTAAACCTACCAGATAGCCTTGTCACAAAAGATCTTTCTGCTTTAGGAACATCGAGCGGACCTACACCGGTGGTATCAATTACCACTAGCGTACCTATCATCAGTACCATTTCCACCACTCTTGTAGGGTTGTCCTCATCAATTCTGAGTCAAATGGCCCAACCTCCAGCAGCTCCTTGGTATGGAGCTAATAATATCCCTTTGAATATTGCAGGGGATATCCATGAAATCCCTAAGAACATAGAAATATTCTTGCCCAAATATAAACCAGATGGCCCAAGAACTGTAGAGGAGCATATCCAAGCCTATAGGGATGTTTTGATAAGGTTGCAAGTCCAACATGAAGATGTGGCTTGCAGACTTTTTCCCATGAGCCTAGATCCAGTAGCCTATGAATGGTATATATGCTTGCCTATGGGTTCAATCACTTCATGGACACAAATGGAGAATGCCTTTGTCAATCAGTTTAGGTCACCTTTGGATCCCGCAACCATCTACAATCAATTTATTACATGCAAAAGGGGCCAGGGTGAACCAATCAGAACCTTTAATCAGAGATTCCAAAAATGTTATAATAGAGCAGTTCGGCATTTTGCCATAGACCCCGTAGTAGCTTTACAAATCTATTTTGGGGCATTGGATCCGATGACAACGATGTTTGCCAGGCGAAATCCTCAAGTCACCATGCTCGCCTTAGCTTACAATGAAGCTATGACCATCGAGCAGCAAATGACACCACAGGGCTATGGGTTTCCCCAGATGCCTATGATGGGACAATATGCTCCATATGGTCAAGCTCCCATGGTAAATCAGATCATGGCACCGCAAATGCCAAACATGAATGCTTTCCCATATCAACAACCATATCCACAAGCACCTGCCTATGCACCCATTCCGATCCAACCGATCACATCCATTCCACCCGTTCTCGCATTTTTGCAAAATAGTCAATCGACTATGCAAGGAACCAGCCAGGTTAATTCTCAGGCTATAGTTCCTTTCCCAAATCCAACTCCGATCCAAAGTGTAAATCCATATATGAATCAAATTCCTCAAAATCTGACTCAAATGTTAAATCAAGATCCCACGAATTATGCAAACCCAACGGGAACTAACAATAATGTAGCTCCACCGAAAGAGATTTATTCGGATGTTGAAGAGCTCAAGAAGATAGTTCATAAACTGAGTAATGACATGGTTCAAAAATAGAAGTATGAGTCCCATGCCCCTCACTCAAATCAAAATTTTAACAATAGAGGGAGACATTGGAACACAAAGCCAAACAATGGAGGAGTACCTGCCCCTATTGCCAATCAACTAGATACTTCTGCAGGACCTAGTCAATCCAGTTCCCTTTTGAATCTTTCCGATTTTGCATGGGAAAAGGGGTGCAGATTGCACAATACAAAAGAGCACAATGAGAGGAATTGTCCTGAAATCGCTAGATACACTCATTGTCTCCAAGCCCAAGTAGATGACCTGGAACTTGTGCCAAATGAGGATCCACCCCAACATCAAGATGATAACATTATGGTGGTGGAAACTTTATACCGTCAAGAAGGTGAGAGTGAGGAAGAAGAAGATGAAATTTTGGAACAGGAGGTGCAAGCTTTTCGAGAGTTTAGAAAGGGGAATCACGGATATCATTTGAGAAGTAAATCTAAAGCCCCTAAAACATCATCAACACCACCAAATAACTCTATCCTTCCTCCGGATACTAAGGCAGATAATAATCCTCCTCCTCCACTTAGAAGAGAAATGTCTAATGACACGTAGAAGACAATCAAATTTGAAAAATCAAACTATGACATAGTGGAGGATCTAAAGAAGTCCAAATCAAGCCTTTCGTTCTTAGAAGCGGCCAGATTGCCTGGCCAAAAAGAAGCATTGATAAAGGCTCTGAACTCACCTAATCAAGTGTGGAAGGGAAAGGAAGTTGAGTCCCATTTGATTTTATGAAAGGAGAGATGGGATGTCCCACCATTCTTATTGACTCTGAGAATTGCTGGTAAGAATTTGCATAATTGTTTGGTGGACACGGGTGCCACGAGCAATCTCATGCCTTCAGAGATATGTCAAATGCTAGGTCTACAGCCTGTTTCATCCAAATGCAAGGTTTTGCAATTGGACCGATCTGAGGTAAATGTGGTAGGGACCTTATATGATGTCAAAATTCAACTAAATTCTGAACCCAGGGTCCAACAAGTGGTCGACATTCTGGTTGTTAATATCCCAAGTAGATATGGAATGCTACTTGCAAGGGATTGGATGAAAACTTTGAACGGCTATTTTTCAACCGATTGCTCACATATGTGGCTACCCTGGAAAGGAATCGCGAATCAAATCAGAGTAGAAAATGAACCGAGGCTTAAGGAAATCATAACAGAATTTAATAAGCCAAATGAAGTTCAGTTTTCTGAGCCATAGTTGGGGGTTTATGCATTTGATGTTGAAGAAGCTACCGAAGAGCCTAAAAGGGAAACATTTCATGGTAGCTCTCTTGAGGGAAATAATTTCATATGGTTGCTTAGGTTTGATGGATCCAAATCCAAACAGGGAGCAGGAGCCGGAGTCGAGCTCACTTGCCCGAGAAGTAAACCATTATTGGCTGCCTATAGATTGCAATTTCCTTGCATGAACAACATGGCAGAATATGAAGCATTGATCTTTGGTTTACAACTAGCGTTGAGCAAAAAGGTTAAATGCTTGAAAGTATTGGGAGATTCTGAACTGGTAGTCAAACAGATTAAAGGACAATATACATGCCGCGATAAGAGACTGAGCCTTTATAGAACTAGGGTAATGGACCTCATTGAGGAATTCGAAGCTTTCAATATAGTCCTTATTTCTAGAAAAGGAAATCGCGTAGCAGATTCTCTTGCAGTCATCGCGGGCATGTTAAATCCAGTTGATATAAAAAGGTGTAAAAAGTTCTCCATCGAATTAGTTCCTTGTCCATCGATACCTGATAATGTCAAGAATTTCCAAGTTTTTGAAAATGATAGACACATATTCAAATTTGTCATGAACTCAGGTATTTTTGAAAACCAGGTGATTGATGAGGAGCAAAGATGGCAAGAAGAAGCAGAAAACGAAAGTGAAACTACATGTCAATCCAACAAAATACCTAAAGACATAGTTTCATTGGAGAAAATGTTCGATATGGGATACAAGGCCAGAAAAGAAAAAAAGGTTCCACTCCCCAAAGATGCATGTGATCTAATTAATCTAGGGAGTGCAGACAATCCACGGGAAGTGTACATCGCAAAGGCATGTACAATGGAAGAAAGAGAAAATATAATACATGCACTAAAACACTACGTGGATTGCATTGCTTGGAATTATAACGAATTGAAAACATACAACCAAAACGTCATTACACATACCATCCCTCTAAAGCCGGACTCCAAGCCTTTCAGACAAAGACAACGAGTTGTTAACCCGCTATTGGAGCCCTTAATAGAAAAGGAGGTCAAGAGATTATTGGAAGCAAAGATTATTTTTCCTGTTAGGCACTCAACCTGGGTTGCTAACCTCGTTCCAATAAGAAAGAAGAGCGGAGAGATTAGGCTATGTATAGATTTTTGAAATCTTAACAAGGCCTCTCAAAAGGATAACTATCCATTGCCATCCATTGATGAAATTTTACAAACAATGAATGGATCTGAAATGATGTCTTTTCTTGATGGATATTCTGGATATAACCAAATTCTTATTCATCCCAATGACAGGATGAAAACAGCCTTCACAACCAAATGGGGGACATTTGCCTACAAAAGAATGTCGTTTCAAATGCTGGTGCAACATTTCAACGTGCCATGGACTATGCATTCAAAGGGCTTATAGGCAAGTGTATCATTGTGTATGTGGATGATATTCCAGTATTTTCAAAGAAAAGAGAAGACCATGTCAAGGATTTGAAAAAGGTTCTTCAAAGATGCAGAGAGCATGGAATTTCTTTAAATCCAAAAAAATGCATCTTTGGAGTAACAGAAGGAAAACTACTTGGTCACATCATTTCAAAAGAAGGTATATCCATTGACCCAGAAAGGATAGAAGCTATCCAAAGATTGCCTCTCCCAGGTAGTAAGAAGGAGTTGAGATCTTTCTTCGGGCAAATTAATTTTGTGAGGAAGTTTATTTCAAGCTTCGCTGAGATAGCCAAACCGTTGAACAAGATGCTCAAGAAGGATGTAGATGTCAGATGGAACGAGGAAAGTAGGGTGGCCTTTCAAAACATTAAGGATGCCATTTCCAGAGCCCCTGCCCTCATAAGTCCAAACTATGCTAAACCTTTCTATATTTATGCATTTGCATCAGAACACTCTTTTGCGAGTGTCTTGACCCAAAAAGGTGAGGATAGCGCAGAAAATCCCATAGCATTTTTAAGTGCTCCTTTAAAAGATGCTCAATTGAGGTATTCTATCATCGATAAGCAGATGTACGCACTCTTTAAAACGGTAAAAAAATTTCGACATTACATTGTGCACAACAGAGTTTTTGCCATTGTGCCTGACCCTGCTATCAAAACTATGTTTTTACAGAATGAGCTAGGTGAGAAAAGAGGTAAATGGATTTCTACTATCCAAGAATTTGATCTTGAAATCCAACCCATGAAACTAGTTCGAGGACAGGGACTTGTGAAGACGATTGCTGAGAATAATCCACAAACGACATGCCAATATTCAAATGCAGAATACATTTCTAAAGATGACTGGTATGTTGACATTGTACATTTTCTATTAAATGGTAAGTGCCCATCCAATTTGAATTCCACTCAAAGAAGGGCTTTAAGACTTAAATCTATTAATTATCTGATTAGATCTGGTGTTCTGTACAGGAAAAATCATGAGGGGATCTACTTGAGATGCCTGAATAAAGAAGAAGCTGCCAAGGTTCTGCAAGAATTTCATGGGAAATATGGAACTGGCCATGGTGCGGCAAATGCTACAACGCATCAAATCCTAAGAGCAGGATACTATTGGCCTCACATTTTTAAAGATGCACATGCTCATGTACGATCTTGCCACATTTGTCAAGTAGCGGCCAACAGAGAAAGAAATGCAGCCATGCCATTACAACCTGTAGTTGAGATGAGACCATTTGCACAATGGGGATTAGATTTCATTGGGGTTATTAACCCAAATTCTTCTGATTCCCATAAATTCATACTAACAGCTACAGATTATTGTACAAGGTGGACAGAAGCAGTTCCTACAAAACATGCCACTACAGATGTTGTAATAAAATTCCTTGAGGATCACATCATAACAAGATTCGGAATGCCCGATTCTATCGTTAGTGATAATGGTAAAGCTTTTGTTTCCATGCAATTTGCAGATTGGGCATACGACAATAAAGTGAGTTTAAAATTTGCATCTAATTATTACCCTCAAGGAAATGGTTTGGCCGAATCCTCAAACAAAAATTTGTTGAATATCATTAAGAAATTACTGGAAAGGAACCCTCGAGATTGGCACAACCAGTTAAAGTTTGCTCTTTGGGCAGATAGGACCAGAATAAAAGACTCAATAGGAAATACACCCTATCATTTGGTCTATGGACAAGACCCAATCTTTCCTGCAAACTTGAAGCTGCAAACCCTACATTTCATGCAAGAATACTTGGGAACAGATAACCACACTGAAGCCAGACTAAGTCATTTACTGCACCTCGATGAAAAAAGGGAGGAAGCCATGATTCACATGAGTAAACACCAAGAGGTTGTTAAAATATGGTTTGACAGAAGAGCTAAAATTAAGTCCTTCAGAATTTCAGATTTAGTCTTATTGTGGGATAAAAGACATGAAGAAAAGGGGAATCATCAAAAATTTGATTGTCTTTGGTTAGGCCCTTATCAGATTTCAAAAATTCTAGGGAAAAATACCTTCAGGTTAAGAACTTTAGAAGGGAAGGATCTGACGTTACCAGTTAATGGGCATGTTTTAAAGCACTATTTTAGCCCTTAAGTCGTAGGAGATTGATATTATACTTTTCGGTTTTGGTATGGATTTTCAAATTTTGTTTTGTTTGTTTTAGGATTGCTAGTCTAGTTAGGATTTAAGTTGTGTGTTTGATTTCATTTGACATGTTTGGTTTGTTTATATATAAAAAAAAAGAAAGATAAAAATTGAGATGTCAACTTATGCCTAAGATCAGGAGAATATGAAACATTGGAATTGTGTTGTAGAAAGCTCCACAAGTAACACAAACATTTTAAGTAATATCGTTTGAATCTTGTGATGCATGAAGTTGTCAGTTTTACACATTATGGTAAAGTAGATGATATATTCCCTCCACATTTCAAAAGAAGCAGTGCATTCATATCTCATGTCACATTCCACATTGCATATACATGTCATCTCAGTTACATTTTCATTTCATGTGCAATCATTGAGAAGGTGTCGAATCCTCTTAGGGTTATTACATAACATATATTAAAAGGATCCTAAGGTTGGGAACTGATGCCCAAACTATCTTGAACCAAGCACGTTCTACGCATATTAAAGAGAATCTTGAGCAAAATGGTCAAAACCATACTTGGAAGAAAAGGTGAGGCGAAAGGAATATTTCATGTCTATCCTATCATGCAACATAATCCTTAAAACAATGGTTTTTACCACTCCCATAATGCTTAAAGCCTAAAATCGGAGTAGTAAGGATAGGGTTAAATCCTCATCTCACTTAGGTTGAGGATCCAATTCCCCAAAGCTCTGATTTGACCTTCATGGAGTAGTAAGGATAGGGCATAATTCTCATCTCACCTAGGTTGAGAATCCGATTCCCCAAAGCTTCCATCTTTCATTTTATCATAAAACTTGGATGGGAAGGATCGTACTACATGTCCTCTGCAAAGGATGGGTAGTCATCCCAAAAGTCCAAGAAACAAAAATAAAATTAATATGTTCCATATTTCATTTTATCATCTTGGATTGGAAGGATCGTACTACATGTCCCTAGCAAGGATGGGTAGTCATCCCAAAGGTCCAAGAAATAAAAATATTTTCCATTTTCATCTTAATATTGGATTGGAGGGATCGTACTACATGTCCCTAGCAAGGATGGGTAGTCATCCCAAAGGTCCAAGAAATAAAAAAAAGAGAGAGAAGAGAATGAATGAAGCCAAATCATGGATTATGGGGTTAAGTATGCTCATGCGTGGCAACATGTCTTGTCTAAAAGCAAGACCACTGATTGCTCAAATGGACAGGCTAGCTTGACAGTTTCATCCATAACAGGTTAAATCATTTTGTTCAAGATGAGGTAATGAACTCCAAATCAGAATAGTAAGGATAGGGTTAAATTCCCATCTCGCTTAGGTTGGGAATCCTATTCCCCAAAGTTCTGATTTCACTTACACTTGCACATGGGTTCAAGATGGTAGTGACACATAACCAACTTTGGGATCTAGTAAATTAATTCAGTATACATATATTTGGTCCTAAGAGGGTTTGACAGTTTTAATATGTTTGTTCATGATATTAGAAGGTTTGAGCCTTTGTAAAGTAGGTTGTTATATCTCTAGCATCTTCATCATACATCAAATCCTGCACAAATCATTCATAGCCTTGCATACAAATCATAAGTGAAACTGACAATGGAATGTTGATCAATTTCAAGCGATAGGGAATGAAAACACATTGCACACACCGAGCTGATACTTAATGATTCTGATGTTTCATGTATTTCTGATCTATCGGTATTTGTTTATCTTTTATGTGCTGACGCCTGTATCTAAGCTTGTATATTTTAGGTTGGGTTCTCACCAAAATGCTCAGGAGCATTTGACAGTAGAGTCACCATTTGTTGTGGCTGATCCACAACACACCCCAAAATTGGGGACCCACCTTTTTTGCATGCTTTCAAAGAAGACCGCAGTGGCCCAGATGCTAAAAAATCAAAGGAAGAGCAAAATACAACAAAAGAAAAGTGTCGCGATATCGCGACATGTTGCTCTGTCGCTAGAAATGAAAAGTTGTCACGATATCGTGACGTGTTGCTGCTAAGAAAAGAAAGTGTCACGATATCATGACGTGTTGGCGCTAAGAAAAAGAAAGTGTCACGATATCGTGATATGGTCACGTTTCGGCTAGACAAGCGAAGTGAGTGGAAGAAAGTGTCATGATTTCGTGACATGTCATGTTTCACGGCAAGAGTAACAAAATGAAAAGTGAAAAATGTCACGATTTCATGACATGTCATGTTTTGTGGCATAGAGGAAGACAAAATGAAAAATGTCGCGATATCGCGACATGTCATGAAATCGCGGTCGAAGGCAGCAAGAGAAGAGTCAATGCAAAAGTTGTCGTGATATCGCGACATGTCGCCATTTCGTGACCTAAAGATGAGATGAAGGGTAAAGATAAAAAATGTCATGATATCGCGACATGTCGATTTTTGTGACAGAAAAAGTGGATGGAATGAAAAGTGTCATGATTTCATGAAAAAGTAGGAGATAGGAAAGAGAAAAGCATCATGATTTCATGATAGAAAGTAGTGAGACAGTCTGAAGAAAAGTGTCATGATTTCACGATAGAAAGCGAAGGTACGAAAGAAAAAGTGTCATGATTTCATGATAGAAAGCAGAGATAGAATGAAAAGTGTCATGATTTCATGATAGAAAGCAACGAGATGGTACGAAATAGAAAAAGTGTCATGATTTCATGATAAAAAGCAGTGAGACATCCCGAAAGAGAAAAGCGTCATGATTTCATGATAAAAAGCAGCGAGAGTGGTACGGAATGAAAAAGTGTCATGATTTCGTGACATGTCATGTTTTGGCTAAGTGCAACAAAACACAGTGAAGGAGAAAAACATCATGATTTCATGATAGGTTGCATCCATGCGGCCCTAAGGAGAAACACGTCGTGATATCGTGACATGTCTCATTTTTGTGGTGCTTGAAGATGAATAAAGTTGTGACATAAAAATGTCATGATTTCGTGACATGTCTCATTTTTGTGATGCATGAGGACAAACAAGTTGTAGAGAAAATGTCATGATATCGTGACATGTCTATGTTTTGTGGTAGAGGAGCAAAGCGACATACTATTTTTTGTCGTGATTCGTAAGTTGGCCGTTATGAACATGCAAGGAAGCGCTGAACACATGGCATAAAGGTGTAAGGGTTACAAAACGGTTATAGTTAGCAAGAAGATCAAACGTTTCGACGCTCGAACAAAAGCCAAAAATAATGCAAAGAGGCGGGAAGATGAAACGAAGAGACCTGGGAGATGAAGCGAAGCGTCACAGGGCGAAACAGAGAGCATTGCCAGAAAGTTTAAAAGCAGAAGCACAGATTGGTACAAGGGTTGGAAACCGCTGCGGGCAGAGTTGCAGAGCCAAAGGTGATAAGCCATTCTGGGCCTGCTTTTGGAGCGTTTTCCTCCACTTGTTCTGGTTTTGTCAAAACTGGAAACATTCTGTCATTGTAAACTGATACATTCTTTTTAATACAGAATTACAGAGAGTTGCATCTCATTGGCAAGAAAGAAGGAGTTATTTTCTGCATGCAAGATTGAATGTTTATCTTTCCCCTTTCAGATTTTTAGGCTTATAGGTGAAGTTTAATGCAAGTTCTCTTGGTTGCTTCATGCGAATGTCTAAATCTGAAAACCATAGTTAAGACCCTAGAAACCAGCACCTAGCTTATCTGGATTGTGCGAGTTTTGCAGGTTCAATAGGTTAGGTTGTATGCAGAAAACCTCATTATCTTCGGTTTTGTCAAATAGGATCGTAGCACTCTGAATGTATTTTAGTTCATTCTCTTTGCATTTTATTCTCACTTCTTTATTTTTCTGCATTTTTAATTATCGTCATTCAAATAAACAATTGAAAATCTACCAAAGTTCAAAATCAAAAATAGATTCATCATTAAGATTAATTCACTTTGAGTCCATTGCAATTTCAGAGTAAAATAAACCATAGTGCCCCTTGTTAACAGTTACTTGCAACCACTAAGGTATTCCCAGCATTCAAATTGAACAACATTATTTGTGCAAAATGCTAACATAGCGGAGACCTTGGAGAAGTTACTTGTTTAATTTCTTTGCAAGAGAGGATTTGGGACTCGAATCCTATTGGAGAGTGTGTTTTCACAATCGGGTGAAAATACCACTCAACAGGTCCTTATACTTTGATGGAGCCCGATGCATGAGTGGGGCTGGTGCAGGTATTATTTTGATATCTCCACAAAAACACATTATACCTTTGTCCTTTAAATTAACATTTGCTTGCACCAATAATATTGCTGAATATGAAGCTTTAATCCTTGGATTACGAGCTGCCTTGGCACTAAAAATTAAACATCTGCTAGTTTTTGGTGATTCTCAACTTGTTATAAACCAAATTAATGAATTTTATCAGACTAGAGATGATAAATTGTGCCCATATAAAGCATATGTTTTATAATTAATATCTCTATTTGATCAAGTTACCTTGGAAGCTATTCCTCAAACTAACAATCGTGTGGTTGATGCTATGGCCACAGCTGCATCTCTTCTGCCCTTGGAGTTAGATGACGAATATGCCACCATCATTATTCATCGACTTCAGGAACCCGCTTCAAATAAGTCATGCTAAGAACCTTTGGATGTGTTTCTAATCAATGAAACTACTCCTGAACCTTGGTATATGGATATATTTTATTTTCTTCACAATGGGACTTTCCCTGCCAGTTCTAATAGAAACCAACGTCGGTTATTACATAGACGAGCAAGTCGATTTGTAATAATTGGCAATACTTTATATAGGAGATCTTTTGAAGGTATCCTATTGAGATTTTTGAATTTAGAAGAATCCAGATCAGCTTTGAGTGAAGCCCACGATGGATCTTGTGGAGGACACTTCAGTGGTAATGTCATTTCTAAAAAGCTCCTTAGGATAGGATACTTTTGCCCTACCATGGAGAATGATGCACATGATTATGTGTGCCATTGCAACAAGTTCCGAAAACATGCCGACCTTGTCCATGCCCCTGCACAAGAACTACAGGCTATTTCATCTCCTTGGCCCTTTTCAAAATGGGGCTTAGACATTATTGGCAAAATTAATCATGTGTCATCTGATGGACACAAATTCATCATAACTTCCACTGAGTATTTTACGAAGTGGGTTGAAGCTATACCTTTAGCTTCCTGCACTGGAACACAAGTCTAAATTTATTTTTAATCAAATCAATTGTAGGTTCAGAATTCTTGCAAATCTCATCTCAGACAATGGAACTTGTTTCAAAAATAAATATGTTAAGAAACTATGTCAAAAATATAAGATTCAACATCGTTGGTCCACTCCCTATTATCCTCAGGGTAATGGCCAAGCAGAAGCTTCTAACAAAACCTTAATCAAAATTCTCAAAAAATTGGTCAATAAATTCGGTCGAGATTGGCACATTCAATTATATCCATCTTTATGGGCATATCGCACTAGCGTTCATACTCCCACAGGTACTTCACCTTTTGTTTTGGTTTATGGCACTGAAGCTGTTTTTCCCTTTGAATTAGAAGTTCCTTCTTTGGCTCTACTACTTCAAGATACCAAAGTAGGAGATGAATATCGAGCTGGTAGACTCAGTCAGCTAGAACTCCTATATGAAAAGCACATCAATGCTTTGGAGCATCTTCATGCCTACCAAAACAAGCTTAAAAGATCATATGCTAAGAAAGTTCGTCATCGATCCTTTGAGGTCGGTGACCTTGTTTTAAAAGAAAATAAAAAAAATACTAATGCAACTAAAGACCTTAAAGGTAAATTTGAACCCAACTGGCTTGGACCATATATTATCACTACTAAATTTGAATTGGGAGCATACAAATTATCCACCTTAGATGGTAAAGAACTTAAAGAACCCATGAACATTTTGCATCTTAAACGTTACTATGTGTAAAAAATTGGTCATTTCATCATTGTATATATTTGTTTAAAATATTTCAAAAAACCACTATCTTGTATTTCTTTCAATTTATAAATTCAAAAACACCAAAAACATCCAAATCATCAAAATCTTCAAAAACATATTTTATTTTTCATACCTATCAAATATTGAAGTATTGCAGTTATATTTTTAGTTATTTTGGATAAATTAGCATTTATTTGGAATCCCGCACTTTCACATTCATATGAATAAATATCTTGATTTATTTGGCATGATTACTAATCTCTCTTATATCAAAGTCCACAAAATTCAATTAAATAAAGTTTGAGCACAGAGAATTGATCTTGTTATTTACTTAAACCAAGCATATCCTTTCACCATAAAATGATTATATTTGTAAAGTCCATGCTATGCTACATAGTAGAAGTGGTTTCTTGAGTGAAAAGTTTCCCCTGCTATCCTATCATGCACATGGTCTAGAATCTTTGAGAATTGACAAAAGGACAAGCTCACCCCTACCCAGAATAAAAATCCCTTGCTCTACAGCTAATTCGAGCAAGTATCCCTAGCATAGGAAGAAAAGAAAAGTTCAAGAAAAAGAGAAAAAGAAAAAGGTTATTTCAGAATTATCTCAAATATCAAAGCAAAAGATACGAAAAAGAAAAATACAAAAGAAAAAGAGAAAATAAAAAGCAAAAGCAATAAAATCCTTTCCCTACCCCTTGAAAAGAAAAGAAGGGTTGATGAGCTTGAATCCCTGGAATTCTCAATTATTCGAAAACTGTGAGGTAAGCCCCATAATAGGTGGTTTGTGCCCAACCCGCTTGGCCTTGGGTAACTCCTAGCATGGTGATATGTCTGTCACATTAGCGACCTTATTTTGTATAGACCTATGTCTGCTTATGGATTAGCTAGCTCTTGATAACCCAACTTACATAGTAGTCTGGTACGGTTATATGCATCTAAATCATGGTTAATAAACACTTATTTGGTTAATTCAAATTACTTGTATCAAATTATCTTGCTCAAAACTGGTAAATGTACAAAGCAATTGCACACACATTTGTATTTGAGAGATTTTGTGTATCATTATGATAAATCAAGATCGGAAATGAACTCACATACGCACATGGGATTCCTTATAAATCTAACTTTTGTCTTTAAGATACCTTGAAATATTTTTGCAAATTGTCTGGAATAATTTCATTTTCTTCTCTGAGAACAGTTGTTTAGTATAAATACAACTACATGCATTACCCAAAAAAAAAAAGTCAAAATCATTTTTAAAAACATGCCATAAAGTTACATTTATATATAACTTTTGACTTTCGCGGCGATGGTATAATTCCAAAACCAAAATTGGAATTTTATGCCTAGCGCAAGTCTTCATCTTCATATTTTCTGTTTATTTTCAAAAATTAAAAATCAACCATGCAATAAAACTATTATTTTCTTCTTTGGATTTCGCGATGATGGTATAAGTTTATATCTATAATTCTATGCCTAGTGCAAACCATCGAACTAATTTTATTTCCCATTTATTTCAAATCATAAAAAACATGACTTAAATCATTATGTTACACAATTATGCTTTACAAACAAATGAACACTTATTCTATTTTCATGTCATTATGTTCAAATTTAATATTGCAACCATGGTATAAATTCCTATGGAATTGTTCAAAATTTTATCACACTTAGGAATTTATACCTAGCAAATATCATTTCAAAATATTTCATGCATACTATTTTCATGGAAATCTGAAAAAAAATCATCATCATCATTTGCATCATCACAACAAAGTCTTAAGATAGTCTCTTAAGCACTCTTTTACTTTTAACAATATTTCTATACTAGGATTAGCTTGACGACCTAGCAAGCGGCGACTCCATGAAATGGTCTATAATAGCGACAATGTCCTTTGAAATTATTGTTAGAAGTCCCTTTTATTTTTATCAAATTATCCCACAAACAACCAATTTGTTTACATCAGATCATTTCATTTAAAATTTTAAAAGCATGACATTCAAACCATGATATTTCCAAATGATATAATTACATGAATCATCAAATCAATCACATCAAAATATTAAAGCATCATACAAACACATAAGACAAGTCATATGATACAAAATATCTCATCTATATATATATCAACAATATATACATCATCTCAAAACTGGATCGGTATGCCACAATTTGTACCTCGGCATACTCAATCCTCTATCAAAAATAATAAACACTATGTATCAATTTGTGTAGTACAGTCTATATCAGCTAGCCTCGAGAACCCCTCGAGATCTTAGCCTCATCTCCTCCCTCGCCCTGAGGTGGATGAGTTGGCCCCATCACAATCTGTGTGGTGCTATGAGTCCTGGAATCTGATCGTGATGATGTCCTCGATGACCTCATCATGACAGGCTCTGCAATGGGAGCCAACAACGATAACCTCTACCCCTCTGGCACCATCTAGTAGTATAGTGTTTGATAGAATGTGATTTGGGCAATAGCCCATGCTAGGTCCCAAGTGCTCGCCCCTCCGCTCCGTGCTCTGAGGTGTGTGACCTCATCTTTGAGTTGTGTGGCCTCCTCTCGGTGTCATGCAGCCTCATCCTGCAAGGCCTGCACCTGAGCCTGGAGACAAACAGTCTTCACCCGAAGAGTAGCCATCTCGCTACTCTCTCCTACCTCGACACCCTTGCCCTTATCGGGCGATGGTGGCCTATCTCTCTATGGAGAAGGGGGTCTCTCCTCCCTCCTCTCCTACTACCGTGGCCTCTACTGAGCCTGTGGCCTCCTCTGCTCTCTCCTATCATGACCCTGTGCCACCTCAATGGCCGCCTGGTGCTATCTCCCCATCCGACGCACAACTGCATGAATCGAACCCTGAGCCCTCCTCATCCAAGGAGGGTGGATGCTTGCATACCAGGCATCATAGCCATCAACAACCCTAGCGTCATCACCATCCACTGGCTGGATGGGGGCATCGTCTGCGTCCTCACTCCAAAAGCATTGCATATCTAGAGCCTCATTGACTATAGTGTTATCCCGGACGGTCCGAGAAAACTCGTAGTCCTTGAGAGATGGGATCCCCTACTATAGACCAAACTGCCTCAAAACTTGGTCATAGCGATGGAGCTCCACCTCTCTCCTCTCCATCCTCAGCCAGCAGTTTTTCCTAACACGAGCTAGCTCCTGTCCATCCTTAGCCCACCCTGGATGATCTCTCCAAGGCCTCCAGGTGATCTGGTCGGAGACAAAGTCATCAAGTAGTCTTCGGGACATTAGCAGATCTATCCACCATTGTGACCCTCTCCGAGCCACCAGTAGAAAACTCGGGGCCTCTCCCCATCAATCCCTGTTAGTGGGAGCCCTACCGGCCTCCACATCGTGATGTGCTCCCAGCACCAAACCTGTAGTAGTGATGTCATGACTAGACATCGGCCACCCTTGTATACGACCCCATACAGGATCCTATACAATTGTCATAGTACAAAGCTCCCCCAAGCAAACCTATACCTGTGGTCTCTCATGTCGCAGACCACATTTTTCAATAGCCATGGTAGTCTACATCCACTATGATGGCATAGCAATAGACCACCTACCATCCTAGCCAAAACCTGTGTCAGTCTAGATGCCCCAGGCATCTGGCGTAGTGACTCGATGTTCACTCCGCCCTTCTCCAAGGCGAAGCTCGAATCTTTGCACAGTCGCATCATCACGTGGCCCTGATTGGCCATGAGAGTTATTAGCCGTCCTTGTATGGGGATTATAAAAATCCTCCATACATCCTCCAATGTTGGATTCATCTCCCTTGTCAGTAACCGGAAACAAGAAGAACCCGGATACCACCTCTCTGCTAGGGCTGTCAATAGCCCCATATATGTAGAAACCTATGGCATATCTTCCATGTGTTGCAAGCTGACCTGAGCCAACTAATCTCGCTCTGCTAAGATAGAGTGGCCAAGTCATCCCTTAGCCCATCGTATTTCCATTCCCGACTCTTTAATAATCCTCTCTGCAACATAAACAACAAAACAATAAAAATCATTAATAAAACAGTGATTAAAAATGCAAGTAAAATAAGTTCACTTTCATACAAATGATGATATCGTCCACTATTGGATGATATCGTCTAAAATTTGAGAAAATTTGTCTCCGATTTTGCAAGAGGGAATCATCCCTTATTGGACGAAATCGTCCCCATATCGCCAATTTCACCCTTGGACGAAATCGGCGATATCGAGACGATTTCGGAGAAATCGAGACGATTTCGTCTTGACGACGTCGACGGCCCAAAAATGGCCGCGATGCTCAACAATCATTCAAAATTAATCTAAAAAGCATGAAATTCAAAATTAAAGCATTCTAAATTAATTTTGGACCCTTACCCGTAGCCCGCACCGGACCTCTGTCGATCTGTGCGCTGTCTCGACCATCTTGTCTACAGAGCTCTAGAAACCAGGAAAATGAACAGTAACAATGAATAAGGGTTTTACCCTATTTTTCTTAATTTTATTCAAAAACACTTAAAAACATTTTAACATTTTGATTTTTCATGTTTTTACCTCAAACGTTCTATTTGGGTAAAAACACGGAGGGGGCACCATAGTAAACTGTCGTACGATTTGACCTAGAATCGTCGCCTAAAAATGAAAATAATTTTTGCTTTCTTGTAGATCGATAAGAACTCATCTTTAACGCATTTTTTTCAAAAAATTCGCTAAAGAGGGGGCAAAATGTAGCACCCTAAAATTGACACAGTAAACCTTAGCAATAATTAAAATTACCTTAGTAATAATTCAAAATTCAAATTTTAACCCCGAACCACCTGTTAACCGCCTGTTAAACCACTTTCCTTGTTTTTTGCACCATTTTTAGGATTTGTTGTGACCGTTGGATGATATCGTCATCGATCAGATGATATCGCCTCAGATCGGACGATTTCGTATGGACTAGAACGTCTAGATGATTTTGTCCCAAAACTGATTTTTCATAATTAGCTTCTATTTCAACGACGTCTCTAACCTGGGCAAAAGCATGTCTGCGCGGTTAGAGACTTCCCCCATTGGAGATATCCCAAATTGGGATGATCTCCAACCTCCCAACCTCCTTCCTATGCCTATTTAATATTAGGCCCTCCCCTTGACATTCCCCTGGCTGAATTTTCCTGTAACACGAGTTTTATTTGCATTAGATCATCTTAAATCACCATTTGCCTTTGTATTTTTCCAATTTTGTTTGCAGGAACTTCATTGTTTTTCAGCCGAAGAAATCTCAAATCGTCGCAAACAATCCTGTATAATCTCGGACGATCATGCACCAATTCAGGATGATTTCGACAGTAGTCAACATTGGGGGCAATCAGTGCCCTGAGTTTGCATTCTTTCTCCACTATCTACTGTTTTGCTTTGCATTAGTTAGACTTATTACTATTTTGCATCTTGGAGTTCACCCATATAGTTTTAATGCATAATAAAATCATAATTTGTCATTAAATCATTGTGATACACTCATATTTTTGTTTATAAGTATCAGTTTAATATTATTATTGTCATTCTACATCATTGCCCTCTGTTGGAATAGTTGCATTTTCTATATTTTGTATCTATTTCTCTGATTGCAGGTCTCTGACGAATTCGTCTGACGAATTTGTCAGATCTCAGATGATTTTGTTTGATCGTAGATGATCCTGTCATATCAAAGGCAATCTTGACTGCTTTAAAAATTAGAACCTCCATCAGACATCCGGATCAGATATGGCTTTTTAATCTGGCTCATTCTCTGTGTTTTCTGTTCAAATCTATTTTTTTTATTCATTTAAATCTGCATTTCATATAGAACAGTTTAGATTCATTTGGCCAAACCTAGGAGTTGAATGATCAAACATAAAAATGAACACATCAAACACCCTCTCAACCTAGGCATGGAAACTGCCATTCAAAATTTTCCTGGTGAACCCACCATCCATCGAAAAATCACCTTAATACCCCTCCCCCGAGAGGCGGGACCTTCAAAGGGCATCTCAATCCGAGGTATTGTCCCATCCTTCTCACATCCCCCTTCCAGGTGTCGATCCTTTAGCCTAAAGGTAAGGGTGCAGAAAATTTGGAACGATACACCTCTCCTCTATTCTTAACTCTCCATCTTGTTTGCATGAAGGCATAGACTTTTGACACTGGTCTTTATGACTTAAATATTCTTGGGTAAACAGAGTCGCCAGATGCTAAGAGTCTTTCAGTAATGAGGGCATCGGTCCTCACTACCACTAGTCAAGTGAGACTGACTGGGTCACACCGAGAACTAGTTAGAACTATTGGCCCTGGTGAAGACGGGTTTGACATTAAAATATGGGACCTTGATTGGTTATGGATCTTACTGAGACAGACATAGTCGGTCCCACTGGGCGTACCAAAAACTTTTGGTCATCAAATCTGCCTAGGAAAGGATTTTGGGTGAGTGTATGCGCCCTAGACCTGGACCAACATTGAAATGCCAAAGGGAAGAGATGCCCCCTGTGCCAATATTCGAAGAAATTCCGGATGCTATACTAAACTACTTGGGTGTTTTGAGATAAGGGTGTAGGAAAGAGATCAAAGGAGTAAGGGTTAGAGAAATGAATAAAAAATGTTAAGGGAAGAGAGATTGGTGATTTAAGGTGGGAGAGAACAGGAAGCACGATTGCTAACAAACAACTTGAATGGAAGCAAAGAACACCAAGAATAACTGAAAGAAACGTAATATCGACCTTCCTATGTATCCTCCAGGCGAGTTTTAGGGTACAGTCTCCGATCGCACTTTGGACGCAGAGTTCAGCATCTCAGTATGCAAATGAAGAGAGACAAAAGAAGCAAGCACAGAAGGCAGCATAAAAGAAAACCAGTACGATGTTTTCCCTTCCTATGTATCCTTCAGACGAGTTTCAGGGTACAGCCCCTGATTGCACTCTGGACGTAGAGTTCAGCATCTCAGTATGCAAACGAGGGGAGACAAAAGAAGCAAGCATAGAAGGCAACATAAAATAAAGAAATCGAGCCCTAATATCTTTAGTATTAATCACAGGACATCAAGTTACAACAAATTTCTAGCAGATAGTTCCCCCCATTTCTATTACAATGCCTAGGTTTTTATAGACGACCCGGGCCTTTGAGTCATAATTACACAGTAATGAGAAGTATGCCCTCGAGCCCTGCGAATTCGCCTCCCCGAGGCTCTCGTGATCAAGCTCTCAAATCTGTTACCAAAATTGGCAACCGTGACCAGGTCAACCATGGAAAGGTGCATTGATGAGCCGTCTAGACGTCCTTGATCTCTGGGTGTAGTGCTCGAGTGGCCACCATGCTCGTCGAGCTCTTCATCATGGCTTGATACTTTGTTTTTGATTGCCAAAAATGAGCAGCGAGCTTACCGAGCATGAAAAATTGCATTTATGAGGCACTTGATCACCTCGAGAAAATACCCGGCTTGGAACGTGTGCCCGTGAAGCGCTTTGCTAAGTTTTCATTCACAACTTTGCTTCGCAATGGTTCTAGGCCGAAGCAAAAACTCCTCTTTGGTTTGTACTTCACAAAATTGAGCTTCGCAAAACTGCTTCGGGGGTGGGGGGTGCCGAAGCTTACTCACTTTGCAAAATGGGTCTCTTCATCTTTGTCGCTTCGCTAACTAAATTACTTCATTGACGCCCTCGAGAAATGCTTCACTATGATCCTATTTTGAAACTGTGGTTTGGGAAGATTTCGGCCGAAGCAATTGTCTTCAAAAGACATTGCATCCTTTCACTTCGGGTAGAAGTACTTCACACAAAATTAGCCGAAGCAAATGCTTCGCAATGAGCTTTTGGTGAAGTAAAAATGGTTCGCTAATGGAGGGGCCCGAAGTGAATACTTCGGTAACTTTCTGGCGAAGCACTTTCAATGCTCCTTTGAGTTCTTCTTCGCTGATTTTTAGGTAGAAGTATTTGCTGAAAATGCTTTAGGTGCGAAGTAGTTTCACCCTCTTTTCTTTGTATTTCACTTTGGCACACCGCTTCACAAAAATCTCGCCCAAAGTAGTTTCTGAAAATGCTTCGGGCCCGAAGTAGATTTCTTGCCTTCACTTTTTTTGATGAAGTTGTTCTTTCGAATGCCGCTTTTGTATTCTTCTTCGGCAATACTACTTCGCAAAAACTCTACCTAAAGCAATGCTAGAAATGCTTCGGGTGTGAAGCTCTTTCTTTTTTGAACGCTGCTTCGCTCAACTTCCGCCTGAAGTAGCTGCTGGAAATGCTTCAGGCGTGAAGTAGTTTCATTCTCTTTTCTTTGTATTTTACTTCGACGAAACTACTTCATAAAACTTTCACCCAAAGTAGTGCTGGAAATGCTTTGGGTGCGAAGCTCTTTTTATTTTCCTTTGACGAAGCTCTTTTCTCTAGCTTGTTCGGCAACGAAGTTCTTTATTTTCTACTTTATATACAAAGGGGTGGCATTGGGAGCCAAAATTGTTGCAACTTTTCAAAACAAAAAAGAAAAACTTTACACAACACTGTACAAAATTTATTTTCTTTTTCTACCCCTTGAGAAATGTGACGGGATTGTCAACAAGACCTTCATCTGCAGATGGAGTCACAACTCTAACTTTTGATCAGAAAGAATTTGATAAGAAATATAGCAAGGCAAAAGTACTCATTTTGCTTATTGTTTCTGATGAAGTTCAACCCCATACTACTGATTGTCAAAATAGTAAAGAGGCATGGGATGCCATTAAAACTATATCTGAAGGAAATAATGATTCTACCATTCTATTTCTTCAATATCAATTACATAGTCTAAGCATGAAACAGGGAGAGACAGTTGAATTCTTTCTTTGTAGAGTGTCTAAGTTGAAAGGAAAGTTGAATTCTTTGGGAGAACCTGTTGATGACAAGCTCCTTATCCCAATTGTATTTAGAGCTTTACCTGATTCTTATAGGGTGTTGATCACTTCCCTTCAGGTGTCACAACAAAAAGTTACCTTTTTTTCATTTTGTCAATATGCTTCAAGAAGAAAAGGCACACCAACTTCAGAGAGATGATTCTTCTAACACAACCCTCTATTCCAATAGGAAGGGTTCTAAGAAGAAGGGTAATTTTCAGAAAGGAGGGAACTCTCAAAAATATTCAAAAGGGAAAAAACCTCAACAAACTAAGAGGTATTGCAAAATCTATGATAAAGAGGGCATGATACAAATAGATGTTGGCACAAGACTAAGCAACCAAAATAGAAAGGCCAGAACAAACCATAAAACAAGAACAAGCAACCAAAGGTGAATGGTGTTGTTGAGGAATCTGACTTAGATTCTGAGTGGGCAAACAAGGTGCTCATGACTACCACAACCTCTAAGTAGATGGATCCTATTTGGTATGTCTATTTTGGTGCTAGTAAGCACATGACTAGCAAAAAATCATGGTTTGAGTCTTTTGAGGCCAAAGAGGGCAAACCTATCACTATTGTCGATGATAAAACCTATAAGGTTCAGGGAGAAGGTACAATTTTTGTTACTCTTCTTGATGGCAAGTGTCATATTGAGAAGGTTCTCTATGTTCCAGGATTGGTGAACAACTTGTTGTTAGTCACACAAATTTTGGATAAGGACATGGTTGTAAACTTTAGTGTTGAGGGGTGCAAGAAGTGTCATTCAATTATCAATAGGGGTAAGAACATTGCAACCGCTTCATATAAGCATGGCTTATTTGCCCTAGATGCTATCTCTACTCCAAATGTAATCATGATTGTATCTACAAAGGAGGCAACTTCCCTATGGCACAAGAGATATGGGCATATAAGTTCTGGTTACTTACTTGAGCTAAGTAAGTATGAGATGGTAAAGGGTCTTCCTTCCCTTTCTACCTTATTACCAGTTTGCTTTGATTGCTTGGAAAGAAAGCAGCATAGAGTACCTTCCGAGAGAAGCTCTACAAGAGCAAAGAAACCTCTAGAGTTGGTTCACACCGATCTATGCGATCATTTTACATCCATCAGTTGTGGGGGAAAGAGGTATTTTCAATTATTCATAGATGATTACTCATGAAATATGTGGGCATTCTTTCTCCAACTGAAATCTAAAGCATTTGGATTTTTCCAACAATTCAAGAAATTTGTTGAGAAGGATTCATGGACTTCTATAAAGACCCTCCGCTTAGATCGAGGGGGGAGTTCACCTCTAAATAATTTTTTGCATTCTTTACTAAAAAATGGATCACACAATAGTTAACTATTGCTTATACTCCTTAGCAAAATGGAGTTGCTAAAAGGAGGAATCGTTCAATCATGGAAATGGTTCGTTGCATGCTCACTGGAGCTAGAATTGGGCAAAAATATTGGGTAGAAGCTATCACCATAGTAGTATATCTATTGAATATGGCACCCATAAAGGCCCTAAAAGGAATGACTCCACAAGAAGCATGGAGTGGTAGGAAACCCTCCATTTCTCATCTACGCTTTTTTGGTTGTAAAGCATTCATGCACATACCAAAAGAGAAAATGAAGAAGCTAGATGAGAAAACATTGAAGTGTATTCTTCTTGGGTATGATGAGCACTCTAAGGGTTATCGATTGATTGATCCCTTGACCAAGAATATTCACATCAGTAGAGATGTTGTTTTTGATGAGGCTTTCACATCACAAAACACATCAGATGTATACCTAGATCTTGTGGAAACTAAAGTTGAGAAGTCTCCTTCATCATCAAATATTGGAGGTACTTCTTCATATTCTTCAACACCATAGAAGAATAATCCAAAGTGGTATACAAGTATAATCAGAGACTCCGAGCTATCCACTCCACTAGATTTGACTTTGGATAGGCCTCGTACTCGCAACATGGCTCAATAGGAGAGAGCAGCAGTAGAGACTACTGAGGTTGGTGATCTTTGTCAATATTTTGAGGAACTTTCTATAGATCCAAAGAGAGATATAGAAGATATGGATATTGATGATGACAGGGTGTTTATGTCTTCAATAGACAAACATGAACCTGCTTTAGTGCAATATGCCCTTAGTGAGCCACAATGGAAGGCTGTTATGGATGCAGAGTATAAGTCTCTGATGAAAAACAAAACTTGGAAGCTTGTCAATATGCCATACAAAAAGAAGCCCATAGGATACAAATGGGTGTACAAAGTCAAGTACAAGGTAGATGGGAAAATAGATAAGCATAAGGTCTGACTTGTTGTAAAGGGCTATGCTCAAATAGAAGGCATTGACTACGAGGAAACTTTTACACCTATTGCTCGGATGACAACCATT
This sequence comes from Wollemia nobilis, assembly GCA_028583015.1. Taxonomy (NCBI): domain Eukaryota; kingdom Viridiplantae; phylum Streptophyta; class Pinopsida; order Araucariales; family Araucariaceae; genus Wollemia; species Wollemia nobilis. Next base: position 1,610,270 of record JAQPPZ010002970.1, on the reverse strand, counting down.
CGAGTTCTTTATGCTATGGCAGCACAGTATGGGTGGAAAGTTCACCAAATTGATGTCAAGAGTGCTTTTATAAATGGTGATCTCAAAGAGGAAGTCTACATGACTCAACCTGTAGGATTTGAAGTGGAAGGCCAAGAGCATAAAGTTTACAAATTGGTTAAATCCTTATATGGTTTAAAACAAGCTCCTTGAGCTTGGTATATAAAAATGGATAATCACCTCCTGTAGCATGGATTTAAGAGATGTTTGTCAGATGCAAACCTCTATTTCAAGAAACAAGGTTCTAAGATAGTGTTGCTTGTACTCTATGTTGATGATTTGCTCATTACAGGGAGTTCATAAACTATGATCTCTACTATCAAAAGAGACTTGTGTAAATATTTTGATATGATAGATCTCAGACTTCTCCATTACTGTCTTGGTCTGGAAGTGAACCAAAAGGAGGACTACATTCAAAAAAAATATGCCAAGACACTGTTAGAAAAAAATCGCATGACTGATTGCAAGCCAATGGCAACACTGATGGAATTCGGGCTTTAGTTATTATGATATGATGATTCACCTCAGGTAGATGGTACTCTCTATCGATAGTTGATTGGGAGTCTCATCTATCTGATAAATACTAGGCTAGATATCATATTTGTTGTCAAATATCTTTCGAGGTTCATGCAGGAACCTAAGACTACTCATTGGAAAGCAGAAAAATGAGTTATTCACTATGTTCATGGCACAATGGAATATGGCCTAGAATACAAGAGGAACAACAAATTATTCTTACAGGGATACATAGACTTAGATTATGTTGGGTCATAGGATGATCGTAAATCAACTTCAGGTAATTTGTTTCATCTTGGATCCGGTCCTGTCTCTTGGCACAGCAAGAAGCAACAGGTGGTTGCTATCTCATCAACAGAGGTAGAATATCGTGCTGCACGTGAAGCTGTGTGTGAAGTGATATGGTTGCATCACATTTTGACAAGTATGGGTCTTCCATCAAAATATCCAATACACTTGTTCTACGACAACCAGGGTGTTTTGAACCTTGTTAAGAATCCAGTGCATCATGAGAAAACCAAGCACATTGATACACAATGCCACTTCATTCGAGACAAAGTACCAAGGCACCAAATTCAGCTTTAGTTCATCTCCACCAATGCACAAGTTGCAGATATTTTCACTAAGGCACTTGCACGTGTCAAATTTGAATTTTTTCGTAGCTCTCTATGTATTGCAAAATGATGTAAGCAGGGGGGATGCTAGTATAGCTAGTAGTTATAAGTTTACTCAAATATTGTAATAAGGGGGGATGTTAGCATATTTTAATATTTTATTTGATTTATTATGATCCTAACAATCTTATATTGTTGGACATATTTTAGGCTCGTTGTTATTTATTATAACAATGCCAATTTTTGTCCCGGGTAGTTCGTAACCTCCAGACTATTATTGGCTCCAAATTTTTATTTATATTTGGTCATATGAATAACAATTAGTTCCAATGTTGACACATATATCCAATTAAGAATTCTTCTTGGGTAGCTAACCTAGTTCTAGTGCAGAAGAAAAATGGCGATATCCGATTGTGTATAGACTTTCAAAATCTGAATCAAGCATCACTCAAAGACCACTACCCGCTGCATCAGATTGATCAAATCCTTCATGTGGTGGCAAGAGCACAAAGGTTCTCTCTACTAGATGGATTCTCAGGCTATAACCAGATATGGTTTAAATATGAAGATCAACATAAAACCACATTCACGACCAAGTGGGGCACTTTCGCCTATCAACGGATGCCCTTCGACCTTTCAAATACCGGAGCTACTTTCTAAAGGGCTATGGACCTCAATTTTAGATAACTACTCAATCATGTCATCGTAATCTACTTATATGAAATGACTGTCTTTTCTCATAATTAGGAAGAAGACGACCTGCATTTACAAATTTTTTTTGAAAAATACTGAGTTTGGGGTCTCCATCAACCCCAAAAAGTCAGCCTTTGTGGTGAAATAAGGAAAGTTGCTTGGGCATATTATCTCTAAAAAAGGGATTAACAATTGATCCAGCTCAAGAAGAAGTGCTTCTCCAACTTTCACCTCCCACAAATAGGAAGGCCCTACAGTATTTTTTTGGATAGATAAACTTCATCAGCAAGTTCATCACCGATTTTTCCCAGGTGATAAAACCAATGGCCCAACTCTTGAAAAAGGGCATCGAATTCAAGTGGACTGATGAAAGGAGGTAATATTTTTAGGAGATTAAAGAGTGGATTGGTCAAGCTCATGTCCTTATCAACCCTGACTACTCACGATATTTTATCTTGTGCACAGTTGGAGAGTCTAAGAGTTATGTCGTTGTCTTAACCTAGAAATGTGAAGATGGAGATAAGTGTCTGATCATGTTTCTCAGCTAGATAATTCAGACTCATGAAGAGAAGTTCAATTTAATTGAATGATAGGTGCATGCAATGATGAGGTGTCTCCAAAATTTTAGACACTTCATGTCTTAAAGCAAAATAATCGTGTATGCCATACACCCCAATGTCTGAAGCTTCATCATCCAATGTGAATTGGGGAATAGAAGGGTGGGATGGGTTACTAAAATCTAAGATTTTGATATCAAGATACGACCTACCAAGTTAGTTCGAGGTAGAGCACTCTATTAAGAGTTAGCCAAAAATGTTGTGGCTGAAGCTATGATTCCAGACTCAGATAGCCTAAATTTTGATAGCAACTTGGCTATCCCATCCACTAGCGATTCAGATTGGACAAAAGACCTGATAAAATATTTTGATAGAATTTGATGCCCCTCGCACTTCGACGCTTCACAAAGAAGAAGATTACGCCTATAAGCTAACACATATGCCCCGACACCCAATGGGTATTTTTATCAGAATATTGATGGAGTCCTTTTAATATGCATTAAAGAGTCCAAAAAGGAAAAGATCCTAGAATAGTTTCACTCTGGAGTTTTAGGAGGGCATTTTGCTAGTAGATCGATGGTGCTAAAAATCATCAAAGTAGGTTACTATTGGCCCACTCTCTTTTTGGATGCCTTCAAAACCATCTAGTGCTGTGACAGTTGCCAGTGCTACTCAGGAAGGGTTAGGAATGCATCACTTCCTCTTCACCCCATTCAGGTGGAGACTCCATTCCAACAGTGGGGTTTGGACTTCATTGGGATCATCAATCTCAATTCTTCTACCAGCCACAAATATATCTTGACTACTACAAACTACTTCGCCAGCTGGTTAGAAGCAATTCTGACCAAAGAGGTGAGCCATGAAGTGGTCATCTCCTTCCTCAAAGGTCTGATCACTCGATTTGAAATCTCAAAATCCATCGTCTTATACAATGGTTCTCATTTCACTGGTGTAAATATTTGTGAATTCATGGTCAGGTATGGAATCTATTTAAAAAATTCATCTAACTATTATCTGTAGGGAAATGGGTTATTTGAATCCACGAACAAGAACCTATTGCAAATTTTTAAGAAATCCTTGTAGAAAAATAAAATAAGCTAGCACATACTCTTGAATCAGTCCTTGTGGGCTGATCGAATTTCCATCAAGTGGTCTATCTAGACTTCACCTTATTAATTTGTGTATGGCAAAGATGCAATCTTACCTACACACATCGAACTACCAGGCTTACAGCTTCTTAAATGGCTTGACATTGAAGGAGGCCATTTTAGTCTAATGGATGTAAGGCTAGCACAATTGGTGGAGTTAGAAGAAGAAAGAGAAAAGGTGTATGAAGTCTTCACCAAGCATACCAAAACCACCAAGAGCTAGTTCAGAAAGAGAACTTTCGACTGGGATTTCAGCATTAGGGATTTAGTTTTGAAGTAGAACATGAAGAAATCAAAAATGGAAAACCACAAAAAATTTGATGTCTTTTGGGAGGGTCCGTTCTGGGTCTCTGCAATTCATCAGATAAATTCATTCACGCTAGAAGACATGGAAGGTAGCATGCTCCTGATTCTAGTGAATGGTTATTTATTGAAAGTTTACTACCCACCAAGGCCCGACACTCTTCTCTAGCTGATCAGGTATTTCTCATATGTAGTCCCTTTTGTTTGTATAGTAGGTTAGTGTTTTCTTTCCCTAAGCTTAGTTGAAAAATAAAAGGAAGGATTTTCTTCAAGAATACCTTTACTGAGGCCTTTGGAAGCCAGGATGAGGTAGGCCGAGAGGTTTTTCAGAGGTCTAAAGAAGTTTCTTCAAGAAAGCTTTTATTGGGCTTTTGCAGCCAGGATGAGATAGTTAGAAATAAAATCTCACCCGATAGGCCGAGAGGTTTGTCTGGGGATAATCCGTCACTCACTTTTAAGTGAGATATTGATTTCTCAAAAAAAAAAGGAGAGTGCTCCAAAGGCAAAGCATTCTACAAGGGAGCGCTTTACCCAAAGCTGGATCTGTTAGAGCCAAATTGATAAGAAAGAAATTAACTACCATTAAATATTGTTGGTAGGGTTCCAAGGCCAATGATCAATAATAGGAATGTGAACGGGGTTCCAAGGGGCAGCACCCCTATTGTGCGACGAGAAGATTTTTTTTAGAAATTTAACTATATTTCTTGGAAATTTAACTAAGGTTTGAACTATTTATCCATTTTTTGCTGTTATTATTTGTCTTTACATAGGTTGTGTATTGTTTATACATGGTAAATTTCCAAGACGAGATCTCCACAAGGAGAGCTCTCCAAAGGCAAAGCATTCCACAAGGGAGTGCTTTACCCAAATTTAGAGTGCTCCAAAGGCAAAGCATTACACAAGGGAGTGCTTTACCCAAACCCAGAGCACCCCATAAGGAGAGCACTCCAAATGCAAAGCATTCCCCAAGGGATCGCTTTGCCCAAAGCCAAAGCGCTCCACATGGAGAGTGCTCCAAAGTCAAAGCATTCCATAAGGGAGCGCTTTGCCCAAAATCAGAGCACTCCACATGGAGAGCACTCCAAATGCAAAGTATTCCACAAGGGAGCACTTTACCCAAAGCCAGAGCACTCCACATGGAGAGCGCTCCAAAGGTAAAGTGTTCCATAAGGGAGCACTTTTCCCAAGAGGAAGAAATAAATAAATAAATATTTGTGGGTGCTTCATTGGGATTCACTCCCATTTTGAGCTATTTTTAAATTTTTTCCTTAGTATAATCTTATTTCCTCGTTGTCCTCCCCTTTTAATGTTTTAAATTTTGGTTGTCTACTCTGATTTTGCCAAGTGTTCGGGAGGATTTTGTGCATCATGAAAGGTCATTTTCAAAACCCTAGGTTGGCATGAGTTTTAAAATATAAGGGGTCATACGCCCCATCAAATCAAAACATTCCTCATCCTCCATCAACCAAAATTGACCTTTTTTCAAATCTATAGACACCCTTCCTAGCTAATGATAGTGTGCCTCGTGGAAATGTCCTTGTCCACTACAATTATTTAGTTTTTTTAAGAAAAATCCACTTGCACGAAGAAAATCGAAGACACCCGATTGCATGCACGTTCACCCTGACATTAACTATGGGTGGCCTGCATTAAAGGTGGTGTTTCCAAGCAATGGAATTATAAAAACATAGTATTTTCAGGCATTTTCAAGCTCATTTACAAATATCTTCACTGTAACACATAAACCAGAAAATCTTCTGAAGCACTCAGCCACCATGGGTAAGAAAGAAAAGGCAATAACAGAGGAGAAAATAATTGAAGAAATGACAAAAGAGAAGAAGCATAAGAAAAAGGTCCCAAGAGATAAAAAATCAAAAAATGAAGCTGCATCAGCAGAACCATCAGATTTGAAAAATCTCTGGAGGAAGAAGAAAAATAAAAAAATAAAAAGAGCTGGTGCCTTGGAAAAACCCTTTCCTCCGCTATAAATACTGTGTGGTTGTTGGCATTTAATCTACCATGGTGGACGGTAGGTGGATGATGGCACCAAGATGGACAATAGAAAATGACGATAGATGATGAGAGAGAGAATTTAATTTTAAATTATCTTCCTATTCCTAATATTTCCCTATTTTCTCTCCCTATTTCTCACTTTCCTAATTATAGCTTTTCCCTAAGCTATTTAAGCATGTAACCTGGGTTTAATTTGATTAATTCTAAAACTTAGCATTTTTTAGTTTGGTATCAGAGTTGGCATGAGGGTTAGGGTTTATTAAGCATCTGACATGATCATGGATCGAGGAGGGCCTACAGGCATGCATCCCGAGCAGTAGCCCTAGGCACGCATCTCAAGGAGGGCCCTTAGGCAAGCATCTTGAGGAGCTGAGGAGCAACTTGTAGAGGAGCTAATGTAGCTAGTATAGCATCCTCAAGCATAGATACTGAGGAGCTAATGTAGAGTAGATCATGGCCCGTAGCATGAGGACCAAGGAGTGGATTGGATAGAGATACAGTTCCTGAGGAGCAGACATCATCACATGAAGATCGAGGACCTGATGTGGTGGACGATTGAGGATCCAGATAGTAGATATGACCTGATTGGCAATACGATTCTTGATGAGGACATGTGGTGGACACTAGACCTAGAAAAAACATGGTGACAAGCCACTGGACTGGAGGTAGACAAGTGGTGGATGGAGAAGCTGACTAGAAAGCTGATGTGGTGACGCTGACTAGATAGGGTGACATGGTGACACTAACTGGACAGAGTGATGTGGTGAGTGACGTGGAAAGGGGGTAGACGTGGCATGTCTGGATAGGCCAGGGGAGATGGCAAAAGGAAGGTGGGTGATTTCCCAAAGGCAATTGAATAATTACCCACGCCTTCCCTCTTATAAAGCACACAAGGTCTTTCGGCCTTGTGCATGTGGGATAATTATCCCAAAGTCTTTTGAAGCCTTTTCTTTTTTTTTGTCTTCCCCATCATGGAGGAGACAATAAAGCACGGGAGGTTCTTTTACTCACCATCGAAAGTGGTAGTCGGGGTGGTTCGAAGGTAGGTGCTAAGGCCCTCTCCAACCGCAATGTCGCGGGTTCAATCCTCGTGGGCGCATTGACGAGGTATTTTTTTAATTTTTTTTATTATTTACTTTTTTTTACAGCTTTTTAATATTTTATTTAATAATTTAAATTTATTTGTTTTAAAATCATTTATTTGGTTGTTATTTGCAGTTTGTGGGCTGTTTCTGACACTATTGTATACTCTTAACCACAATGGTTAATGTATTCGTTTACGGGGTGTGCTAATCCCACCCACCCTTTTTTGTATGATTAAACATTACTTTATTAATATAATGGCTTTTTCATCCAAAAAAAAATTGATTCTAAACAAATTTTTATTATTAAATAAAAATATTTTTAAACTTTCTTTAAAATTTTGTAAATTAAAAAAAAAACTTGTTTATTTTGAAAAAAAATGAAAATATTGCCTAAGGGGAAATTTTTGTAATAGCCTAAGAGGCTTTAAAGAGGGAAATTTTTTGCATCCAAGGGGGAATAGTTTTTGTTGCTATTAATGATAAGGTCAACCGGATGCTATCATGCCCTTTGTTCTCTTTTAGTAAGAGAAAACCTTGAATACTTTGATGAAAAAGTTCGAACATATGGACTGAATACTGTATTCAGTCAACTACAAAATATTGTAATAGCCCAACAAAGAGCACCAGGTGCAGGATATGACGCTGATTCAAAATACAATTCCTTTGGTAGCAGATTTGAGGAGTCATAATATGTAGGAGTTGCACCATAGGAGCTAGATAATACTCATATTTGTAATAGTGACTCAGTTGAAATACTGGAGCCAGAACCATATTCACCCGAAATCATTCTTATCAGTGACAATGGTGATTTAGTTGCTAAAAAATTTGTCAATCTAGTGATAGGAGAACCTCTATAGGTAGAACAAGATATCTACGAGAGAGTAGATCATGTTAGATTTTATTTAAATCTGTAATTATTTCTTTGAAAAAGCATAGTGCTTTGATTGTAATTGAGAAATAAAAAGTGTGTTTCTAGTTTATTTTCAAAAGCTATGGCATCCAATAATAATCTACCCATTCTAGAATTTAATGGGTTTGATTATGAGTATTGGTCCATCAAGATGAGGACCTTACTCATAGGCAAGGGACTATGGGATATAATTTAATAAGGTTACACAAAACCTTCAAATTGGACCACTTTAAGTTCAACCGATAAGAAGACAAAGAAATATGCCCAAAATAGCAATTCTTCTACTCTCTATCATCTCCAAGCAGCATTGTAGAAAAGCATATTCTCAAGGATTTCCTCTTGTTTAACTGCCCAAGATGCATGGAAAACCTTGAAAGAAGGTTTCCAAGGAAGCGATCAGGTGAAGCAAGTAAGGCTTCAAATCCTAAAATTATTTTTTGATAATCTCAAAATTAATGAAGATGAGAAATTTGGAGACTACTGCATAAGAGTCAAAGCAGTTGTCAACAAGATGGAAACTCTTGGTGAAGAAGTCAAACCTAAAGATATTGTGAGGAAAGTGTTGAGAACACTTCTTCATAAATGGAACCACATTGTAATCATCATTGAAGAATCAAAAGACCTTTCCACTCTAACTTTTAATGCACTAATCGGTTCATTAATGTCTCATGAAGAGAGATTATAAGAGTCTACTTCAAAGAGCTATGGAGGCGATGATAAAGCTTTCTCATCCAATGAGGGTGCAAGAAGATGCCAAGGCAGAGGACAAAGAAGAGGCAGAGGATGGATTATATCAAGAGGTGACAACCAAATTAGAGGTGGCAATCAAAATAGAGGTGGAAATCAAGGAAGAGGTGGCAATCAAGGAAGAAGTGGCAATCAAGGAAGAGGAGGTGACAAAACAAAGAAAGCTTGTTTCAACTATGGCAAGCCTGGTCATTTTGCTTGAGACTATTGGTCCAAGACTTCTCAAGGAGGCAGCGGTCAATATGGAAACTATGGTGAAGAAGAAGGAACATAAAATCTATTTCTTTCTTATAGAAAATCAGATCAAAATCTTACTGACACTTGGAATTTAGATATTGGTTGTTCCAATCACATGAGTGGAAAAGAAGAACTCTTTGCTACAATGTATTCCACCTACAAATCCTGAATCAAGTTGGGAGATGATAAATCTTTGCAAGTTGAAGGAATTGGAGCCATGGCGATTCCAACAAAAGAAGGCATCAAAAAGGTACATGACATCTACTAGACCCCCAAACTCCAACATAATTTGCTTAGTGTTGGACAAGTGATGGAGAAAAATTATAGAATTGTTTTTGATGAAGAAAAATGTGTAATTTTTGATAATAAAAATTGTAATAGAGTCATTACACAAGTGCCAATGACCAATAATAGGTTGTTTTCCCTTAAGTTTGTGGAACCAGGGGGGCTCAACTTGCTAGTATTGATATAGCAAATCCAAGTGTGCTTTGGCACTTGAGATATGGTCACCTAAATTCTGCTAGCTTGAAATTGTTAACTTCTCAAGCTATGGTATGTGGACTTCCTAAAATTGATGAAAAAAAGGAGGTCTATGAAGGATGTGCTTTGGGAAAGCACTCAAGATCCAAGTTTCCAAAAGGACAAGCATGGAGGGCCAGCCATCCACTTCAACTAGTGCATTCGAACATTTGTGGTCCAATGTAGACAAAAAGCATAGGTAATAATTTATATTTTCTCACTTTTATAGATGATTTCTCTAGGATGTGTTGGATATATTTCTTGAAAACCAAAGATGAAGCTTTTTACTGCTTCATGGATTTCAAGAATAATGTAGAGAAACAAAGTGAGTTCATTGTAAAATGTCTAAGGACAGATCAAGGAGGAGAGTACTCTTCAAAGGCATTTCTAAAATATTGTAAAGAATATGGGATAAAGAGGTAATTCACCATTGCCTATACACCACAACAGAATGGTGTGGTAGAAAGAAATAACTGCACCATAGTAGAAATGGTAAGATCGATGCTTCAATCTAAGAATCTCGGTAACATGTATTGGACTAATGCTGTTAGAATTAGTGTTTACATTTTAAATAAGAGTCCTACTTCTAGTCTAGATGCGATCACTCCTTATGAAGTATGGAATGGCAAAAAGCCAAATGTAAAACACTTTAAGTTTTTTGGTTCTCTTGCTTATGCCCACATTCCTAATGATAAAAGAAATAAACTTGACCCCAAGAGTAAAGCATGTATTTTTGTAGGATATTGTGACTCTACCAAAGCATATAGACTCTACAATCCCAAAACACATAAAATTGTAGTTTCCAGGGATGTGATTTTTGATGAAGGTGGAGAATGGGGTCATCAAAAGTCTTTGTTGATGATGAATATCATGATGCAAGTTCTTCTCAAGTACATTAGGTGCAGCCCAAAAAGAGTAAAGGAACTCCTCCTCCAAGCCCAAGTATGAGTACTACTCTGAGTACATCAGTAGCTACTCCAAGTCCTTTTCCATAATTATTAGTAAGTTATTAACCTATGGATATTGATTCTCCATAAAGAGGTAAAATAAAACTATAGCACCATCCAAATTTTCAAATGTCAGATAAAAATTTCTAGAAAAAGATATACTAGGAGTCAAGCTAGTGAAATGAATGTAGTTTTAAAAAAACTTGAAAATCTGCATATGTATGGAGATGATGACTCCCAAGATCCTAAGGGAGATGTAGTCAATTATGCTTTAATGACTAGTGCACATCTAGATCCATCTAGCTATGAGAAAGCATGCACTCATGATATATGGCAGCAAGCCATGGAAGAGGAAATCACCTCTATAAAAAATAATGATACTTGGGAGCTAGTTAAGCTTCCTAAAGGAAAAAAATGTGTTGGATGCAAATGGGTCTACAAGACCAAATTCAATTCTGATGGAAGCATTGAAAGATACAAGGCAAGACTTGTAGCAAAAGGATTTACTCAAAAATATGGCATTCATTATGAGGAGACCTTTACTCCTGTTGTCAGACAGGAAACTATCATATCAGTACTTTCCTTGGCTTCCCATAAAGGGTGGAAAATTCAACACATGGATGTAAAAAGTGCCTTTCTAAATGGGTACTTAGATGAAGAGGTTTATGTCTAACAACCTCAAGGTTTTAAAGAACAAGGTAAGGAGAACCTTGTTTACAAACTGAAAAAATCACTATATGACCTCAAGCAAGCACCAAGAGCATGGCACTCTTGCATTGATATCTACTTCAAGGAGTATGGATTCACTCAAAGCAAAAGTGAACCTACTCTCTACTACCTAAAGCAATGTAAATATATTCTCATAGTTTGTTTATATATGGATGATCTAATATTTATGGATAGTAATGATAAGATGAATAAGGAGTTCAAACACTCCATGATGAAACAATTTGAGATGAAAGATCTAGGATTAATGCATTACTTCATAGGTATGGAAGTACATTAGAAAGATAGAGGTATCTTCATATGTCAACACAAATATGCTCAAGATATGATTAAAAAATTTTCCATGGAGCAATACAAATCTGTTGCAACTCCAACGGGTCATGGGATCCAATTGAGTAAATATGATGGATCACCAAAGGTTGACATGACCACTTACAGGAGCATGGTTGGGAGTTTGATGTTTCTCACCAACACAAGACCTGATATTTAGTATGTTGTTTCTATTGTTTCAAGGTTTTTTTTTTTTTCTAAGTAAAATATTTATATTGCAAAAAAAATGTTTTAAGGATCCCTGAACCTATTTACATAAGCAACAAAAAAGTAGTGCCATGCTGGAAGGAAGACTGAGGACCCCAGTAGAAGACCATATTAGTAAAGGTCATGGAAGAGGACACAGCCTCAGCCTTAGACGTACTAGAGACAACCCTATAGACCCAAAAGCGAGAACACAACCTCATGCCATAAGCTGAAACCAAAACCCAAACTTAGATAGAAGGATAATCCTGAAATAAGAAAATACATAAATGTAGGACATACATTAACAAGAAAAACCTAAAGACCAGTAATACTTAGGCTCCACGCAGGGAAGCGATGAGGGTAGAAAAACGTAAACAAAAAGGAACAAAGGGAGCAGGGTGAGATAGAGGAATTCATTCCTCAACCTCAACTTTTTCTTCTTCCTTATCATCCTCTTAAGCTATTTCCTTAGGTTCATCATCCTTGGGTTCAGTCTTGATAGTCACCAAGGTTGGTTCAGTAGTAGCAATGTCAACTTGAGTAATCTGATCAGTGTAGAATAGCTTGTGGAGCCCCTCCCTAATGTCCATAGTACAATTCATCATGCAATTCATCATTACCATAGTAGAGGCAATAATGTAATCCTTAAGCTTATTGTTCTCCTCATTGTCATATCTGATATCAATCACCTTACTCTTGGAAGCCAGGTTCTAAATTCGTATCAAATTTCTCACCGGTTCCTCACTGCTATCAAACGTAATGCTTTTCCTCACCTTCAATTTGGAAAGGGCTTCAGTTGCCTTTTTATTATTTTTCACTTTGGACAGACGTTCGATAGGGGAATTCTTTTTGGTAGGGCTTCTAGGGTTTGGGTTAGCCTTAAGACTATTGGCAATGATATAAGTGTAAATAACCTTAAACATACCTTGATTTCGGGGAAGGTTGTGGTTCTTCTTGTATCTACAGGAGGAAATTTAGTGGTTCATGGAGTTTAGGAAGAAGATATGAATGCCCAAGGGTTTTAATTACCTGAAATGGTTGACAAAGGCCAAATGATAGGTTTTCATGGGTTTATCAGGGTCATTGACGCAAATGAACTCCATAATGGGTTTCATGACAGCATTTTAGGGTATGGATAGGTCACTTCTGAAAAGGCAAGAACCCTTGACTTTCTTAATGATTTTTTCATTTCCTTTGAAATGGTCCAACTCAACTTCCCAATTATGCTTATGGCGATGGATAGAAGGACCACCTTTGGTAGGTTTACCATTATGGTGAAGAACACAAGCTTATACTGAGAGGGGGGGTGAACAGTATAAGACCTCTTTTTACTTTTTCCTTTATACTTCAAAACAGTAAAGCAATATACCCAAAGCAATATCAAAGCAATGCACAATATCATCCACAAAGTGACACCAATTTTAACGTGGTTCACCCATAATGGCTGAGCTACATCCACAAAACTTTTCTCTAAAAGTTATCTCAAAGTTCTTTGGGAATCCTTCCCAATTACAATGTTTATGAGCCTCGGCCCAAAGGAGATACCTTCCCCCAATCAAAATTTATGAGCCTCTGCTCAAAGGAGATACCTTCCCCCAATCAAAATTTATGAGCCTCTGCTCAAAGGAGATACCTTCCCCTCTCGCTCTAGAAATGATCCCTCGAAGATCAATCGCCTCTACCTCTTGCCAGCACGTGGAACTCCTTTCCACCGAAGACCTCCTGTCCTCAATGCTTAGCCTAAGAGACCTCTGCCTTCTATGATCACATCCATAACAGCTCAAGCAACCCGTACCAAACATAGTTAGTCGGTCTAGTACAAGTCTTCCTCTGTCTCGTCGGATCTGTCCAACTCTTGAACAAATCAATCCTCTACATACAAGCCTTCTCAAAGACTTGCCAACTCGTCCTCAGGTTCTTCTCATAGAACCAATGCACCTCTATCCTCAAGTTCTCTGATAGAACTATCAAACTTAGCTCACAAGTCCTCTGCTAGGACCTGTCCAAATCTGCTCACAAGTCCCCACCGGAACCTGTCCAAAATTGCTCACAAGTCCCCATCGAAACCTGTCCAAAACTGCTCAGCAAGCTCACCAAGAAAACTTTCTTAGTAGGAAATCACAAAGTGAATTGTTAGAGACCCAATGTGATTTTTCAAACTCATAGAAGCATAAAGAGAATTGTTAGAGACTCAATATGTTCTATACTCAAATCCCAATCTCAAAACTCAACTCAAATCAACTCAGCTCAATCTCAATCTCAAATCTAAAAACTCAACTCAATATCTGAAATGGATAGGATAGAATGTTTTCTTTCAAGAACATGAAACCCCAACAATTGCCAACTATGCAAAGAATCACATAACAATGATACTCATGTTCTTTTCACCATCAATTAGGGTTTCAACAACAATGCTCATCAAACAAGGTTTAGTCAACCAACACCATTCAACTCAACATCAACCTTGAAGCATTCAACCAATCATCACAAGAAAAGGAAACAAGTAGAAATCCTTTTCCCTCCAAAGATATTTGAACAAAACAGCCACCAACACAATATCACCAAATGCAAAGAATAACTTGCTCAAATCAACTCAATGGAGTAAGCCCAATATCATGAATCAAGTAAAGCAATAACTTGATCAAACAACCTCTATGGAAGCAACTCAACCATCAAACTCAAAACAGCCAACCAAGGGTTCCACCAACTCAATGCAAGTAGCTAGACTCACAAATATAAACCCTAGTGCACAAAGCTTCCACTATCTCAAACCAAAAATTATGCATTCACCAAAAACTCTCCTTAAGGATAACAATGCATAAGTAGTCTTCAACAAACCAGAAAATAGGATTTACACCTAGCCAAAGGATACCTAGTAGAATACCTTTTCACTCCAACCTTATTTTAGAAAACATACACCAATCATACTCATAAGAAGAATGTGCCCATACCTTATTGGAGTAGAAGATAATTGAACCTTCAAGTTGTCACCACACACAACTCTCAAACTTCCAACCAAGTTAGGGTTAGAATAAAAAGAAATGAGCAATAATATAAACTTCCTTTATTACACCTTTTAGCTCCACTTCTTTAAACACAACCACCATAACATGCCAATAAATCAACAATCACAGACTCACACCTTATACCTCCATTTTTAATTTTAGCATAGCAAAGAATAATCTTAAAAAATACATCCAAAGAAATATGCCCTTATTTCTCCTAAGCTTTTATTCAATGCTAATCACAAAAGCCAAAACTCATAAAATTTAATCACACCTTATAAATCGCTGTCCAAGAAACTCCGAATTTCGTGGCATAAAGACGTTTTAATAAAAATGTGTGTTACTCTAGCAAAGCACCCCCGCGAGACTCGAAACGGTGACCTCCGCCAATGCAACACCCAACAACAACCTTCGCTGCCACTAGCCCATGCGGGCTACGAAGTTCACAAGTGAACTTCCCTCCACTTCACCCTCGAAAAAACTCCCGAAGACTTTTCAACCGCACGTGCTTCTAAGTCTTCCTTCGATCGTAGCGAATACAGAGCACAAACACCGCAAATTGCATTCGAGGAATTTTGAATTCATTAGCCTTCCAACCTTAGGAGTTGGAGAATAAATAGTCTCTTCGAAGACACCTTGACGTCGGCAAAAATAAAGACCATTTCGAAATTAATCAAAAGTATTTTCAAAAAGGGTTTAAAAACCCTTAAATAATTTTAATAAATTAAGAATAAAAAAGGTTTAAAAACCTTTAAGTATTTTTAATAAATTAAAAATAATTTCTCCCTTAATTAATTAAATAATTAATTAATTAAAACCTTGAAGGGTTTTAAATAATAATTAAATAAATAATAAAGAGAACCTCCATTGGTTTTAATAAAAACCATTTAACTTGGTTTTAATAAAAACCCTATTTGGTTTTAATGAAAAACCCTTGCCAATGGAATCTCTCCGGATTCTCTTAAAAATATTCTCTTGGAATATTCCACCTTTGAAGCCAACACATCCTCTTAACATTAATGCCATTTCCTTTTGACATCAATGACAACTCATAGACAAGAAGCTAGGATCTCAAACCCAAAATTGCCAACAATCTCCCCCTTTGTCATTGATGGCAAACCATGCTTCTCAACAACACATAAACTCAACATAAACAACTCCCCCTGTCTTGAGGCTCTCCCCCTTACTCAAATCTCTCCCCCTTTGTCATCAATGGCAAAGGGTCACCTTTGGGGCTCGGGACTAAGAATGAGCCTCTTAGCTTAGTCCCTCCCCCACCTCCTGATGAGGTGATTAATTCTTGGGTGGGAGTAAAACTCCCATTAGGCACTGATCATCATCAGCATCTATAACTTCCTTTTCGGGCCTTCTCTTGAACTCTTTGTCCATATTCCTATTCTTGTCACTGTTCTTGTTCTTTTTCTCATCCCTGTTCTTGTCCATGCCTTGATCCTTGGACCTGATCATGCCACTGTTCCTATTCTTGTATTCTAGAATTTCAGCTCTACACTGTCTGATTGTGTGACCTTCATTGTTGCACTTGAAACACTTGACGATGTTGTTTCTCTGAGGTAAACCTGATCTTTGAATCCACCAGTTCTGACCAAACCTGTTCTGACCAAACCTGTTCTGCCAAACTTGTTCTGACCAAACCTGTTTCGGCCAAACTCGTTCGCCAAACCTGTTCTGACCAAACCTATTCCTGTTATTTGCCTTGCAATAAACTGCCTTGTGCCCAAACTGTTGACAAGAGTAGCAATACCCTTGAAAGTAACTAGCACTTCTGAAATCGTCATTTACCTCCTTCACTTGAGCCATGCAATGTGAAGCCATGTGACCAAACCCGTGACAAGCAAAACATCTCGCCTTGAAACTTTCCTTTAATTGACCTCTTAGGTTCTGAAAACTTCTTCTTCTCATTCTGAATTCTATTTTTTGTGCATCTATCATTCAAGGACTCCTTTTCTGAAATACTTTCCTCATCAGAACTCTCTTCCTTTTGGAGTCTCTTACTAGACTCTCCAACTTGTTCCTTGTGTGGCTTAACAAAACCAAGGCCTATTTTATCTGTTGTCTTTCTTTGACCTTTGATGAGTGACTTAACCTTTTTGGAGCTATCTTGAAACTTGTAAAGCTTATCCTTGTACTCTTTAGTTTCCTCTTTCAAAGAAGCCATTTTCTATTCTAACTCACTATACTCAAGAACCTTAGACTCTAACTCATCCTTGAGTTCTTGTGTCTTAGCCATAGAGAAGTCAAGACTTTCTATAAGATCATCTCTCTCCATACAACATTCATCTAACTTATCCTTGAGTCTAGCATTCTTCTTTCTTTCCTTTTTCAAAGCACTAAGAGCACTAATAAGTTCACCTTCAAGATCTACTTCACCTTCCTCTATATCTTCCTCTATTTGTTTGCTTTTTGAATCATCAAAGCCTTTTTCAGATTTCTTATCACTAGAGGTGCTACCCTTTTCAAAAACCATACATGCATCTTCCTTATAGTTTTCTAAAGCATCCTCATACATACTAGAAACCAAATCATTATTTGTGCAATCATCCCCAAGGTGACCAAAATTTCCACATCTAAGACATTTCATGATAATGAATCTATGTTTCGGTTCTTCCTCTTTTTTTGATATGAACAACATCTCATTTTCATTATCACTTGAAGAACTTTCACTATCACTACTAGAACACTTACTTGCTTTGTCTAGGTAGAAACTCTTCTTGTGCTTGTGAGAATACCTCTTTCCTTGATTGCTGTGCTCATCTTTGTTTTTCCTGTGATGCTTGTGCTTTTCAGAATCCTGTTTATCTTCATCACTTTCATTCTTGGGAACAGTACGATCAGTAGCATAATGACCAAACTTTCCACAATTGAAACATCTTATATTTTTCATACTTTTGTGCTTTCTAGAGAACTTGCCTTTCTTGTTGTAATATGCCTCTTCATCACTAGAAGACTCATCACTATCTTGAAGCCGTTTACCCTTGGAATTCTTGGTAGCCTTGAAAGTCGCCTCTTTCTTGACATCAACCTTCACTTGAGTTCTCAACTCAAATGCTGCAAGTATACTATGGAGCTCATCCTTTTTCAACTTATCCAAATATTTAGCTTCCTCAATAGCAGAAATCTTTTCACTAAATCTATTAGGAAGAGATCTTAAAATCTTATCACAAACATCATTTTCAGCAAGCTCAAGACCTAAGTCTTTCATGGAGTTAACAACCTCATCCATACGAAGCATGTAGTCACTAATATTTTCATCATCATTCATCTTGAGTTGTTCAAACATACCTTTGAAGTGTCTCAACTTGGCCTTTTCGACATTTGTATCACCTGTATGAACCACCTTCAATCTGTTTCCACATTTCACTAGTTGTCTTGCGGTGAATCACTTTGGTGAGATCTGCTTTCGTAAGCCTTTCAGGATTGCATTCATTGCTTTTGAATTGTTGTGATGTAGGAGCCTTTCTTCTTTAGTATTAGGACCATGTTCAGGAATAGTGTACTCATCTTCAATCACTTCCCAAACCTCATTCCCAAGTGCCATTAGATGAACCTTCATCCTTGCACTCCAAAGACCAAAATCCGACCCATCAAGAATAGGTGTTGCATTGCCACTTGAATGATCCATTGTGTTCTTTACTAGCTTTTCCTTCAAGTCGTTAAAATTTTTGAAGGCACCTGCTCCGATACCAATTGAAGAACACAAGCTTATACCGAGAGGGGGGTGAATAGTATAAGACCTCTTTTTACTTTTTCCTTTATACTTCAAAATAGTAAAGCAATATACCCAAAGCAATATCAAAGCAATGCACAATATCATCCACAAAGTGACACCAATTTTAACGTGGTTCACCCAGAATGGCTGGGCTACATCCACAAAACTTTTCTCTAAAAGTTATCTCAAAGTTCTTTGGGAATCCTTCCCAATTACAATGTTTATGAGCCTCGGCCCAAAGGAGATACCTTCCCCCAATCAGAATTTATGAGCCTCTGCTCAAAGGAGATACCTTCCCCCAATCAAAATTTATGAGCCTCTCGCTCAAAGGAGATACCTTCCCTCTCGCTCCGAAAATGATCCCTCAGAAGATCAACCGCCTCTACCTCTTGCCAACACGTGGAACTCCTTTCCACCGAAGACCTCCTATCCTCAATGCTTAGCCTAAGAGACCTCTGCCTTCTATGATCACGTCCAAAGTAGCTCAGCAACCTATACCAAACATAGTCGATCGGTCTAGTACAAGTCTTCCTCTGTCTCTGTCAGATCTGTCCAACTCTTGAACAAATCAATCCTCCGCATACAAGCCTTCTCAAAGACTTGCCAACTTTCCTCAGGTTCTTCTCATAGAACCAATGCACCTCTATCCTCAAGTTCTCTGATAGAACTATCAAACTCATCTCACAAGTCCTCTGCTAGGACCTGTCCAAATTTTCTCACAAGTCCCCACCGAAACCTGTCCAAAACTACTCACAAGTCCCCACCAGAACCTGTCCAAAACTGCTTAGCAAGCTCACCAAGAAAACTTTCTTAGTAGGAAATCACAAAGTGAATTGTTAGAGACCCAATGTGATTTGTCAAACTCATAGAAGCATAAAGAGAATTTTTAGAGACTCAATATGTTCTATACTCAAATCCCAATCTCAAAACTCAACTCAAATCAACTCAGCTCAATCTCAATCTCAAATCTGAAAACTCAACTCAATATCTGAAATGGATAGGATAGAATGTTTTCTTTCAAGAACATGAAACCCCAACAATTGCCAACTATGCAAAGAATCACATAACAATGATACTCATGTTCTTTTCACCATCAATTAGGGTTTCAACAACAATGCTCATCAAACAAGGTTTAGTCAACCAACACCATTCAACTCAACATCAACCTTGAAGCATTCAACCAATCATCACAAGAAAAGGAAACAAGTAGAAATCCTTTTCCCTCCAAAGATATTTGAACAAAACAACCACCAACACAATATCACC
The DNA here is from genome assembly GCA_028583015.1 of Wollemia nobilis. Classification (NCBI taxonomy): domain Eukaryota; kingdom Viridiplantae; phylum Streptophyta; class Pinopsida; order Araucariales; family Araucariaceae; genus Wollemia; species Wollemia nobilis. Next base: position 1,590,702 of record JAQPPZ010002970.1, on the reverse strand, counting down.
AAATGCAAAGAATAACTTGCTCAAATCAACTCAATGGAGTAAGCCCAATATCATGAATCAAGTAAAGCAATAACTTGATCAAACAACCTCTATGGAAGCAACTCAACCATCAAACTCAAAACAACCAACCAAGGGTTCCACCAACTCAATGCAAGTAGCTAGACTCACAAATATAAACCCTAGTGCACAAAGCTTCCACTATCTCAAACCAGAAATTATGCATTCACCAAAAACTCTCCTTAAGGATAACAATGCATAAGTAGTCTTCAACAAACCAGAAAATAGGATTTACACCTAGCCAAAGGATACCTAGTAGAATACCTTTTCACTCCAACCTTATTTTAGAAAACATACACCAATCATACTCATAAGAAGAATGTGCCCATACCTTATTGGAGTAGAAGATAATTGAACCTTCAAGCTTTCACCACACACAACTCTCAAACTTCCAACCAAGTTAGGGTTAGAATAAAAAGAAATGAGCAATAATATAAACTTCCTTAATTACACCTTTTAGCTCCACTTCTTTAAACACAACCACCATAACATGCCAATAAATCAACAATCACAGACTCACACCTTATACCTCCATTTTTAATTTTAGCATAGCAAAGAATAATCTTAAAAAATACATCCAAAGAAATATGCCCTTATTTCTCCTAAGATTTTATTCAATGCTAATCACAAAAGCCAAAACTCATAAAATTTAATCACACCTTATAAATCGTTGTCCAAGAAACTCTGAATTTCGCGGCATAAAGACGTTTTAATAAAAACATGTGTTACTCTAGCAAAGCACCCCCGCGAGACTCGAAACGGTGACCTCCGCCAATGCAGCGCCCAACAGCAGCCTTCGCTGCCACTAGCCCACGCGGGCTACGAAGTTCACAAGTGAACTTCCCTCCACTTCACCCTCGAAAAAACTCCCGAAGACTTTTCAACCGCACGTGCTTCTAAGTCTTCCTTCGATCGCAACGAATACAGAGCACAAACATCGCAAATTGCATTCGGGAAATTTCGAATTCATTAGCCTTCCAACCTTAGGAGTTGGAGAATAAATAGTCTCTTCGAAGACACCTTGACGTCGATAGAAATAAAGACCATTTCGAAATTAATCAAAAGTCTTTTCAAAAAGGGTTTAAAAACCCTTAAATAATTTTAATAAATTAAGAATAAAAAAGGTTTAAAAACCTTTAAGTATTTTTAATAAATTAAAAATAATTTCTCCCTTAATTAATTAAATAATTAATTAATTAAAACCTTGAAGGGTTTTAAATAATAATTAAATAAATAATAAAGAGAACCTCCATTGGTTTTAATAAAAACCATTGAACTTGGTTTTAATAAAAACCCTATTGGTTTTAATGAAAAACCCTTGCCAATGGAATCTCTCTGGATTCTCTTGGAATCTTCCACCTTTGAAGCCAACACATCCTCTTAACATTAATGCCATTTCCTTTTGACATCAATGACAACTCATAGACAAGAAGCTAGGATCTCAAACCCAAAATTGCCAACATATGGAAGCAAGAATGTGAGCATTGACAATGAAATCCCTCCCCCGGACAGACATAGTGCCATTATCCCATGATTTGAGGAAATCCATAGTTATCTCAATCTCATCATTGGAGAAGAGGTGAAGGAAAGGGAAAAAAAATTTCCTCAAGGACTGGGTCAGCAAGAGGGTCACACACATAGGCATTGGGCTTGACATATTCACTCGACATTGTGGGGACAATGGGGTGATCGCTGATAGAATGGGATAGAGACAGGTCGATCGAGGGAAGGAAGGCACAGGAAAAATGGGAAAATTTTAAAATAGAGAAGGAAGGGGGAGGTTGAAAAAGAAATAGAGTGGAGGAATTGGTAATTTAAAAAGAAAAAAGAAATAGAGTGGAGGGATTGGTAATTTAAAAAGAAAAAAGAAAGTGAACGAGGTGGAAGCAATGAAGGAGGACAAGTGGAGGAAAGATGGCTCACACACGAGGAAGGGCAACCTAACCAAGGAGGGCCGATCACCAAGGTCTAAATAAATTTTTGGAACCGTGCGATAGGCTAGGAAATCAACACGCAAAGGACTAGGAGTTCCAAGGTAGAACCGAACTTTCCACTTCTTTCTTGGTCGAATGTCTAGGTGTTTAAGGATATTGATAGTGATTTGCACACCTAACACATGTGTGGAGCTTGTTGACATGGATGTTGATCTTAGCATGGGCCTTAGACAAAGTCTGAGCATTGGAATGAACACCCCCGCTAACCAAGGAAGCAAGCCTCCGAATCATATGCCAGGAGGCGGTGCATTGGAGATAATAATGAAACTTCATGCTATCATCATTGAAATTTGCACACCAAGACCTGCACAAGTGGGACAGATAAAAACAAATATTGCCATGATTGTTAGAGGATGAGCCAAAAAGCTTTACCCAAAGGTAAGGATGCGGTGGATGGGTGGTGGTGACAGCAGGATGTTGGTGGATGGAAAAGGGGTCGAAAATGGAGGCAGTGAGAAACACATGGTACATGGATCGAGAGCCAAAACAAATGAAATAAAAAGGAATGATGTGAATTTTTTGACTGGGAAGATGGTAAAGGTGGTGTAATGCATGAGAATTGGGTCGATAATGATAATTTCTCTTCATGTTACGAGGTGACAGATGATAAAATTTATTGCTAGTTTTGTTCATGAGGATTGGCAGGGATGACCTGGGGATGGGCTTCCTACTGAGGAAGGCTTCTATGATGCTTCTTTTGGTTCACCACTCTCTAGACTTCCTCTTGGATATTTGTATGCCAAATTTGGAGATTAACCATGCTGACCCTGATATTAGCTAAATTGTTAGCCACCTTATTGGATTCTCTGAAGGTGTGTTGGCAGATGACTTCCTGCCTGTTGATGATGAGAGATCTAGCTTCCTCAATGTAGTATTTGACTCTCCAAGAAGGGTTAGAATTAATGTTATTGAGATAATTGATAATATTGAGAGAGTCTCCTTCCACTATCAGATTGGTGGTGAAATATTTTGCTAGACTTAAGCCTCTCCACATACTTTTGGCTTCTACCACATGATTTGTCTGTTCACCTAATCCTTTAGCAAAAGCAAGTAAAGAGTTTCCTTGATGATCCCTCAAGATACCTCTAGCTACAGCCTTCCCAAGATTACCTTTGGCAGCTCCATCAACATTAAGTTTGAGCCAACCAACTGGGGGAGGAGTCCAAATAGTCTCTGGTCGAATGAAGGAGGGAGGACGAACGTCCTCTAAATACAATTCCAACTCCTTTCCTAGGTCAGATTTAGGCTTAGAAGAAATTTTGGATGAAGAGGGGATGAGGAAGGTGTTCTCTAATGCGAAGGCCAAGATTTTAGCTAAAAAAATATTTGGGGATTTTGGCTTGAGGGAGAAAACTCTATTATTTCTTTCAAGCCATACTTTACAAAAGAAGTGGTGGAGGGATATCTTCTAGAAAAACTAAATACGGGGGTCGTGGAAATGGGTAGGCCATTGATGGAAGAGATATCCTATAGAGAAAGGTTGGGCCCACTGTATATGGAAGTGGAAAATGGGTAGTGGAGGAAGAGGTGGCTGGTGGATTCCCAATCATTAAGGCAAAGATAACATCTGTTAGGAATGGGCATGCCTTTTCTGATGATATTATCAATTGTGAGGATTTTATCTTGAATGGCTAGCCAAGAAAAAAATGAGATCTTGGGGATGAGGTGCTTGACCCAAACTTTGTCAACTGGATGCAAAATGTCCTCGAAATCAAGGAGGAGAAGGTATGCCGATTTGACAGAGTAATTTCCACTTTTAGTATGTTCCCAGATGATATGATCAGGTAGCATGGAAGAAGGGATGATAGTGGAAGATAGGAGGGAATTTAACATATTGGATTCAACAGGTAGATCAGGGTGAGCAATGGGAATCTAGTTTGGAGGTATACTCAGAGTGAAAAAGTTAGATACTTTGTGGCCTATTCTGTCATCAGTAAAAGGTTTGAGTTTGGACAAAATGGGATCATTGAGGAGGGGTCCTCGGGTGATCCAATTATCACTCCAAAAATTAATGCTTCTTCCATATCCCAACATCCACCTTAGTCCTTTGATGATGAGGGACTTAGTACCACGGATAGAGTTCCAGAATGCTGACCCTCTGTTTGGGATGCCTTCATTGAAGAAATCACCATTTTGGAGATATTTTCTTTTTATGATGGTGATCCAAGCATTGTTGTCTCTAGAAACTAGCCTCCAGGCCTATTTGACAATCAGTGCAGTGTTGAGGGTGTGAATCCTCCTAAGTCCTAATCCCCCTTGAAGTTTGGGTCTGCACACCTTGTCCCAAGCCACCAGATGAATTCTTTGCTTGTTGTCAGTGCCTGTCCACAAGAATTTTTTTGTATTTGCTCTATTTTTTCTGAGATTAGGGTGGGGGCCTTGAAAATGGATAAGAAATACATAGGAATGCTTTGAAGGACCACAACAGTTAAAGTACATTTGGCAGCTTGGGACAATAGATTTCCTTTCCACCCTGCAAGTTTTTTTGGATATGCTCAAGAACATTGTGCCACATAGAAGCTGCAGGTTGGCCATAAAATAGAGGAAGGCCAAGGTAGGTGGTAGGAAGGTCAGCTATAGAGCATTCAAGGATTCTAGCAATCTTGATTTGCCTTTACATGGGAGTATTTAGGAAGTACAATTTGCTTTTTTTGAAATTGACTTTCTAGCCAACAACTTCTTCATAAAGGTGGAGGATAAATTTGATGACTTTTGCTTCAAGGACAGAAGCCTTTGTTGAAAGAATGGTGTCATCCAAAAATTGTTGATGTGATACTAGTGTGGTTTGAGAGGAAGCTTTGATCCCTGACAACAGACCTATTCTGCAAGTAGCTTGTATTGTTCTGCCTAGAGCTTCATCTAATATGATGAATAACATTGGATATGGGATCTCCTTGCCTAAGACCTCTACTACTTTGAAAATAGCCTACTACAGACCCATTAATGAGGACAGAGAACCAAGCCGAGGAAATGCAGTTTTTGATAAGATCAATCCAATCAGGATGGAACCCAAACTTGCAAAGGATGGCTAGGAGAAAATTCCAGTTCACTCTATCATAGGCTTTATTCATATCAAGCTTGAGGATGCAGGTGGGATTTTTAGATTTGGAGAAGGGCTTCATTAATGGATATGACCCCATCTAGGATTGACCTACCCTAAATAGAACTTCCTTGACATGGTTCAATGATGGAAGGTAGGATAATTTTCATTCTAGTAGCCATGATTTTGGTGAGGATTTTGTAGACTATGTTGCAGAGGCTGATAGGCCTAAAATCAGCTAAGTGATGAGGCCTGGAAATGCCTCAATCATAACATGTTTTGAACACTAAATTTGCCTATAAAATCTTATGTTTTATTTGATATGTTAGTTAAGTTGATTCAATATGCTGTATATTAACCATTTTGCATGATCAATGTATCTGGAATATTATATGCTGATTTTTACAGCTTTTTGCATAGTTTTGTGTTCTTTTTGCTATGAATTGCTAAAATGGGATATGATTAGAATAATAGCAACATTTCACTAATCATGTTGTGATTTTTCTCAAGCATTTATTTCACCTAAATCTAGCAACAGTGCAAGAAAACTGTTGCTGTGCAGCAAAAACTGGTCTTTCCATGTAAATTCCAGCCAGTTGTCCATAAATAGCAAGGCATGGAATTCACATGAGGAAAGATATGAAGACCATTGGAATTTGATCTTAGGAGATAATCCACCTGAGATATGCAGAAGAAATCACTGGAAAAGCATACATTTGTTCATTTTGAAGTATATTTAGAATGAACAGATATCTTCAAAATGAGAAAACACGTCTTCGGAATGAGCGGATCTTTAGAATGAAGAATGCAGTATCTTCGGAATGAGCGGATCTTCAGAATGAGGATTGCAGTATCTTCAGAATGAGAACTGCAGTATCTTTGAAATGAGCGATCTTTAGAATGAGAATTGCATTGTCTTCGAAGTGAAGCCACTTATCTTCGGAATGAAAACAAAGTGTGCTTTTTGACTTGTTGACCGATTTATGAAGTCGAAAAAATGGAAATAAATGTTGGAAAAAGTAAAGGAAAAGATATTCCATCTGTCTTTGCCGTCATTGCCGACCAAAGCCATCATTAAGGGAAAGATCAAGTTTTAATCTTCTTCTAGGATAAAACCAGAATTTGTTGCAGCATTGTAGGATTAGATCTTTTGAGATATTCTTTGTTTGTAATCAGACCTTAGGACATCTATAAATATTGCTCCCGTTCAGGTTGAGTAGGGCAGTAGTAGCAACAGGAAGTAGAAAGTAAGGAAGCTAGGAAGAAGCAAAAAATAGGTAGAATTTGACTATTACAGTCCTGTAACAGGTTTTTAAGCAGAATTATTGTAATCAATAAAGTGCACCAGTTCTATTTCATATTGCTTGTAAATGAGTGTGATTAAGATCTAGAGAGAGGGAGAGAGAGACTCATACCTTCTTCTGGACAAGGAGGCTGGCCACTTCCAGACCTAGGAGGAGGACTAACAACGAGGTTTTATTCCGATTTTGTCTGTAGCGAGAATGAGTTGTAGAACTTGTTATTTTAATTGCTTGTAAACAACTGACAATATCTGCAGTCTTAGTTTATTTATGCTTAGATTAATCTTGTGCTTAGTGTTTTAGTTGTAATATTTACTTTTAGCAAAGCTTCCATTTTATTTCAGACTGTTATTTCCAAAATTTGTTGTTTTCTGTAATTTCTTGCATTTTATGTTTTGCTGTCAACTCCTGCACAGAAGATTGACAACCTTATGTTATAGAGCCTTGACAGTTTTCATTTCCATGTTAGAATTAGACTTTCATTGTTGCAAAAGTAATTAGATTTCCTTTTTGCAATTAGGATCAGACTTTCAATTTTGCAACTACTATTTCTGCAATATAATTAGGTCTCATTCTGCAATTGTAATTAAGACTTCATTTCTGTAGTTAATGATTAGTTTTCAATTCTGCAACTTATATTAAAGTTTAATTCATGCAATTTAAAAATAGGAATGTCCTAAAACCCCCCACACAACCAGTTTCACCAATAAAACCTGTTGCTCTAGATTGACCTAAGTTATAGTTGTTTTGCCTCTTCTTTCGTAGATAGCCTTGTACACTGCCCTGGATTGACAAATACATTGAGAATTAATGATGGTATACATTGAGAATTAATGATGGTATAACGACTATAGCTGTAATCAGACTAAGCTATGAAAATTTAGGTTAAAATTTGAATACAACAGCTGAGGAAGATAACAACTATTGACTTAATTTATGTCATTTAAGAGTAAACATGAATGAGTAAGTCTAGAGATGAAAAAGGTAGAACTACCCCAAAGGATCCCTGGCTTGTTTCATTAAGGAGATCTTCATGCCTAAGGGGTGAATCACCTGTGTTTGAACTACCAGAAAGATTGATAGAAAAATCACCAGTCTCACCATCATTAGAACATTTTGAGAAAGGAAAATCACCAATTTTATCATCATCAGAATATCCTAAGAAAGACAATTCATCAGACTCATCATCAATAGATAGGCTTGGACCTCTTGAGAGAATAATTTGGGAAGCTTTAACTTCTCCCAATAAACAGGAAACTATGGCAGAAGGAGGCAATATAGATTTCCAACATGGCTATGTCCAAAATGAAGGATATGATCAGGATATGCTCCAACCTTCCAGAACATTTGAATATCCTATCCGTCTGAATCCAACACAAAACTCTCCCATGAAGACCATTTCACCTTCAGTACTTCCAAACTTTTGAGGTGTTGTATCTGAAGATCCTGATCAATTTTTGTTTGAATTCAAGGTAGTGTGTCAGACCTATGATTATATAAATGACAATCATAAACTTAAGGTTTTTCCCTCAACACTCAAGGATTCAGCATTGCACTGGTTCATGAGCTTAGAGCCTAATTCCATAAGAACCTGGGATCAAATGGAAACTGTCTTTTTAGACAAATATCAGGAGTATTATCGTGTAAGGAATAGAAAATATGAGTTATTCAGAATCAAGCAAGAAGATGATGAAACATTGGAAGATTATCTTGATAGGTTCTCCTTTGTTCAAAGGAGATGTGGACTTGTAGAACCAGAATTATGTAAAACCATATTTTTGAGAGGATTGCAAGATGAATCCAGAGAAGTTCTAGATTTGATGGGAAAAGGGGATGTAACCACTCTCAGTAATGATGAAATTGTGGATCTCTACAGGAATTACTCTCACACTAAGTAGAGAAGAAGAAAAAGTTGCACAAATGGCACTGATGTGAAGGACCTAATAGAGGAACTTGCAAATTTCAAAACTGATATTCTAGTGCACCTAAACACTACTTTAGGGGAAATGTCTACAAAAGCAAAAAACATAGAACCTTTGGCAATTTATTGCCCAATATGTAGAAATAAACATGCTTTGCAGGAATGTCCTTTGAATAAAACATCTATCTCAGCCATTTGTAGTAAATTTTCAAAAAGGCATTCAACTGATCAATGCCACCTACTACCACAACTCAAAACTATGTTAGAAAACCAGACTGAGGAACTCAACTATATTGGACCAAAACAAGGGGGAAATTTCTCTTAATACCAAAATCCCCCTCATTTTCCTACAAATTGGGGGCATAATCTTGGTACTATGCCTTGGGGACAATCAGAACCACCCCAACATCCTTGGAATTATCCTCAATGGAAAAATTCCCAAGAATGGCCACAAGCAAATTGGAGTAACCCAACCTGGAATCAGAATCAAAACAACCCCTCATGGAATCAAAATAACCCATCTTGGAATCAAAACAATCCAACCTAGAATCAAAATCAGACTAATCCATATTGGATGCAAAACCAACCACAGTGGAGTCAATAATACCAGTCCTATCCAAGGCAGCAAAGGAATCAAGGTCAAACTTAGCATTTTTTGCTCGCACCTAATCAAAATTTTCAAGAAAAATAGCAACAAACACAAGCAAGTGAAACAGCCTCAATTGCCGACTCGACCGATCACTAATCCAAACAACATGAGACAGACACCTCCTGTCTATGTGGCTGAAGCCGAAGAAAATGTTGAAATTAATGTTCTTGATTGTAGTAACATCCAACTTCGTTCAGGAAAAGTTGTACCTGAACTAGTTTCAAATGAAATCAAAGAAAATGAAGAGCAAGAATCATCAAAACCAGAGAGAATCCAACCAACAATGGAGACAGAAGAAAAATTAGAACTAGAGAGAATCCAACCAACAATAGAGAAAGAGACAAAAATAGAACCATAGGTAGAACAATTACCAATGATAATTCCATATCCTGAAAGATTCAATGCAATACCAAAAAATTCTAAGTCAGAATTAGTCAAAGAACTTAAAAAGTTGACTATATCATTGCCCTTATTGCAAGCCATTAAGGAAATACCAGATATTAACAGTACTGTCCAAAATTTGTGCATTAAAAGAGCAAGAAGAAAAAAGAAGGCATTTCCCAAGACTATGCAGGTTGAAGGAAAGATAGCTAATCTCTTATCTGGAAAACTAGTACCTCCAAAGTATAGTGACCCATGAAGTCCAGTTATCACAGTTACCATAGGTTCAGTACCAATATCAAATGTTTTAGTAGATCTAGAAGCTACAATAAACGTCATGACCAAGGATACAATGAAACAATTATAGCTCAAACATCTCAGCCCCACATTTACAGTTTTAGAAATGGTTGATAGGTCAGTTGCAAAACCTGAAGGTATCATTGAAGATGTCCCTATAGAAGTTTCTTCTTGGGAATTCCCTGTAGATTTCTTGGTTTTATAGCCAAGAAATTCAGAAAATGGATATCCCATCATTTTGGGAAGACCTTGGCTTGCAACTGTAGCAGTCTTCATAGACTCCAGATCTGGAAATATGACTATTTCAAATGGTATTGATCTGAAACAGATTTCTTGATATCCTCCTGCTAAACCATCTAGCAAATTTTTAGGTTAGTTATGGTTTTCTGACTCAGAGGAAGAACCAGAAGAGGTCATTTATACACTAGCTACCTTAGTAGTAAGAGAAGACACAGAAGACCTCAGTGACACAGAAATTTTAGAAAATGAAACAATCTTGATGAATGTTCTACATGAACAAGGTTTAGAAGGGGAAGCAACAAATATCCAACAATTGTTAAGTAATGATGAGAATAAAAAATCTAAAGATGAACCATCTGTACTATCACAGGGAAACTCTATTTCACTACCACATGGATGGCATCATCATCTAATTTTTCCTTCTCACTGTTCCATACAATATATGCTTCCCTCAAGCAGCAATAAAATAGAAACTGCTTCTTTTCTCCCATCTCAGCAATGTCCTCTTAATCCCTTAATCACCAGGTATCAAGGAGTGAATTCAGTCCTTCTAAATACAAAACAAATAGAAGTCCAGCCGGGCAAATTTTTGAACATCTACGACCGACTTACTAGGGAAGAGGAAGAAAAATTGATAGTTGTCTTGCAGAAGCATGTTCATGCTTTTGCTTGGAACTACAAAGATATGTCACGAGTTCATCCTGATATATGTACCCACATAATCTATCTTGAAGAAGTCAAGCCAGTTAGACAACCCCAAAGAAGATTGAATCCTGCCTTAAGAGATATTGTGAAAGAAAAAATTGAAAAACTTCTGGAAGTAGGATTCATTTACCCAATTTATGATAGCCAATGGGTTTCTCCATTGGTAATAGTTCCTAAGAAAAATGGAAAAATGAGAGTATGTGTAGACTACAGAGAATTGAATAAGGTGACATACAAAGACCATTTTCCATTACCTTTCATAGAGAAGGTGTTTGATACTCTTGATGGAAAAAGATACTTTTGTTTTCTTGATGGATTTAGTGGATATAATAAAATTCAGATTGCACCTGAAGATCAAGAGAAAACAACTTTTACATGTCCATGGGGAAATTTTGCCTATAGGGTTTTACCTTTTGGTTTGTGTAATGCCCCAAAAAAATTTCAGCGAGCAGTCCTAGCAATTTTTGCTGATCTGACCACCAAAAGTGTTGAAATATACATGGATGATTTCACAGTATGTGGACGAGACTTTTGATTTTACATTGCAAAATCTTGACAAAGTCTTAACTCGCTATGAAACATACCAGGTTATCCTTGAATCCGAGAAAAATGCTTCATGATGATGAAGGAAGGGATAGTTCTTGGTCATCACATCTCTCCCGAAGGGATCCAAGTTGATCCAAAGAAGGTGGAAATTATCAAGAATCTCCTTCCTCCTAAAACTCAGACTAATGTCAGAAGCTTCCTAGGACACATTGGTTTTTACCGCAGGTTTATTCCCAACTTTAGTACAATATCCAGTCCTATGTTTGCCCTATTGACTAAATATTCTGAATTCTCTTGGACTGCAAAGTGTTAGGAAGCATTTGAAGCTCTAAAAGAGAAATTAATAACTCCACCTGTGCTCAAAGGATCTAATTGGACATTACCATTTCACATACAGACTGATGCCTCCAATACAGCAATTGGAGTAGCATTAGGACAAATTAATAATGGTGAAAACTATACCATCTACAACATTAGAAAGAACTTGACAAGAGCCGAGAAAAATTATACAACAACTGAGAAGGAATTCCTAGCAGTAATTTATGTCATCAACAAATTCAGGCATTACATCACAGATTATCAAATATTTATTCACACAGATCATACAACCATTAAGTATTTGATGAATAAACCTATGGTAAGTGCAAGAATTATTCGTTGGTTGCTGTTGCTAAAAGAATTTGATATCACTATAATCAACAAACCAGGAAAAGCTAATGTTGTGGCAGATTTCTTGTCCAGGGTTGCGAGAACACAGATGAAGGGGAATTAGCTAATGACACTTTTCCTGATGAAAAACTATTTGCTATATCAGTCCAATCACCTTGGTTTGTAGATATAGCTAATTATTTGGTCATAGGGAAAGTTCCTCCACATTTCACTTCAAAACAGAAAAAACAATTGATCAAACAGAGTTCTTATTTTGAATGGATTAAGGGTATGCTTTTTAAGTGCAATCTTGACCATGTGTTACGTAGGTGCATCCGAAAGGATGAAGTGTATGATATCCTTAGAGCTTGTCATGATGAACCCTCAAGTGGACACTATTCTATAAAAAGCACAGTTAGGAAAATCTTAGGGACAAGATATTATTGGCCATCTCTTCACAAGGATGTGAAAAAGTACATCAGGCATTGTGATGCATGCCAAAGAATGGGGAAACCCACTCATACAAATGAGATGCCACTATAGCCTCAAATGGTTTTAGAACCATTTGAGAGGTGGGGGCTTGATTTTGTAGGACCTATTGATCCACATTCTCAAGGAAAGGTGCATATTCTAGTATGCATTGATTACCTAACAAAGTGGGTAGAGGTGCGTGCTTTCAAACATGCTCGTGAAGATAAGGTCGTTGATTTCTTGTATACTCAAATTTTTTAGAGATTTGGAGCTCCACGGTCTATCACCATAGACCAAGGACCCCAATTTGCATCCAAAGTCATAAAGGCATTTATAGAATTGTATGAAATCAAACATAGGAAATCATCACCTTACCACCCACAAGCAAATGGCCAGGTTGAAGTAACAAACGAGGGAACTAGAATGCATCTTGACAAAAATAGTAGCATTTCATAGGAGAAATTGGATAGATAAATTACCCGAAGCGAGTTTGGGCCTACAATACTACTTGGAAGTCCACTACTGGATTCACACCTTATGAACTAGTCTTTGGTAAAAATCCTCTCTTACTTATTGAATTTGAGCTACTAACATTGCGCACAACACTGGAAATTGGAATTGAATTATTACAGGCATAGACAGACATGATTCTGTAGCTGAATGCATTGGATGAACTTAGATTGGATGCTCAGCACAAAACTGAGGTAATTCAGGAGTAGAGGAAGCTATGGCATGACAGTCATATTCAGTAGAGGAAACTTCAACAAGGAGATTGGGCTTTACTGTTTGATTCTCGCTATGAATACTTCCCCGAAAAACTGAGAACTAGATGGTTGGGACCTTACTGGATTGAAGAGGTATTTGACAATGGAGCAGCTCGTCTATCCCTTATTGATTGATCACAAAGGAAGTTGGTAGTGAATGGACATCGCCTCAGAGTGTACCATACACCTCTGACTAAAGAAGAATTCTTGCAACAACTTGATAGTTTGGATACACAACAGGTGGAAGAGATTTCCCCTTCCACTTCAAAACAATCAACATGATCATGGATTTCAAGAAAAAGCGAGAAAATACAAAAAAAATCGAATAAAAAAATAGAAAACAAAAAGATGAATAAATTTTGAGTATGAATTCCTTCATGGGCATGGTTTCAGGGGAAATCATGAAATTCCTTCATGGGCATAGTCAGGATCAAAGAAAAAAAAAAAATGAGAGGTAAAAAATAAAAAATAGAAAAGAAAAGGGGAAAATCAAGAAAAAAAAAAGAGAAAAATGAATAACTCAGCAGTGAAAACCTTTTCTTAAGGCACTACTGGGTTGGTATGCATGAAAACCAGTTTTCTGGCATGCATAAACTTGAGAAATTTTTGAACCATCATTGTACAAATTCACCAAGTGCACTTGTTTTGAAATGTTGCAGAAAATATTAGCAGAACATCAACAAAGGTAGTCATTCTTCAAAACTTGCATTTACTATTTTTATCAGGTATATATTTCTTACATTTCTTCATTGTGAAATGATTGGTGTATAGTATATGACAATTAATCATTAGCATAAAAGATATTAATAAGAGTTGGCATACTTAAAAACATGTTTTGAGAATGAAAATATTGATTTTTGCCTAATCTTCGGAACAAGAATGTCAAAAACAGTGCCTACTATATTATCTTCGGATTGAAATTGTCTTCAAAATGACAACAGAATGAATGTTGCACTTTGTCTTCAGAAAGAAACTTTGTCTTTGGAATGAAAATTTGTCTTCAGAATGAAACTTGGTCTTCAGAATGACGACTTGCTGCATCATCTTCGAAATGAAGATCTGTCTTCGAAATGAAGATCTGTCTTCGGAATGACGATTTACCTTCGCAATATAGCCTGATCTTCGAAATGAAGACCTATCTTCGAAATGAAGTTATAATCTTCAGAATGAGGATTTGTCTTCGAAATGAAGACTCATCTTCGGAATGAAGTCATAATCTTCGAAATGAAGTTTTGTTTGTGCAATAAGTTATAATCTTCGGAAAGAGCATTTCCACATGGCATCCAAGAAGATAAGGTACGACAAAATCATAAAGGGACACGTGTCAGTCAGCACATGGTTTGTTTTTGCACCCATTGGAAAATACCAGAATTATGGAGGACGTGACCAACCATATGCCACCAATTTTTGATGCCAATAAACATGCACGTGAGAATCTATAGGAAAAACAAAAAAATTAAAAACAAATGAAGTGGATCTGACGGCAAGGACGTCCACGCAATCATTGATGGACAGGTGTTCAGTGCAATAGTTGAAATGTGTGCCACCTTTCTTTTCAAAGACGTGTTTGCAAAGTACAGTGCTCAGGTTACGGGTCATTCCGAAGAAGAAGACGAGAAACAGGGCAAACGAAGATTTCAAACTAAAACCTTGCAAATCTACAACATAAAAAAAAATAGAGATCCAACAGAGGAATAGCAGCAGCAGTGAACAATTTTTAAACAGAGAAAAAATGGGGTGAAAGATCAGAACAGAACCTGCAGATACCACCTACCTTCGAGAAAATCTGGTAGTCATGCAGATTTTTGAAGATGGAGGGTTTATGCCATTTTTGGATAAGTTTAATGGCTCTTCTAAAGATTTGGCTGGCATGTTCGCCCATACATTCAAAAACAACCGAGCACATGTTAACGACATGACTATTGAGGTAACCCCTGAAATTTTAAGTCAGAATTCCTGAGCTGCCATTAGAAGGGATTTCAATTTCTAGATCTAGCAAGAATACATTGGCAAATGTAGTTAATTAGTTTGTAGAAGAAAATGATAGAGAACCAGAGTATTTAACCCATAACAACACATGCAAAGAGTTAAAAAGGGCCAGCTTGCAGGAACCCTAGGATGAAGTAGCCACCTAGGTAATTAAATTCCTTACCTATGAAGGGCAGTATGTGCTATTGTCAGGGCATCATCTACGAATTTTGAACCATCTCAGACATAGTGAGCAACAACCGAGAAGTTAGGGTAAATCTTCCCCCGTATCTCGTATCAAGAATTAAAAAACATGGCAAAGAGATATCCGGAGGGTAAAGGAAGCCTTCGCCATCATGGCCTCATCAAACTAGTTTGCCAACACCATTTTAGAGGAAACCCTAGGAGTTTTGATAGGTTTTACTCTACCCTAAATGATGTCATTTTTGGGGATGAAGATGAGGAAGAAGAAGAACCAGATACTACTGATGTTGTTGCTACAGAAGAAGAAACATCTACTACAAAAAATGTTGTAGAAGATGATGTAGAGGAAACTGCAGAAGGTGCCCCAGAAGTTGTTACAGAACCACACCCAATAGCAGCAACAGAAAACCTTGCTCCTGAACCCTCAACTTCACAAACCAAGAAACAAAGAAAAAGAAGATCTAGAACTGGCAGTAGAGCAAAAAAACAAAATAAGGTTCATTTTTTTGAGGTGACTACTGATTTGACAAAACAAGAAATAATAAGGGAAATAGAGGCATCTGAAACTGTCCCCACAACCCCTGCTGACACCAGGAAGCAGAGCAAAAAGAAGAATTTTGCATCTGGAACTAGGAGGTCCACTAGAATCCATTTGAAAGAAACAACAAAACAAGTTATGGAGAAAAAAGAAGGACAAAGCAGCCCAGATGTCACAAAAATACAACCAGCCTTTGAAAACTTTCTAGAATTCCCTAAACAAATAGCTGAGGTAGAAACTGGGCAGGATAATTTGGAAGATGCTACAATTCAACAGGCTACAGATATGGTGGATACAATCATAAGCAGTTTCATAGAACCTCCTGAACAAGAACAAATTGTTGCAGAAGAAGAGATATTGGTTGAGCAGCCAACTATAGCTGATCTGTCTATATCAGATTCTGAGGTAGAAACAGAAGTAGAAGACATCACAGAGCAGCTAAGGGCAGCAAGGAGTGTTGTCAAAATATAGACCAGATGGATTTTAGAGAAAGAAAGCATCATTGATATACAAGAAAGAAAAATTGTAGAGCTTCAGCAAGAAGTGGAAAAATTGAGAAAAATGTTGTCGCAATCTAAAAAACAGCCAGCTGTATCTAGTGATGAAGACAATTTGGCTCAATTGCTTCTGGGTCTATCAAGGGCAGATGACTCTATTGAGACAAACATGAGTGTTCATTCTAAAGTAGCACCCCTTCATTCTGAAGAAGTTCCTATTCATTCTGAAGTAGCACCATCTCATTACGAAGCATTGCATTCTTATTCGAAGATGCTTCAAAAATGGTAAAGAGCACAGCGAGAGGATGTTGAAGATGAGCCACCAACACGAGAACAGTCCCAACGAGTAAGAAAATGTTCAAGTAAGTACTCCTATTGAGGTCCCTGCATTTCAACTTGTTACACTTTTAGTAGAAACAACAGATAAGGGGGTACAAGTAGAATTACTATCTGATGACAACCCAATAGAAATAGCAAATAAGGGGGTGCAAGTAGAGTTATTGATAGATGAACAGCTAGTGGAAGTGGTAGAAAAAGGATTTCAGATAGATCTGCTACCTAGGATCCCCCCTGTAGTCAGACCACCTAATACTGTGTCTCTAGAGCAGTACAATGCAGACATAGCTAGCTGGATGATTAGATATGAGTAGCTTGCCACTAAAACTGAAAAGTTCAAATTGGAAGCAAAATAGCTAGAAGCCAAGGACATAGAAATTCAGGCATTGAAAGAAAAGGTGTCTGAATTATGCCAAATTGCTGAATTTTTAGTTCAATTTAGACGACCAACCAGATTTTATAGCCTTATTTTGAAGGAGAAATACCTTAGATGGCAGGTCATGAGGATTAGTTCAAACCTCCCATATAAATTGGACACCACTGTAGATTTCCTGGAAGCATACTTTGACAGTCCTTTTGAGCAGAAAAATCTCCTGTGTGAACTATTTTTACATAGTTTCTTCATTCCAGAGGAAGTAGAATTTCATCCTCAAATATACATTGGAGATGTTCAGTTGAGAGCATTTATGTCTACTTTGTAGAATTAGCTTTATTGGGATCAAGAGAAAAAGCAGAATAAACAGATTGAAACAAGGGCTGAGTTGTTAGTCGAGAGCAATCCAACCAAACCACCTAGTTATCACCAGACATCACTTCTCAATGATGAACAGGGATGATATAAAGAGGATGTACTTGAACAACTTAAGGGACTATGTGGCCAGATTCAACAATTTTTGTGATCACAATTTTTTCCCAGCATTGTCAGTGTGCAGAGATAGATGGGCTGAACTTTCCATGTCTTTGAGAAAAAGAGAACCCATCTCCCCCATCAACTTAGAATGGTCTAGAAGAAGAGCAGAAGGTGTAATCTAGTTGATTCAAATCATGCAACATAACTAGATAGGTCTTAGGTTTAGGCCTCTAACCATCATTACTCCATTTCCATTCTACTTTGAGGAAGATGCCCAATCTGATGAACAATTTGAAGACTGGCTCAGAAACATTTAGGAAAACAGGGGGTATTATATAGGCAATAAATTATTCTACAGGTCATGGAATCTAAACATGGACATATGTGATTCCATAGCCCAACAGAATGCATGAGGGCATGCATTAATATAATTTGGGGGGAAAATGATGAGGCCTGGAAATGCCTCAATCATAACATGTTTTGAACACTAAATTTGCCTATAAACTCTTATGTTTTATCTGATATGTTAGTTAAGTTGATTCAATATGTTGTATATTAACCATTTTGCATGATCAATGTATTTGGAATATTATATGCTGATTTTTACAGCTCTTTGCATAGTTTTGTGTTCTTTTTGCTATGACTTGCTAAAATGGGATATACTTAGAATAATAGCAACATTTCACTAATCATGTTTTGATTTGTCTCAAGCATTTATTTCACCTAAATCTGGCAACAGTGCAAGCAAACTATTGCTGGGCAGCAAAAACTGGTTTTTCCATGTAAATTCCAGCCAACTGTCCATAAATAGCAAGGCATGGAATTCACATGAGGAAAGAGATTAAGACCATTGGAATTTGATCTTAGGAGATAACCCACATGAGAGATGCAGAAGAAATCACTGGAAAAGCACACATTTGTTCATTCCAAAGTATCTTCGGAATGAACAGATATCTTCGAAATGAGAGAACACGTCTTCGAAATGAGCGAATCTTCAGAATGAAGAATGCAGTATCTTCGGAATGAGCGGATATTTAGAATGAGGATTGCAGTATCTTCGGAATGAGAGTTGCAGTATCTTCGAAATGAGCGATCTTCGGAATGAGAATTGCATTGTCTTCGGAATGAAGCCACTTATCTTCGGAATGAAAACAGAGTGTGCTTTTTGACTTGTTGACCGATTTTTGAAGCCGAAAAAAGGGAAATAAAGGTTGGAAAAAGTAAAGGAAAAGATCTTCCATTTGTCTTTGTCGTCATTGCCGACCAAATCCATCATTAAGGGAAAGATCAAGTTTTAATCTTCTTCTAGGATAAAACCAGAATTTGTTGTAGCATTGTAGGATTAGATCTTTTGAGATATTCTTTGTTTGTAATCAGACCTTAGGACATCTATAAATATTGCTCCCATTCAGGTTGAGCCGAGTAGTAGTAGCAGCAGGAAGTAGAAAGTAAGAAAGCTAGGAAGAAGCAGAAAATAGGTAGAATTTGACTGTTACAGTCTTGTAACAGGTTTTTAAGAAGAATTATTGTAATCATGTTCTTTAATCAATAAAGTGCACCAGTTCTATTTCATATTGCTTGTAAATGAGTGTGATTAAGATCTAGAGAGAGAGAGAGACTCATACCTTATTTTGGACAAGGAGGCTGGCCACTTCTAGACCTAGGAGGAGGACTAATAGCAGGTTTTATTCTGATTTTGCTACAACAGAATGAGTTGTAGAACTTGTTATTTCAATTTCTTGTAAATAGCTGACAATATCTGCAGTCTTAGTTTATTTATGCTTAGATTAATCTTGTGCTTAGTTTTTTAGCTGTAATCTTTACTTTCAGCAAAGCTTCCATTTTATTTCAAACTATTATTTCTAGAATTTGCTATTTTTTGTAATTTCTTGCATTTTATGTTTTGCTGTCAACTCCTGCACAGAAGATTGACAACCTTCTGTTACAGAGCCTTGACAATTTTCATTTCCATGTTAGAATTAGACTTTCATTACTACAAAAGTAATTAGATTTCCTTTCTGCAATTAGGATCAGACTTTCAATTCTGCAACTATTATTTCTGCAATATAATTAGGTCTCATTTTGCAATTGTAATTAGGACTTCATTTATGCAGTTAATGATTAGTTTTCAATTTTGCAACTTAGATTAAGGTTTAATTCATGCAATTTAGAAATAGGAATGTCCTAAAACCCCCCACACAACCGGTTTCACCAATAAAACCTATTGCTCTAGATTGACCTAAGTTATAGTTGTTTCGCCTCTTCTTTCGCAGATAGCCTTGTACACTGCCCTGGATTGACAAATACATTGAGAATTAATGATGGTATAATGACTACGCATCACTAAGGACTTAGATTTTTAGTGTTTTGGAATGAGGGATATAAATTTTGAATTAAACCCACACGGTATCCTTCTGGAAGATTGGAATTATTTTATAGTTAAGCAAACATCCATGCCAAAAATATCCCAAAAAATTTGAAAGAAGCGAGGAGAAAACCCATATGGACCTGGGGCTTTGTTGGGGTTCATCGAAAAGAGGGCAACTTTAATTTCATCATCATGAAAATTGGAAATGAGGGAGGAATTGATTGATTCAAAAATGGAATTTGGAGGGATGTGGTGAAGTAGGGCCTCCTGGGCTAAAACTGAGCAAGAATCATCATCCTCTAGAAGCTTTGAGAAATAGGAGCAGGCTTCATTTTTGATTTCCTCAATATCTGATGTGGTGTTGCCATCTTCTTTGGTTAGCTTCTTGATGCTATTGTTGCTTCTATTGTAAAGGGTAGCCACATGAAATAATTTGGTATTCGAATCTCCTTATTTTAGCCAAAGGGCTCTAGATTTTTGGTGCCAAAAGGTCTCTTTGCAAGCAAGGACATTATGATACTCAGCAAGGATATTTTTTTCTTCATTTTTGGTTTGGTCATCTAGCTCTCCGCATTCGCTTTTGAGTTCAATCTGGTTAAGTCTTTATTTTAGAGATAACTTATTGGCAAATATATTGCCAAAGACTTCTTTATTCCATATTTTCAAGTTTGATTTGATATTTTTAAGCTTCTGAGACAGTATGAAGGGAGTACACCCATGACAGTCTTGCTACCAAATATGAGAGACACGTTTCTTGATATCTGGGTGGTGTAGCCACATATTTTCAAATATGAAGGGTTTTTTGAAAGGGTTAGGTCTGTCAATGTCCAGAATGAGTGGATTATGATCAGATCCCACTTTAGGAAGTGGATGGAGGACCACATCACCAAAGACCTACACTACTTCTTGAGAAAGAAAAACTCAGTCTAATTTTACTTGGATGTGTTGTGCCCCGACTCTTCTATTACTCCATGTGTATCTGGCCTTTTTGAGATTAACATCCATAAGGCTGTTAGAATTGACAAATTCAATAAAATCCTCCATTCTTTTGGTAGGATTTTCAGATCCTCCTTTCTTATCTGAGGGATAAAGAGGAGTGTTGAAATCACCAGCCATGATCCAAGGAATATTTTGAAGGGAATCTTTCATTCTAGTTAGAGTCTCCCACAACTGACATCTCTCTGTAATCATGTTGGGGGCATAAACATTGATAATGACCCAGGATGAGTCATTATTTATGTCATGGAAGAGGATACTTAAGAGTCTTTCACTGGAGTGGATGAGGTTCCCTTATAATCTCTACTTATCCCACAAACACATGAGGCTTCTAGAAGTTCCTCTGGCATTGTTGACTATAACTCCTGCATTTTTCTATATTGCATTAGTTACTGTAGAGTTGTTGGTATTTATTTTTGTTTCCTGCATGATGAAGATGGAAGGTCTAATGTCCTTTCTCATAGACTTTACAAGTCTTTGTTTGGATGCCCCATTGAGGCCTCTCACATTCCATGAGAGTATCTTCATTTGGATGGTTTGGGGGTTTTTTGACCTCCCCTACCACTTGGGTGAGGGGGTTTGGAGCTCTTACTCTCCTCTATAAGCTGAGAAGTAATATTTGGAAAAAGTGTCTTCTGGATTCCATTTGCTATGTCATCCGTTGTTTGAGAATTCCTTAATTCTTCTTTAGATGGTCTTCCTCTTTTCCTTTCACCCCCAAAATCCACAAGAGATTTGGTAGAGCTTCTGGTTTGCTTAGGACTGGGTTTGTAAGGAATTATCTATTCCAAAATTGGGTTGAGGGGTCTAGTGGCCTGAATTAGCCTAGGAAAAGAAGTTTCCTCTAAATTATTGGGTGAAGTTTGTGGGGCCTTATATTTATTGGGGTTGGTAGACGCAAGGTCTCGAGAGTTAGCACCTCCTTTTGGGGAGACCTCAATAGAAAAAATTAGGATGGAGGAAACCGGAGCATTTCCTTCTTGTAGTTCATCAGACTCATTGAGTATATTAAACCTATTGGTAGTAATGATAGAGGAACTTACTTGGTGGTGATCTGGGTTCATCTTCTCCTTGCCTCTGGGAGATTGGAGTCCTTCGATAGGGGTTGAAGCTAATTTTTGCTGGTGGTTCTTAGCCTAGTATTGTTGTTGCCCTCTCTTTTGGGGTTTGGTGCCTTCGCCTCTGACCTCACTTTGGGACATGCTTGCAGCTTGCGATTGACTTTTTCTTGGATTAGACTTAGCTTTGAGGACAGGGAATTACAACCTCAAATGTCCTTGAGTATGGCATTTCACACATAAAGGTGGTTTGTTTTCATATTCTAGAGTCTGTTTTAAGAAGAAATTATTGTGAGAAAGGGTAACATAAGTAGGGAGTTTCGATTCTAGATTTGCGTTGATGTAGATCCTAACTATGTTCATCCTTTTGCATATTCTAGTTACCATGTCAATGGCCAGGAGGTCTCATATGGCACTTGCAATAGAGAGAAGAATGTCATCATGCCAGTAGTGGAAGGGTAGGTTAGGAATGCAAACCCAAATGGGGGTAAAATTTATATCCTGGGTATCCGAGTTGAAATTTGGGTCCCATTTCCTTAGGAATAGGCTCTTGCGACCTAAGAACCATGGGCCATTAGTGAGAATACACTATGCGTCTTCATCATTGCTCAACTTGATGGAAAAAAAAAACTGGACAGAACTACTAGTTCCATGTCTCCAAGGGTATTCCATTTGATGAAGGCCCACCTATGAATAGTTTCGATGTCAAGCCTACATCCTACAAACTTCCCAACCAATGTAAACTTTTCCATTGCTAGGTATTTTTCAACAATGTCATCAGGTATTTTGATATTTTGGCCGTTTCGTACAATGGTGGTGCTTGGGGGTTTAGGGGGGCCCCATCCATTTAAAATATTAGCATATGAAAGTCCTTTGGAAGGAACGATAGTGGGACCCCATGCAGGGCCTTATACTGAGAAGGATCATCTCCCCAAAAAGTAGGTTCCTACTCCCAAGGCTTGGCAGGAATTTTTTTTCCATCTCCTTTTACTCCCTTGTCCTTCGAGTCCTCATCCTTATCTTCATTGTTTCTCTTGGCCGTAGGTGACCTGCCAGCCTTACCTACAGAGGTTTCATCCTTGGTACCTCCAAAATTACCTCCTAGGTCTGGTTTTCCTCCTCCTATCTTCTCCTTCTCCATCCTAGGGTTTCAAAAACCTTTATATTAAGGAAAAAACTAGAAAAAAACTTTTTATCCTATAATGTATTTCTTATTTTCCTTTATTGTTTCAAGGTTTATGGTTGATCCATCCAAGCTGCATTTTCAAACAACTAAAAGAATTCTGAGATATGTAAAGGGTACATTGGATTTTGGGATCCATTACCACAAATGTAATTCTATAAAATTAGTTGGCTTCAGTGATATTTATTAGGGCAGCAATATAGATGATAGAAAATCTACATCAAGGAACTGTTTTAGTCTAGGATCTGGACTAATTACATGGAGTTCCAAAAAGTAGACTGCTATAGCATTGCCATCTATTGAGACTGAGTATATAGCAATAACACATGCTAGTACTCAAGATCTATGGTTGAGAAAAGTCCTTGAAGAGATTGGAGAGCAACAAAGTGGTCCTACAATATTGTACAGTGACAATATGAGTGCCATCCAATTGGCACATAATCCAATTCATCATAGCAGGTCAAAACACTTTGATATGAAGTATCACTTATTTCGTGACATGATGGATAAATAGGTAGTTAAGCTTCAATATTGTAGCACTTTGGACAACTTGGCATACATCTTCACCAAATATATTGCTAAAGCTCAATATGTAAAGTTGAGAGACTGTCTTGTCAGCCCTATCAAATTTAAATGGGATAATGTTGGCATTTAATCTACCATGGTGGATGGCAGGTGGATGACGAAACCAAGGTGGATGATAGGCAATGATGAAAGGCGGTGAGAGAGAGAATTTAATTTTAAATTCCCTTCCTATTCCTAAGCTTTCCCTATTTTCTCTCCCTATTTATCGCTTTCCTAATTCTAGCTTTTCCCTAAGCTATTTAAGCATGTAACTTGGGTTTAATTTGATTAATTTTGAAACTTAGCATTTCTCACTAGTGATAAACAAAGATATAGAGCAACTACATCGAGATGTTGAGGAAGCATACAGAAAGGGCCCAGTTGAAAACCCATTGGTAGTTGTACTCTACTCGCACTTGTATTTTTACATGTGCACTCCTATTCATGCCTGTCCCGAGTTCATTCACACAGTGGCCAGGTTTTATGATCCTCTATCACAGACGGTTCGAGATGCTCAAGGAGCTTCGATGTTTGCAATTACCACTGAATCTATCCAGGAAGCATTCACTAGAGGATAAGAGTATCCTTCGAGGGTTGTTCCACAAAGGTTGTACACCAATGAAGAGGCTACCAGATATCAGCCTACATCCTGGATGAAATATTTCATGTTGAGCTAGTTGAAGGATACAATGGTAACTGGTAACTTGCCTTCACTCCCAAGGCGTTTGGCTAAATTTTCATAGCCTAAGATTTACTCTACCCTGGCATGGGTGACAATATTTGTGACTGATGAGTGGTCACTGACTAGCAGGTTATCATGGTGAAGGCCATTTTAGACAACCAAGATTATTTTCCTTCCAAGGCTAGGCCAGGTTCTAGTCTGGTTTATTATGACTAGGCCGAACTCATCGCACGGTAGCTACATGACTCTTTGGGTTTTATCCATGATGATCGAGGCCACCAGTGTAGACTCTCTTCCATAATGGTGTGGTTTTTTTTCTGGAACCAGCATGAGAATTTTGGCTTCGTCCAAAAGCAGTAGATAGACAGTGAAGGAAAGCCACTACTAGTTTATCTTTGGACAGATAGCTTTACTATAAGTAATTTATATTACATTTTCAATAAGATATTTCTAGGTCCATAATTAAGTTTAATTTATGGCTAGTATGAGAATTTATTAATAGAGTTGATGGAATAATTGGTTAAGCAGCATTTGGGAGATACTTTCTTCCTTACGCAGGGTTACGTCATCAGTATATAGAGTTTTTATGAAAAAACTTTTTTACTACCTTTTTACACCACTTCGTTCCTATTCACTTTGGATGTATCCCGCTAGCCAGACCACACAAATGAATATTATGGAAAGGGTCAGGGGATAAAAGTCATAATCTCTACCCCTTTTGAGTTTGGAGGAGTCAAGATAGCTCAATGTAGTCAAAATGTGGTTCTAACTGTAGCACTTTCCCAGATTGGATTGGTTGAGCTTTCCCATCAATGGAAATGGGATCCAATGGGTATAATACAAAAAATATTAAGGTACAAGCTTTTCATAGCTGCCCATGATTAGATATGGAAAACCAGCACAATAACCCACTTGGCTTGGAGCTGGAATGGCATGTGGATGAGATGGAACCGTTGTTGCCTTGGTTGGATTTTTATACTATGGAGTTTGAGTACAATCCCATGATAAACCAAGAGCAAAAGTTGACCAAATCCATCATAGCAAGAATAAATATTAGGTACCCAGAATGGTCATACCACAAAGTATAGAAATGGTGGATCATGAGGGTACACCAGGGCAAACCCATAGCTAATAAGTTGGCAATTGATGACCAGTTTTTAGATATTTATAATGATAGCTTTGGTGTTTTCTAGCCATTTTACTTCGCTAATTTTATGCCCAAAGTAGGGTACCACCATGATGAGGTGGATGACTTGGCTCACCCATGATATAACTCTTTAGGAAAGGGCAAAGCTATCATGGGTGCTCCTCCCTCTGTTGAGCAGGCACCTAAAAGGAAGAGTGCTCCATCAAAAATAAAAACTGAAATGCCTCTTCTACAAAAAATCGTGAAGGAGCCACGAACTAGGGCCCAAAAGCCTTTTGGAATGGTGGTGCATTCAGACATTCTAGCCCCTCAAAAACCTAATGAAATAGCTATAAAAGGAGTGTTTGTGGTTGTAGAGGTAGATCAAAAAAATCCTCTAAATATCGAAATTATGGCTGCTCAATAACATCCAAGGATCAATGTAGCTGAGATATCTGTATAGTAAGAAGTTATACTCAAAGTATGTTCTCATCCCCTTCTCTCATTTTTCCTCAGCCTTACATTTTGCACCTCTATTTCAAACCTGTTTAATCCCTAACATAACCATGATGATGCCAATATTTGCAGCCTCTATAATAGCAGTTTTAGTAGTCTCTACTATACCTATTTTAGTTGCCCCTGAATTGAGTGCATCCCCTATTACAGAGCTAAACAAACCAAAATTTCAAGTTTCCCAAGCATATTTCCTGTCTCCTACCAAATTACCTATACCCTCAGCTTCCCCATTTACATCTTATGCAAAAGCCCCTAATCCTTTCTCAGTCTCCGCTTCAACCATTTCTTCCCTTTGGTTTTCATAGATTCCCCTCACCCATGTATTTGGCACTTTTGACTCAGGCATTTCCTCCACTCCTTCCACTCCCATCGTATCTTTTGATTCATCCGCATTCATAGCACCCAAGCCCACTATTTTAGTCATACAAACTCAAACTCCTCTGAGGGTTAGCACAATAACTTCCCTCTCATCTTCCTCTATAGCATCAGGTCTACATTCTGATTTCCCATTCCTTCCATCAAAACCTATTCTCATATTAGGGCTCCCTGAGCCTTTGGAGTCAAAGTTGGAGTTGACACAGTAGTTAGTTATGGCTGAAAGTGTTCGCAAGGCCAAGAAAAATTCTACAAAATGGCTCAAAAATTATAGATAGAGAGAGGCTTTAGCTTTGGCACAAACATGTAAAGCTTATATTTTGGATCCTAAGTCAATGGAGCTGCATACAGTTGAAAAGATACCATTGGTGAGCAAGCCTTTGGGAGAAATAACCCCAGCTAACTATACTCTCAGGCATACAAGTTTCAATGTGGCTAGGATGAATACCCAAGAAAAAATGGAAGAGGTTCAAGTTGGCATTGGCTCTATCTATGCACATGGAGAACATTAAAATTTTTGATATTTTAAAGCTAGTCTGAGATTGATCAACTTCAGGAAGCTTTGGCAGTAGCAAGAAGATAGAACGAAGAGCTAGAATGAAATTATTAGGGCCAAGTTCAAAAGCTTAATTCTAAAGTTGAAGATATAGATGGGGAAGTAAAAATACTTGATGCATAAAAAACTGACCTTGAGGAGGCAAACGCTCGCCATACCCTAAAAGTAGCAAAAATAAATCAAAAAAATCATCAGCTCACAGTTCAAATTAGGGAGCTAGAATCCAAGCAAGCACTTGAGGCACAACCACGTGGCTTTCCTTCTAGGGAGCGCTTGCAAGAGATGTGCTTGTACTTATTGAGATATTTTCCTCAGAGAGATGCAAAAGGAATCAAAGCTCTCCAATTTTATAACGAAGCACATGATGCTATTATTTTTTGGAACCCAATTCTAGAGTCAACCCAAGAAGATGTTAATTGCTGGTTAGACTTGGTTATCCAGCTTAGGAAAATAGAAGATTTACCTATTCACTTTAAACCCATCAGTGATCTGGCCCGATCATGGTCTAATGCTAAGACTACCTTGCAGTATTATTACATAAAAGTTGAGCTTGCCAAAAAATATCGTTTGGATTTAGATGCCCTTTTGCAAGAGCACTAAATTGCATTGCGGTACTTGGATGCTCTCATCGACATTAAGGTTTCGGGTTTCACAGATCCAGAGCACCCTTCTCTATCAATAAAGGAGTTGTAGCCCATATGGGCTAATTTTTTTGACAATCCTACTGATGTAGACACCTTGAATGCCTCCAGCTTAGATGAACAAATAATTATACTCATGATCAAGTATTCTCAGATTGAATCCTATTTAAAATAATTTGACAAGATGATGGTGTTTGTCGATCTGGAGTGAATAAACGCTTACCACTATCTTATTTTTGAGCTTCAAAAGAACCCCCATATTCTTATGATCATTGGGATGATGCCTCGGCTATATATAAGCATGTTTTTAACAAGTCATTGGACCAGTTTCTTCCTAAGTGCCCCCTGTCAGATGAAGAAGGTGGGACAGAAAGTGAATCTAGTTCAGAAGATGGAGATTCAGATGAGCAGGAAGAAGAAATGGATGAAGAGTCTAAGGACAATGAGGAATAGGAAGATAGAGAACCTAGAAAAAGTAAAAACAAAGAATAGGAAGACCCAAAGAAGAAATATGACTCTGCAGCCCAAGGATAAGGTCTGGGATCTTTGCACTGAGACATGCTCAATACCTTGTGAGTCACCATATGGGTTGTTAGTTTTGACACACCTTGTAAAATGCATAATAGATACCATTTTGTGAAAGCACTCATTGTAAAACTCCTTTTTCCATAAAAAATGGTTAAGGTGTTGTTGTTCTAAAGATTTCCCTCATAAAACTCGGGATGAACTATTACAGGTTTTTCTAAGCTTTTATGTACTTTTATAGATTTTTTGTACTTCTCTTACATTTTTAGCTTTGTATGTTGCATGAAAAATTATATATGTTTTAGCATAGGAAATCAAATGATTAAGTTGTCACTTTCGGCTCTTCTTATTGGATGTTTTCCTTCCTTAGCTAAAGGGTTATTCTCAGAATAGTTAAGGAGCTAGGTTGGCAAGGTTGATAAAATTACTAAGTAAATATGAAATCCAAGCTTGCTCGAAAGGGACTCCTCTCAAGCTCCTCCAAAATTCCAAGTCTTTTGCTTAAAATAGAAAGCGCTCCACTTGGGAGCGCTTTGCTGAAAAGCGCTCCACAAGGGAGTGCTTTGCTAGAAAGAGGGTTTCATCGAGCTTCTCTCAGGAGGGTCCACAGAGCTAAGTGGATAGGGCAATTTGAAAAGGACTAACTATAAAATAAATCATCACTTGGTCTAAAAGATGCTACTCCCTGGAATATTAAAATATTAAAGTCAAAATGTATGTTGGGGGAAAAGCACTCCACAAGGGAGCACTTTGCTAGAAAGAGGGTTTTGCTGAGCTTCTCTCAGGAGGGTCCACAGAGCTAAGTGGATAGGGCAGTTTGAAAAGGACTAACTATAAACTAAATCAGCACTTGGTCTAAAAGATGCTACTCCCTGGAATATTAAAATATTAAAGTCAAAATGTATGTTGGGGGGAAAAGCGCTCCATAAGGGAGCACTTTGCTGAAAAGTGCTCCACTTGGGAGTGCTTTGATGAAAGGTCCCCTCCAAGAGCTTTATCAAAAGGTAGCTAGAGTACTACATGGATAGACTCCATAAAATGGCTAAGTGCAAGTAAAATCAGCACTTAAAAGAGATAGCCCCCTTGGAAACTTTCAAACATGTCAAGGCCTCGCTTCAAGCACAAAGTGCTCCACAAGGGAGCACTTTTTTAAGAAGCACTCCACTTGGGAGCACTTTGTTAAGAAGCACTCCACTTGGGAGTGCTTTGTTAAGAAATACTTCCATACTTGTCATAGGCACCTAAAAAGCTAAGTGAGTGAGGTTGGTTGATAATATGGCTAAGTACAAATGAAATCAGCACTTAAGAGAAAATGACCCCCTTAGAAGTTTCTAACTGACCAAGTATTTGCTTCAAAAGGGAAGCGCTTACCTTCTAGGGAGCACTTTGTTAGAAAGCGCTCCACAAGGGAGTGCTTTCATAAAAGGGTGTTTTACAAGACTTTTTCTCGGGAAGTAGTTGAGGGGCTAAGAGACTTAGTTGGTGAAGTATAAGTAAAATCAACACTTTGTTTAAATATGCTCCCTCTAGAAGGTTTAAAAAGGATAGGTCAACATAGTGCTTTGTCTAGAAAGTTCTCCACTTGGGAGCACTTTGCTAAAAAGCACTCCACAAGGGAGCGCTTTGCTGAAAAGTGCTCCACAAGGGAGCACTTTGCTAAAAAGTGCTCCACAAGGGAGAACTTTGTTTAGAAAGACCGAGGGCATATTTTTAGAAGGAGCTAGAAAAATAAAGGAGATATCCATAGTGCATCCTCTATTTCACCACTCTGAAGCTGCCATTAAGACCATCTGATCGATGATCACCACCAGAAGCTTCTAACTTCAATATCAAGTTATCTGTAATTTTGGCTCGACTGTTCCAGGTCTTTGCCAAAACCTTCTACTTTTAAATGCTAAGTTGTCAGTAAGGATAAGATAGAATGTTTCTAGCTATCATCGAAATTGGATCAATTCGTCATGAAAGTGGTTGAGCATTAATGTTTCAAGCGATAACTTTCTCCTATATTAACTGCTCCTTCTTTGTAACACTTCATGGATAAATTTTGCTAGAAAATAAGCTGTGTACTTGAAATTTGCTCCTAAAATAAAGGCTTTTGGATATGGTTTGAGTTCTCAATCTCTGTGTATGACTTCTATTATGTTATTTTTATTAAACTAGTGTCTCTATTTTACAGTTTAATTTTGTTCTCTGGATTTTGTTGTTGATAGAATACTGGTCTCTAGAATTCTTGCTGGAGTTTACATAAGTTCTAAGGATTTTATATTGTTTTCTATTACAAGTCATTGTTTTGATTGATGTTGGTTCAAATAGATAAGCTATCTATCATGCTTTCAATCCATCATCCCAAATATCTGGCCTTTGGCCATTTCCCATTTCTTTTCATAATTTCCCATCTATTTTAGTATATTTCTATCTCTTATCTCCAAACCCCCATTTTTATTTTCATAACTAGCCCTACTGGATATTTCCATGGAGGACATCTCTTTCCTTCGGGCATTCAATGCTTGGAAGTAGGCCTAGGGTGCTCCAAACTAAGAAAACCTGTATCTAGGCCGGTTCGATTGCCAATAGGTACCTGCAAAACCAAAGGTGGAAGATGATAAGTGGTTACCTCTAGTGAAATCATCTGCTATGAAGGCTAAGGAGTAATATTTTCTTAAATTGAAGGATTTATTGCCCAATTCAACTCGAGAGAAGGTATAGACCATGCGACCGAATCCATAACCTGCAATAGCTAATCAAACACATGGTGAAATAAGAGAATAAGCCAGGGAGTGACTTAAGTATCCATCATTTATGAAGATGCAAATAATGGAAGCCACTCAACAATATTAGGATAGATATGAACAAGCTCCAAAAGAGAAGGTTTTGGCTACCTCAAGTTACAACATCATAGAGGAAATGAAGAAGATCCCAGTAAAAGTTAGCTTGTATGATGCGCTACAATTTCCAGGACAGATTTATTTATTACAAAAATATTTGAAAACTACTAAGGATCAGAAGAAATATCATTCCCAAATAGTCCTAGTGTAGGCAATACCAACTTCTGTAGTGGGTAAAAATAGGCCTCCCCCATTTTATTTATCTTTGATAATGAAGGGATGGATTGTACACAATTGTATGATTGACTCTGGAGTTGCAACTACTGTCATGCCAAAGGCAGTATGCGAGGTGATGGGGATGGAATATACAAGGAGCAGCCTATAAGTGTTGCAGTTATATGGAATTTCGGTCAAGACAGTGGGAGTTATCAAAGACATCCCTATTGTCCTTCACATCATACCACAAATTACCGTCATCCAAGAAGTGGTGGTAGTTGACCTGGAGCCATACTTTAGCATGTGTCTCTCAAGGGAATTCATGGCTAAACTAGGGGGATACCTCTCCTTGGACTATTTGCATTTGGAGATACCATTCAAGGGAAAGCGAATTCATATCCATAATGAAAAACCTTTGCCTTTTCACATTGAGAGGTTCAAAGAAGAAGAACAGTCTCCAAGCATAGTGAACATGATGACTGAAGAGCTAGAGGAAGTTGATTTGGTGAAGGAAGCTTTGAGTGAGTTTCATTTGGAGGATGAGTTTTTGCTCACATATTTTAATGCAATGATCAGAACTGACATTGGATGTTACACCATAACTAAATTCAAGCAGGCTGAGAAACAAGTTCTTGATTCGTAGAGTTCATATATGGATCGGTTATGGAAATTGTATTTTGATGGTGCCAGATGTAAGAATGGTGTAGGATATGGTGTTGTATTGATTTCTCCTGAAGG
The DNA here is from genome assembly GCA_028583015.1 of Wollemia nobilis. Taxonomy (NCBI): domain Eukaryota; kingdom Viridiplantae; phylum Streptophyta; class Pinopsida; order Araucariales; family Araucariaceae; genus Wollemia; species Wollemia nobilis. The sequence goes on along the minus strand of JAQPPZ010002970.1, from coordinate 1,558,926 downwards.
TACACAAAATACTTACTCTTATAGATTGACTTGGAGCTGTACAAATAATGCAGCAGAGTATGAAGCATTATGCCTTGGTTTAAGAAAAGCTGAGAAATTAGGCATTAAACAACTACAAATTTTTGGTGACTCTGAGCTTATTGTCAACCAGACTACTAATAGATGTGTATCAAAACAACATTATATAAAAGCTTATCACAATAGGGTCTGGGATTTATTTGAATCTTTCATCGCTTTAAATATTTAGGTGATTCCTCGGGAGTAGAACAAACATGATGATATTTTAGTTTCCCTTGGTGCAAATTATTCCCCTGTCGAGCAAGTTGTTCAAAGGCCCAAAATAGTCAGAGTGATCTATAGACCTTCAATCCCAAATAAGAATCTCTATTGGCAAGCATTTGACAATGATGAAAAAATAGTGAAATTTTTGCTTAGAGAAGCTGCTAGAGCAGATGACAGAACACTGGCTAAGGAATAAAAGGAGGGAATGATTTAGTTAAAAATAATCATATTCCTAGAGGTTTTATCTCGTTGGAAAGTTTATTTGACTAGAATTACATGTTGAATTCAATGAACCAAAAACATATTATTGATCAGGCGTTTAAATAAGAGTTACATAGCCGGGAATAGAACCCGGCGGAACAGATCTATTACGTAGTTGTAACAGACATCTAAATAATGTAAAGGACAAAGTAAGTTAAGAATACAAAGTACGCTAACATCCCCCTTTATTACATTATTTGGGTAATGTAATAACTAATAGCTATACTAGACTACTAACATCCCCTTACATTATTTTGCAATACAAAGTGAGCTATGAAACAATTCAAATTTGACACGTCCAAGTGCCTTAGTGAAAATGTCTGCAACTTGAGCATCAGTGGGAATGTGCTGAAGCTGAATTCGGTGCTTTGGAACTTCATCTCGAATGAAATGACATTGTGTGTCAATGTGCTTTGTTCTTTCATGATGCACTGGATTCTTGACGAGGTTCAAAACACCCTGATTGTCGCAAAACAAGCGTATTGGAGATTTTGATGGATGGCCCATACTTTTCAGAATGCGATGTAACCATATCACTTCACACACAGCTTCACGTGCGGCGTGATATTCTGCCTCTATTGATGAAACAGCAACCACCTGTTGCTTCTTGTTGTGCCAAGAGACGGGACCGGATCCCAGATGAAAAATGTATCCAGAAGTTGACTTGCGATCATCAAATGATCCGGCATAGTCGGAGTCCGTGTATCCTTGCAAGAAGAATTTGTTGTTCCTCTTGTATTCTAGGCCATATTCCATAGTACCACGGACATAATGAAGAACACGTTTTGCTGCTTTCCAATGAGTGGTCTTGGGCTCCTGCATGAACCTCGAAAGATAGTTGATAGCAAATACGAGATCTGGCCTAGTATTGGTCAGATATATGAGACTCCCAATCAACTGTCGATAGAGAGTACCATCTACCTGAGGTGAGTCATCATATCGCGATAACCGAAGTCCATTCTCCATTGGAGTTGCCATTGGCTTGCAGTCATTCATGCGATATTTATCCAGCAATGTCTTGGCATACTTTTTCTGAGACACTTTGATGGAGTGCTCCTTCTAGCTGAATTCCAGACCAAGACAGTAATGGAGAAGTCTAAGATCTGTCATCTCAAAATATTTGCACAAGTTTCTTTTGATAGTAGAGATCATAGTTTTTGAACTCCCTGTAATGAGCAGATCATCCACATAGAGTACAAGCAACACTATCTCAGAACCTTGTTTCTTGAAATAGAGGTTTGCATCTGACGGACATCTCTTAAATCCATGTTGCATAAGGTGATTGTCCATTTTTATATACCAAGCTCGAGGAGCTTATTTCAGACCATATAAGGATTTGACCAATTTGCAAACCTTCTGCTGTTGGCCTTCCACTTCAAATCCTTCTGGCTGAGTCATATAGACTTCTTCTTGGAGATCACCATTAAGAAAGGCACTTTTGACATCCATCTGGTGAACTTTCCACCCATATTGTGCTGCCATAGCACACATAACCCGAATTGTGGTCATCCGAGCAGTAGGTGCAAAAGTTTCCTCGTAGTCAATGCCTTCCTTCTGAGCATAACCCTTTGCAACAAGACAGGCCTTATGTTTATCAATTGTTCCATCTGCCTTGTACTTGAATTTATATACCCATTTGCAGCCAATGGGTTTCTTTCCATGTGGCAGATCAACAAGCTTCCAAGTTTTATTTTTCATCAGAGACTCATACTTTGTATCCATAGCGGCCTTCCACTGAGGCTCACTGAGAGCATCTTGCACTGATGCAGGTTCAAGACTATCTATGGTAGACATGAATGCCCTGTCATCATCAATATCCATATCCTCAACTTCTGTACTTGGAGTCACAAAAAGTTCCTCAAAATATTGACAAAGATCATCAACCTCACCAGTTTCTCTGGCTTCTTTCTCCTTTTGAGCCATATTGCGTGTACGAGGTCTATCCAAATTCAAATTGGGAGGAGTGGATAAATTTGCATCTCTGATTGTATTTGTACACCATTTAGGATTCTTCTTCGATGGTGGTGAAGAAGATGTAGAAGGACCTCCAATCTGTGCTGACGAAGGAATCTTCTCTTCCATAGTTTCCACAATATCTTGGTGTACTTTAGATGTGCTCTGTGATGTGAAAGGTTCATCAAAGACAACATCTCTGCTGATATGAATTTTCTTGGTCAAAGGATCTATCAACCGATATCCTTTAGAGTGCTCAGAATAACCAAGAAAAATACATCTCAGTGTTTTCTCATCTAGCTTCTTCCTTTTCTCTTTTGGTATGTGTATGAAAGCTTGACATCCGAAAATACGTAGATGAGATATGGAGGGTTTTCGACCACTCCATGCTTCCTGTGGAGTCATTCCTTTTAGGGCCTTTGTGGGTGCCCTATTCAACGAGATACTACTGCAAAGGTGACGACTTACGCCCAATATTTTTTCCCAAGAGTAGCTCCTGTGAGCATACAACGAACCATTTCCATGATAGAACGGTTCCTTCTCTCAGCAACTCCATTTTGCTGAGGAGTATAGGCAGTTGTTAACTGTCTCTTGATCCCATGCTTATCTAGGAATGCAGAAAATTCATTAGAGGTAAACTCTCCCCCTCGATCTGAGCGGAGGGTTTTGATAGAAGCCCCTGACTCCTCAACGGATTTCTTGAACTGCTGGAAGAATGCGAAAGCTTTAGATTTTAGTTGGAGAAAGAAAACCCACATCTTTCGTGAGTAGTCATCTACGAATAACTGAAAGTACCTCTTCCCTCCACAACTGTTGGGTGTGAAAGGACCGCACAAATCGGTATGAATTAACTCCAGAGGTTTTTGAGCTCTTGTAGAGCTCTTCTCAAATGGTACTCTATCTTGCTTTCCCGCTAGCAGTCAGAGCACACTGGCAATGTGGCAGAAAGGGAAGGAAGACCCTTTACCATCTCATACTTGCTGAGCTCAAGTAAGTAGCCAGAACTAAGATGCCCATATCTCTTGTGCCATAGAGAAGTTGCCTCCTTGGTAGAGACAGTCATGGCAACATGTGGAGTAGAGATAGCATCTAGTGCAAATAAGCCATGCTTATATGAAGCTATTGCAATCTGCTTACCCTTCCTGGTAATAGTACAACACTTCTTTCCATTCTCAACACGAAAGTTGACAACCATATTTCTGTCTAGGATTTGTGTCACTGACAACAAATTGTTGGCCAATCCCGGAAAATAGAGGACTTTGTCAATCTGACACTTGCCATCAGGAAGAGTGACTGAAACTATACCCTCTCCCTGAAACCTATAGGTTTTATCATCAACAATGGTGACATGTTTGCCCTCTTTGGCCTCAAATGATTCAAACCACGATATGTCGCTAGTCATATGTTTACTAGCTCCAGAATCGACATACCAATGTGTGGAATCTATGGTAGTCATGAGCACCTTGTGTGCCCATTCAGAATCTGAGTCAGATTCTTCAACAACAACATTCACCTGGGGTTGCTTGTTCTTATTTTGTGGTTTGTTTTGGCCTTTCTGCTTGTTCTTATGCCAACACCTATTGGTGTCATGGTTGTCTTTCTCACAGATCTTGCACCACCTCTTCTTCTATTGAGGTTGTTTGCCTTTTCCTTTCGTATCTTGTTGAGAATTTCCTCCTTTCTGAAATTTGTCTCCTTTTTGCCCATTACCTTTCTTCTTAGAACTCTGCCTGTTGGTGTATAGGGCTGTATTGGAAGAATCATCCTTGTGAAGTTGGCGTGCCTCCTGTTGTTGAAGCAGATTGACCAAATCGATGTAGGTAATTTGTCGTTGAGACACCTGGATGGAGGTTATCAACATATCAAATGAAGAATGTAAATCTCTCATCACAAGTGAAATGAGAAGCTTTTCGTCCACAGTATCTCCTAGAGAACTCAATTTCTCTTTCAACTCAGACACTCTGCACGTGAAAGAGTTCAAGCTGTTTCACCCTGTCTCAAACTCAGGTTATGAAGTTGTTGTTGAAGATGAAGAATGGTGGATTCATTCTTCCCCTCATAGATGGTTCTAAGGGCATCCCATGCCTATTTACCACTTGCTTTGTCAGCTATATGAGGTTGCACTTCATCTGAAACAACAAACAAAATGAGCACCTTTGCTCGATTGTCTTTCTTGTCAAAAGCTATCTCGATTTCTTGAAGGACCTGTGGATCCTGCTTGTTGGTGAAGGCCTGGTTGCTACTCCAGGTAACAATATCCCACAAATCTTCCATTTGGAGAATAGCCTTCATCTTATGTTTCCATGGTGTATAATTTGGACCTTTCAATAACTGATGCGGATCAGTCATCAACTTTGCAACAACGGCCATAGTGAAGGTTCCTTATATCACCAATTGGTCCCCCTTTCGATATACCTTTTGCTAGGCCAATATACCGTACAAAATACCCGCCCTTACATGAGGGAAACTATAGGTATTTAGAAAGATCAACAAAAATCACCCGCCCTTACGTGAGGGAGACTATAGGTGAAATTTAGAGATCATACGATACGTGGAACATAAGCGGTACTGAAAGGGAATCGCCTTGTTGATGGTACCTACCATAGAAGATTCTTCTCATGCGTGGGGCATAACTTCCCCTAAACACTATGAAGAATACTTCGTCAGGATTTACGCCTAAACACAAGTGCGATAAAGGGTAGTGGATGGAGTAAAAAAATGCAAAAATTGCGTACTTATTCCTCCCCGACGATTTATAGAGAACAAGCTCAGACGTCGTTGTAGCAGCTATATTAGGTGGCGAATACAGTAGCCAAATCACGATAGCTTTACCTGTAAGTGCTGGCCAGAGGTATCACAAATACCAAACGCTGCAGTGCAATAAAATTGCACGGATGGGTTTTATATTTTGGGGACTTAGGGAGTGTTTTGATTTTAAGTTTTTAATGTTATAGTGCAAAAATGAAATATGCAACATACAACATAAAAAAACTGCCCACAAGAATAACCCACAAGGTGTCGGTCACAGCCGAAAATGCACCTTTTACAATTTGCCAAATTGCTATTTTTCGAAAAATTACTCACTATCCCCCTTTGATTTTTGAAAAAATATCCCCCCTTAAAAGGCTTTCTTTAACAAAGCATTTTTAATAATTATTATATATTTAAAATTAAAATAAATAATTTTAATTTATATAGTTTTTAAACTTATAAAAAATAAATTAAAATTAAAATTTTAATTTATAAAGTTAAAAAACTATTAAAAAAATTAAAATTAAAAATTTTAATTAAAAAAATAATAATAAAAAAATAACTTTGAAAAAGAAAAATTATACCTTGGGGGGTGTCGGCGGGATTTGAACCCCCGACCTGCAGGCTCCCTGAGCCTTACCGCACGGCTCACGACCACGTGAGCCAGCGGGCTGATCCGAGAGGATCAGTTGAACCCCTCTCCTTTATCTGCCCGTCCTCCTCCTCCTCTGCTGCGGCCTCACGCGCTGCTGCTTCCCGCCGCTCCGATTTAAAAAAAACTTTCCGCCTCCCTGGCGCTGCTTCCTGGCACTCCTCTCTGCGGCTGCCTTCGGTCTCGAAGCCACTTCCCCAGTCAATGACGTTTTTTTTTTTTTTTTTTAAAAACGACGTCCGGGGGGGTGCTATGCGCACTGGTTTTTTTTTTTTTTTTTCTTTTCGAAAAATTCTCGGGGGGGGGTTTATACCCCCTTCAATTCCCACGCAGCCGGGAATTTAAAAATCTCGCGCGGGTGCACGTCCTCCAACGCGTTAGGGGGGGAGGGGGGCCTCCTCCCACCTGCGCATCGCGCCTGTGTGAGTCCTCCGACGCGCGGGGGGGCTTGCGTCCTCTCGTCTCTCTGTCGCGCACGGGGGCGAGACGTCTCGCGATGTCCCCATCATGCGCGAGGACTGCGATAGACGTCTCACGACGTCCCTATCGCACGCGGGGACTGCGACGTCACGTCGCGTCGCGATAGCTCCTCTGTCACGACGTCACCGTGCAGGTCTGCGACAACCTACGCGTGCCTTCTGCGACAAATCCTCTGCGCGGGTCTGCGACAGCTCCTCTGCGACGTCACGCAGAAAAAAAATCTCTGCCCAGAATTTCAGAACCTTGCTCTGGTACCATGTTGAATTCAGCGAACCAAAAACATATTATTGATCAGGCATTTAAATAAGAGTTACATAGCCGGGAATAGAACCCGGCGGAACAGATCTGTTATGCAGTTGTAACAGACATCTAAATAATGTAAAGGACAAAGTAAGTTAAGAATACAAAGTACGCTAACATTACAGAGTTGATAAGCACAAGATTAAGGTAGATGCCAAAAATATAAAGAGTTGCAATTGGAATCAGGAAAGATTATCAAGATCAGGACCGATTCTATGTCAGAAGAGCTTGAAGGTATTAAGAACCTGTGCTATGAATACCCTGACATTGTAGCATGGAGCTATCAATATTTAAAAGGATATGACAAGAATGTAATCCAACATACCATAGAGCTGCAAGAAGGAGTCAAGCCTTTTTGGTAAAAGCAACATCCTGTCAATCCCAAGATTGAAGTCCTCATGAAAGCAAAATTGTTGAAGATGCTCGAGGTAAAATTATATACGCGATTAAGCACTCAACCTAGGTTGCGAACCTGGTCCCTGTGAGGCAAAATAATGGAGATATACGATTGTGTGTTTATTTTCACAATCTGAACCATAAATCGCTCAAGGATCATTATCCTTTACCCCAAATAGATAAAATTATTCATGTGGTCGCTGGCACTCAGATATTCTTGCTATTAGATGGCTTCTCTAGATATAATCAAATTTGGGTAAAATACGAGGATCAATATAAAATTACATTCACTACCAAGTGGGGTACATTTGCCTATCAATGAATGCCCTTTGGGCTTTCAAATGTCGGTGCTACCTTCCAGAGAGCTATGGACGTTGCCTTCGGTGAGTTGCTGAATAGGATTATCGTGATATATCTTGATGATATGACCATGTTTTCACATTGCAAAAAATATCATGTTACTCATCTAAGGTAAGTATTTGAGAAGTGTCATAAATTCAAGATTTCTATAAATTCGAAGAAGTCAATATTTACGATTAAATAAGGGAAGTTGTTGCGTCATGTGATCTCACAATAAGGATTGGTGATTGATCCTGCAAGAGCTAAGGCACTCATGAAATTACTGCTTCCTGCTAATAAGAAAGACTTACAATATTTCTTCGGTTAAATAAACTTCATCCACAAGTTTATCACTGATTTCACCCAAGTTTTTAAGACTATGATCGAGCTTTTGAAAAATAATGTTGAATTCAAATGGACGGAGGTCAAGAAATGAGATTTTCAAGAAATCAAAGAGAGAATCACTCAAGCGCTAGTTCTAATTAACCCATATTATTCAAAGGACTCCGTCATTTATGCAGTAGGTGAGCAAGAGAGTTATGTTGTTGTGTTGAAACAAAGACAAGATGATGGTGAAGAGAAGCCCATTACTTTTTTAAGCCAAGTTATTGCACCGCATCAGGAGAAGTACAATTTTATATAGAAAAAGGTCTATGCAGTGATGAAAGCGCTCAAAAAGTTTTGGCATTTTGTTTCTCAAAGTAAGACTATTGTTTATGTCATCCATCCTGATATTTGAAACTTCATAATTCAGGGCAAATTGGGTGATAAAAGGGTAGGATGGTTCTTAAAGATCCAAGAATATGACGTGGAGATTCGATCGATAAATTTGGTTTGTGGGCATGCTCTATGCCAAGAGTTGGCCAAGAGTGTTGTCGTTGAGACATTGAATATGATTCATGAAGAAGACATTGATGAAATAATTTGCATAAATCATACTACAAGCAACAGGGATTGGATAGAATAATTTATTGACTATTTTACTTTTAGGAGATGTCCAACCTACCTTGATCCCTCACAGCATAGAAGGTTTAGACTCTAGGTGCTCAGATATGTGTTATTGCCTCATGGGTTATATCATAAATATATTGATAGTGTACTCCTTAGGTGTGTAAAATATTTCAAAAAAGGGAAGATTTTGGAGGAATTCCATTCTGAGCTATCTGGAGGTCATTATGCAGGAAGACCCATGGCTTTGAAAATTATCCAGGTGGGTTACTATTGGCCTACTCTGTTCGTCGATGCTCATAGAATAAGTTAGCAATGCGATAGTTGCCAATGATATGTACGCAAGATTAAAAAAGGAGCATTACCCTTACATCCAATTCAGGTTGAAGCACCTTTTCAGTAGTGGAATCTTGATTTTATTGGTGTTATTTATCTACACTCTTCCATGGAACACAAGTATATCCTGACAGCGACAAATTATTTTACCAGATGGGCGAAGGCTATACCCACTAAGAAGTTTTACCAAGTGACCGTTATCTCCTTTCTAGAGGGGCTTATCACTCGATTTGGCATACCATATTCTCTAGTCACTGATAATGGCACTCCCTTAATCGAATCTAAGATCACTGAATTCACTAGCAAATATGGTGAATTCAAGATGAATATGAAGAGTATGATCCTATGGGTGCAAAGCTAGAACAATTTTTGCAATTAGAGGAGGACAAGGAGCATGCTTACAAAGTATTTTCCAAGCACGCTACAAAAATGAGGAAGTGGTTTGGAAAGAAAACAACTGATCGAAGTTTTCAGGTGGGATATTTAGTCTTAAAATGGAATGAGAAGAAATCCAAGCCAGGAAATCACCATAATTTTGATGCCATATGGGAGGGACCCTTTCAAATTTCCACGGTAAATTCTACAAATGCTTATCATCTGCGTGACATGGAGGGTTATGAGCTTCCTATTCGGTGAATGGTCTTCATTTGAAGGCCTATATTTCATGATTTTATTTTGATGAGGTATGACTTTGTACATATGTAAATATCTTTTTTATTTTTCTGAATTATATGTTATAAAGATATATTTTGTATCTACAAAAAAAAAGAGGGGTGTGGAAAGAGAAAAATAAATTGAAAGCCTTTTCGCCCTAAGGATAAGGTGAATTAAAATGGTGCGAAAATCAAAAGTTTTTTCAAAGCAGTACGACGCATGTGTAGCATATTCATTCGTCTTCAAATGACTAAATGGGTGAATGCATTTTAAATTTGGTTTAGTGATAGTGAGTGTGATATCGCATTCACCCTAAGAAAGGGGTGAATGGGATGTTCACCCACCTTTTAGGCGAACGCGTTTTGGAAAAACTGTCAGTTTTAAGAAGGCATATGTTTTGTTTTCCACATCCAAGTCTGCTTTAAAAAGAAAAGAGAAAAAAAAGATGTGTGCCAATGAAATTTTCAGATGAAGTCACCTAAATTCAAAGGCTTGATACTTCCGCATGAAATCAAAATCACCAGTAAAGGGGATAAATTGCCAAGCGCCCAAAGAATTTTGCTGAAGGAGAAAACAATAGTTTTGGAGGCATGTTGTGAAATTAATACGACCTTGGGTTACGTGTCAAAAATCAGAAGGTAAAAGTGTTTGAAAAATGATATTAATTAAATAAAAAAAAATGTGAGAGGCCTTCAATTTTTAGATTTCCAAGAGGACCTCGAATATTAAATGATTGGCTGATGAGCGGAAAAATTAGCTTCCCCAACAAGATTCAAAGCACCAGGGCACACCGTAAGACGATATTGTGCAGCATTAGGTCACCATTTTTGAGGAGGATCCGACAACAAATCAGAGAAGAAATCGTTTGTACTTCAAAAATGGTGCTAGACTAGCAGCTCGAGGATAATCCCCTCCCGAAGGTGCTTGCATTTAATTTTGCATTTACTACGATAGGTGTTAGAGCGTTCTATAAAAATTGAAGAGGTAAATTGCCCAAAATTTATCATTCTTTCTTATTTTTAAAATTCTTGTCTACTACGTTTTGCATTTTAGTTGCGTAGAATTTGTAGAAGCTTCCTCAGAGCAAAAAATTCACAAAAGTTTTTTCAAAATATTTTTCAGAGGGAAAATGAAAATATGGGGAAGAGAAGTAAAGAACCCAAGGATGTCAAAGAGGCTGAAGAGCCTAAGAAAGAAAAAAATATGGGAAGGATTTTAAGAGCTAAAATGGCTTGTAAAAATTATTACGTAGATCTATACCCCTACGAAGATGTTGTGGTAGAGGTGAGAGATTGCCTAATTACACATAAAGGGGTCAAAAAATTGAGGCAAGACGTGGAGGCGATGGTGAGTCAGGGCATTTTACATAATAGTTGGCTCATGATCCCTTATAATTCGTAGCTCTCTTGGTATTTGTGTTCGCCCATCCACCCATGCCCTAAGCTAGTGCAACTTATTGCATGATTTTATGACCCTTTCACCAAGGTCGTGCAGAATTCCAGGAGAGAAATATTGTTCAAAATTACTCCAGATGAAATCATGGAAGCCTTTGTGTGTAGGTTGAAGCCTCCTTCCTATGTAGTTCATAAGAATATTTACACAGATGAACAAGAAGACATATACGTCTCCACTGTAGCCATGTGCTAGTTTATGGAGACCCAAATCATTAAGGAGCCACAGATGGTGCAGTTGCCAAATTTACCAAAGCCGCTCTCTGAATTTAAGAACCAGGATATTTATTCTATGTTGTCTTGGGTTGTTGGGATGTCTTTGGATGAGACAATGCATAAGTGGCAGGCAGCTATGGCTCAATGCATTTGCAAAGTTGAGTTTTATTCCCCTTTTGCCATGAGACAAGGGGGAAACCCCATTTACTTTGATTGGGCAGACTTCATTTCCCGAAGAATTAATTCCCAGTTGGAAAAAATGCAAACCATAGAGTCTCAATCATTTTGGCATACATCATTTTTGGTATGGTTATTTTTCTTTCAGTTGCAGTAGCATTTTCATTTATTGTAGTCTCAACATTGGGCAAAAATAATGAGCCCTTGCATGTATGTATGTTGACCCTGGTTTTGTTAAGAAATGAGTCAGTGTATAGTTTTAACAGCTGGTTTTTAGGGCCAACGATTGAATTGTTGTGTTGTACCTATGATAGGGTGTTGTGGGAGTTGAAATATGTAGTCGTCACAGAAGAAAATGGTGACATTTTTCTGCTTACCCAAGACATTGTTCAAATTTTTGGATACACTGGTAAGCCATTTTTACTGTCGTATTTTGCTACAACGCAAATGTTTGCAATGGAGGTCGTGTGCCAAACAGACCATGTGAATGACATATATGGCATGGGGCATGGAAAGAATACTACCTGCACCATGTCTTTCAAGTTTGGGGCATAAATCTAAATCAGGTTGGGCAAAATAGATTGTTAACAATAGTGCTCTAGGACTTGGGCTTGATTGAATTACCACAACATTGGCGGTACGACCCTCTGGGGAAGTTTTTAGAGTTTTTAAAAGCAAATTCATTCCATTGCTATCCTCGCCCTGATATTTAGAAGTGAAGGAATAATTTTTATGGGCTAGACATGAACTGGAATATTAAAAAAATGACTTCCCTCCTGCCATGGCATGACTATTATGAGCAGGAGGTAGAATATAATCCAACCAAGAACATGGCTCATATTCCTCCACCAGGTTTATTTAGAGCTGTCAAACAAGTAGAACTTGAATAGACTGAGGAAAATATTATGAACTAGTGGATTATGTGCATTCATCGTAGGAAGTCGTACACTCCTTATGGGTTGAATTTAGATGAGCAGTTTTCTAATGCTTACTATGATTTTGTAGACTCATATCAACCTGTTGCCTTCATGAACATTTTGCCACAAAGTTTCCAGCAGTCTAACAGTGGTGAAGGTGAAACTGAATAGGAGCACCCTATTTTTTAAAATGAGACCTCCGAGGAGGAATAACAGTAGTATAGGTTCCAAAGAAGATCTCAAAGGATGAAGCACCCACCAGAAGAAGCATTCGTGCCTAAAAATTTAAAAATATCAATGGCACCTCTGTTCCTGAAAGTAGCAAAAAGGCCTCAAACCAGTGTAGCCACGACTTCCACCATTGAGGTGCCCTCGGATTTAGTTGCTATGATTTATGCAGCACAGACTGTAGCTATTTCAATGATTGCTCATGTGCTAGCCTTGAACCCTTCACCTGCTGAGGAACTCCCACCTTTAGTTGTGCAATTTTTTTTGATGATCCAACAAGAGGAAGAGGAAAATCCATCAGAGAGTTCCCATGTAGATATTATGGATGAAGAAGAGGTTCTTGATGTCGGTGAAAGGGCTGAAGAACAAGAAGAGAAGGTAGTTTCACAACCGCCTCCATCTCCTCAGCACATGGCACCTACGCCTAAAGGTACATCTCCTTTTCCTTCTTATTTTTCCCCCTAGAGCAAGTAGTGGTTTCCATTTCAATTCTATTTGTTACATTTTCGTCTCCTCCACTTTCCATTTCTCCACCTTTTGGTATGCATTCCACTTCGATTTCTATACCATATTCTTCCTCTCCCAAAATAATTGTTTCTCCTTATTTTATTCTCGATCCTTCATCCTCTACTTCTTTTAGTTCTTTTGTGTCAGGGTCAAATCCTTTTTCATGCCCTACCCCTTAAGTTGTCACCGCCTCCACCATTGAGTTTGTAATTACATAGGCTCCTCCCAGGGTTAGTGTAACTACAGTGGAGCCCATGTCCACTACCAAATCTACCATATTCCTCCCTTCCACCATTTTTTTTTGTTCCCCCACTTTTTTTAGTGTCGTTTGCTTCTACTGGGCTTAGTCGCTCATAAATTTTGGTCCCTTTTACCCTATTTTTGGAGCTTCAACTAGTTATTGATGTATAGGTGGCTCGTAAATATCTCGACATAGAAAAAATTAATCGAGTGCACCTAAGCTCTTCGCAATGGTTGAAGAGCATGCACCACAAGGAGACCTTGACTCCAGCTCAACCGATGAAGAAAGTAGCATTTTATCCTATTGCCAAGGAGTCTCACATAACAATAATCACTCTATTGGTCTAGAAGCCTACGGGATAATTGGTGTCGGGTGACCTCATTTTCAAAACTATTATAGAAGATCTTACACAAATTGATCTGATCAAGAAAATGGGAAAAATTTAGGTCAACATGAGCTCAGTGTACCTACATGGTGAGCACTACAAGGAGAAGTATTTTTAAATTTAGAACAAGATAATTGAGCTCAAAAATGCCCTAGCAAAAAGCAGAGCCACAGAAGAAAAGATAGCCACAGAGAATGATTACTTGCACAACTAGGTCAAAGTGCACTTAAATGAGCGTGATGCTGCTAGGATTGAAATGCATAAGCTTCAACAGTAGGTTGAAGATATGAAAAAGCAGTTGGAGGAAAAGGCAACGTAAGCCACAGGATTTTCACGCGATATCGTTAAAGGCACCCAACTTTGCTCTGCTCAAAACTCCAAAAAATTAGTTGCACATGCTGTTAAGGTACTATAGTATTTGTGGGAGTGTGGATACAAATTTAGGTCAGGAAATAGTTAATTGACACCATGGAGGAGATGCTTTCACCTTACATGGAGATGGACATAAAAATATAAGATTTTTTGAACACTAATTTGTACATTTGTCCTCTCAGTGAAATGGATTATGCTTGGTCCAAGGCACAAATAACACTGCATAGCTACTTTTAGCACATGGACCTAGTGAGGGAGGGGTGGGCCATCCTCCATATTATTAAGCATGATCATACTATTTATATGAAAATTTTTGAGACTATTGATGGGTTGGGCGTCCCAAGTTTTGTGGATGATTGGGGAGAACCTCTTCCCATAGAATAACTGGAGGTGCTCTAGAAAAATTTGTTGAGGATGCTTCAGAAATTGATGCCCTGGAAGAACCTCTCATTGAAGCGCAAGTTTTGACCTTGATGCAGAAGTATACATGCTTGGAGCTATCACTATATGGGTTGGCTCCACGATCGAAGCATCTTAGTTTTATGGATGTGTAGAATATTCACTTTATCTATGAGTCACTCAGTGTCCCGTGCCTATTCACCACTCATGCTTAGGATGAGGTCGTTCATGCTTATGAGGTTCTTACCAAAAAATCCAATATAAATAGGAGAAGGCAGTGGTAGAGCGCACGGTAGCAGCCAAAGTAGCAAAAGAAGTAGAGCGGGCTGAAGTGCTCTGAGTAGTGGAAGATGCTGAGTAGTAGGAGCGAGCAGAGGAAGAAGCAACCCAAAGGAATATGTCTGCAGTAAAGGTAGTGGTGCCCTCTAAAATGGTTGTAAAAAAGGACTCTACAGCCCATTGAATCAAGGCCTAGGATCACTTGCATCCATGCGAGTTGGATATCCCGTGAGTCACCAGAAATGTTGGCCATTTTACATTTTGCCACAATGGGGATTTTTTTGGGAATTTTTTATGTAGTATATGGTGGCACTTTTAAAAATAGTTTTATATACTCCTAATTTTTTTTTATATATTTTTATATGTTTTCGCAATTGAAAAATTGTGAAGTATTTTATAAAATTCCTTTGTAAAAATTTGTTACATCATGAATTCATTCGAAAGGAAGGTTTTTGTAAAAATATGAAAAAGGATGAAAGACCTAAGTAAAACTTTGAAAAGTGTCTAATTGTATTTACGTTCAACCCCAAATGAGGGGCAAATGCCCCATTCACCCTTTGGAAGGGTGAACGAAGTTCCAAAAATCCGATGTGAGAAAAAGTTCAAAATATATTCGCGTTCGCCCTTTCTATGGGGTGAACACGTCATTTGCCCTTTCTATGGGCGAACGCACCCCAAAGAAGAATGCACTCATGCATGCCAAAAAATAGTGTCAATTTAGGTTTTCCCTGGTTGAGGTACGAACATCCCGTTCACCCCTCCCATGGGCGAACGAACTTCAAAGGCAAGGTGATATCGTGTTCACCCTTTATTTGGGGTGAATGCGTCATTCGCCCTTTCTAGATTTGAACGCATTTTGAATGAAGATCATGCACGTAGATATAAGGGATATGGGGTGAAGAAAATTTTGAGGTGAACATGATTCTACGAAAAAATGAATTGTGGTCAAATATTTTGAAGGTACCATAATCATGAATATTAAATAATGGTGGTGTCGAGTAACTCATGTTGTGAATCTCGAGCAGGGGAGAAGCTGAATGGCAAGGATGAATGAATATTTTTAATTTCCAAAGCATTGGGACACTTCCCAGATATTCAATAATGTTTTAATTATCTATGCACTAATGCCTAAGTCACTGATTTTATGGATATTGTTCCTTAAGAAAGACATATTTTCAATATTTCCAAGGAGGAATTTCTTTGTTTTTATCCCTGATCCCTGAACATTCTATTCTTTGATGCATTAAATGAAAGAGGTGAAAACCTCTATAAATACTAATCAAAATTCTATTTTAAGGGAGGTTAGACACTTTGCGAGAATACTCTCCTACAAGGCATTAGGATTCTGAATTTGCAAGTGATTTTGTGTTTAATTTCTTTCTATACTATGCACTTCTTTTTTTACATTCGTCTTTCTTGTTTGCTATTAAATTTAAATTCTGCGATTGGATTTAAATGTTGCTAGTAAGAGAGTGATTTCTGAAGTGATTATTTTGAAAGTTATTTTTGCAATATTACAGGTTTATTCTACAGTTTTTTCCTTTTGTAAATTATATTCTATGCTCATGTGTTTTCCTTCTATTTTTTTTTTTGAAAAAAATGAAAACTTGTATTAATACAAAGAACAATTACAAACGGGAGAGAACACATCCCGACCCAGAGCAAAGAGCAACACAACAAGTGCAAAGCACAAAGGCAGCACTAACAACCACGGGGCAAAGAAAACAACGAGGGCGCGAAAAGGCGACATGTCGCGAAATCGCGACATGTCGCGAAATCAGGCAGTCACCCCGTCTCGACCGCGTCGGCGCCAACAGTCGCGATAACGCGACATGTCGCGATATCGCGACAGGAAGGGCCCTCGGCAGCCGCACGCAAAAGGAGTCGCGAAATCGCAACGACAGCACCTTCCAGCAGCCAAACAGCAAAGGCGTCGCGAAATCGCGACTACAACTCCAAAGAGCACCAAAGCGCCAAAAGGTCGCGGAATCGCGACGGAATGTCTCCGCATCATCCAACCAACAAAGGCGTCGCGAAATCGCGACGAAGTTTCTAAACGACTCTCATGCCACAAAAGGGTCGCGATATCGCGACAATTATCCTCCCAACCGCTTAAGTGCCAAACGTGTCGCGATATCGCGACAAAAATACCTTGCAACTTCCAGTTTACCAAGCGTCGCGATATCGCGACGAATTATCAACTTTGCTCTTCATCTTCAAAGAGGCACGAAATCGCGACATAATCTCAACAAGAGCCGCGATAGCGCGACATGTCGCGATATCGCGACAGAAACCCGCCAAAGGCCGCAAAGGCTCAACCTGTCGCGAAATCGCGACAACTTCCAGCTCGAGGCCGCGACGGCGCTACAGGTCGCGATATCGCGACAATTTTCCTCCCAGCCGCTTAAGTGCCAAACGTGTCGCGATATCGCGACAAGATTACCTTGCAGCTTCCCACTCTCCAACCTGTCTCGATATCGCGACGAAATTTCAACTTTGCTCTTCAACTTCAAAAGAGGTGCGAAATCGCGACAGGATCTCAACAAGGACCGCGATAGCGCGACATGTCGCGATATCGCGACAGAAACCCACCAAAGGCCGCGGAGGCTCAACCTTGTCGCGATATCGCGACGACTTCGGCTTGAGGCCGCGACGGCACTACAGGTCGCGATATCGCGACAAAAAATTTCCTTAGCATAAAAAACACTGCACATTATTTCAAAATTTGTTCAAGGCCTTGTCTAATCTCTGCATCCTCCACAGGCATATCACTATGCAGATGCATCCCAACCTCCCTCTCAGCACCCATCTTAGCAAGGAAATCAGCCGCCTTATTAAGAGTTCTGCTAGCATAAACAGGTATCACATCCTCTAATTCCTTCCAAAGCTCTTTAATTTGGGAGACCAGAATCCGTAGCCTCCAAGCTTTTAAGGCAAAGTTCCTCATGCAATCAAGAGCGCCAACCGGGATTTGGGAATCAGACTCAATGATTATCTTTCTATGACCAGCTTGACGGCCCGGATGGAAGCAGATTTAATAGCAAAGGCCTCGGCTTCATTGTTTGTGGCATATCCCAGACCTTGCAATTCCCAATAGAGCACAGCCCCAACATGATCACGGCAGATTACTCCACTTCCAGCATTGCCCGGATTGCCTTTTGCGGCTCCATCAGTGTTGATTTTGATCCGGCCTTACAGGGGAGGTTTCCAACAACTTCTTACTGTCTCTCAAGATCAGCGACTCTCTCTTCCCAGAGGCTTAGAAGCAGGCTGATTTTCCTCCTCAGCATAGATGGCAACGGTTTCCACTACTTTGCTCCAGATGAACTGCCATATCCCATCCACCGAAGAGAAGGTTTCACGGAAAATACGAGCATTTCTTTCCAACCACACCTGCCACCAAATAAAAAGGAAACCAAGCTCCCAGCCAATTCGAAGAGCTTTAGATGTAAATCTACCTCTCTTCCAGCTTTCCCATAAATTGGTCCGAGACAAGTCTCCAATAGCATGAAGTTTAAAATGGGAGAACCAACGATGCCAAATATGTTGTGTGAAAGGACAATCAAACAGAAGATGATCAGCGGTTTCCTCATTCCTATAGCATAAAACACACTTGGGAAGGACCAATGATGCCTCCGATTACGAGATTGTCAAAGGTCGGGATTCCATTGTGCATAGGCTGCCGGGCAAAGAAGTTCACTTTCGGCCGGCCCTTGGGATGCCAAATCTTCCTCCATTCTTGAGCTGGAAAAGAGTGTGGGGGGGCTCCGGAAGGATCGAATCATAGCCCTCCTTCACGGTATAAACCCCAAGGTTCCCAAAGCCCCAGGCAAGCTCATCCTCCTCATCTCTCCCAGTAAGAAACCGTTCCGACAAGATTTTTCCGAGTTGGAGCACGGCTCCGGGGGATTGGAATAGGCCATTCACCCAGCCGCTTGAACTTTTGAATCTTATACTCCCCCAATTGGCTGGTATTGAAGTAGCTCTCAATATGGATCCATCCCTTATCTTCTAGAGCTGATTTTAACGGATGCAATTCAGGAAACACAGCAAGAATGGGAGGATTATGATCCCAAGAATCAGTCCAAAAGCCGGGCCTTCTCCCCTCTCCCAACTTTCCAGAACAATTGATCTTTGATAATGCGAGATCCAAGCTTGAGAGCCTGCCACACTAATGATCCATTACCCTCCAAAGGAAAGCGGCCCAAGTCATTGGGGTGAACAAGACCCAAGTATTTACTAGAGAGGATTCTGCTGAAGAGGGACGTTGGCTGGGAAATCCACCTCCAATACAGTTTACCAGCCAAAGCCTGATTGTTAAACTTGGAGCTTCTTAATCCCAGCCCACCTTTTTCCTTGGGCTGGGTGACCTTATCCCATCCAACCAAGGCCCATTTCCTCTCTCCTTTGGCACCTTCCCAAAGAAAACTTCTAGCCGCTTTGTCCAGCTCTTTCCAAATTGAAGGAGGGGCAGCCAGGATAGAGAATTTATAAATTGGCATGGCCTGAATAACAGACTGCAGGAAAGTCAGTCGGCCCCCATAGCTTAACCATCTATGAGACCGGTGATTCATTCTCTCTTTGATGCCATCCAAAAGGTCCTTCCAGAAATCAGCTTTTGGTTTTTTGAAATGCAGAGGAACCCCCAGGTAAACTACAGGAAGAGAGGTCCTAGTGAATCCCAAGATCTCAATAACTCTGTCTTGTGACCTTTGATCAAGATTAAAGAAGACCACTTTGGATTTTGTTTCATTGATGACTTGATTAGAGGCCCGGAGGTAGACGTTTAGAGAATCTCTGATTCCTCTTGCTTCCACGAGGCTGGCCACTCCCACCAATCCAGTATCATCCACAAACTGTAAATGAGTCAAAACTTCAGCCCCGATTTTAATTCTTGTTATCTGTCCTTGAAGTCTTCTTCTCAGGAGGAGTCTGCCTAATCCTTTAGCCAAGATGAGAAAGAGATAAGGAGAGCAAGGGTCTCCTTGGCGAAGACCCCGAGAGGCTCCAAAAGGTGGCGAGGGAAGCCCCTTAATTAAAATAGAGTATGAAGGCGTAGAGATACAGCTCATGACCCAGGCAATCCAGTCCTGAGAAAAACCAAAGGCTGCCAACATCTTGACCAAGAAGCCCCACTCTACCCTGTCATAAGCCTTAGACATATCCAGTTTGATGAACATTCCTTTGTTACCTGAATTGTGCATAGTATGGATAGCCTCCTGAGCCAAGATCACTCCATCCAAGATCTGTCTCCCTTCAACAAAACCCCCTTGCTACGAGGAGATTATATTATGAAGAAGAGGTTTTAGTCTTTCAGCCATAATTTTAGTGATTATTTTGTAAATCACATTGCATAAGGCAATAGGTCTGAAATCAGAAATGTGAACCCCCCCCTCTCCTTTTGGAATTAAGGTAATAAAGGTGTGATTTAGAGCCTTGAGCATTCTTTTATTAGTTCGGGACTCCTCAATGACAGCCAACACATCCTCCTCCAGGGTATCCCAGAAGGCCTGAAAAAACTCAATAGGGAAGCCATCAGGACCAGGCGATTTTCCAGTGCACATCCCAAAGACCACCTTCTTGAGTTCATCACGATCTATGGGCTTAAGAAGGGCCTGATTCTCTTCATGAGAGATAATAGAGGGAATGCCATCAATGACTTCATTTTGGGCTTCCACATCATGCTCCATACTTTCCTTAAAGAGGTTTGAGAAATACTCCATTGAGTGGGAGTGCATACCAGGGAGAGTGTCAAAAGAGTTTCCATTCTCGTCTTGAAGGAGTTCCATGTTATTCAATTGTCTTCTAGCACGAGGGGGAGCGATGGAAAAATTTTGTATTTCTGTCTCCTTCTAATAACCATGTGTTTCTTGCTCTCTGTTTCCAGTAGATCTCTTCTTGATTATCAATGTCCTCAACCGCTTTGCGTAAAGCATCATCCTCGGATTTAAGATGCTCAGAAATGATTCCTTCCCTGAATTGTTTTTGCACCTCGTTCCATCTGGTCAACAAGGGAGCCCGTTGGAGCTGGAAATCAGATTTGTTAGTTTGCCTCCACTGTTTTAGTTTACTCTTAACAAAAAGAAGTTGTTTATGAAATTTGAACATAGCTGTCCCAAAAGGGAGACGACCTTCTTCCCACCACTGTGGAATTTTCCTTCGGAGGTCCTCTTTTTGCAACCAAAAATTTTCAAATTTAAATGGTTTGTAATATTGCCCTGACATAGTCCCTCCCTCCAGCAAAATGGGAGAGTGATCTGAGACTGGGCCATCCAAAATCTGAAATTTGATATTCCATCTAACAAAAGCTTCCTCCGAGACCAGAAACCGGTCAAGCTTAACCCTCCTGTTGTATGGCTCTCTTCTCTTATTAGTCCAGGTAAAGTTTGTACCAGGGCCTTTGATATCAACAAGGTTAAAGGCCTGGACTTGGGCAATTAAAAGCCGGTCCCCTGTATCCAAAACTGGGATGCCACCTTCCTGATCCCTGGCAGATAATTTGGCATTGAAGTCCCCAGCAATAATCCAATCAAAATCTTCCCGGGAGGACCTCATGTTTTGAACAGCTTTCCATTGAAACCGCTGACCATCGATGTTCTGAGCCCCATAGAAGTTTGTAATTAAGACTTGTTCAGCTGTAACAATGTTCCTAAAAAGAGATGTGAGGACACCCCTCCAAGCTATATGTTCTATTGCTATCCACGCCAAAGGGTTCCAAAGAGTAGCAATCCCTCCCGAGGCACCTAGAGCCACCACAGCCATATGGCCAGCACCCCTCCAGATTCGGTCGACAGTTTTACTCATAAGGTCTAAAGACATTTTTGTCTCCTGAATGAGCAGAAAGTATGTTTTACTTCTCTCTAAAAGTCTTTGAACAGCAGATTGATGGGTTCTCCTGTTTAAACCCCTCACATTCCAAGATTGAATAATCATTGGAAACCTTGGGAGCAATAAGAATCAATTGTTCTCGCCAATCCTCCATTGATTAGCTTATCTCCTTGCACTGCAATTAGATCCTTATTGGATTTCCTGCCCGCCCCTTGGGAATTACTATTTTTTGACCTCTTCTCCACCTGGGTAATCCCTAGAGCTGGTCTTTCTCTGATCTTTTCTGCATTTCCCATGGTGACATCCTTAATAGCTGGCTGTGCTGGGGAGTGGATTACCAATGCCCCTGGGTTTTCTAGCTGCAAAATCTCAGAGGAGTCAATCACCTGTTCTAGGACAGGGGTTGGTGAGGGAGGAGCATGAGAATGGATGATATTATCCTCAAGGTTCCCATCTGCTCCTTCCATAATTTGGTCTTCTTGATCCACAAGAGATTTGAAGATTTCATACCGGTTGGTTGGCTTGGGTTGAGCTTGCTCCTTGCCATTTCTCTTTTTGTTTCTTCTTCTCTTCTGCTTGTTCAAAGCCATCTTTACGGGCATCGGAACCAAGGGGAATGATGGGTGGTTCCTTGACCGGAGTGGGCTTACCCTCTCGGGGGCGATTTGGCATTCCCCGTGGAACATCCGCTTTGGTGCTCAAGATATTTGGGCAGAACCTAGCCAAATGGCCATGCTTATGGCAAACTCTACATCGGAAAGGTAGGGCTTCATAGTCTAGCTGTTGTATCCGGGATTGTCCTGCTAACTCCAGTTCCATCTCGGTGGTAGCGGTGGCTAATATCCGAGTTCTACACAAATTCTAGCATAAACAACGGTGTTTCCTTCTATGGTATCTTTGGAAACTCCCAAATATCTACCTAGAGAGTTACCTATCAATTCAAGAATCTGCTCACCCCAAAACTCCATCGGGAGAGCATACGAGCGGATCCAAACCGGGACAGCCGTGGGCTCAATGCGAGGGTCGAAGCCCGCTCTCCACGGTTGGACAAATAACCCTGTCGGGCCATGGCTCCTCTTTTTTGATTCAAATGCTCTGTTTCTATCCGCTAAGGAGGAAAAACTAATAATAAAATACCCATTGCTTATGGGCCATAAGGAGTACTCACCGATAGGCTCCCAGTTTTGTCTCACCCAGGTGTGCAGAAAGTGCAGGGTGGGTCGGATACCCATGAATTTGCAAATCGGGTCATGAGTAGCACGGTAGTTGATCGTGTCCTCGACCAGCTTTGGTTCTATGACAATCTTCGATGCGGAGGCAGATTGCGGGAGACATCCATTGACTATGTGCACAGGAGAACCCTTGCCCGCATTCCTGGATAGCGAATGGTAAGCACTCCGCTGAGCTTCATCGGAGGAAGACGCAGGGTTTTCTCTTAATATCTCGGCATAAGAGGTCTTCTTCCCATCGAGAAATCCTGGAGGAGACCCCATTGGGCCCTCCCGGGGCAACGAAAGAGCCGTCAGCGAAAAACAACAACAAACCACCTGAGTCCCTGGTAGAATCTTCCCACCAGAAACCCTAGAGCCTCGGTCGACGACAGTTCAGAAAGTTTCCCGCCAAATCGCCAGAGCTCAAAAACCGGTTCTATTTGCAATCCATCATGTGTTTTTCTTCTATTAGTCTATCCTGAATCCTGTAATTTAGCCTGTGGCCATATTTCCCATATCTTTTGGTTATTTTCAATTTATTTCCTGCATCCCTAGTCTTTTACCAATATAATATTTAGTTCGGGAACCAAACCTCTCTGGATATTGGCATAGAGGACATCTCATTCCTTCGTCCTTGCAATGTTGGCCGTATCTAGAATGCATAAATGTAGTGCTTATTTATTAGGCAAATATTTGACCAACAATTTTCAATCTTGATTCATCACTCAGAATTGATTTCTCATTTTCATAATACGATATGAGTTATTTCAAATATAAGGCTATTTCTAAATATTTTAAATCCAAGTCATTATCTATGTCTTTAGGCCAATCAAAACCATGCAAAAATTGACAAGCATCTAGGATATTTGACATATGAGGATCATTATAAGTTTGTATCCTAGATTCAATAGTTAATTGTCGATGAACTTGATTCAGTACTTCAATCATGTTTTTCTCTATTTTGTTTACTACAAAAATTTTATTATTTGGATAAATAGAAGTCGACTCTAATTCCTTGTTAACCACCAATGGTATTTCTTCATTTGAATCTCCAAGACAATCATGCGAATTTGTACCCAAATTTTTAGTAGTCAAGAATAAAAGAGAATATTTTACCTCTTCATCATCCATAATAAATGAATCATAAAAAATATTTACCATTTCTTATTTTTTGATTTTGGTAAGGTGTTCAATAAAATCATATTTAAAATGATTACGTTTTTGGATCCTTCTCTATTTCTGCAAGTGACATGTCATTTTATGATTGTACAGGAATTGCAATATCTTCATGTGAGATAGATATTTCAGCATCCTACATATCAAGTGAAATAGAAATTTCATCAGTAGGAGTGTGAGAAACCGATGATTCCTCATAATTTTTCCAAAAATTATAATAATCATTTTCTAAATATAAGGGATGAAATTCTATCGTGTCTTCTACATAATATTCAGATTCATCTATTGATTCCTTTTCAAATTCACTTTCAACAACTTTTGATGGTTTAAATATTTCTAAAAGTGAATCAATCCCTGCATTCAAGTTAACTTGATTACCACAATCTTCATTTGTAACTACTGGCTCTAATATTATCATTTCTTACTGGTCATCATTTGGAACATGTTGGATTTCTTTACAATTAGTTTTACCAAGTTCATCTGAGTCTATAGAAGATCTTGAATTATCATATGTTTCAATGCTAGTTAGATCCAGGACTCTTCCATCATTTGAGAGAATATCATATTGAGTATAATTGAAATCCATATCCTGAACACGATTTGTGGAATGATCTGGATGTGTATTTTGAGCATCTTATTTTTATGATTGAACCAAGTTCCTACCAATTTGAACAATTAACCTTTGTAAAATATCTATTTGAATATTGGTGTTATTAACCTGAGTTGTAGTAGCATCATGTAAAGGCATTTGGGTATTTTGAACTTGTGTAGAACTTGGGAATGATGGTTGATTCTAAGTGATATATTGAGATGAATAAATGGTTGGGTGGGTAAGGGTGGTATTAAATGGTTGTTGATAACATGATCCAAGTTATCCATGTGATGATATTTGACTCACACCAAAACCTTGAAAAGTCAATTGTTGTTCGAATGCTATTGCTTCACTATAAGCCTTGGACAAAGATGTGATTTGAGGAATCCTTCACAAATACATGGAAATTTATGGGTCAAGAGTGTTGAAATATATTTGGATAGCCTCTCCCTTAGTAGGAAGAAAATTTACCTCCAGTTGAGTATATAACTTATGGAATATTTCAGTGAGTAGCTGTAAGGATTCATTAGGTTCTTTACGAGCAGTGACAAACTGATGGTATATGAGAATTGGGTCAATTGGCTTTTGATTAAAATGACTAAGAAATATTACCTCCAGTTGAACCCAAGAGGTGATAGAACCTGAAGGTAGGTTGGTAAACCAGTCATATGCAAACCTATCCAAAGTGCAAAGGAACATTTTACAAGCAACATCTTCATGCATTATTTGCAAATGAATCATACTATATTTGAATGCATGAATGTGTGCTTCAACTGACCTCATTCCATCATGCCTAAACTAGGGTAGATAACACATAAAATCTATAGGTACATCATGTGAAGGCCCAGGTATGTTTAAAGGGCTATTGCCTACCATCCAAGGAGCAAAAATTGCCATTTTTAAAGAAAATTGTGACTTGTGGTTCCAGGATTTTTTTTATATTATTATTATTATTATTAATCATATAACATCATTATGTTGAACACTTGCATCAAAATAAAGCATAACAATCAATGAAAGCAGATGAAACTCATGCATTAATATCAAATTTGAACAACTTAAATAAATAAATCAAAGCAAATACCTCAAATCAGGCCCTCCTAGCACCAATTTTGTTGCGTATTAAGGGCTTAGAAAAAATATCAGCAATTCAAAGCTTTCAAGTAACAATGAACAATTTAGCATTTAAAGTAACAATGAAATAAACAATTCAGGCCCTCCTTCTAGCGTTAATTCTATTGAGTGATAATTTTGTCCAATTGTAAAATCACCATCATAGTTAGGGTGTTATCAGAAAACCCTCTTCCAAAGAAATATAAAACTTCTCCAAGGTTCTTGTTTGCTTAATTAATTAACCTATGTTTGATTGCTTGTGAAAATATACAAATGTGTTGAATACCTCAGAGGTGCAAGTAACTGTTAACAAGGGGCCTATGGTTTGGTATTAATTTGATTTGCAATGTTCTTTGTTGTTCAAATTTTTTATGAAAAAGTAACATTATTGATCATCTATCTACTTTGAAATGACAATCCTGGAATGGTGATTTAATCCATTTTATCTTCTTTTGTTAACAAATTTTATCTTGAATTGTTAACCAATTTTATCTTGAATTGTTAACAAATTTTATCTTCCTTTGTTTGAGCATAAAATAAAATGACTAAAATATAACTTTGCAATGTAGGAGCTTTGGAATATCACCTTAATTATTCATTTTAATGAAAATTTAGAATTTATTAAAATTTCCATTTTTACATCAAATGAAATTAATTTGATTGTTTGAAAAATGTGTAAAGTTTGAAATTTAGGATTCCCTTAAAAATGTGAACTTGTGTGAAACTTGAAATTGCAAAATTTCCTTTAAAAATGTGAACTTGTGTGAAATTTGAAATTTTGAATTTCCTAAAAAAAATGTGAATTTATGTGAAACTTGAAATTGCAAAATCTCCTTTAAAAATGTGAACTTGTGTGAAATTTGAAATTTTGAATTTCCTAAAAAAATGTGAATTTGTGTGAAATTTGAAATTTTGAATTTCCTTAAAAAAATGTGAAATTGTGTAAAATGAGAATTTGAAGCTTAATCTTGGAATTCACATATCTCTTTTTGGGGTTTTAATTATATATATATATATATATATATATATATATATATATATATATATATATATATATATTTTATTTATTTGATGAAGTTAAAAAAATGTAAAAGGGCTAGGGTTAGAAAATAAAATAAAATAAAAGAAACAAGTTGTCGAAACCCTTAAAATTTCAAACCAAACCTGCAAACATTAATATCCTGCATTAAACCAGCATTAGTTTAACTCGTCTTAATGCAGTACAAAGTTAATGTGGTGCAATATTCTATGAAAAAAACACAATATATCAAGAAACGTAAATGAGTCTACCATCCGCATGCATAAAACTCACTAAGATTCCAATATATTGCCAAGAGAAATATTTTTACATGAAATGCATGTGTAGAATATCATGTTCCAATGGCTTCCAATGGTGAAATTGGTGCAAATCTAGCAACTTGGGAGGAGAAATTTCTTCCACAACTCTGATTTCCAACCTGCAATTCTGCCCGAAAGTCTTTGACCATTTTTCGTGCATTCCATTGGATATTTAAAATTTCCAAAAAAAAAACTCTTCATTACCCTTTCTGCTCATTTGGCTTTCTAGTGCTTCCTTCCATAATGCTTCTGCCAGTAATAAATTAAATAATGGTTGTGCTCCTTCCACAACGCTTTCTTTTTAATTGGCATGATTTGTAATGTTTTCTTTTCTTGAGTGCTACCACTTTTTTTTTAGTAGTAGCCTGCAATAAAAGAACACATAAATTAAACTTTCTAAATAAAACCATTAATATAATTAAATTAAAACAAAACTATAGGTAAAATTAAATTAAACTTTCCCAAAACAAAACCATTAATAAAATTAAATTAAACTTAAAAAAAACACATTGATGGCTTTATTTTGATATATATTATTTTAAATCATTAAGGAGACAATCAACATTTAAAATCATATATATGAATTAAATCAATATTAGAATGTTTTGAAATAAATTCAATATTAATTGATCCATATTATTTAAAAGGCCAAATTCAAGGTTAATTAATTCGTGTTATTTAAATGAAAATAAATTCAATATTAATTAATCCAAACCCTCACAAATCAATATCAAACCATGAGAGATAAATTTAAAAGTTTCATATCATCATATAATAAAAGTATAACACTATGCCGAATTTGTCAAAAAAATTAAATTTTGAACATTGGTTTCTTTTATTTTTGTGAAAGGCTTTTCTACAAGACCTTGAACTTAGGCACACTTTAACACTTGACCCTTAACAACAAATCATTGGATGCAAACAAAAATTCAAATAAACCACAAGATTTTAAAGTGGATGTGTTGTGCAACATCCACAACAATTCCCACATGGACCACATGGATAGATAGCCAATTTGGATGACTATTTTTAGATTGTTATTGTTGGTTGGGCCAAAAATGAAACAAAAATTTATTTTATACCTAGTGACCATTGAACATGTGCTTAGGAGGCAAGTCAATTTTTGGCGTAACCACTAGAGAAAAATTGGCCAAAACCTCAACATTGGACAAAAATACCTTAAAAAGATCTTGACATGGGACATTGCTCAATGGTTAAACAATGTTGGTAGACAAACTATCATGTGTGGTTGTGGCTCTCTAGTCTCCAATGAAGCACTATGATAGAGCCACTCTAAATCAATTTGCAATCATGGAGTTCCCAATGGATTATTGGTTACCAAAATTGATGATACTTTGGTGTTTATTTCATGATTTTTGGACTGTGCACATGCTTATAGTCTATTAGGGCAATAATCCCACATGTGTGGGACAAAAATAACTTTACACATTCAAAAAAATTATGGGATGCTAAAGAAAATAGCCACCCCACTAGCTAGTGCTTGATAAACTAGAACAATATGTTGGCCCACAAGTTGATGCTTTAGTGGCCTGTGTGGCTTTTGCTTCACCACATGGTAGTTAAAGTTCTTTATTGACCTGTTGACTTTTGTTAGCTCTTTTCACCCAGCGTCTCTATAGTTTGGCTACTCCATTGATGATTGCCAAGCTATATTGAAGGTGAAACTATATTTGTTTTGCAAGTATTAAACTATTTTTAATACTTGTTTCAATTAATTTACCAAATTCCTTTCTAAATTTGTAAATTAAATGATTGTGGACCTATTTATTTGATAACAAGACTTTCATTTTCCCTGTGTTAAATAACCTAATTCAACCTTATAATTCACCTCTTTCGACCTAAGGCACTGCTTCCATTGTCAAAGAAAAATATTATTGATTTTTCTAATTTGTTGGAGCAAACTTAGAGAAATCATCATTGTAATTGCCTAAAAATAGGTAAAAACTTGTGAATCCTTTGGATCCTATTTGTACATGCTTGAAATTGGAACTATTTATTTGTAATTGTTTGGGATGACTTGGTAGCCACTCTTGCCTTATACTTGATTCCAAATGGTGTCTAATCTAATAGATTAAATGAATAGGTTGGCCTAAATAATGGATTAATTAGCCACTAAGGTCCAATACATTATAGTCCAAGGTGCCATTGATGTCAAGATATATCATAATGACCTAAGGAAAAATGAAAACTATGAAGTGAAAATATTTTATGGATCTCAAGATTCGGATGTCCTATATAGTTGGATCATGGATATGGAGACATGGTTCTCCTATAAAGAGGTTGATGATAAAGATAAAGTACCCTTTGTGAAGCTCAAGTTGATAAGGTTAGCAAAACTTGTAATTATGGAAAGACAAGAGGGTCAAAACCCCATTACCACTTGGGATGGTTTGGTCCAAGCCTTGAAGGATATATTTTATCCTTCAAAAAATGAACATGACTTAATGGTCAAATGGTATAAGGTAATATAAACCTATAATATGCATATTCAAGATTATATTTTTTAATTTAATAGATTGAGGATTTTTCTTCATGTGACGAATCTAGCAGAAGCCCTTATCATCAATTTCACAAGTGGGTTCCTTGAACCTTTATATGGGAGTTGAATATACTTCCTTAAAAACCTTGGATGAATCATTTAATCATGTATAGTTGGCAGAGGAGAAGCTTGCAGCTCAGTCCAAGGGAGCTTCTTGACCTCCACTTTAGTAGTAGTCAGCTAAGGCAAAGAAGTCTTCTCTATCTTCTTCTACTACTACTAATTCTTCTTACTCCTATCCTTCTTCTCCTTCTCCTTCTTCATATAATGCTAAGAAAATTTATGATTATTGTAAAAGAAGAGGACATAGGAAATATAAGAATTTTTGAAAGAGGAAGAACCTCATTGTAAAATATCAATAGGAGGAACCACAAAATGGTCCCCTTGAGGTTGTAGGTGAAGATAGAGAATATGAAGAATTAAAGGTTAAATTGAACAATGTTACCCTCATGCATCATAAAGGTGGTCATGATAGTTTGTTTGTCATGAAAGCCCACCTCACACATAACTTTTCTATGAATTGTATTATTGATAATGGATCACAAACCAATTTGATTACAAAATACATAGTCAATAGGCTAAATCTTCTTGTAGAACCACATCCTCATCCATATTCACTTGTATGGAAGGATATTGGTTCTACCTCTTACATCAAAAAAACTTGCACTATGTCCTTTGCTTTGGATCCTTATTTTGTGGATAAAGTCATCTATGATGTGACTCTGATGGATTATTATGATCTCATTCTTGGATAGCCCTATCAATACAATAAAAGAGCTCAATATAATGCATATAACAAAACCTATATAATGCATCATACAAATAAGACATTTCTTATTCATATCCTTCCACAATCAACACTATTTCTTTGCTCACAATAGCTACAAAATATTATCTTAATCTTTAATAAGCCTCAAGATACACCTACTTCTATAGCACCACTTTCTCATAAGGAGGTGATTCCTCCTTATTCATTAGTACCTCCTCTTGTTGCTCCTCATATTCCTCATATTGTACCTTATACTTACGAATAATATTCTTTCTTGTCACCTTCATAGGTTCCTATTGTGTAGTAGATTTTATAGACTCCACATCAGGCTATTTGCTCTCATCATTTTCCTTCATATATTGGTGATAAATTTCTAACAAAAAATTATATTTTAGCACCCATATCTTGATGCACATTTGACCCTATTTTAACCGGTGTTACCTTGGCTTCTTAGCTTTCATTCCATCCTACCCATGGGATATGTATTCAGTGTTTGGTGACTATTGATCCAAAATTTGCCTATGGTTGGTTATTGCACCCAAGACATGGCCAAAATTGAATGAATGGTCAGACTACAAGGTTTAACTCATATAATCTCCAGAGAAGGTTGGTTCCTTTGGGAAGTTCTAACTAGCTTAAAATTTATCAAGGGGAAGGAAAGAGTGTTGGAAAGGAATGTAAATATAGACAAAGCTAGAACTTGATATGGTACAGATTAAGCAACAGTAATAAATGAACAAAATAATGAAAGAGAGCATCTACCTAAATAAAACAATCTTATACTGAGAGGGGAGGGTGAACAATATAAGAAAAAACTTTTAATTTTCCTATCCAAAGTAATAAATTCAAATATTATCAATTATAATAATGAAACAATGCACAAAAAACCACACACATAAGAGACATGGATTTAATATGGTTCACCCAATATGGGCTACATCCACAAAGAAATATTGCTTATAAATTTCTTCAATAAATTTTGTGGGCACCAACCCACAGGAGACACCAATAGCCTATTACAATATTTGTGGACACCAATCCACAAGAGACACCAATCTCCTATCAAGTTTTTGGACACCAATCCATAAGAGACACCAATCTCCTCTCAAGTTCATGGACACCAATCCACAGGAGACACCAATATCCTATCAAGTTTGTGGAAACCAATCCATATGAGACACCAATCCCATTTCAAGTTTGTGGACACCAATCCACTCTCAATTTTATGGATACCAATCCACATGAGATACCAATACCCTCTCAAGTTCATGGAAACCAATCCACAGGAGACACAAATCCTCTCTTAAGTTTGTGGACACCAATCCATAGGAGACACCAATCCCCTCTGCTCTAGTTTGTGGACACCAATCCATAGGATACACCAATATCCTCTACTCTAGTTTATGGATACTAATTCATAGGAGACACCAATACCCTCTACTCTGGTTCATGGACACCAATCCACATGAGACAAAAATACCCTTTCACAAGACCTACTCAATTCTACTCCAAAACCTACTCACAAATCCTGCTCAAATTTACTCCAAACCTGCTTACAAAACCTATTCAAATCTGCTCACAAAATTTTCTCAAATCTACTCCAAACCTACTCATAAAACCTGCTCAAATCTGCTCTAAACCTTCTCATAAAACTGCTCAAATATGCTCTAGATATTGCTTAAATATGATCCAAATAATGCTCATCTATTCCCAACTCTTGCATACAAAATAATTCTCATCTATTCCCAAATCCAAACATAATAATGACATAAAATTCTTCACCTATTTTCAGTGTTCTTTCCTCTACTAAAGCAATTCAAACATATTCTACCCAAAAATATTTTATCTTCATGAACATGTAGAAAATGATATACTAGTGTTGGAAGCTTTTAATGAAAAAATATTTTTCAAATTCATTAAGTTTATTGCTTCCATATTTCTCACAAAGTGTAACCTTAGTCTAGAAATATGCTGATTCTTTGCTTTTTCTCAATCTTCACTTCACCATTTAGTAGAAGGAAAATGTGCAAAACCATAATCTTCAAAGCATATGTAGAAGAGTGTACCTTTTATTCAAAATAAATCACTTTTCCTTTTGTCTTACACATCCACTAATATTTCATTATTCTCTCAAATGCAAATTGTTTACCTATACTTATAGGATCAACATTTAACCTTATACCTCCAACCGTATAACATCAAAAATAATTTTATAATTTCAACCTTAAAAATAAAAAATAATTTTATGACTTCAACCTTATAAAATGAAAAAAATTGATTTTATATAGCACACATTATTTCTCCAACATATAATACAAAAAGTTTATTATGGGCTCTTAATACTTATATCATGACTTCTTGTCCTATGTCTTCTTTATCATGAGCAACGATGACTTTTACTTGTGACACTTCAATGCTTTTGTTCTGAATGGCCTTTCATCGCTCTTCCTTTTGCTTCACATGACGTCTTCACAAATTGCCTCTTACATATCACTGTTCTGGTACTTTCTCTAGCATAAACACTAACATATTTTGTTGTGACTTTTTGTAGTAAATCACTGCTTGTCTTTTGATGTAAATAATACTTTTTAGGGTTACACTTGTAACATATTCTTTCTTTGTTTGTGTGTGCTTTCAAAACCTTTCACTTACCTTGTTCTTTCAGTTGTGCATTTTGTGAACCCTAACTTCCTACCAAAATCCCATGCAATAGTTTTCTCTTCCCTTGGATATCAACAACATACACTATCTTTTCTTTTCTCCATTAATGTCACACAAATCACTTTACAATTTTAACCACACATATCATGTAATGAAAGCAATGTAAATTCTAAATATGAGGTAGAAAACCTTCCCTTGATTTATCTTTAGCACTTTCTTGAGCTATTAATTATTGAAGATGTATGCTGCAAATATTTTCTATATGCCTTTGTGAAATATACCTTTTGTTAAAACATCAAAAAACCCTTCTATACCTTCATGGAAGGAATTTCAATCTACTTCTTTTGTGTATACCACAATCTTATCTTCTATTTTTCTCTTGAATGTACTTGTTGGATAGTCCTCCAAACACAGTCGTAGAATCTCTCTCTAAGCATAAAATGAAATTTTCTCACTCTTCAAATGCAAAATAAAAGGCTCTCACTCTTCAAATGCAAAAATGAAAGGCTCTCACTCTCCACTCTTTGAATGTAAAATAAAAGGTTCTCACTCTCCAAACGTAAAAATGAAAGGTTTTCACTCTCCACTCTTTGAATGCAAAATGAAAGTGTATCACTCTCCAAACTCTGAACACAAAATAAACTCTCTCTTTGTAGCCTCTTCTTCCTTTGAATGCAAACTTAGTCATACCAAAAATCACACTCCACCATAATGTTTGGATCATATATATATTAGGAATAATTTTTGAATTACAAACATAAGAGTCAAGCTTTACATATGATTTTCAATTTATATTTAAATCCTTTTATTTAAATACATCACACTTTTAAAATATTTAAACCCTTTGATTTAAATACATCACACTTTTAAAACATTACTTTAATATTTAAATATTTAATTTAAATATTAAAGTATACATCACCACTTCATATGCTCAAGCACCCTTTGAAACATACATGATTACTTTATTTTCTCAAGCACCCTTTGACAATATTGACTACTCACAATTTCATCCTTGAAGATATTTCTACCTTTGACATCAATGACAACTCAATATTTCTAAAAATATCCCCCTTTGTCATTGATGGCACCTCTACAACAAAAATTATCCTTTATCTCACATGATCACTAACTGCTCCCCCTGACAAGATGCTCCCCCTCACTGAAATTCTCTCCCTTTGACATCAATGGAAAAGGGCTCATTCGGGCTAAAAATAAGACACTTAACACAACTCCCTCACCACCTCATTTTATTGAGGTGATTAATTTTGATATGGGAGTAAAGCTACTTCCAAATTTTCTTTGAGATACTCAAAATTCTCCTTTTGTAGTGGTGAAGAACACAAGCTTATACTGAGAGGGGGGTGAACAACATAAGACCACTTTTTACTTTTCTTTCGCAATAAATATTATGCAATGTATAGATAGCAATATCAATAGTAGTAATAAAATCAATGCACAAATCACCATACACAATAGAGACACCTAATTCACGTGGTTCACCCAATGTGGGCTACTCCACGGAGAAAATATTTTACTAAAAATTTATCAATCAATCTCTTGGGAAATATTTTCCTATTATAATTTTTATGGATATCTATCCAAGGGATACACCAATCCCCTAATAATTTTTTTTGATATCTATCCACAGGAGAACTCCTTTCTCCTCTTGATCTGGCTGGTGATATTCTAGAAGAACTGTTGCTCCCACTACTCTGGCTAATGGATCTCTATCTACTGAAGACACCTATCTTAACTACCCTAGCTTAATGGATCTTTATCCATTGGAGATTGTCATCCTCTGTACTATATCACCTCCAAAGCTCTATCTCAAATCTATACTAAACATAGTCCTTTGGTCTAGCACAAATCTACTCAATATCTATCTCTGGTTTGGCACAAACCTATCCTCAAATCTACACCAAACTCTTTCCTTGAATATGTACTAAAAATAGTCCTTCGGTCTAGCACAAATCTGCTCAATCTCTTTCCTCAAGATTTAACTCAAAGCTTGACTCAATCTCAAATCAACTCTTCTGGATCTATCCCAAAACTTAACTCGAGATTTGAACAAATCAATCAATTATTCTCTCAAGTCTTCTCAAAGACTTGTCTCAAATCTACCTTGCAAGCTTCCACAAAAGCTCACACTAATCTTTCCACAAGTCCTCTCTAGAACTTGTCCAAATCTGCTCAATAATTTTTCACAAGAACTTATCCAAATATGTATTTTAAGCTTCCACAAAAGCTTACCCAAATCTGTACACAATTCTTCTCAAGGACTTGCCTCAAATCTGCTCAACAACTGCGCACTAGAACTTTTCCAATCTCATAGAAACATAAAGAGAATTTTTAGATATTCAATATGCTCTATGCTCATCACAATACTCAATCACTCTTTTAGAAACATATAGAGAATTGTTAGATACTCAATATGTTTCACATTCACCTCAATGCTCAATCACCATGTCAAATCAATTCAAAATATAGAATAGTTTATTTTATAGAACTGGAACAATCACTTCACACATCCACTTGACTAGGCTCAACCAACTCTACTCAACCAATAACTCAATGAAATAATACTTTCTCACAAACCCTAGTACAAGCATATAAACACTCACTCAAAATGTTTCCAATAATTCTTATCAATCAATATCACATAACAATGATACTCATGTTATTTTCAAACCCTAGTTCAAGTTCTTTACTTAACCAATGGCTTCAACAACAATGCTTATCAAACAAGGTTTTAATATCAACTCTTTATTCTAGAAAACCTTGAAGCATTAACTCAACACACTCAATAAGGAAACCTAATTAATTCCTTTTCACTCCAAACTTGTTTTTCCAGAAAACCAACCAATCAACTCAACTATGGAAGAATGTGCCCATACCTTTTTCTTGATGATGAAGGAATCTCAAAAATCTGTCACAACCACAAACACTTCTTTGCCAAGCTCAAAGAAGTTATAAGATGATAAACTCTCTCAAAAATACAATGTAAATATCAAAACATACATACACCTTATCACTCCATATTTAAGAAAACATCCATCAACATATACAAAAATATTTGACCAAATACACCTTATAATATCCCAGTTAAAATAATATCCAACACCAAGAATAATGTCAATAAAATCACCTTCACAAAATAACTCAATGGCAAGAAGTCCTCTCAAAATTTAACCAACACTTTAATCTTCAATAAACCAATATGTCATAAATACTTTATTTAAAAATAAAGCTAACTCCTTATTCCTCCAATTAACCAAAATGATGACTAATTAAAATGATTTTTATCTACCCCTTTTAACTCCCTATTAACTCCCTAGGACCTCATGTCAAAACCTTAGGCAATACAAAAATATATTAAAAATTTTATTACCTTTGCCTTGGTGAGACTCAAACTCACGACGCCACCTCTACCAGCGCCCTAGTCACGGCTCCAACCACCGCACGAGCTAGGCACTTATTTAGGGAGCAAAGAGCACCACGTGCTCTATATTTCTCCCCTAATGCACCTGAGCCAAAAATCACGCGTTGCTTCCTTTGAGGCCTCAAACACAACACACAAAAAGTTTTTGTTGCGAATCAATCGTAGATCACTTCGTGCCCAAATGCCTTAGCCCTCGATCACTTGCCACTAGGCCACGTTGCCTAGGTGGATATGGGATATTAGCCCTTGATAATATTATCCCCTTTCACTAGCACTTAAGACAAGAATCTTGTCTTCTTCCTTGCATGAATTCTCACAACACATGCTTGCCTCTTTCACTTGTTCGAACGAAGGATAATTTAAATGCCACTAAGGCATATAGTTTATATACCATTTGCCACCTTTTAAACTTGAACGTCGGTGCCTTTGTTTTTTAAATAATTAATTTATAAATTATTTAAATTCTTTAGAATTTAAATATTATAAATTAATATTTAACTCCCTTGGGCTTTATTAACATGAATTTAAAAGCTTCCTTGGATTTTTATGAAAAACCTTTTATTTTTGCATCATCCATGGTTTTAATAAAAAAATATATTGCTTATGCTTCCACATAATATTAAAAATATTATGAAGCTCTTTTTCCATTAACCTTTGCATTGTTCCTTTTGAAATTTTGACATCAACGGTAGTTTATTCCTTGACATCAATGACAAATTTGTTCCTTGACATCAATGACAAATTTGAATCAAAATGTCCAACAAGTGGCTTGGTAAAGATATCAACATTTTGTTCCATTGTAGCAGTGTATTCCAACTTAACTTATTGATTAGCCACTTGCTCTCTCAAAAAATGATATTTTATCATAATGTGCTTAGTCCTTGAATGCATCACTGGATTCTTTAAAATATTGATGGCACTTGTATTATCACAAAGTATGGAGATAGGATGATCATGCTCGATTTTGAAATCACTTAGTGTTTTTTTCAGCCATAAAACCTATGTGCAACAAGCAACTGCTGCAATGTACTCCACATTTGTAGTAGATAAGTATATTGATGCTTGTTTCTTACTTAGCAAGGATACCAAACAATCTCCAAGAAAAAATATCCCTCCACTTGTGCTCTTATTATCATCAATACCACTTGCCCAATCCACATCTATATATGCAGTGAGAGTGAAATTGTTACATCTGGGATACCATAGTCCATACTCTATAGTTCCTTTCAAATACTTAAAATTTCTCTTTACTGCTTGTACATGTGTTTCCTTTTGTGCAACTTGAAATCTTGCTACCAATCCAACTACCTATATTATATCTGGCCTTGTAGCTGTGGCATATAGTAAACTTCCAATCATAGATCTATACAGTGTTTGCTTTGCCTTAGGAGACTTATCATATTTACTTAATTTACATCCTATAATTATGGGGGTACTCATAGGATTGCAATCCTCCATCCTGAATGTTTTCAACATTTCTTTTATATACTTGGTCTGAGAGAGAAATATACCTTTATCTGATTATGAAATTTGCAAACCAAGAAAGAAGAACAACTCGCCAAGCATTGACATCTCAATTTTATTTTGCATACATTTTACAAATTTCTAACACATCTTGTCATTACTACCTACAAAAATGATGTCATCCACATAGACCACTACAATAAACAAGTCTTTTCCTTCATTCTTGATGTATAGATTGCTATCAGCTACACCTTTTCTGAAACCCTATTCTTGGATATATTTAACCAACCTTGAGTACCAAGCCCTAGGGGCTTGCTTTAGTCCAAAGAGAGCCTTATTCAAATTTCATACATAGTTTGACTTATTTGTTAGGCTAAACATCTGGTTTCTCAATGTAGACCTCTTCCTCTAAATAACCATTATGAAATTATGATTTTACATCCATTTGGTAAACTTTGAAGTTTTTGAAACTTTAGAAATCCAAGAACATTCTTATGGCCTCAAGACGTGCAACAATAGAAAATGTCTCTTCAAAATAAATCCCCTCAACTTATGCATAGCCTTTGCACACAAGTCTTGCTTTGTTTCAACCTGACCATATTCATTCAACTTATTAACTTATTTTTGTAGAACCATTTGGTGCCAATTACATTCTTATATTTTTGATGTGGAACAGGTTTTTATTCTCTCTTTTCTATTTGGTCTAAATATTCTTCCATTGCCTTAATCCAATATTTATCTTTGCTTGCTTCATTGAAATTCTTGGGCTCAACTTTAGATAGAAAAGAAAAAATTGCATGTTCACCTGTTCATGTTATCTTCCTTATTTGTCTCTCATCTAGATTCCCAAAAATTAGTTCTCTTGGATGGTTCTTTTGCACCTACCTGGATGGTTTCTTAGGTGGTGCCTTTCTTTAAAGTGTCTCATATTCTTAAGTTTCTTCACCTTCTTCTTCTTTTCAAATTTCTCCTTCTTGATACACAATCTCTTGAGCTAGTTTTCGTAGATCTATTTCTTCATCAACTCTTACATTTGCACTTTCCATAATTGTATGTGATATTTTATTGTAGCATATATAGGCTTTGCTCTTAGTGGAGTATCCAAGGAAGATACCCTCATCACACATGGAATCAAACTTACCCAAAATTTTCTCTTCTCGTCTAATGTAGCATTTGCTTCCAAAATTTTTAAAGTACTTCACAGTAGTTGGTCTTCCCTTCCAAAGCTCATACGGGGTTTTATGGTGATTTAATATTACTTGAGATATATTTATGATATAAATAGTTGTATGAATTACCTATTTCCAAAAAGCATTATAAATATTAGAATCATTTAGCATAGCCTTGGCCATACCTTGAATAGTTCTATTTTTCCTTTCAACTACTCCATTCTATTGTGGAGTTCTTGTTGCATAGTATTATCTCTTGATTTCATGTTGTTCACAAAATTCTACAAATTCACCTCCACTATATGATCTTAGATATTTGATATTTTTGCCTATTTCATTTTCAAGTGCCTTGAATACCTTGAACTTTTCAAATGCTTCTAATTTTATTTTAAGAATGTTACCCAAGTCATTCTAGAGAAATCATCAATAAATAACATGAAGTAATTCTCACCTTGTAAACTCTTTGTCCTTGTAGGACCACATATATTGGTGTGAACTAGCTCCAAAGGCATGGATAAAGAAAATTACTTTGATTTGAAACTTGATCTTGTTTGCTTACCATACTTGCATTATGCACAAATCGTGCTTGGAGGTTTTGCTATCTTGAAAAAATCTCTGACTTCCTATTTGTTGCTTATTTTCACTATGTTGTCAAATTTTAGGTGACCCATTCTTCTATGCCATAACCAACTCTCATCCTCTTGCGATAAAAAATATTTTTCTCCCTTAATTTCACTCAACATGTAGATATTGTTTGTAGTTCTACTGGAATCTACAATAAGCTTTCCTATCTTGGATTTCTTGATATCACATCCATTTGGATGAAATATGAGTGTGTGCCCTTGATCACATAGTTGAATTACACTTAGTATATTGTGCTTCAATCCTTCAACATATAACACATTTTATTTTCTTTATCTTCCATTATCTAAACTTAAAGTCCTTTTTCCAACAATTTTGGCAAAAGCATTATCACCAAATTTCACTGTTCATCCATTTATTTCCTTGAGAGAGAGAAATTTGCTTTTGTCACCTATGGTATGGCTTGAACAACCATTATCAATGTACCATTGATTTCCTTTATTTTTCACATGAAAATTTGTTTTTACCAACATGGACTTTTATTTTTTTGTTCCCTTTTGTTTTTCCAAACTTTTGAGGATATCTCTTTCTGAACTGTTTGACGTTCCTCCATATTGCTTGATTTAGGAATTTCAGGAAACACTATTCTACACCATTTAGCTTTGTGTCTAAAATTATCACATTTGTAACAAATTATATTGTAATCCATGAGAGGTGCAAATGAATTGAAATTTCTATTAATGAAACCAACATCATTTTTCACATGGACCATGCAATGTACATCTTTATGACCATATTTGTTACATGAAAAACAATAACCATGGAAGAAATATTAAAACCTGTTTCATTGCCTTGGATGATATGGTCACATGGTTCTTTTGTTGTTGTTTCTATGATTGACTTATTTCCATGATGATTATTTATTTTCTTCCTCCTTGATTCTTTCACTTTTCAATACATCAGCATAGGTCATGGGCTCTTATTTATTTGATGTCTTTGTTCCTTTTGAGATTGAATCCTCTTTCTATTTCTCTTAACCTTCTTCAAAACCAAGTCCAATATTAATCCCTGAAAGTATATGTCCTTTGATAATATCATCCAATATTTCCATGCTTTTCCCAAACCTCATATTTTGTTGTAGCTTTTCCTTAGATTTTTCTACTTCCTTTCTTAGAGAGACAACCTCATGTTCTAACTTTTCACATTCTAGATCCTTTACCTTTAATTGCTCAGCCATAGCTTCTTCAATTATCTTTGTCTCTTCAACCTTCACTTTTAAGTCAGTGAGATCTTGTAGAAGCTTTGTCTTTGTTTCCTCATCCTCTTTTACTTAAGCCTTCAATATTGAATTCTTCTTACTAACCATTTTTAATTCTTAAAGAGCAACAATAAGTTCTTCTTCTATGTCAAACATGGATTTCTCTCCATTTTTTGTATATCTCTCTTTTATTTCAACCATAGGAGCATCTTCTTTCACCTCAGTGGCTATGTGTGTTATTGTAAGATCTTCCTTCAAGCAATTAGGCTTTCACGAAGGAACCTACTCTGATACCAATTGAAGAACACAAGATTATACTAAGAGGGGGTGAACAGTATAAGATAAAACTTTTATTTTTATTTCCAAAGCAATAACTTCAAATATTATCAATTGTAATAATGAAACAATGCACAAATAACCACACACATAAGAGACACAAATTTAACATGGTTCACCCAATATGGGATACATCCACGAAGAAATATTGCTTATAAATTTTGTGGGCACCAACCCACAGGAGAAACTAATCCCCTATTACAATATTTGTATACACAATCCACAAGAGACACCAATCCCATCTCAAGTTCATGGATACCCATCCACATGAGACACCAATTCCCTCTCAAGTTCATGGACACCGATCCAAAAGAGACAACAATTCCCTCTCAATTTTGTGGACACAATCAACTGCAGACACCAATCCCCTTAAGTTTATGGACACCTATTCACTCTCAAGTTCATGGATACCAATCCATTGGAGACACCAATACCCTCTAAATTTCATGGATACCAATCCCTAGGAGACACCAATCCCATATCAATTTTGCGGATACCAATACATAGAAGACCCAAATCCCCTCTACTCTAGTTCATGAACACCAATCCATAGGAGACACCAATACCCTTTGATCTAGTTCGTGGCCACCAATCCACAGGAGACACTAGTCTCCTCTATTCTAGTTCATGGACACCAATCCATAGGAGACACCAATCCCCTCTCACAAGACCTGCTCAATTCTGCTATAAAACCTTCTCACAAATCCTGCTCAAATATGCTCCAAACCTGCTTATAAAACTTGCTCAAATCTGCTCATAAAACTTACTCAAATCTGCTCCAAACCTGCTTAAATCTACTCCAAATCTTCTCACATAACTGCTCAAATATTCTCTAGATATTGCTCAAGTCTAATCCAAATAATGCTCATATATTCCCAAATCTTGCATACAAAAAAATGCTCATCTATTCCCAAATCCAAACATAATAATGGCATAAAATTATTCACCTATTTTTCAGTGTGCTTTCCTCTACTAAAGCAATTCAGACATATTCTACCCAAAAATATTTTATCTTCATGAACATGTAGAAAATGATATATTGGTGTTGGAAGCTTTAAATGACAAAAATATTTTTCACGTTCATTAAGTTTATCACTTTCATATTTCTCACAAAGTGTAACCTTAGTCTAGCAGTATGTTGATCCTTTATTTTTTCTCAATATTCAATTCACCATTCAATAGAAGAAAAATATGCAAAATCATAATCTTCAAAGCAGATGTAGAAGAGTGCACATTTTATTCAAAATAAATCACTTTCCTTTTGTCTTACACATCCAGTAATATTTCATTATTTTCTCAAATGCAAATTGTTTTCCTATACTTATAGGATCAACAATTAACCTTATACCTCCAACATTATAACATCAAAAATAATTTTATAATTTCAACCTTATAAAATCAAAAATTATTTTATGACTCCAACCTTATAAAATAAAAAATAATAATTTTAAATAGCACACCTTATTTCTCCAATATAAAATACAAAATTTTTATTATGAGCTCTTAATTCTTATCTCATGACTTGTTGTCATGTATCTTCTTTATCATGAAAAACGATGGTTTTTTCTTGTGACACTTCGATACTTTTGTTTTGAATGGACTGTCTTCACTCTTCCTTTTACTTCACATGTCATATTCATAGATTACCTCTTACCTCTCACTATTCCAGTGCTTCCTCTAGCATAGACACTAACGTCTTTTACTATGAATTTCTACCAAAAATCATTGCTTGTCTTTTGGTGTAAATTAGACTTCTTAGGGTTACACTTGAAACGTTTTCTTTCTTCATTCGTGTGTGATTTCAAAACCTTTCACTTTCCTTATTATTTCATTTGTGTATTTTGTGAACCTAACTTCCTACCAAAATCCCATGCAATAATTTGCTCTTCCCTTTGATATCAACAACATACACTATATTTTCTTTGCTCCATTAATGTCACACAAATCACTTTGTAATTTTAACCACACAGATCATGTAATGAAAGCAATGCAAATTCTAAATCTGAGACAAAAAACCTTTCTTTGATTTTTCTTTAGCACTTTCTTGAGCTATTAATTGTTGAAGATGTATGCCACAAATATTTTCACTATTCCTTTGTGAAATCTGCCTTTTGTTAAAACAGTGAAACACCCTTCTACGCCTTCATGGAAGGAATTTCAATCTACTTATTTTGTGTAGATCACAACCTTCTCTTCCATTTTTCTCTGGAATGTACTTGCTGGATAGTCCTCCAAACACAATCACAATCTCTCTCTATGAGATCAAAAT
Source organism: Wollemia nobilis (assembly GCA_028583015.1). NCBI lineage: Eukaryota > Viridiplantae > Streptophyta > Pinopsida > Araucariales > Araucariaceae > Wollemia > Wollemia nobilis. The sequence goes on along the minus strand of JAQPPZ010002970.1, from coordinate 1,515,634 downwards.
GAAAGGTTCTCACTCTTCAAATGCTAAATGAAAGGCTCTCACTCTCCAAACGCAAAAACAAAAGGCTCTCACTCTCCACTCTTCAAACACAAAATGAAAGGCTCTCACTCTCCAAATTTTGAATGCAAAATAGACTCTCTCTCTTTGCAAGATCTTCTTCCTCTGAACGTAAAATTAGGCACACCAAAAATCACACTCCACCATAATATTTGGATCATATATATATGAATAATAATTTTTTAATTTCAAACTTAAGAGTCGGCCCTTACATATGATTTTATTTTTATATTTAAGTCCTTTGATTTAAATGCATCACACTTTTAAAATATTTAAACCCTTTTATTTAAATACATCACATTTTTAAAATAGTACTTTAATATTTAAATATTTAATTTAAATATTAAAGTATACACCACCACTTCATATGCTCAAGCGCCCTTTGAAACATACATCATTAATTTATTTTCTCAAGCATCCTTTGACAATACTGATAACTCACAATGTCATCCTTGAAGATATTTTTGCCTTTGATATCAATGACAAGTCAATATTTCTAACACTACCATGACCTCTTAATAGACCAACCAATTATTTATCATACACAAAATATGGTTAATCAATATTTAGCTTCACAGATTAGTAGTTCTAGGACTAAGAAATAAACATGAACAAGAATCTAGAAATAAGAATTAATATCACATACATTTGCTCAGCTACATCAGAAACATCCATCCATTTATACATACTTGTTCTGCAAGATATTTAAACCAGAGGTTAAAAAAATATCTTTATAGCATATTCTCCTTCCAAAATTTAAGTCCATACAACTTGTAAATGCATGAGAGCTGACCCTTTAACAAGAGGTCAATACTATTATTTATAATATCTCGATGATTCCATATTTCAAAATAAAAAAATAGTTTTTTCAAAAATTATTGCAAAAATAATCTAGGTGGCTAATCTGGTACAAGCACTCTATAGTGTCATTGGTCTAGAGATGAACAAAGAACTGAATATCTAACTACAATATGATTGCCCCATCTGCACTGGTGAGTAGTGGAGGTGTTCTGAAACTCTGATTCATCCATATTTCCCCCAATTTGTCTATCTTTTTTTATCAGGCAATGGCCATATTGAACTAAAAATATCATTGTCCTTGCTCATAGCTAGTAATGGTCACGTAGTAGATTTACGACTTGTCCTGAATCTGTGACACTTTTCTATGTTTGAGACTCCTAGATATTCATTGTACTGGAAACCTGATATGTCATGAAATCATGACATATTTTGGCTCTGGGTACTTTTCTTGCTCATCGTCAGTGAAGACCTAACATGTAGAGTTGTGACATCTTTTGTCTCTAGGCCCTTTTCTTGCTCACCGTCGATAGAAACCTAACATGTCATGGAATCGTGATGCTTTTAGACCCTTGGCCCTTTTCTTGCTCATCATCGATGAAAACCTAACATGTTGGGGAATCATGATGCTTTTTGGCCCTTGGCCCCTATCTTGCTCATCACCGATAGAAATATGACATGTCATAGAATCATGATGCTTTTCGGCCCTTTGCCCTTTTCTTACCTTTCATTGGTGAAAACATGATATGTCATAGAATTGTGATGCTTTTCAGTCCTTGGCCCTTTTATTGATCGTTGCAGGTGGAAACCTAACATGTTACATAATCGTGACATCTTTTAGCTTTGGATAATTTTCTTACTCGTCATCAGTGGAAACCTAACATGTCATGGAATCGTGATACCTTTAAGCTCTTTAAATTTTTTAGGATTTCATCTTGCCTTATTTCTCATGATATAGTATTTTTTACCTACATTATTGGTGTATCTTGGGGTAGAATTCTAGAAAAAATTTAGAACCTAGAGCCTTTATCCATTGGGTGAGTAGAGTCCCTTAAAAATAAAAGGATAAAAAAGGGGGATGATGTATAGATACAAAAATTTTAGATGAAGAAAGGGATGGATGAGATGGAAAAAATAATATCCTTACGACCTTCTCATTCGGTCCTTTGATTATCCATGGACTTTTCTCCTCCTACATCTTCATCCTCCTATACTTTCGTGTCTCCTCCAACTTCCTCTTCCATTTTATCCTCATCTTTATCTTTCGTTCTTCATTCAATATCTTAATTTGCTTAGGTTTTGCTATCAGTTCTTTGGTCTTGCAGCCTTATGGTCATGTCAATATAAGCCTTGCACGCTTACTACCAGGTTTCCATATTGGTATCATATACCTCTGTGAATCGGTGATGGATATATTGTAGTATGGAGACATCATCATAGGAGAGGGCTTTAGACCTCAAGACCAACTCATACAGGTAAGATTTGATTTGAGTAAGATCTTGTATAAAGTTGAAAATATTTTCCTATTGCATAGGTTTCAACCATTCATTTATGCTATATTTATATTATATGACTACCTTCAAGATAGTTTTGATGTATTCCTCTCACAAGAGGTTGGACTCTTCATCCCAGAATCTAGAGAACCCACACTTCTTAGCCAAACTCATATGTTTCAGTATCCCTTTGGTCTCAGCTTTGATATCTTGGATGAGCTACCAACCTTGGTTCATGAGCCTATACCTTTTGAAGAAGGATCTAGCTGCAATCTTGGTGTTGGACCACTCTTGGTTGGGGGTAGCCATTCGTCCATATCTACTTTTGACTAGAGCTTGGATATTTATATCCATAGACAATATAGGTCACAAGAAACATTTAGACTCTTTGAATTCATCTTCTACATTCCTAATATCCTTTTTACTTTTCTCAGATAGATTTTTACAAGCCATACTTTGAGGATCATCTCTATGATGTCTTTAATCATTTCTCTCCTTGTTTATTTATCTCCATCCTTTGATAAACTCATGGATTTGGTTCTTTCTTCCTAAATCTACTATTGGAGATTTTTGAGTCATTTGGTGAGGGTATAATTTTTCTATGGAGGGGATGGTAGTGACCTGAATTGGTACCATGGATGGGAGTGATGGAGCAACCATCATTTCTATTGAGGGTGGCGAAATATGAACTATTTTGATTGAAATAGTTGGGGGTGGCTAGGATGATGGTGATGAAGATGTATGTTGTGGGGGTGAAGGTGGAAATTATTGGGGAGGAGATCGTACAATTTGTTGATCAAAAAATGAGGGGAGTTCCTTCAAGGGGTTAGTGGAAGAAAGAAGAAGAGAGGAAGAAATGGCCATACCTGAAGCCTCTTGCTGGGGCCGTAGCATCTCCTCGATATTTGGTAATTGTTCAACTATCTCTTCTTACTCAGGGGCACTTTCATCCAGTTGATGAGGGGACTATCTTCTATCTTCTTATTTGGGAGTAACTATTTCCTCTACAGCTTCTTCTTGCTCTTTCTCCTTTTGTGCCTCCTCTATAGATGCTTGTTCTACTTTTCTCTTGGTTCTTTTTATTAGGGGGAGTTCATCAAAGTCTATCTTTGATTCTAATTATTGGGCTTGTACCTATGTTTCCCTAGCTAGAGGGGTCATGCCTCTACCTGGTGTTACAAATGTTGAGGCTATTGATCTCAAACTCCTACTTCTGGTAGTTACTACTCCCAAGGCTAGACCTTTAGATCTTGTTTGCACCTGGATGGGTTTAGTGATCCCTTGGCCATGTCTCTCGAGGCCTTCTCCTTCATAACCCATTATTTGCATTATGGTAGGTGCTTTTACATACTTTCCCACTTGTTCTTGCGTGTAGAATTTTTCTTTCCTATTTTTGTAGGAAAAGGGAGGTGTTGTAGCTAGGGGGATCTATAGCAAAACTTGGAAAATTGCTTTCGCCTTTTCTATGCTTATTTTCTTGGAAGTCCCCTCTGAGAGGATTTGCTCTTTTTGAATACTGCAAAATCTTAGGGTAACCTTATTTCCAATGGTTTTTGCCTAGGTCTTGAAGTTTCTATTATATCTGAGGGAGAATTATTCATAATTCTTGATACTGTATCTTGAGGTGGTCATATTAGTTTCGCATCTCATGACCCACCAAGCATGTATTTTGGCTTCCGTCCAACCCTTGCTTTTATACATCCTTCGAATAGTATTTTCTTCTAGGACATGGTCTTGATTATTCTTGGGGTCATAATCCATAATTTGTTTGTAGAAATCATGCCAAGGAGGCAATGATTGCATCTGCTCTATGTGCCATTCCAGTTCTTCATCTTCGAGATTGTTCCTTTGCTGCTCTATGTGCTCCCTGGTTGTCTTATCAAACTTTTTGCTTTTACCGCTATTAAGGATTTCTAGTATTTCTATAAATTTATCGATGGGGTCATACCTCCATTGTTGTGGTAACTCTACCAGCCCTAAGTCCCTCAGAACTTGGGTGACTTGTTCATGGTGTCAGTTCTTTGATAGGGTTATCCCCTCAAACTTGAGTGGGAGGAGGTAGGTTCCTTTTTGACCTATGCCTATGCCAAATTTATCATTTATGTACATGGTCTACCTATAGTACTCGAGCATGAACAACCAATTTGTAACATAATGAGGGAGCAAGAATGGCTTCCCAGTGAACCCGTATAATTGGATGACTACTCCTTGCATCAACATGAACCAGTCTCCTTCTTTTGCATGTGTGTTCTGTAGAACATTTCTTATCATTGAGGGTAATCTACCCATTTCTCCATCTACAAGCTTCAAAGTAGGTCCCAAGAACTCCCTATTGAAATTGTAGTAGGTTTTGGTAGTGGTAAGTACAGAGGTCCACTCATACACTGGTAACTTTCTACCCTTCTCATATTCATCCATGACTGATATGAAAATCATTTCCTTTGCCATGAAGTAAAAGAAAATCTAGGCTAGGTGGGAGCAATATCGAAAGGAAATTTGAGCCCCTTTTTTCATTTTGGTCAGCTTTTCATGAATTTGATGGTATATGAAGGCTGGCCAGTTGAAGAAAATGAGCCTAGTGCTCTGGTCCATGATGGAGGTATCATAAAACTTGGGGTTAGATATACATTGAGTGGTGGAAATTTTCTAGCCATAGACTTGTTCATTCGAAGGCATCCCTGCTATGACTGCTAGTATCAAAAATAATTCTAGGTTTTTGAACTTAGTGAGGGGGATGGGGGTTTTATAAAGATTCATTTTTTATGGTGCTTTCTTAAATTATAATTCTAGAAAATCCCTCATGGCTTTGTTTGGGGTGTAATACCTAGCTTGATCATCTAGATGGAAGTCCTTGGGTGTGAAAGTGGGGGCATATACCATAGCAAATATGACCACAAAAGCTTTTGGGATAAGAGTAAAGAGGCATCTACCTATTTTTCTTTGGATGATTTTCTACTTTGGGTCATAATATTTGGTGATTGCATGCACCAGTTTGGGATAGGGATGCACTGGGTTGCAGACATAAAAGGAGAGCAGGGAATGAAAAGTAAAATTTGAGGGACTAGATGGAGTAATACCTGTTCTAGCTCTTTCTTCCACATCTATCCTCAACCTCGTCACTTCTTTGGTCATGACCACTATGTCCAAAATCCTTGCATATTTGTCATGAAAAGGGATGCTCTTATCATCTTCATTGTGCACTATAACTTTGATGGTCAAAGATGAAGCTGCCATTGCAGTAATTTCGCCTGTACGAGATGGTGGTTGACAGGAATTTTTTGAGAGCACTTTAGTGAAAGGAAAACCTTGGTGAGAGAGAGAAATTTTGCAAGAAAATTCTGGAAGAAATGGGATCTGTTAGGGTTTCTCAGCCATAAATAGCATTTGCACATAAACTAGGGTAACATGTAAATTTTGTAGTTGGTTGCTCACGTCGTCGAATCAACATGGATGTCGTATCTATTCTAACTTGTGTACCACCTTTTATTAGTGAATAATGATCGATGCTACATTTATGGCATCATGCTTCCCTTTGTTCCTTGAAATTCAAAACTTGCTTTCCCACTCATTGTGCAACCATGGTCTTCGAACACGTTTGGACCGTTAAGCTCACTAAAAATATTGATTGTCATGGAACTATGTCTGCTTGTAATTCTTGGAGATTCTTGTTGAATACCATCATGGAAATGAGACATGTCATGGAATCATGATATTTTTCTTCCCTTTTTCTCACAACCTTAAGATATGTCATGGAACCATGATAATTTTGAAAAAAGAAAACTTAAAAGCTACATATAATACATAAAGTACAATAGGTAGGGGAACCTTTCAATGAAAATACAATTTCATATGGAAACCATTGACAGGGATAGGTTGGATTATTTCCTATTCATCTTGAAGCTAAAAAGCATTATGCTATTTTTCTACGATTATCTCGAATGGACCTTCCCAAAAGGAGTCAAACTTTTGGTGATTTTCTGGTTTTGCTTTATTTTTGCTCCACCTTAAGACCAGGTCTCCAGCCTTGAATTTCTTGAAGGTAGTCTTCTTGTCAAACCATCCTTTGGTCTCCCCTAGGTGCTTCTGGCACTGTATATAAGCCTGCTCTCTTTTTTCTTCCAACTACAATAACTGCATCAGTCTGTTTCCTACTGGGTCGCTATCTTTTATTTGGTTTTTCTCAAGCAATCGTAAATCCGGTATCTCCATATGTATGGGGAGGATGGCTTCTTTTCCATAAACTAGAGCATAAGGGGATGTGTTGATAGATTTATTTATGGTGATCCTATCGGCCCATAGTGCTTGATTAATCAAGGAATGCCAACTCCTTTTGTTGTCTTTCAGGGTTCTTTTCAGGATCCTTAGTAAGTTCTTATTTGTTGACTTTGCTAGACCATTTCCTTATGGGTAATAGTTGGAAGAAGTCTTTAGGTAAATCCCATACTTGCTAGTAAAATTTATCATCTTTACTCCAATGAAGTATGAGTCGTTATCACTAACCAGTGCATCAGGTATGTCGAACCTTGTAATTAGACTTTCAACAAATTCAATCACCACCTCTTGATCAACTTTCTTTGTAGGTATTGCTTCTATCCATTTGGTGAAGTAGTCTATTGCTATCAAAATATACTTATGTCCAGCTGATGAATTTGGCTCTATTACTCCTATGAAGTCTAAACCCCATTGTTGAAAGGGTTGTTCTACTTGGATAGACTTGAGAGGTAAGGAAGCATTTTTGTTTCTCCCTATGTACCTTTGACATTCATCACATGCTCTTGTGATTTTGAAAGCATCGAAGAAGATGTTAGGCCAGTAACAACCTGTCCTAAGTATTTTCAATGTGGTAGTCCTCCTTGAATAGTGTTCCCTTGATAAACCTCCATGAAATTCTTCCAGGATCTTTTGCTTTTCTTCATCTCTAATGCATCTCAAAAGGATGCCATCCAAGTTTTTCTTGTACAGACCTTCAGGTAGTAAGACATATTTTAGGGCATGTAACCTATACCTTCTTCTTTGTGAAGCATTCAAATTTTTTGGGCATTTTCCTGTTAGGAAGTATTCGGTGAATTCATCAACCCAATCTGAATTTTCATCTAACTATCTGATCTCTGGGATTGGTTCTAGAGCTTGGAAAGCAACATAGTCTGTTCTAGCCCTTCTTGCCAATTCTTGGCACAATGCTCTACCCCTTACTAACTTAGTGGGATGGATTTCCACATCGTATTCCTGGATTTTTGACACCCATCCAACTCTCTTTTCACCAAGCTCTCCCTGGATTATGAAATTTTTAACATCGGGATGCACTACGTACACCATGGTCTTACTTTGGGATAAAAAATACCTAAAATTTTTAAGGACTTCATGATAGCGTACACTTGTTTCTCAATGAAGTTATATCTTTCTTCATGTTCTTGCATAGTTTGGCTTAGGAAAGTGATGGGTCTTTCTTCCTTGTCTTCTCCCTTTTGGGTGAGAACTGCAGCATAACTTTCTTGTTCACCAACTGCATACAAGATGAAATCTCTTGAGTAATCTGGGTTGATGAGCATAGGTGCTTGGGAGATAGCTTCTTTAATCCTTTTGAATACCTCTTTCCTTAGATCTATCCACCTGAAGTCAACATTATTTTTAAGTAGTTCAATCATGGGCTTTATTATCTGTGCAAAATCCATGATAAATTTCCACATGAAGTTGATTTACCCAAAGAAATATTGCAAATATTTCTTGTTCAATGGTAAAGGGAGGTTTAAGAGAGTTGTTACTCTTTCTAGATCAATCGCTAGCCCCTTATTAGAAATAATATGTCCCAATAGGGTTCCTTCTTCAACAACAAAGATTGACTTCTTTGGGTTCAAGGAAATGCTAAATTCTCTACATTTTTAAAAACCATCTAGAGATGCCCAACGTGATCTTATTTTTTGTGGGAGAACACTGTCATGTCATCTAGGTAAATGACTATTATTTTATTGACTAGTTCCCTGAATTCTAAGTCCATTGCTCTCTAGAAGGTGGCCCCAACATTAGACAAACCAAAGGGTATTCGTTGGTAAGCAAATGTTCCCCATTTGGTGGTGAATGCAGTCTTGTGTTGGTCTTCATATTTGATCCAAACCTAATTGTAACCAGAGAATCCATCTAGTAGTGAGAACCTCTTTGCCCCTATGATAGTATGTAATATCTGATCTATTTGAGGTAGGGGGTAATGGTCTTTTAGCGAGGCCCTATTCAGGTTCTTGAAATCTACACATAGTCTGATGTCACCATTATTTTTCTTGACTGGTACAAGATTAGAAACCCATGTGGAGTGCTTAATAGGGTATATTATCTTGGAATTGAGTATTTTTAACAACTCCTATTTCATTAGTGCCTCTATCTTGGGGTTGATAGGGCATTGTTTTTGTCGAAAGGGTTTTGATCTTGGCTCGAGCTCAATAGTATGTTGTATCATTTCCTTACTATATACTTTGAGATCATCATATGTCCAAGCTACAATATCATTGAACTCTTCACATAATCCCTAAACCTGGTTGGCTTCCTTTTTAGAATATTGAACTCCTACCTTGAGCACTTTCCCTGGTCCTATCTACATCTCTTTGTACTTTTGTTTGTCAATTTTTATCTTGTGACCTGATGGTCAATCACTGCTATCAAATAAAATTTCAAGAGTGATTAGGCCTTTGGGTATATGATTATTCTTAAGTTGGATCAACCCATCATCTTCTTCATATTCTAGGGCTCGGTCATTCGAACAGTTCATCTCATGTATCAGGAAGTCTAATATTTGTTCATCATTTTTGAAAACTTGCCAAAATATATCTTTATCTAGGACCGAAGGTCTATAAATTAGCCTTACTATTTTTTACTTATGTATAATATTGGCTATGGGGCAATAGTTGGCTCCCATGGATGCTAGTAGATCAGCATGAGTGTTGCGTTCTCTAGGAATAGACTTAATGCTTAATGCTTCAAAAGCCTCAAATAGATCCCATACCTTGTTTTGATAAGCCTTCAAGTAATGTTGCTTGCTGATGCATTTCTTAGTGACTTGGTTGACGATCAGCTCTGAGTCTCCATATATTTGCAGTTGTTTGACCCCCAAATTTTTGACCTTTTTTAAGCCTAAACACAGTGCTTCATATTCTATGCATTGTTAGTGTAGCTCCATGTCAATCTATATGAGAAAACCTTCTCATCCCCCATTGGTGAGATCAATACTATACCTACCTTAGCTCCATTCTTGCATCTGGCACCATCAAAGAAGAGTTTCTAGATATGATTGGTGGGAGGGTCTTATTTTGTTAATGCAGGAGTCTCAGGGATTTTGGGTTTAGTAATTGAGTAAGTTCCTATCCCTATTTTGATCATGGCATTAAAGTCCTCCAAGGAGTATTGGTCTTTAGTTTTGAGGTCTTCCAGAACTTCATCCATCAAATCTATTTCCCCTGTTTCTTCAACAATTAATGACACATTATTTGTATGCTTGTTACCTTCTTCTATCTTCTCAATGTGAAAAGAGGAAGGTTTCTCATTGAAAATCTTAATCCTCCTTCCCTTGTATGGGATTTCCATATGTGAGTAGTCCAGTGAGAGATATCCTCCCAATTTGGTTGGAAATTTCGTAGACACCTAAAACGCGTCATGTCAAGGGTGACTACTCATATGGACATGCTACAATACCATATGGAAGATCTTGGATAGACTCCAAGATAGAGCAGTGGTTCTAACCACTCAATTTGGGCTCCTTGGACTAATCAAACTGAATCGTAGCCCAGACCTACAATTTATAGTTGAACCGTGGCTGAGACCTGCGGTTTACAGTCTAGACCACAACTGTGACCTGCGTTCTTAACTAAAGTTTAGTTGGCCTTCAATCCAATCCAAATTGGTTGTAACAACCATTGGATCTAGAATAAGGTGGTTAGAGGGTGGAAGATTCCATTCCAACTATCCTAACCACCTCTTATTGATCTTGGCTTCTCTAAGAAGCCACCCCTAGCCCTTGGGTAGTCCTATAAGTACCCCTACAAATAAGGGCAAAGATAGATGATTTGTATAGTGAAGCACTGATGAATTATCGAGTGAGTGTGAAGTGATCAAGCGAGCAGCGAAGCCTTGTCAGATTGCATACTGAATTTGTGCATTCAAAGGCTACTTTGCTATTCATCCAATGATTAGTTTGCCATGGAATCCCTAGGAGCCTAGGAGGATCAAGAAACATAAATCCAAGCAAATGAAGGCCCATCACAGTGATTTGACCATCAAATATGTCAGAAGGACATCAAAGGTGACCCTTGAACATCAATTGGACAAGGAGGTTAAGCCCACTACCATTAGAATTTAGGGTAAGCCTATTAGAGTGCTAACCATGGTTGTCAGCCATGGTTTACAGTGCAGACCATGAACTAGAGCTACGGTTTGTAGCAGAGGTATAACCACCTTCCTAATTTCATTTATGTCCAGTTAATTAGATTATATTAGTTATTTTTATGGTTAAAATACATTTTAGCAGACTTTTGATCGTAGATTTAGGTTAGTGTAGCTTCTTTATGTTTATGATTCAATTAGGACATTAATAAGTTATTTATGCACTTTCATGCCTTATTTCATATATCTGATCCATGCATAGAGTAGTTATTGTCTTTCTTTATGTTATTGTATAAATATTTATTCAATTTGCATAGTATAGAAGCATATTTTATACTTTCTTGATTGTGCATGTTTAAGGATGTAATCATGAAATTTACCTAAAATGGCCTCATCATGAGAGGCTGCCTATATTTTTGACATTCTTGTGTTTTTTCTTGACTGCAAGGAACAATTTCAAAGGAGAACCAACTATCAAGTTCCTTCCCCATCATGAAGAAGAGGGCATATCCACCCTAGAGCAGTTCATGTTACCCTATCTTGAAGAGGATTACAATCATAAGAAACCTTATTGTAATATTGTATCAACGTGATTATCCTAAGAGGGACGTAATTGGAACACAAATTGGACTTCATGAATAAATAAAGTGTTTATCATACATCTTGTTGTCAATTTTGTCTTTTATGCATGTTGCTTATTCATTTACTATTGCAATAACGGGATTCTTGCCTCGGGTGTGAGCCTTTATGGTGGTTATAGATGGCGATCATGGTGTAACTCTGCATTTTATGCCCCTAATTTTTAACCCATGTGTTTTTTCTTGATATCAGGTGCAAACAAATGATAGTTGTGGTCTAATTGTTGGCCCGCACCTGCAACCTGTTGTTCATACTACAGCCCGTAGACCCAACCTGCGGTTTATAGCAGATACAACAGATAGCAGAGGGATAAATTTCCATTATATGAGGGTCTGAGGTAGGTCCAATTTTTAGTCTCTATCTCTATTCTTATTGCCTATGTTTTTCTAGAATGCATAAAACAAAATTTAATTAGGACATTTTAAGAAGGAAAATGAATTAAGTCCTAGATTAGCATTCTATTTTTGCATCATTAGAAAGGTGCTTCTAGGAACAACGGATATCTGATTATAGTCCACCCTAGAATACAACATGCTTGATAAATATTGTGTGTCGGTTTGCATGCTTGAGGCCCAATTAGAGGTTGTTTGTAATTGTAATGTGCATTGTCTGTAATAACATCTACATTAATTTGCATTCTCTAAATTTAAAATGTTCTTTCATTTTGCATATCATATAGAGAATGAGCATGAGTGCTACATGATGCATTTATTTTTGTACAATTAAAATGAACCACACACACCACTTTACAACAAAACGCTAGTGAGTTGGGCTTCATATCCAACCACTAGTAGGGTTCAACGACGGTGGGCATAATTTCCATCCATTGGCCCAAATCCTATTAACCCTTGATATATAGACCAATACCGAATCCAATAACCATCCGTAGCCCAAAAAAATTTCATGTACTCCTCTTCGGAGGGTATAACATTGACTGGGTGAGATTAGGTGAGGATCTAGCAGGGCCTGTGCTCCTTGTCTGAGTGTGGGCTTCATTACCACACATGGGGTATTTACACGACTTGGAGTTCATAGCCAAGTTGTCAAGCTATGAGCGTACAGGTGAAATCCATTAAACCAAGAATAAAATCCAACAAGTTTTGCAAAATATGATGAGAGTTTCTACACTGATACAACACATATTGAAAACACATCAAACAGTTTAGGGCTCAACTTTTAAAATATAAAGGAGATAATTATATGATTTACTTTGTATGCTTATTTTTGATTAATTCATCAAGATAAGGCCCTCCTTAAGGCCATAATTTTTAGTAAGAGAGGAAACCTCTCGAGTCTTGTTTAGTCGGTTCATAATGACAACTAGGCATGATAGAGCTCAATTACAAGCTAATGAGTCAAAGAGTTCATGGAGGGGATTTGAATGGTCCCGATGTTCTCCTGAGTATATTTCAAACCTCGTATGCCTCCTTGCTAGGCGTTGCACTCATTGTGCACCTAAGGATCAAATCCTCCTAGCACAACATTTTGAGAGTTATCGTGAGCTCCCTTCATCACACAGGGGGTTCACCCATACAAAGCATGGGATATCTTCACATATGGTGAGAACCCAAGTCACTAGGTATCCATCTAAGGATATAGATAGTCATGTATCATACTCCATGAGTTAGTCCTATAGGTAATCTGAGTCTCATGTAGCCCATGATAGGTAGCTACTCCAAGACCAAGTGGAGGAGGCACATCGTTAGCGTAAGCATCTAGAGAATGAGTCTGCAGAGAGAAAGAGAGTGCATAAACAAATGTTGGATGAGATCCAACAACATGAGGAGAGGATTTACCAATAAAAAACATGTGAAGAGCAATCATGTGAGGTAATTTTTGAAAAGAAGCTCATACCTAGAGTGTTTAGGCAAAAAGTCAATGTGATACACCCAATGCATCATCAAGAGTTACCACTTAAGCCAGTAGATAGCCATACTTATAGATAGATAGACATACCTAAGGTTATCGAAGAGAAAATAAAAGAGACATCTAGGGATGCCATGCATAAGCATGAGGTTGATAGTAGTCAAGTTCAACAGGTGAGTAGTGTCAATGCTCAAAATTTGTCACAATCCTTGGGGAATATATAGTCTATTCCACCATATAAGGAACCTGTGATTACTTTCCATAAATAGGAAGTCAAACATGTCCCTGTAAGGGAATCTGATCCTCCATTGCATATCATAGTGAGGATACAATAGATTACGTATAAGCGAGTGTTGGTGGATACAGGATCATCGATTAATATCATTACCACCTCAGCATTTAAACATATAAATATTTCACTTTCTCACATCAAGGAAACAAATATCATATTGCAAGCCTTAATGATGTGGAATCCCCTATAGTAGGTACAATAGTCCTTCCCATCGAGGTGGGACAAAATATCATTCCTACATTGTGCTACGTTTTAGAGAGGTCAAGACAGTATAATCTATTACTTGGTAGACCATGGATAAGAGCCATGGAGTACGTACCATCAATAGTGCATCAGTGCATTAAGTACACCCATGAGGGTGAAGTTCATGTAGTTGAAGTAGACCCAGATCCCTTCAAGTATTATAAGCCTTAGGATAATCCATAGGAACTAGGTGATATGCCTATGCATCTGCAAGATAAATTGGATGAGCCTATCTAAAGTGTGGATGCAGCCTCGTAGATGGTGTTAGAATTGCCATCCCCACCACTATCACCTATGGAGTCACCTACAACCCCTACACTCTTGACATCGCTTAGCAAGGAAGGATTAATTAATGCCCTTATGGAGTTTCTCACAGCTACTTCAGAGGTATCATTAGAGAATATTCACACTCTTATCAAGGATGAGAAACCTAATATGTTCATGGATGCATCTGAGTGTATCACACCCTCTTCATCCATCATGACACCAGATAGTTCTTATGAGGACTATGGTGACTACTCATATGGACATGCTACAATACCATATGGAGCATCGAATGGATGAGCAAGATAAGTCATTGCATTTTATCAAGAACCAGATTAAAAATTTAGAATTAAAAAAGCAACCCCTGCCTGAGGACAAATCTCTTCCTATGCAAATACAAGAAAAGCCTCAACGGAAGCAAAATCCCATACAACCAGTCCAACCATTGGATTCTCAAAGCAAACCAATGTGGGACAAGAACCCAAAATAGTTGTAGCATAGTGGGACTCCATTACAAGAGTCTATGTCTGATATCTTTCAGAAGCTGCAAGAGGCTAAGGTCATCACCTTGCCTAATGTCATCCCTTTGAACCCAAATAGAGTTAAACCTATGGGTTATAGGGAGCATCACTACTATCTCTACCACAAAATAGAGGGTCATGGCATTCGATATTATCGTAAATTTAAGAGTGTGGTGCAAAATTTTATAGATAAGGGGGTTTACTATGTAGATGGTTCTCTTAGAGTGCTCCAATATGATGAACTGGAGGTCACGCATCCTCAAGAGCGACCTCGGAGTCGTCAGTCACCTCACAGGCCTATAGGCCAGTGCAACAAGTAGTTTCCTTTCAGATGACTACTTTAACTTTGTTTCAAAAGTTACACAAGGCACAGGCATTCATATTGCCTGAAGTTGAGCGTAGGGTATCCAAAATTGGGTCACCTGATAGAGGTCCCTTTTGTGTGTATCATCGAGTGCATGGACATGGCATTCGGAGTTACCACTCATTTAAGAGGTTCATTGAAGACCTAGTTGAATGGGATGAGATCCATGAGGGTGGCTATCTTTTTCACCCGTGTCAAAGCACAAGCACATCGATGAGGTCAAATCTTCACCTGGGGGAGTTGAGTTCTGTCACCCTTCCTAAAAAGGCTTATTACTTTTTAGTAAATAGCATGCATGCTGGGGGTCTTCAAGGTAGCATAACTTTCCCACCAGCCACGTCAAATTCAATGAGGAAAAATGAGTAAGTTAGAGGTCCTCACCATTGTCAAATGGCACACTCACTAGGGGTATATAGGACAATGTTCCTTTCCCTAAAAGGCTCCAAGGGTTCCTAAAAATTGCTTGGTCAATTTAGTCAAAAATCTCCAAAGGCATCTGTAAGCCCTTTGGTCAACCTCAAAAGCTCCGAGGGTTTGGTCAAAACCACTCGGTAATCCCAAAATGCTCCAAGGGTCCCTAAAACTGCTTGGCCATGTCAGTCAAAATCCCTGAGGATTTTCTTGTAATCGCTCAATCATCCTAAAAATCTCCAAATGCATCTATAAAACCTTTGGTCAAACTCAAAAAGACACCAAGAGATTTCTAAAAAAATTGCTTGGTCAACCCAAAAGCTCCAAAGGCATCTATAATCCCTTTGGTCAAATGCAAAACGTACCCAGAGTTTCTAAAAAACTGCTTTGTCAATCCCCAAAGGCTCCAAGGATTCTCAAAATCGCTTGGTCATCCCAAAACACCCCAAATTTGCCCATAATCCCTTTGGTCAATCCTAAAAGCTCCAAGGATTCCTAAAAATTTCTTGGTCAATATAAAGGCTTTAGAGGCATGTACTCGTCGTTTGGTCAATTATGAGGCTCAAAACCCATAAAAATTATAAAATCAATAAAATCCAAAAAAAATGGTAAAACATAAAATCCAAAAACATTTGCATTTGCATTTTGCATTTTCATTTTGCATTCACTCATGCATCCACCACATTACTGCATTGCATATAGGCATTTGTCATCCATTGCACTCTGTAATAGAAGGTATTTGTGTTTGCTATTCTTACAAATGACGCCACTTTTGTGTTTAAATCATGCATCTATGAATTTATCATGATCCATCATTCATGCGATTAATTGTGTTTTTCAACACAACCTATAATGTTGCTATGGAGATATACTAGGTTTTTCGGTCACTCAGTCATACCTATTAGTATTATCAAGAGTTGGTAGAAATATTGCTTTGCTTTTGTAGCTAAGGTTCAATTAGTATAGCCCTTAGCATATCAGAAGCCTATCACTAATCAACAAATTTAAACAATCCTAACAAGGACTATGGGAAGATGAAATCCATGAAGCAAGACTGGGTATCCTGAAGTGAAAAGAATTATTCTTCCTTATCCCTCTATGCAGACGATATGGGAAATGTTGGTAGTTGGAAAAATGATAGGTTAGTTCCCTATTCAAAATCCCTTGCTTATGATAAAATGAGCAATATACCAAAGAGATATCCCATATCAATCCTCATGATTGAGCCCCTAGATCCATATCATAGCTCGAATCCCTAGAGTGATATACCATATTGATATCAAAAGATCGATATTCTAAATCGATATACTAGAAATAGTTTTTCCAAGTAAATCTCCCCAAAGGAAATTTTATGAAGGAGAGTATAAAATATAAATGCCAAAAATTAAAGATCAAGTGAAGATCAAAAAATAGGCTTAAATCATAGTTCAAAGTGAAGATCAAATTAAGATCATAAATAAAAATTTCAAGCGGAGATCAAATGAAGATCCAAAATTCAATTCGAAGAGATATCAAATGAAGATCCAAAGACAGTTCAAAAATGATATGGAATCAACTCCCTTGCTTCACTACATATGAGCAAGTATCCCAAAAATTGAAGGATAGAAAGGAATGAGCCTGAATCCCTGGAATTGTCAACACGACTATACCTTACGTATGATGATATGTCTGATGCATTAGCATCTCACTTATGAACAAGACCAATGTTTGAATGTGGAAGAGCTAGCTTCAGGTGTCCTACATTTCCTAGTGGCTTAGTCCAACTGAAATATAAACTTGATATTGGATAAGACATTTGTGGAACCCCTATCTTAGCAATGGGCTGAAATAATCCCGCCTGACATCAGGGAACGCTCGTGTCTTATCTTAAATAATAATTTGCACACATAAGGATAATGAACAGTTAGGGTATATCCTAGCAAAAGCCTTTTATCTCAGAAGTCTAGTGTGGTTAGTATGCAACTTGTGATAAGTTTGTTAGGGTGTTTGAGTTTCATGGAAAACCTCAAAATTTCTCCCATAGCAACAAAGTGTCAACAATAGCAACCATATAAATCATTAATTTGCAAAGTATTAAACCCATGATACATCATTATAAAAAGCACAATCAACATATAGGATAGATACCAGATGAATATTAGCAATAATATTTAGACGACCACTGACTATATCGTGCACATTTTTCAAAATTGCAAAGGAAAATAGAATGACATATTATCTCATTCGCATCATACAACTTCGTACCATTACATTTCATATATGGGTGATTAATTGATTAAATTATTATCTTAAGGATTTTCAATTATAGTCATGATTTTTACACATCCTATGGCATCATCCATTAAATTTTCAAATACACACTGCATTAATTCCTTATTTTTTAAGTGATTAAAGCATATAGGATCATTTACATTAGAATAACATCATTTAAATAAATAATTTCCATAAAATAATGCATATAATGAAGCAATATCAAATATGTGTTAAAATAAACCATAGCATCCATATGCATTTATTGTCAAAAGTATATCTACGTATCTAAGATCACTGCATATCATCATCATAAATCAAATAGCTATCTAGTGCATGTCATCCATACATCACATCATATAGCATCAACATAACATAAGCATTGCATCCATGTGCATCATATAAATAGAAAATTAAAAATAAACGAGTCCATAATAAATGAGCCATAATAATGATCATATCAGATATATAATGTGTGTCTCAGAGTACATGGGAAGTACAAAAATTCTCGTAGGCTACAAATGTGTAGGTCCTCGACCTTACACCAAAATTGAGATACATAAAAAATGTATCATGCAATCTAGAGCTCTAGCTCTGATCTACTCCCTCTGTACCAGATATCTAACTGCCTCCCTTAGTGTTGTGCTTAGGAGACTGCTTTGCCTATTGCCCCATTGAATATTGTGGATCCTGCTGAGCACCCTGAGTACCTCCTAACCCAAAGAGGCCTAGTACTCGTCCAATTGCCCCCTGAGTGATGGGAACCTCTATCCACTGGGACCTATGATTGGACACTGCAATAGACTTCCCTACCTCCCTATTCCTGGTATGACTGTTGCCACCATGTGTACTGGAGGACCTATTTGTCCTCTCACTTCTATGGGTGCAATGGCTCGAGCTTGTAGTGGACTATCCTATAGTTCGAGACCTAGTCCACTGGGACTATGCAATATATGGATCCTTAGTAAAATCTACGCACAACATCTAAATGTAGCCCACCAACTGGTCTACTCGAGCAACCTAGGATGCATGTATATCATTGGTCATCATGACCATATCCCATAATCGCTTGACCTTAGCCATAGGATCCTGGATGCCTGGTACAACTATTATTGGTGCTACCAGAGACCCCATGATAGCCTAAGGAGGTGGCATAGCCTCCCTCGATGCCTTGATCAGATCTCTATCTACTACTACCGCATCCTGATATACCTGAGCTAGCTCTATTGTAGTCTACAATGTTTGAATTTGTGTCTCTATAGCTATAGCCTACATAGTCAGAGTCTCAATCTGTCCCTATGTCTCAGTAAAGCACATGTCCCTATCAATCAACTGAGCCTGTAGAGTAGCAATAGTAGTATCATGCTCCCTCTACTACATCTAGAATCAACCGAGCTGGCTTTGAAATTCAGCCACCTATGGAAGTAGTAGCCCCTTGGTACTATCAAGAGGGACATCACCCTCCTCTGGAACCTCCTCCTTAGGATCAATCTCGAGATCCTCCTCAGTGATAGCCTCTATGCCCCATCCACCCTCTATCTGCTGGCGCACCCTATGCCTGTCAAAATCCACCTCTGCTCTTGCCTGATTTGTAGCGCGACCTAGAGGCCCTATCCCATACCAATAAAACATAAACCACCATCCATCATACTCTGGAGTGGTCATCGCTGTGTCAACCCTATTCTCCTAAAATTCATCTAAAGCATCACCTAGTGCTAAAGGCTAGATCCATGATAGATCCCTCTCCAAATTTAGGCACCTGTAGGTTAACGGGATCTCTGGGATGTCCTACACCATGCCAAACTGACACAAGACACTAGAGAAGAAATGAAACTCCTAGATATCGACCTTCTGGCTGATAAGCCATATATTATGGTGAGCCCATCGAAGCCTCTCACCAGCATCATGCTAGTTAGGATAATCCATGTAGGGCCACCACTAGATATCATCTGACCAAAAGGCTACAAATTGGGTGATGTAATGCTTGGTCTCGCTAGCATGCATCCTACTTTAGAAGCCCTCCTCCTCTTGAGACCAGCAGGTAGCATAGCATTGATGCTCATCATCAATGTTTATAATGGATAGGGGTAGCTCCCTAGGATGCTCTACTCTGATATGCTGTCAACCCCAAATCTACAAAAGTAGACTACATTTGATGCCCTTACGACTACGCTCAGTAATTTGATAGAGCTCTCGATAGAGCTGAGCTAGTAGTGTACTCCCCCAAGCTAAGAGTAGTGGCTGGCAGATAGAGATTTGTACTACTTTGTGTATAGTAGCTAGAAGGTTCCAGGGAATCCTTACACCCAAGGATTCTAGAAGCACATATTGCACCACCAGGTGCATGAAGACGGTCTCACGCATAGAGAAGATGTTCTTCCCCTACCAGCAGCCAATGTGGACCCCCCTATGGTCGATGGTGCCCTAAGCCTCCTCACTTCGAGCATCAAAGATGAGCTACTTAGCCCCAGAGGTGGAGCAGACGATGGCCTCACCATTAATAGGGATCCTAAAGATCCTATAGACATCCTCTAGTGTAATTGTCAGTTCACCTGTAGGTAGGTAAAATATGTTGGTCCGCATATTCCAATGACGGGCCAATGCAATTAGATAGGATTGATCTACCCTAATGGTGGGTAGATCCAGAACATAGCCGAAGTCGATAGCTTCAAACTACTCTCACTCACCATCAGTGAGCTCTCCATAGAGAGTCTTCATAATATCAGGCTTTCATGCTCTAGAGGTCAATCTCTAGAATAAATAGCATAAAATAAGGAAAAATCTAACTAAAACATGCAAAAACATTTAAAAATTGATCTAAAAATCATCAAAAATAGTAAAAAAAAATGATAAAATTGCAAGGACATGTCATCATGCAAGCCTACAAACTCAATTTTTAGTCAGATAGGTCATAAATGCATTAAATGATATTAATTGCCTCTAAAAATTTAGAAAAATTAAAAATTTTACAAAATTTTCCTAAAGTCGACGAACCGCATGCAATCAATATTTGATCGTTGGAAGTTTGAATGTTGACCGTAGCTGGTAGCTGTAGTCCCCAATTTTTTAATTGGGAATCACAGCTGGTACCTACAGTCTCTGTTCAAAGCTTGGCCGGGTGTGATACTGCAGCCAAAAATGCAAAAACAAATTAATAACCTAAGCTATCGTAGCCTAAAATGAGGTTCATTGCCAGCAATTTAGTAAGATTGATTTACCGATTACTTAATTGGTTTTATTTTACTGGTAATGGATGTGAGGTTTTAGTTTTGAGTTACCTTGACCTCCCCTCGTCTTCCATGGCTAGAATATGTTTGCCCACGCCCTACCATCGTGTCGTAATTCGGTGTCCAGGTAAGGTATGCTAGGTTGCAAGTCATTTTAGTAATTTGCCACTATCAGATCTCTAGTTGTAGGTCACTGTCAAGGAATAATGAGAGATATTTGAAATTTGAAAATTTTATAGGCCTCTCATGTTTCACGCAGACCATAGGCCCTAGCCGTAGTTCCCAATTTTGCAAATGGGACCCATAGACCCTAGCCGCAGTTTGCATCTGGTAGATAGTTTTAGAAAATCCCAACATGGGAAGGGCCAAAAAGATCAATTAATGCCTCCTATTGGGTCATAATGCAATAAAAACAAGCTAATTTGGAAATTGGGCGATAATCAAGCACCAGGATCCAATCAAAAATTAAAAATCTAGCTAAGATTATAAAATACAACCGAGGTCGTTGATATGACAAATCCTTCATGGAGCGACACACCTCTTAGAAAAATAAATAAGTTCAATGCATAATTCAAAATATTCAAAAAAATCAAACAATTAAAGCACCAAATGCGCCTCATATTCAGTAATTTACACTATACAATTGGCGGTTGCAGCAACTTGTGATCCATGCAATACGACAAGATGAGTAAATTACCATAAGGAAATTTGGGGCAAAAATTATCATCGTCGATCTGATATGCTTCTCTTAAATCCCTAAGAAGGCCTTCATGGCTGGACTGCTCCATGGGAACGAAGCATTGCATGTCATTTCTTCTATGACCTCTTCTTCAACAAATCATTGACAATTTGACTCAACATAAATTTGATTGGATTTGTATCAATTCGATTCCCTAAGACGACTATTGTAGCTCGACTACTCCATGGGATAGAAGTGTGCAAATACTATTAACAGTTGAAATCAAAAGCTGAACTAGGCCTAGCCAAAGCATTTAATGTGCTCAAATCTAAATTTTTTCAGATCATCCATGGTGGTCAAGTGACATCGTCGCTTCATACATTGTCATTAATCTCATCGAATCATCGCTTGCGGGGGTAGTCATAATATCAAATCATAATCAAAATTAGTAGAAAATCCTGGAGATCATGGATCCCTTCATCTTGTCAAAATTGCGTCCATCTTTGTGAATCATTATAAAAATCTATCATAAGCTTACCCCTTTGCTTGGGGTAAATAGAAAATATAATTTTGCTTGTTGTTCTCCACCTTTCAGCTCTATGGGTTATAAGATACCTATGGAATGCACAGTCGCACTGAATGATATGATAAGGGCACAATATTTTCAAGTTTAAGCCTCCAAATAGTTGGAAGCAATGATTCCAGGATGTGCATCCTTTTGCTAGACCTGGGACATCTAATTTTGATCCGACTAATGATCATCATAGAACCTTTGGCATCATTTTAGGAGGTCTATTTTTTCTCAGCGTTGTTCAATCTCACAATGCATCTCAAAAGGGGTATCTGTAGACACATAAAACACGTCATGTCTAGGGTGACTACTCATATGGACATGCTATAATACTATATGGAAGATCTTGGATAGAATCCGAGATAAAGCAGTGGTTCTAACCACTCAATTTGGGCTCCTTGGTATAATCATTTTGAATCGTGGTCCAGACCTACGGTTTACAACTGAACCATGGCTGAGACCTGCGGTTTGTAGTCTAGACCACAGCTGTGACCTATGGTCTTAACTCAAGTTCAGTTGGCCTTCAATCTGAACCAAATCGGTTGTAATAGCCATTGGATCTAGAAGAAGGTGGTTAGAGGGCAAAATATTCCATTCCAACTATCCTAACCACCCCTTATTGATCTTGGCTTCTCTAGGAAGCCACCCCTAGCCCTTGGGTAGTCCTATAAGTACCCCTACAAATAAGGGCATAGATAGATGATTTTTATAGTGAAGATTTGATTAATTATCGAGTGAGCATGAAGTGATCAAACGAGTAGTGAAGCCCTATCAGATTGCATACTAAATTTGTGCATTCGAAGGCTACTTTGCTATTCATCCAATGATCAGTTTGCCATGGAAGCCCTAGGAGCCTAGGAGGATCAAGAAACACAAATCTAGGCAAACGAAGGCCCATCATAGTGATTTGACCGCAAAATCTATCAGAAGGACATCAAAGGCAACCCTTGAACATCAATTGGAAAAGGAGGTTAAGCCCACTATCCTTGGAATTTAGGGTAAGCCTATCGGAGTGCTAACTACAGCTGTCAGACATGATTTATAGTGCAGATCATGCACCAGAGCTATGGTTTGTAGCAGAGGTATAACCGCCTTCCCAATTTCATTTTTGTCCAGTTAATTAGGTTAGTTTGTTATTTTCATGGTTAAAATACATTTTAGCAGACTTATGACTGTATATTTAGGTTAGTGTAGCTTATTTATGTTTATGCTTCAATTAGGACATTAATAAGTTCTTTATGCACTTTCATGCCTTATTTCATATATCTGATTCATGCATAGAGTAGATGCTGTATTTATTTACATTATTATATAAATCTTCATTCAATTTGCATAGTTTAGAAGCATCTTTTATACTTTATTGAGTGTGCATGTTTAAGGATGTCATTATGCAATTTACCTAAAAGGGCCTCATCATGAGAGGCTTCCTATATTTTTGACATTCTTGTGTTGTTTCTCGACTGCAGGGAACAGTTTCAAAAGAGAACCAACTATCAATTTCCTTCCCCATAGCGAAGAAGAGGGCATCTCCACCCTAGAGCAGTTTGTGTCACCCTATAAAGGTACATTGAGAATCACACCTATCTTGAAGAGGATTACAATCACAAGAAACCTTATTGTAATATTGTATCAACGTGATTATCCCTAAGAGGGATGTAATTGTAACACAAATTGGACTTCATAAATAAATAAAGTGTTTATCATACATCTTGTTGTCAATTTTATCTTTTATGCATGTTTCTTATTCATTTACTATTACAATAATGGTATTCTTGCCTCGGGTGTGAGCCTTTCCAATGGTTACAATTCCCTTGAGAGACACATTCCAAAATAAGGTTCTAGGTCAACCACTACTACTTCTTGTATGACTGTAATCTGGGGTATTCTATTCAATACTATGGGTACATCTTTGATTACTCCCATATTTTTTATTGAGGTTATGTCTAATTGTAGCACTCCTAGTATGTCTACTCTTGGTATACTCCATTCCCATGATGTCATACACAACTTTGGGGATAACTGTGGTTGTTGCACCTGATCCTATCATACAATTGTGTATTTTACATCCTTACATTTGCAAGGACAAATAGAAGGGAGGAGGTATATTTTTCTTTGATATTGATATCGGATTACCTTGGGCTAGATTCAACTAAGGGTGAGCTTTGGTTTTATTTTTTATTGTCTTGAGATATTCTTGCAACAATCAATCTATCCGAGGAGCAACAATACATCATACAGTCTTACCTTTAAGGGAGTCTTTTTCAATTATTTGACCATGATGAAAGTAGGTACATAAAATTTTTGTGGATCATACCTATTTTTGTACCCTTGTTTTTCTTCTATTATTTACCTTTTGGTCAAGGAAGTGTATCTCAATGTATCCCTTGCCTGTTATTGAGACTTGGTTTCTTTTAGCAATGCATCACTTTTGTTCGTCTCCAACTCTACTTTTGAATGAGATTTAGGGGTACAACTTCATTAATGATCTTATTTTTAACCTAACATTTTGCTACTAATTGAACTTGTAGGGTATTGAGATCCTTTGGATCGATTTGAAGGGGATTTTTACCTGACATGATTAAGACTGCAACCTTTTCTACTGATGGCATCATAAAATTATGGCTAGTTTACCTGATCATATTAACTTGTCATTTATGAGCTCTTTCTAATTTATTAATAGCTACTGTTTGCATATGATTTTTGTGAACCATGCACAAACTTTCCCCATGAATATTGTTACATATAGAGAACCAATAATTGGATTCAACCAAATATGTAGAAGGTTCATCTTCTTGATTAGCATATATTGTTCTTGACCTTTCTATGTACTTTCTAGTTGAAGCTTGGTCTTTTGTGACCTGTAGGAACCTTCTTGGTTGAAATTTCCTTTTAGCTTTCCTTATTTTCATTGAGGTCATATCATTGGTCAAGTTTTTCATGGTCGTCTATATATATAGGATAACTTCCATCTAAGGATCGGGTGTTGGTAAGGTGGATATTAGAGGCTAATATAGGAACGTTAGGGGAGCTTGTATAGCTAAGGGAGTTGGTAATATAGACCATTTTTGTGGATCTATCATAGGATCCAAAGTAAGATATGATATGTTTGCATTAGGACCCTGAGGAAATTTTGGAAATATATGTACTATAATTTTTTGGGGTAACCTTCCAATAGCAATAAGGTCATTTTTTGCTTTTAGGGCTTCTTGAAATATTTATGGGAAGGTAAACACTTGAGATTGTCTTATAGCCA
Organism: Wollemia nobilis; assembly: GCA_028583015.1. Classification (NCBI taxonomy): domain Eukaryota; kingdom Viridiplantae; phylum Streptophyta; class Pinopsida; order Araucariales; family Araucariaceae; genus Wollemia; species Wollemia nobilis. Next base: position 1,490,342 of record JAQPPZ010002970.1, on the reverse strand, counting down.
TCCCCAAATATGAGTTAAAAGCTCTTAGGTAATAGTACATTGCTTGCTCATGCATTGGTCTGAGGCCATCAGGTACCCTTTTCCATGTTCGGCTAAACCTAATATTAAAATCAACTATCTCTTCTTATGGGTGTTTCTACATAATAGTAAATTGAGTGAGCAAGGAGAAAGTATTAGCTTGTTCATTGAATGCTTCTACCAATTTACCAGCTAGTTCTACCCATGTAGTGATGGTTTGATTTGGGATAGTCCTATACCAGTATAACATTTTTTCTCTCAAGGATATAACTAGTAATTTCACCATGATATTCTCCTCTATGATATTGTGAATTGATACCAATGATGCCACATCCTGATAGTGTTCATAAGCAGTTTTACCAATGCCATCATACATGGGTAATGCCTTCAGAGCTGCTTGGAGAATAGGATTTTGAACTTCCAGATTCATGGGACCTGCATTGTTCCATGTAGGATAGGGTTGGATATTATTGTTTTGATTGGCGACCATTGTAACTAATGTGTTTATTGAATTTGTAGGCACATGATTGGATATATTAGAAGGTCTACTAGTAGTTTTATTAGGAGGGATTGCAAGGATAGGGTTCACCATGTTGGTTGAATTGGTAGTAATGGTAGAGAAAGAGTTTGATCTAGAATATAAAATAGGATTTACTCTGAGGCTGCCAAGTTGCAATTCTAAGAACTCGATGGAAATTTTTATCTTTTGATCTAGTTCTCATGTATTTCAATACTTAACCAAAAATTGGATATATAAATATTTTTTAGTATTTTATCTTTAAAATGAAGTCACCATATGATTTGATTTTAAACAAAATAAAGACAAACACCAAATATTTAATATGTGTATGTAGTGGGATTTGGTCCCACCGAGTGTGCCAAAAGTTGTTGGTCTAAAATTTGCTTATGGTTTGTTATTGCACCCAAGACATGACCAAAATTTAATGAACGATCGGACTACAATATTTAACTCATCCAATCTCCAGAGAAGGTTAGTTCCTTTGGGAAGTTATAACTAGCTTGAAAGTTATCAAGGAGAAGAAAAGAGTGCTGGAAAGGAATGTAAATGTAGCCAAAGCTAGAACTTGATATGGTATAGATTAAGCAACAATAAGAAATGAACAAAACCATGAAAGGGAGCAACTACCATGACCTCTTAACAGACCAACCAATTATTTATCATACACAGAACATGGTTAATCGATATTTAGCTTCACATATTAGCAGTTCCAAGACTAAGAAATAAACATGAACAAGAATCCAAAAATAAGAATTAATATCACATACATTTACTCAGCTAAATAAAAAACATCCATCCATTTATACATAATTTTTCTACAAGATATTTGAACCAGAGGTTAAACAAATATCTTTATAGTATTTTCTCCTTTCAAAAGTTAAGTCCATACAACTTGTAAATGCCTAAGAGCTGAAATTTTAACAAGAGTTCGATACTCTTATTTATAATCTCTCGGTGATTCCATATTTCAAAATACAAAAATATTTTATTTAAAAACTATTGCAACAATAATCCAGGTGGCTAATCTGGTACAAGCACTCTGTAGTATCATTGGTTTGGAGATGAACAAAGAATTTAATCTCTAACTACAAGATGATTGCTCCATGTGCACAAGTGGGTAGTGGAGGTGGTCTGGAACTCTGATTTGTATCTTTCCCTAGTTTTTCTATCTTAGTTGATCTAGAAACAACCATATTGAACTAAAAATATCATCATCCTTGCTCATATCTAGTAACAGTTGAGCAACAGATTTACAACTTATCATGGATCCATGACACTTTCTTATGTTTGAGCCTCTTCGGTCTTTATTTCTAGTGGAAACTTGATATGTTGTAAAATCATGATATCTTTTGGCTCTGGGTTCTTTTCTTACTTGTCGCCAATGGAAACCTAACATGTTGTGGAGTCGTGATGTCTTTTAGCTCTAGGTATTCTTCTTGCTCATCATCGATGGAAACCTAACATATTGTGGAATCACAATGCTTTTCAACCCTTTGCCCTTTTCTTGCTCGTCATAAATAGAAACCTGACATGTCATGGAATCATAATGCTTTTTGGCCCTTGGTCCTTTTATTGCTCATCGTTGATGGAAACCTGACATGTCATGAAATCGTGATGCTTTTTGACCCTTAGCCCTTTTCTTGCTCATTGCTGGTAGAAACCTAACATGTCATAGAATCATTATACTTTTAATCCCTTGGACCTTTTCTTAATCATTGTAGGTGGAAACCTAACATGTCATAGAATCATGACATATTTTGGCTCTGGGTCTTTTCTTTCTCATTGCAAGTGGAAACCTAACATGTCGCAAAATTGTGATACCTTTCAGCTCTTTAATTTTTTTATGAGTTCACCATCACCTTATTTCTCTTGATGTAGTCCTTTTAACCTACAGTGACTCACTCTCCTACTTCTATTATAAGAGCATTGGAGTCCAATGCTTCTTAAGTGGGGAGGTATGATGAGGGAATCACTCAAGATTTCCTAAAATTAGTTTATTTTATTGTATAGTTCCTAGTTTTATTAAATAAATGTCAAACATGATGTTATATTCTCACATGAGTTTTCTAGAATTCATAGGTACTAAGTTTCTAGATATCTACTTATTATCTTAAGCTAGTTAGCTCATCTTATTTATTGTTAGCTTAAGTTAGCCTTGGAAAGAATATTTCATCTTCTAATCTTGTCCTTAATGGGATACGTGTGTTTAGTTTGGCATTACCTATGCTTATAAATTCATGTTTTAATAAAAATATAATCAACATGGCTCAAATCATATTATCCACTAAAGGGCTACTTTCTTAAGCACATGGATATATATGATGAAAATGGCTTTGGAAATTCATTGATCCAATAGGGAATGAATTATTTTAAATTAATGGGAGATAATTACACCTTTGTTTACAATAATAGAAATAATTATTGATTTCTTATGGTCACCTTAACCTATCTTATCTATCTAAAGTTTAGATTCTAAAGTACTTTAATGACCTTTAAAGACTATGAGTATTGTTTTCATTATTAACTTGTGTAAAGTGTTCCTTAAAATTAAATATTAACACCCATATTTGGGAATCATATGTGGGAAATTGGCAAGCCAAATAGGAAAAGAAATATAGTAAATTAAGTGTAAATAGTCATAAAGTAGTAGGCAATATGCAATATAGGGTGGTGTATTGTTGGTCGAAAGTCCAAACCTAATGAAAAAGAGAAGCAAAAGGTTTGCACACATTGTGAACCTCAACCAACATTGACCTAGTGTGAGGTCGGGAGGCTGGGTGATCAATATCCTGAGAAGGTCAATTCCTAGGAAGTCCTAACTACTCATGCCTAGAAGAGGAAAAGGAAAATGAAAAGAGAGGAAAGGAGGTCATAGCCAAAATTCACAAGGATGGATTCAATTGCATCAAGACATATGCATTATAAAATTACACCATTGCAAAAATACAAATAGAGCACCTAACATATCAGCCAACCTTACTCCTATTTAACCATTTGATACACCTTATTGAAAGTGAATTTCAAAACCACTGAACAAAATGGAAGAAATATAAAAAGTAGAATTATTGTATATCCATTCAACTAGCTTTAATAAAAATAAACCTTAAACATTTACACATATACATAAGATTCAATTTGGAGAGCAAACGATGATATACTTGTGTTTCTAGAGTAATGAAAGCTTTACATATGGATTATAATGGAAAAAGAGCCACACCTTTGGAATGCCTTGCATCCCACCATATATAGACATTATAATAAATGCTACATTGAATACAATGGGTGGTGTATGAGACCCTTGGGCATTTCTAGCAAGGGTGGCCATGCCATGAATCCATCTAAATAATTTGCAGATTGTGACAAGGTGCAGCTACTGAGAGTAGGTTAGTTAGGTTGCATGAATTTGGACTTTTCTTCATATAGAAATTATGACAGACCATAAATTTCATTCACCTGCACCTGGGGGTATTAATTGCATGTAAGAACAATTTGATATTGATCATTTTGACTTGCATGATTTGATCAGCTATCGTGTACTAAGCGGGGCATCAAACCTCTTTAATGCCAACACCCATCATGCACCTTATTAAATGAAAGTGCACATATTTCTACATAGATTTATTGATTTTGGTAGAAATTATATGATGGGTAGGACTTTGGAATCCATTTTTTTCTTAATACCAATCCAAAACTTCACTTGCTATACTTCATTTTCTATAGGGAAGGTTTTTAGGCTTCTGCTCTAGTTTCCATATTGGGTGCAGTTTAGGGATCTATCAGGGGAATGACAAGTTCCTAAACCCACACCAGGATATAAACTTGGATGATACCTCACATTACATTTAGGGTGACAATTTGGGAGCTGACCCCAATCTATCATTATCCCAATTATCTACCCTTATTATAGGGTCGGGTTTTAGGACCCTCCTAGAATTTCAAGCGCCCAGTTCTCCATCCACCTTACTAATTAAGAATTTTTTTAAGTGCTTATTACTGGCAGGGTTCTAGGCATCACTATGGGGCATAAGGCTCCCTTTTTCCACCCTTCTTCCCTTCACATTTTCTTTTGAAGTGGCCTTTTGGGATTAGCCTTATATCCCTCAATGACCCATATTTCCATCATTCTTCATTGCAGCCCACTCCAGCATATTCCACTGCATCCATGAGGCCCTCCTTTAGCAATCAACATCTAGTGCTCAAAGGTTAGGCTCCAAAATTTTGTCATTTATAAGGGTCATTCTCTTTTCTTAGAAAAAATGAAATAATGGGTGAGAGGGTGTAAAATTTCACCCACACTCTTTGTGACTCATAGGGGATTCCCACCTTGTGGGAACAGGACCTAGATGGCCATTTTCTGGAAAAAGCACTCTTAACAAGAGATAATGAGGATGGGGATAGAAAGAAAAAACTGAAGAATAAGGTAGCAAAGGATGGTTGCAATACAAATAAGGTCAATGGATGATGGGGTGGGAACTAAACACATGATAAGGCAAAACACTATGGAGAAAGGAGCGAAAGTGAGGCACAAGAGGAGAATAGGGGACACAAGGAAAGATATACTTATATAAAAAGAACCAAAACACATAGGAGGAGAGGAAATAGGGAAAGAGGTAGTCTCAAGAAGAAAATTAAAGTCACTAGTCGAATTATTTAGCAACCACAACCACAAAGGAAATATAGAGGAAGGATTTAGTAACAATAAAACAAAGAAATGAAAAGGAAAGGAAACCCTCGAGACATCCCATGGCACTCCTATGATGAATGACATAGTCCATGGAACACCTCCATAGATAGCATTCCCATAAACATACTCTGCTATAGACCAAGGTTACTTCAAGAATAGATAGAATGCAAAATACACTTGTCTACCTTGTTATAGCCTTTTTTTTATGCAATCCAATAATAATTTCTTGAACTCATCAAGATACATCATGGAAACCTTTAATCATGCTATTTGAATCATTCTTTGGTAAATTACCAATTATGCACATGAGGTATTTTATAGAGTGAGTCAGCCATACAACCATGATATCATCACCACCCTTGAAAGATTTGGCTTGAGGTGGATCCTTTTAATAGTACATCCATATCTTGTTTTTCAAGTGCCTCCAATTGATCTTATGATTTCATACTTAAGCTGGGGTGATGCATGCATGAATATTTACATACTTGTTTTGTGATTTTGTGAATTTTCAAAAACATGATTCATTGGGCTACGAAGTCACAACATGAAACAAACAAGAAAATAAGGAAGCACAAAAATAGGGAGGAGTGCTTTCAAAAAATGAGGCACCACTTGTGTGTTAGAAATTTTGAGTAAGTTGTGTTGTCATTGATGTAAAAAATTTTGATGTCAAAAGGTTGATGTTAGAGAGCACTTTGTATGGTAGGAATATTATTCTATGGTTGATATGGTTGAAATTTATCAAGGCAAAGTTCATCCCAAAAGCAAGCAAATTGATCGAAAAGAAGAGGCCATGGTTTAAAAGAAAAGATAAATATTATTATAATATTTTTCAATATTATAATAATTGGATCCAAGAAATCATTAAAAGTAATATATCCTAGAAAAGGTTTTATAAAAGGGTTGCAAAGGTTTCTTTTTAAATTATTTAAATTAAAATATTTTAACGAAGATTGAAATTTTAATTTAAAATAATTTATGGTGCCAAAGTTCCAATTAAAATTTGAATTTGAAAGCAAGAGAGGGTCGACGTTTTTTAAACCAAAGGAAAGAGTTTTTAAAGGAAATTATTTTTCATTTCCAAATGTTTATATGATATTCGAATGTCTATGTGAAAAGATAACCCTTGTGCATCATTCGTGAGGGGCAAAGACCAAGGATAAGTCAAGCAAATTATTCGAGGAGGATTTTTTTGAAAATTGTGGAGAGTGCAAAGATAATTTCAAAGTGTTGGCTAGCATAGACGAGAGTTGAGGCTTAGCTAAGGTTCTTGCAAAGGGTTGGTCTCAGTTTCAAATACCATGTTGTTGGTTTTTGCAAAGGAGGAAAGAGCTTTTCATTTTTGGCAAAATTCATGAGAAGCAAACGTGTATAGGACAAAGTGTCCTTTGGTTCTTATGTGAGCACATAGTGCAAGTGGGATCCTAGCTTTGGCTAGTGCATTGTGGTGGCTAAGGTCATGGGTCCGAGCTTGGGCACTGGTCATTGAGACTCATGCAAATATTTTTATTACGTGGGCCAAATATTAAGGTATACAATTTTTGGGTTAATCTGCCAAAGGTTTTTGGAAAACGAAAGTTGTTTTGAGGATAGGTGATATTAAAAGGGCCAAGTGTGGAATTGTTTAGGGAGTCATAAGGTGTGTTAATTAAATATTTTATTTTGGGTTCTTAGGAATTAAATCAAGTATTGGATATTATAAGGTGTAAACAAAGGGAATTTATTTTTTATGTGTGTTGAATATTATTTTGAAAGAGAAGGAGATTATAAGGTGTAAACAAGGAACTTTATTTTTATGTGTTGAATATTATATTGAAAGAGAAGGAGATTATAAGGTGTAAACAAGGAACTTTATTTTTGATATATTTTGAATGTTATTTCAAAATTGGAGTGATAAGGTGTATTTGTGACTTGAAATTTTATTGTATTTCTTGTATGGTGAAATATTTGTTGAGGTAAATATTCTTGTGGAGATTTTGAGATAGACTATTGGTATCTAACCCAGAATTGTAAAAAGGATTTGGTTATGAGTAAAACAGGTTTTGAAGACATATATCCATCAAAGTAAAGAGGTATGGGCACATCATATTTTGTTTGAAATTTTGAAATGAATGTTGTAAAATATACGGTAGAGTGAAAAGCATTTTTTGATAAGAATTGTTGGAAATATTTGAGTGAATTCTTATATGCTTTATTGGTGAATGTTTAGAGAACATTTGAGATAGAGATTGAGGATTATTTGAGTTAGGGTTTGAGACCCACATTTTAATCTTTGTTTGAAGAATTTTGGAAACACTTGTTTAGGGTTAGTAAACAAGTTGTGTTTCATTGGTTGAATGATTGAGTAAAATTATTAAGCATTGAATTTGAGTGATTTTGAAAGTGAATGTGCAAATATTAAAAATCAGATTTGTGAAAGCAACGAACTTAATTATTGAGTAGAACATATTGATTTTTGATAGAGTAAACCATTCTCTATATGTTCTAGATGTTAAATGAATTATGGATAAAATATGTCTAACTTATTCAAGTTAAAGGAATTACCTTGAAGACTAGACAAAGCATTTGATAACATTGTGTGTAATATTTGAGATTGATTGAGAATATTTTGTGAGTTTTTTGAGTATGTATTAAGACATATTTGAGCAAGTCTTAGGGAAGACTTGATAGCATATTGAGCAAGTCTTGGTGAGGACTTGAAAGTAGATTTGAGGTAAGTCTTGGTGAAGACTTGAGAATAGATTAAGCAAGTTCTTGAGAGTACTTAAAAGCATATTTGAGGCAAGTCTTGGTGAAGACATGAGAGCATATTGAGAAATTTCTTGAGAGGACTTGAAGGTATATTTGTGTTAAGTCTTGGTGAATACTTGAGAGTAGATTTAGCAAGTTCTTGAGAGGACTTGAAGGTAGATTTGAGGTAAATATTGGTGAAGACTTGAGAGCAGATTGAGCAAGTTCTTGAGAGGACTTGAAGGCAGATTTGAAATAAATCTTTGTGAAGACTTGGGAGTAGATTTGATTGATTAATTTTTTCAAGATTTGTGTTAAGGCTTGGGGTAAATCTAAGAAGATTTGATTTTTGATTGGATCAAGCTTTGTGTTAAGGCTTGAGGATAGATTTGAGGATAAAGTTTGGTATAGATTTATGAGCAGATTTATGCTATACCTGAGATAGAGTTAGACTAGATTTTTACTACACTTGGAACAAATATTTGGTGCAGATATGAGTCATAGTTGAGAGCAAGCTTTAGATGTGATAGAGTAGAGGATATGAGTCTATAGTGGATAGAGATCCATTAGCTAAGGTAGTGAGGATAGAGGTATTCTATGGAGAGAGATCCATAAGCCATATCAATGGGGGAAGAAGTCTTCTAGAATATCATCAGCCATAGTAGAGGGGAAAGAATTATCCTATGGATGTAGATACACAAACTAGAGCAACGGGAAAGAGTTATCCTATGGATAGAGATCCATGAACTATAGAAAGGGTAAAGAGATCTCCTATGGAGTGTGATCTATGAATTAGTTGGGAAGATAGAGTTCTTCTATGGAGAGATATCCATGAACCAGTTGATGAGATAGAGGTCTCTTGGATAAATTTCCATGTAATAGATAAAAGGGGAAAGAGTTCTCCTATGGATAAAGATCCACAAATTAGAGCATAGGGGATTGATGTCTCCTTTGGACAAAGGTCCATAAACATTGTAATAGGGAATTGATTCCCAAAAATTTTTGTTGGGAAAATTTAGTAGAAATATTTTCTCTATGGAGTAGCCCACATTGGATGAACCACATTAGATTGGTATCTCTATTGTATGTGATGATTTGTGCATTTCTTTGATTACTGTTGTAGATATTGTCATTGATAATATTGGATAATATTATTTGGAAAAGAAAATTAAATGCTGATCTTATACTGTTCACCCACCTCTCAGTATAAGATTTTGTTCTTCACTGTGTAACCTATTATATTTTTGGTTCTAAATATTTTGGAAATATACTCAAATGATAACAACTTGGTGGAAATAAACTCCTTGGAACCACAACTCAAGATGATGTTACTGACCATGTGGACCTATACACGTTGCACCCTTTTATTTAACTATCAACCTATTTACACAAAATCATGGTGTGTTTCACACACCTCAAGTTAAAACTATTCCTACCACCTATCTGATGAACCTGTAGTGTTCGGCCCAAATAGTGTCAAACTTAAGCTGCTCCTCATGATCAATTTGGTACTACTGGCTACCACTATCAATTACATTGGAGACCCATCCATATCCCATGATTAGCTTCAAAATGTCCATACTTTGCACATATGCCACTTGTGTAGTGATCGCTTTTACCACCTCGATCCATGCTCTAATTGGCGACCCTTTTAGGAGCGGATACCAAAATTAATTTTTTTATGGGTAGGTTTGCACCATCATCCATACTTCATCTTTCTTGGTAGGAATGACAGTCTCAACCCTAATCGATTCTTTATAAATTTACCCATTTGGTTCTCCTTGGATCTAGATACTATCAGTTAGGTTGTGGTAGGGAAATATGTAGTTCAATTCAGGTTGGGTTGTCCATGTTTTTGCCACTTTATTTGAAGCCAACCCAAGCTTACACATGGGTTTTATGGTAGGCTCCATATCTTGTTGGTTGAGAGGTGATTATTGTCTAGGAAATATCATTGCAGGGACTTGTCCAACCATACCTTTGATTAGAACAAGTAGAGGTAAGGTATTATTGTGCATCTAATGCCCTATAAGAGAAGTTTCCTATCACTCATTTTACTCTCTATTAAATCCTTGCAAAGAGCTACAGGCAATGAAGTTGTCCATCATGGGGAATGAATGACGTTAGAATCTTTTGTAAGGGTCAAAATCTTGATCTGCTTCCCATCCCCTATCTTCTTGTTGTTGCAAGTTGGGATTTTGTGCACTAGAATATCCATATTCATCTGTTAAAATCTTCCTCTTCATGTTATTGACCTCTTCGATCATCCAATGGATTTTCATCCTCAACTCTTGTTGCATTTTTTGTGCATTTTCATGGGGATATGAAGGGAAATTATTTAACACAGGTTGATGTTGCATAGGCATGAGCCCTACAACCAGTGGGTTCTAGATTGAGGGTGTATAGGGAAGAATAGGTTGGGGATTTTCCTTGTGGGAAATCTTCCCAACTTGGATCAACATTATTTTAGCTCAAAATGCTTCCTTGAATATTTGAAGGAATCTCTTTTCTCCCAACTATTGAATGAAGATGCTAATGTCAAGATCAAAAGCATGGGCATAGTATATGTAAGCTTGAATAGATGATGGATTGGTCTCATGGAGTATCCTCCTTCATATCCTTGTGAATCGAATATTAAAATCAATCATACTTTCATAATGGATCCACTTGCTGAATGTGAGCTCAGTGAGCAATAAGAAAGGATCTATAGAAGCATAAAATATGTTAATAAGAGCCTCTTCTAGGTCATCCCATGTATGGATGCTTTCATGCTCCAAATATTTGAACCACAACAATGCTCTTCCCTTGAGATACAGAGCAAGAAGCCTAAGCATGACACCATTAAAATCAATATTATGGATGACAACCAAGGAGGCTACATCTTGACAGTGTTCATATGTAGTGTCTTTTGTACCATCATAGCTAGACATCATCTTCAAGGATTCCTTGGGGATGTTATTTAGAATCAATATATCCAAGGGACTCACATCATTCTAGAAAGGATAGTTCAATTGAGCCATCATAGGATTGATCCTTTAGATCTTTTAGGTTCTTCCTTTACGTTGGGATTACTAGATGAGCATAATTTCTTTATTAGTGAGATCAAGGATACTCATAAAACCTTGAATCCTTCAAGAATATAATAATTAATAACAAAATAAAAGGGCAATCTATCATGAACCTCATTTTATCCCTAGCAGAGTCATTGAGCTCTTCTTTACTTCAAATTCAAACGATAATAGGAACTCGATTCCTTTTGTAGTAGAGTTTCTAGGTCAACAAATAGATATTACACAACAAAGTATCACCAAAATATATATACAAATGGTGTGAGACCTTAGGGTCCCATCGAGCATGCCAAAAACTATTGGTTAGAATTTTTCACCTAATGAAAATGAGAAGGAAAAGGTTTGCATGCCCTACAAACCTCGACCAATATTGAATGACCACAGGATTGGGAGGTCAGGAGATCAATATTTGAAGGTCGGTTCTCGGGAAGTCCTAGCTACCTATGCTTGAAAGGGGAAAAGAGAAAAAAAATGAGAGGAAAGGAGGTCATAGCTCACAATTATGGATTCAGCTGCATCAAGACATATGTGCAATGAACTTGCACCATTACGGGAAATACAAATAGAACACCTAAAAAATCATCCAACCTTACTCCTATTTAAACATTTGACACACCTTGTTGAAAGTGAATTCTAGAACCACTGAATGAAATGAAGAAAATCTAGAAAGAAGAATTATTGCATGTCCAGTCAACTAGCTTTAACAAAAATAACCTTCAACATTCACACATATACATAAGAGTCAATTTGAATACCAACCAGTGATATACTTGTGTTTCCATAGTAATTAAAGCTTTACATATAAATTGTAATGGCTAAATAGTCACACATTTGGAATGCCTTGCATTCCAGTATATATAGACCTTACAATAAATATTGCATTGAATATAGAGAGACCCTTGGATAGTGCCAGCAAGGGCGGCCATGCCACGAATCCATCTAAATATTCTACAAACTATGACAAGGTGCGACTATTGGGAGTATGTTAGTTAGGTTGCATGAATCTATAATTTTATTCATCTAGAAATTTTAATAGACCATAAATTTCATTCACCTACACCTGGGGGCATTAATTACAAGCAAGTAAAAGTTAAGGCTGATCATTTTTATTGATGTGTAATTCGATCAATTACCATGTACTGAGTAGGGAACCAAACCTCTTTAATTATAGCCATCCATCGTGCACCTTCTTAAATGAGATCACACACCTTTTTGTAGAGATCCCTTTATGTTTGTAGGAATTCTATGATGAGTAAAAATTTAGGATCCATCCATTTCTTAATACCTACCCAAAACTCCGCCTATTACACTTCATTTTCTACAAGGTAGATTTTTGGGCTTCTACCCAAGTTTCCATCTTGGGTGCAATTTTGGGATCTATCAGAGGAATTAAAAATTACCAAACCCCCACTGAGCTCTAAACATGGATGATCCTCCAACCTACCTTTAGGGTGGTATTTTTGAAGTTGACCCTGATCTACCACCATTCTGATTCTCTGCCCTTATGATAGGGCAGGATTTTGGGACTTACCTAGAATTTCAAGCACCCAGTTCTCCACCCACCTTACTACTTAGGTAATTTTTTTACACACTTCTTACTTATGGCATTCTAGGCATCACTCTAGGTCATAAGGTCCTTTTTTTCCACCCTTCTTACCTTCACATTTTATTTTGAGGTGGTATTTTGGGATTAGCCTTATATCCCTCAATAACCCATCTTTCTGCCATTCTTCATTGCAGCCCACTCCATCATCTTCCATCGCATCCATGAGGTCCTTCTTTAGTAATCAACATCTAGTGCTCAAAGGTCAGGCTACCAAAATCTAGCCATTTCTAAGTTTCATCATATTTTCTTAGCAAAAATGGAAAGAGTGGGTGAGAGGGTATAACATTTCAGCCATATGCAGTAATGATATCAAAATTCTAGCCATGCTTCTATAGCAACTATTCCAAGTACATTGAATCTTATGGGATGAAGAAGAGAGTTTGCATTGTAGGTGATGTAGTAGTAATATCAAAATACCTATACACCCTTAAATTATCTATGATTTATTCTCTCTATTTGTCTCTTTTTTATAACGGGGCCTATCATAAAACCTAGTTTTCAAGGACCCTTTATCAAATAGTTCCTAAAAAAGGCTTTCACATACTAGTTTATTACATTTTTTAATTAATAGAACCTACCAAAAAACTTATTTTCAAGGACCCTCTGTCCAATAGCATCTAATAAGGTATTCACTACTAGATATTTTTATGAATAAATTTATTATACTAATAGGTGGCATAACCTTATGTCATTATTGTATGCTAGTTGGATCAATTTACTGTTAAGATTTGATGTAAATTGAGAATGCAAATTTAATATCTAGGATGTGATATGATTAGGTTTCTAGATGGAGGTATAATTAGGACTTAGTAAGGGATTTAATTTAGGGCTGTTATTTCTAGGTTAGTTGTCTCCTCCATAGTTGTATATTTTAGCACTATTGGTATCAAGGCTAAGAGGATGACTATTTCCACCATACCATAAATGGAGATAAAATTTGGGTAGGAAGAGGATAAAAATATCCTGTATTATTAGAAAATTATATATTAAAAACTAATGGGCACTAAGAACACCTAAGTATTATTGTTGAGGTTGTTATAGTTTCCCTTAAAAAATAAAATAAACTTGCTTCATGTCTTACTCTTTTCCTTGGTAAAATCCCTTAAGTCCTAAAAGGAAGATTTATTCTTTATGGTATGATTTTTCCTCATATATTATATAGTTATTGGTCATATCTCTAAGTAAATCATGAATTAAATTCTTCTTGATGCATTTAGAAAACAATATTACAAGTTCCTTCTCCTTATCTTTGTATTTCTTTTGTACATTGAGAGTATCCAAATTGGTATCTAGAGAGCTAAGAATGTATGTTTTAAGGTCTTCTGACATATTCTCAATATCAATGTATATAATTTTCCTAATAATCTAATAATATTTGACCTTAGGCCCTTGTCATTTCTCATCATATATCTTTAGTAATTTTTATAAAGCTCGTAGATGTTTTTGAAAGGCAACTTATTTATGTCTCCATCTACCAAAGATAAAGCACTTCCATATAGTCCCCTTAAATACCATTTAAAATATCAATTTTATAGAATTATTATCTATATTTATTTGCTTAGACTTGTACACCCATGTCAAAATATTTCCATAGAGTTTTATAGTGTCTCTTCTTTCTTTTTGTGTCATACAAAAAAACTTTATTCTCATATACTATGCCTTGTAGTAATATTGATACTTCCTTTCAAACTTCTTTCATCTAATTCTAGGTTTGAGTATTTTTTCATCCCCACTTCATAATACAATTAAGGACTATATCCTTATGGTGGAAAGGAATAATTTCAACTTCTAAGAGTCACTTTGATATTCATAGCTCCTATAGAACACATCAAACTCAAATAAAAATATATCTAGATCCTCAAAAATTAACTCATGAAAAGTTGTTAGGGTTAAAAATATATTTTTCATGGTGGTTATAGACTATGGGGTATAGACAAGAAACTCAAAGCTACTAATATTATAGGTTTATCTTTCCATTTCTATATTATCTATGCCAAACATAATGCTAATTTTCCAACATGGTTTTTCATGGTTATAGTTTTTAGACTATTCATCCTCCTTAGGCAATGAGTTAATATTCTCTATCTTTAAGATGATCCTTATTTACATAGTGGCATGGATAAAACTACTTTTGGAAATAATAATTTGTGTAACTCTAAGTAGAGTAAATTCAAAATTGAGAATAAATCATATTTCATAGCTTTCAAAACGATAGACCTTGAAATAGGTAGGTACTATTTCAACAATTTCAATTAGGATAGACTTAGAAAAATGTACTACCTCTGTAATAACTCATTATCCTCTCTTCCAAGATGTTCTCTTGTTCAAAATCTATCTCTATTTTTTTGTGGTTTATTTTTGTATAATGGTTAGATTATTTCCTCCTTGTATCTACACCATTGCTAGGATATTTTGGAAAGAAGATTCTCTTGTTATCCCTATTATAATTCATGCAATTAAACAATATGTTTTATGAAATAAGTATATTGTCACATAAATTTCCATGATAAAAATAATATCAATATTTTCTATATAACCTTATAGTGTATAGTCATAAATTCAACATGGAATAACCACTAAAACTTTTGATACCTTATGAAACAAAGGTACCAAAAATAATTGGACATAGATATATTATTTAAATTGTCAATCCAACTCCTGGTCATTGAGCTCTGGCAAACTGGCGGGAAAATTTTTGAGCAGGCGACAGGCGATGTTCTAGGGTTTGTGGAGCGAAGGAAAATCCAGGGCATCAGGTGGGTTGCCGTAGTGTTATTCTAGTTACTGTGGATCTGAAGGAACGTCTGCTGCCCCAGGAGGGCCCAATGGGGTCTCCTCCAGATCCTCTCTCTGGGAGAAAGAGCTCTTACGCTGAATTGCTAAAAGAAAATTCTTCGTCTTCCAATGACGAAGCTCAGAGAAATACTCTTCATACGCTCTTCAAGAACGCTGGCAAGAGTTCAACAACACATCGAGTTAATGGATGCCTCCCACAATCCGCCTCAAGACCCAAGATTGTCATCGAACCAAAGATGGTCGAAGACACAATCATATACAGAGCTAACCATGATCTGATCTGTAAATTCATGGGTATCCGACCTACCCTAAATTTCTTGCATACCTGGGTCAGATAGAATTGGGAGCCTCATGGTGAGTACTCCTTATGGTTTATTAGCAATGGGTATTTCATTGTTAGTTTTTCTTCTCTAGCCGATAGAAACAGGGCGTTTGAATCAGAAAAGAGGAACCACGGTCCGGTAGGGTTATTTGTTCAACCCTGGAGAGTGGGTTTCGATCCTCGTATTGAACCCACGGCTGTCCCGGTTTGGATCCGGTTGTACGCTCTTCCAATGGAGTTTTGGGGTGAGCAGGTTCTGGAAATGATCGGTAACTCCCTCGATAGACATCTGGGCGTCTCCAAGGACACCATAGAAGGTAACACAACTGTCTTTGCAAGAATTTGCATGGAAATGGATATTAGCCAGCCTCTACCGATAGAGGTGGAACTTGAACTGGCAGGACTATCTTGGATCCAATAGTTAGATTATGAGGCTCTACCCTTCAGATGCAGAGTCTACCACAAACATGGGCATTTGGCCCGGTTTTGTCCAAATGTTTTGAACACAAAAATGGAGGCCCCGCTTGGAATGCCAAATCGCCCCAGAGAGGGTAAGTCTACTCTTGCCAAAGAACCATCCAATACTCCTCATGGTAATGATGTTCAGAAATATGGCTTTGAACAGCCCAAAAGAAGGAGAAAGCAAAAGAAAAATGGTAAGGAGCAATCACAACTCAAGCCAGCCAATAGATATGAAATTTTTAAGACACTAGTGGATCAAGAGGATCAAGTCATGGAAGGAGTGGATGGGAATATTGAGGATAATAACATCCACACTCATGCTTCTCCTTCATCTCCCCCTGTCTTAGAACAGGTGATTGAGTCCACTGAGTTACCGCAGCCAGAGAATGCAGGGGCATTGATAGTGCACTCCCAAGCGCAGCCAGTAATTAAGGATGTCAGCATGGGAATTGTAGAAAAGAACAGAGAAAGGCCAGCCCTAGGGATAACTCAGGTGGAAAAGAGATCCAAAAATAGCAACTCTCAAGGAGCGGGCAGAAAATCAAATAAGGACCTGCTCGCAGTTCAAGGAGACAAGCTGATCACTGGAGGATCGGTGAGGACAATTGATTCTTACTGCTCTCAAGGTTTTCAATGATTATTCAATCTTGGAATGTTAGGGGTTTAAACAATAGAACCCATCAATATGTTGTTCAAAGACTCTTAGGAAAATGTAAAACAGACTTTTTGCTTATCCAGGAGACAAAAATGTCTTTAGATCTTATGTGTAAAACAGTTAATAGAATCTGGAGGGGCGCTGGTCATATGGATGTGGCTGCCCAAGGTGCCTCAGGGGGATTGTTACTCTTTGGAACCCTCTGGAATGGACTGCAATAGAACATATAGCTTGGAGGGGTGTTCTCACATCTCATTTTAGGAATAATGTCACAACTGAACATGTTTTAATCACAAATTTTTATGGGGCTCAAAACCTTGATGGCCAGAGGCTCCAATGGAAAGTTGTACATAACATGAGGTCCTCAAGGGAAGATTTAGACTGGATTATTGTTGGGGATTTTAATGCTAAATTATCCGCTCGAGATCAGGAAGGTGGAACCCCAATTTTGGATCCAGGGGATCGGCTTCTGATTGCCCAAGTCCAGGCCTTTCACCTAGTGGATATTAAAGGCCCTGGAACCTACTTTACTTGGACTAACAAGAGGAGGGAGCCACACAGCAGGAAGGTAAAGCTAGACCATTTTCTGGTCTCAGAGGAGGCATTTGTAAAGTGGAATATTAAATTCCAGATTTTGGAGGGCCCAGTTTCAGATCACTTTCCCATTTTGTTGGAGGGAGGGACTATGACAGGGCAACATCACAAACCTTTTAAATTTGAGAATTTTTGGTTACAAAAGGAGGATCTTCGAAAGAAAATTCCATAGTGGTGGGAAGAAGGTCGTCTACCTTTTGGGACAGCAATGTTTAGATTCCACAAACAACTTCATTTTGTCAAAGTTCAACTGAAACAATGGAGGCAAGCTAATAAGTCAGATTTCCAGCTCCAAAGAGCTCCCTTGGTGGCCAGATGGGAAGAGGTTCAAAAACACTTTAGGGAAGGAACAATTACTGAGAAGCTCAAAACCGAGGATGATGCCTTGCGCAAAGCGGTTGAGGACATTGATAACCAAGAGGAGACTTACTGGAAACAGAGAGCAAGAAACACTTGGTTATTAGAAGGTGATAGAAATACCAAATTTTTCCATCGATCAGCTTGTGCTAGGAGACAGATGAATAACATGGAAGCCCTTCAAGATGAGAATGGACACTCCTTTGATACTCTTCCTGGTATGCATTCCCATTCAATGGATTATTTTTCTAAACTTTTTAAGGAAAGTATGGAGCAAGATGTAGAGGCTCAAAATGAAGTTATTGATGTCATACCCTCTGTTATCTCTGAAGAAGAAAATCAGGCCCTTCTTAGACCCATTGATAGAGATGAACTGAAGAATGTGGTCTTTGGAATGAGCACTGGAAAATCTCCAGGTCCAGATGGCTTTCCTATTGAGTTTTTTTAGGCCTTTTGGGATACTTTGGAGGAGGATGTTTTGGCTATCACAGAGGAGTCCAGAACTAATAAAAGAATGCTTAAGGCAATAAATCATACCTTCATCACTTTAATTCCAAAAGGGGAGGAGGGGGCTCATATCTCTGATTTCAGACCTATTGCCTTATGCAACGTGATTTATAAAATAATCACAAAGATAATGGCTGAACGGCTAAAACCTCTCCTTCATAACATTATCTCCTCGGAGCAAGGGGGTTTTGTAGAGGGTAGACAGATCTTGGATGGGGTGGTTCTCGCTCAAGAGGCAATCCATACAATGCAAAAATCTGGTAATAAAGGAATGTTCATTAAACTGGATATGTCCAAGGCTTATGATAGGGTGGAGTGGAGTTTCTTGTCAAAGATGATGGCAGCCTTTGGTTTCTCTCAGGACTGGATAGATTGGGTCATGAGTTGTGTTTCTACGCCTTCTTATTCTGTTCTAATCAAGGGCCTTCCCTCGCAACCTTTTGGAGCCACACGTGGTCTTCGTCAAGGGGACCCTTGCTCTCCCTATCTTTTCCTCATTTTGGCTGAAGGATTAGGTAGACTTTTCTTGAGGAGAAGACATCAAGGCCTGCTAATAGGTATCAAGGTGGGTGAGGAAATTTTGACTCACTTACAGTTTGTGGATGATACAGGATTGGTTGGAGTGGCCAGCTTCAGGGAAGCTAGAGGAATCAGAGATACTCTTAATGTCTACCTTAGGGCTTCAAACCAAGTCATCAATGATAAAAAATCCAAAGTGGTCTTTTTCAATCTTGACCAAAGGCTACAGGACATAGTTATAGAGATCTTGGGATTCACTAGGACCTCTCTTCCAGTAGTTTACTTGGGGGTTCCTTTGCATTTCAAAAAATTAAAAATAGATATCTGGAAGGATCTTTTGGATGGTATCAAAGATAGAATGAATCATTGGTCTCATAAATGGTTAAGCTATGGGGGTAGATTAACTTTCTTACAGTCAGTTATTCAGGCCATGCCAATTTATAAATTCTCTATCCTGGCTGCCCCACATACTATATGGAAAGAGCTGGACAAAATGGCTAGAAGATTTTTATGGGAAGGAGCAAAAGGGGAGAGGAAATGGGCCTTGGTTGGTTGGGATAAAGTTACCCAGCCCAAGGAAAAAGGAGGGTTGGGACTGAGAAGCTCCAAGCTTAATAACAAAGCTTTGGTTGGAAAACTGTACTTGAGGTGGATTTCCCAACCAACATCCTTATTCAGTAGAATCCTAACCAGTAAATATTTGGGTCATGTTCACCCCAATGAGGTGGGCCGTTTCCCTCTGGATGGTACTGGATCCTTAGTGTGGCAGGCTCTCAAGCTTGGATCTCATGTTATTAAAGACCAATTGTTTTGGAAAGTGGGGAGAGGGGAGAAGGCACGTTTTTGGACTGATTCATGGGACCAGTACCCACCCATCATTGCTGAGTTTCCCGAATTACAACCAATTAAATCCGCCATAGAAGCCAAGGGTTGGGTCCAAATTGAAAGTTATTTCAACACTAGCCAAATGGGGGAGTATAAGTTTAAGAAGTTTAAGAGGTTGGAGGAGTGGCCAATTACAATCCCTCCGGAGCTGGCACCCATCTTGACCAAAATCTTGACAGAAAGGTTTCTCACAGGGAGAGATGAGGAGGATGAATTAGCTTGGGGCTATGGGAACCTTGGGGTATATACAGTGAAGGACGGATACGATAAGATCCTCCCAGAGCCTCCCCCACATTCATTTCTGATTCAGGATTGGAGGAAGATTTGGCATTCCAAGGGCTGGCCGAAAGTGAATTTCTTTGCCTGGTAGTTTATGCACAATGGAATTCTCACTTTTGACAATCTCAGAAGTAGAGGAATCATCGGTCCATCTCAATGTGTATTATGCCACAAGAACGAGGAAACAGCTGATCATCTGATGTTTGAGTGCCCTTTCACGCGTCAGATTTGGAAGCGTTGGTTCTCTCACTATAAACTCCAGGTTAATGGTGATCTGAATCGGACCAATATTTGGGAAATATGGAAGAGGGGTAGATTTAAATCTAAAGCTCTTCGAATTGGTTGGGAGCTTGGCTTACTTTTCATCTGGTGGCAAGTGTGGTTGGAGAGAAATGCCCGTATTTTTAGAGAAACTTTCTCCTCGCTAGATGGAGTTTGGCAGGTCATCTGGAGCAAAGTCACAGAAACTGTTGCCATCTATGCTGAAGAGGAAAATCAGGTTGGTCCTGGGCCACTGGAAGAGGGAGCTGAAGAGCAAGAGAGATAGGATAGAGCTAGCTGGAAACCACCCCCAGAAGGTTGGATTAAAATCAATACTGATGGAGCTGCAAAAGGCAATCCGGGTAGTGCCGAAATTGGTGTAGTTTGTCGGGATCATGTTGGTTCAGTGCTCTATTGGGAACTGCAAGGCTTGGGAAGAGCCACAAACAATGAAGCAGAAGCCATTGCTATCAAATCTGCTTCCATCTGGGCTGTTAATCAGGGCCACAGGAGGATAATTCTTGAATCTGATTCTCAAATTCTGGTTGGCGCTCTAGATCGCATGAGGAACTTTGCTTCGAAAGCATGGAGGTTGCGGATTCTGGTCTCTCAAATCAAGGAACTATGGAGGGAATTAGATGATGTGATCCCCGTTTATGTGAGTAGAGATTTAAATAAAGCGGCCGATTTCCTTGCGAAGATGGGTGCTGAGAAAGAGGTAGGGGTGTAGCTGCACAGTGACATGCCTTTGGAGGATGAAGTGATTAGGTAGGGTCTTGAACGATCCTTGAGACAATGAGCAAAGAAAATGCTAAGGGTGGTTTTTGTCGTGATATCGTGACCTGTTGCGCCGTCGCGGCCTTTGGAGGGAAGTTGTCACGATATCGCGACCTGTTGCACCGTCGCGGCCTTTGGAGGGAAGCTGTCGCGATATCGCGACATGTTGCGTCGTCGCGGCCTTTGGAGGGAAGCTGTCGCGATATCGTGACATGTTGCGCCATCGCGGACTTTGGAGGGAAACTATCACGATATCACGACATGTTGCACCATCGCGGACTTTGTAGGGAAATTGTCGCGATATCGCGACATGTTGCGCCGTCGCGGACTTTGGAGGGAAACTGTCGCGATATCGTGACATGTTGCACCGTCACGGACTTTGGAGGGAAACTGTCACGATATCATGACATGTTGCACCGTCACGGACTTTGGAGGGAAGCTATCGTGATATCGCGACATGTTGCACCGTCGCGGACTTTGGAGGGAAGCTATCGTGATATCGTGACCTGTTGCACCGTCACGGCCTTTGGTTGGAAGCTATCGCGATATCGCGACATGTTGCACCGTCGCGGCCTTTGGAGGAAAGTTGTCATGATATCGTGACATGTTTTGCCATCATGGCAATTGAAGGAAAGTTGTCATGATATCGCGACATGTTGCACCGTCGCGGCTACTGGAGGAAAGATGTCACGATTTCGGGACATGTTGCGCCATCGCGATTTCTAGAGGAAAGTTGTCACAATTTCGTGACATGTTGCGCCGTAGCGGCCATGGGAGGAAAGTTGTCATGATATCATGACGTGTTTCGCTATCATGGCCAATGGGGGAAAGTTGTCATGATTTTGTGACATGTTGCTCTATCGCGGCCGTGGCAGGTTTATTGTCGCGATATCATGACATGTCGCGATATCGCGACATGTTGCGATATCGCAACATGTTGCTCTGTCGTGGCAAAGGAAGGATTGTTGTCACGATATCGCGACATGTCGTGATATCATGACATGTCGATATCACAACTTGTTGCCTCATCGCGGCAAAGGTTGGTTAGCTGTCATGAAATCGTGACATGTCATGATTTCACGACATGTCGCTCCGTCGCGGTCAAGGTTGGTTTGTTGCCGCGATATCGCGACTTGTCACGATTTCGTGACTTGTTGACTTTTTGCGGTCAAAGGTGGTTTGTGTCACGTTTTCGTGCCTTGTAATCTTGTGTTTTCTTTGTTCTCGATGGGAAGGGTCTTCTCCCTTATGTAACTGATCTTTGTTTTAATACAAGTTTTTTCAATTTTTTCAAAAAAAAAAAATTGTCAATCCAAGGTCACAAGGTTTGATAAAATATCATGGACTATATGTTGGATCAACAATGTCACCAATGTTGAATTTCTTACAATGGATACACCTACTACGGTATAAGAGAGGGAATAAAAGAATAGGTGACATATGGAAATTATGGAGGACTAGTTCTATGCTTTCAAATAAAAATAGAAATCTAACATTGTCATTGGTACTTACCTTGGGAAATTATGTACATTTATCATATTTCATCTCATATTTATTTAAGGAGGGGAAAAAATAGGAACACAAAGGGAAGATCCAAATACCTCTTCTCCTTCCTCTTCTAACATTGATATTAGGGTGAATAAAAGTGATAAGACTAAGACTATGTTTAATGTGTATTTTTGCAAACACCTACATTTCTAAGGAAACTAGGGAACCAAGTTTCCTCCTAAGATCCACTTCTATCTATCATAAACCTTTTTTATTTTAGGATTTAATATTATCTTTGATCTATTATGCACAAAAAAAAATACAACAAACAAAAACCAAGACTAATTGATGCACTTTTGATTAAAAAAATGACTCTTTCCCTTTTTAAACAAGAAAGGTATAGAAAATAATTTTCCCTAAAATACAAGCTAC
Source organism: Wollemia nobilis (assembly GCA_028583015.1). Lineage (NCBI taxonomy): Eukaryota > Viridiplantae > Streptophyta > Pinopsida > Araucariales > Araucariaceae > Wollemia > Wollemia nobilis. The sequence goes on along the minus strand of JAQPPZ010002970.1, from coordinate 1,467,382 downwards.
ATGCATTTTTCATATCAATAAATACAAAAGTATAATTCAAATTTTCCCCTATTTCAATCATGGTTAAAATAGGATTCACAATTTTCCATTTCCAATTAATCAATAATTGGAAACAACAACCCTAGTTACTACACAAAAGAGATAAATATTATGCCCTAAAGGAAAAATATCAAAATGTAGGACAAAAGGTACCTAATTTTGTCATAGAGTTTAAAATAATGCTCACTTTTAGAAGTTCCACTAGCTTATTTATGGCACTTTCATAGAACCTATAAAAATCACACATGATAGAAACAAAAAAAATGGTGATCATTATAGAGGGGTATGTCAAGTCTTAGGAAAGACTATGACTTTCATTCTTTGATATCAATCCTTTATTACTTGGGATAAAAGTATAGAAAACATATGAATCATAAAAGGATAATGAATGGTAACAGAAAAATATTTAATAGATATAGAAAAGGGGAATATTGACATAACCCAAGACCACAAGTTGTCCCTTTTTTAGTGGATGATTGCTAAAGGATGCTTGTTAATGACTTGATGATGATTTTTATTCTTGCTATGAATTTATAGAAAAATGAAATGATGTAGGTTCTCAAAATAATTTTTCAAAGTAATTATGATAGCATATGGATATCTCTTCTAATAATTCTTCTTGTTAAAAGAAGTGTTTTTTTTTTTTTAGCAATTTTATTTTGTAATATTTTTACTATTTTTTATGATCTCTTACAATTTGCTCTAGATATTCTCAAATTGTGGATTTATATAGGGTTTTATGTTTAGGATTTGGTTTTTAACATGTTATTGGGATGAATTTAGTGCCAAAAGTTTAAAATTTTTAAAAATATTGGCTTTTGGTAGAAAAAATCCAAAAAGACCCAATTGTTTTTTCTTGCAGCTTAAAGCATTTTTTTATTGATGGAAAAAATGGGATTTTTAAAGTGACCCTAAAACTTCTATAAAAAATCTCAAATGGAGGTGGTAACCAACAGGACTACCTTAGTAGAAACGTGAACAAAGAAAACAAACAAGAGGATACAATTGATAAAGAAGGGCATCTCCCCAGGTAGAAAATGAAAAGTATAGAGGAAAATAAGGATGCAAATCAAGGGAATGGATTCCCCTAGCCAAAATAGGACCAAAAACAAGCCACTACTACTTAGATACCTCAAATACCTCTAGTTTACCATTATTATCACTATCATCATCATCCAAGACCTGGGTGATGACCTATTTCTACTTCTTGGTGGACCTTATTACTTTAGTTACTTGTTGAAGGCTGGACACAACAGAATTTAAGATGATCTCCAGGTTGGATAGGGGATCATAATTAGTAGCTCTTAGTTGAGAATGGGTCAAAGGCCCACTAGGGTATTCACCATAATTGAGGGAGAGTTGTGAGTAGGATCATCCTTAGATTTAATCTTCCTGTAACTTGTGAGAGACTCCTAAGGGTCTCCTTATTAGGATCCATGAAAAAAAAATTATGTTTACCTCTAGAAGCCAAGACTTTGGATGAACGGTGATGAGACTCTACCTTCCCTAAATATAGAGTGTCCACAGATGACCCAAGGGTAATATTTTTTTTGGGCCTTGGTATTGTTAGCAGAGCATTTATCAAAATCATTGCTTAAATATTCCATCTGGGGGATCCCATGGTTGGAGTCTAAAGTAGATGGAAGCCTAGTATGAAGATGTTCAGCAACAAGAGCTACAAGAAGGATGGCCCTCTGAGCCTCCCTTTATATAACATGCTTATACAAAATTAAAATAAGACCTTGGTGCTTGGGGTAAGTTAAAGAGCCATCTATAATACTACCCACCAACAATTCCATCAACCTGAAGAGGTATTCTAAGACATTGATGCTTTGAATGTTGCAAATGTAGTTGAGAAATACAAGATGGAATATTTTGAGAGGAGACAAAATCTTGTTGATAATGAAAAATTACATGATAGGTATAATTACCCTATTCCATAGAACTAGAGTAGCTTCAATTATTATACCTCCTTTCTCTTTTGCTAGGTGTTTTTCTTTATCTCTAAAATGGCCAAGCTCCACTGATAGGGAGTGCTTATCATGATGAATTAGGTTGCCATAATTTGATAATTTTGTCACCTTAGCCAACATCTGAACACTAACTCTAAAATTTGGGGCATTGAGCATAACCCAACCATTATCCTAGGACCTGGTGAATTCCATAGATAGCTCAGGATCGTTACCCTCGAATTTTATAAGAAAGGTAAAAAAGTTATGGCTCTTCAGAATTTCCATAACTATGTCATCCACTTGCAGATAATTAGGCTAGATCAATGCTAATTTAGCCTTATAATTTTAAATGGTCCCCCTCTGGAAAATAATAGAAATATGATTATTATCACACTCCCTTGCTCTATATTTAAAACTTTCCTAGGAAGCTAAACCGTTGGAGGATTCTCGGATACACATGTCACAATATCTAGAGGCTTCCTCTTTCTTGGATCATAGATGGATTACCTCATGCTAGATAAACCTAGTTGTATGTGTCAGATCTATGATTGACATAACTTGGCCAATGGTGTTATGTCATAGTTTGAAATTTAGCCCTACACTAGTGATGTGGGTATTTGAATAATTGATGATGTTGGATCTTTCACACTTTTGGACATGATATTGAGAAAGGGTGCATCGATATATTCTATTGGCATGAGAGTCCAATAAATTGTGACCTAAAGAGGGGCACCATGAATTAGATATGGGCCCAAGGTCAGAGTTGGCACATATGACTATGCTCACTAAGCATATAGGTCCTAAAGTGGGGTACCATGCATAGGATATAGGATTCACTATGGGCCCAAAGATTGAATTAGAACAAGTGCCCAAGTGGACTAGGTATTCATGAGAAAATATGGGGTACCACATGTTGGAGTTCAAAATCAATAAGGACCAAAGTATGAGATTGAAAAATTTAAAAATTGGTAGGACATATCAACCACCTCACACTAATTCACAAGCTAAGCATGATAAAAATATATGAATTAGAAATCACAAATTGGTAAATACAAACATTGGCAGGATGGATAAGCCACCTCAAACTAATTCACATATTTAGCATGATAAAATCCCATGAATTAGAAATCATAGATTGGAAAATGTGAACATTGGCTAGAAGGATAAACCACCTCACACCAATTCACATGCTAAGTGTGATAGAAACTCATGAGTTGGAAATCATAGAGATAAAATGGTTTGAGTGAGACAGGATGGCTCAAGGGATAACATGGCCTATTCGCAAGTCTAAAAAAATGAAAAATCATTTTTATTGTCAACCTGGCTAAGAATATGAGGAAAATTATCAAACCAAATCTAAAGTGGATCTAAAATAATCCTCTAATTGGCCATGATGTTAGCAGCTTTGTTTCCCTCTTTGTACATGTGTTGAATTACAACATTATCATACCTACTAAGGATCCTTTTGGATTCATAAACCAAGTTGAAAACACTCCATGTTGGTAGTAAAAATCTTTTTATGTAATTGATGAGTGATATATTGTGATTAAAATATGTAGTTTTTTATCTATTTTTTCTATGCAAAGATGATTATTGTGGATGTGATTTCAATGAATGTTGTGTGTAATTATATTATTAATGTTATTTCTAATAAATCTTCTCCATGAGACATTATGTGAAAAATAATGGTAATTTCATGCAAACACTATGTAAAGATTTTTGTGTTTTCAATAGATGGAGGTTGCATGTATTTTGTAGGGAGTGTTACAACCAAATAGATTTTGAATACAGATGAACCAACTAGTGATAAGTTCATTGAATATGGGTTATAGAAAGGTGTTACAAAAGACACCTACAGAAAATATATACGAAAAAGCGTTGACTAAGTAAACCTGTTTGACACTTCAAAATTTCTATGTATGCTGATAGCTCAGTCAACACCACATAGGTTACACAGTTAGCACGGTCGATTGTCTAAATGGCATTAATACTTGGCATATTCAATATTTATTATATAATTTATTATTTGATTTGTAATATTATTAATTTGTTATTTTTGTTAAGAAATTAAAAATTACATAATATGAATGTAATCTAAATCTTGTTAGTATTGTGTTTGTTAGTTATAGGTCTCTATTTGGCATTATGCCACCTAGATAAATCCATTTGTATTAAGTCCAAAGTAGTGGCTAGGTTGTCTTAATTTTAGATTATTTTTGTTATGTAAAATTGACATTCAATATTCAAGTGTTTGAGATGTAATAGAAAGGCATTGAAGACTGCCAGAAAATATCCAAAGTGACATTATAAAATACAATGTAAAGACCTTTGAACAGGTCTATCATCTACCATCTACCGTCTACCATCTAAATAGTCTGTTATCTGCATAGTCTGTCATACATTGTACAAATGGAGATTGAATTCAAGCAATAAAATAACAATATTTTTCTTCCATGGATTTGGTAACTGTACCTTGTATTTATTTTATGCTTTATTTTATTTTGTAGCTTCCATCTTACTTTCCCGCAACCATGAAATAAGTAGCATTAGATTAATTTAATAAAAATATCTTACTAAAATTAAATTAGAGTAGAGAAAGGGGAGGAGGTTAATGCTAACCTTGAGAAGGCAAGGACCACTCCAAAATGTTAGTACCTAAATATCTTCCCCCAATTCTATGGTAGATAGAATTAGAACATAGAATAAATTTAGAACATAAATTTTATTAAATTTGCATAATATAGAATTATAAAATATATTAAATAAATAATGCATTGTTAGATCATAACGTGGATCCACACACATAGACTTAGACTAAATCATAAATTTCATCTTTTGAATTAAGCATCATTTCATTTAAATTTAATTTATTGGAAACCTTTATTCCTACAAATAAAATTAAGGAAACATAATAAAGTCAATGATTAATAATCATGGAATAATCTATACAAGATTTATGTTCTTTAAATCTAACCTAGATTGAAAATTAAGTGTGAGATATTACAACTCGACATTTTGGCATCGTTGCCAGGGAGAACAATGCCATAATTTTTGATCTGAGACTACTAGATCAAGAGTGGGGCTTACTTGCATGAGTGGCACAAGAAGTTACAATGTGCATGTAGGTCATAGTTGGAACAATAAATTCCAACAAGTGTCTCCATCTCAATACTTCCAGGTTCCATTTTCTTAGGTTCAAATTTACTGCTTTTCTAGTTAGCCTTTATTTCAACATTTTTGTTTTCAGTAAATTTACTTTCAAGCATTGTATTTATTGTTACATACTTATGTTTGGATTCTTTACCTTTTGTAAACAAGGGAGTAGGTGCAACAAAATCTAACCGAAGTGTTCCTTAAAATCAAGTAGTAACAATGATCGAACCTTTATTTCAAAATTTTTGTTTTTAGTAAATTTACTTTCAAGCATTGGATTGATTGTTACCTACTTAGGTCTGGGTTCTTTAACTTGTGAAAACAAGGGATTAGGTGCAACAAAATTAAACCGAAGTGTTCCTTAAAATCAAGTAGTAACAATGATCCAACCTTTATTTCAGAATTTCTGTTTTCAATAAATTTACTTTCCAACATTGTGTGGTTGTTACCTACTTAGGTAAAGGTTCTTTAACTTGTGAAAACAAGTAGTAGGTGTGACAAGATCATACCAAAATGTTCCTTAAAATAAAGTAGTAACAACAACACTTTACTTTCCCTTGTATTAATATTGATTGTTGTATTTTAGATCTGGTCTTAATAGCAGTAATATTGTTCTATTTGAAAAAATATAAAAATTTGGCTTTTGAAAATTGCATTTTGCTCAAAAAAAAAAAGAAATGATTAAAAAAAGAGAGAATTATAAGTTTCTAATGGTGGAAAATTACATTAGACAGTCTACATTCATAGACCTCAGAAAAATATTTCTATAACAAGAAATCAATATGCTTTACAAACATGATTTCAGCGACGTAAAAGGTTTAAAATGATTGTGGCATGGCGGTTATAGGGGCAGACTGCACGAAGATTTGTGTGGCGACTTCTAGGGTGGACAACGCAGAATACTATGGTGGCCGTAAAATCTGGATAGCCTGCTCTAATTCATGGCGGCTATCAATTCCACCATGTTAAATATATATATATATATATATGCTTTACAAACAAGGCATAGATAAATACTGGAAACATTGGTGTCAACTGTGGGAGCATCTTGATATTATTAAGGAAGGATCAAAAGAGTTGGACAAAATCAAGAGGGTCAACATAGCTAACACCCTAGGGCTAGATTATCATTCACCCTATCTTGACCTTGTGAGGAGTTGTGAATGTTGGCTAGGGGATAGGAGAGCAAGTGTAAACTCAACTACATATCCTTGGGGTCATTATTTTGAGGATTCCATTGCTATCCATAATTTCTTAGAAAATAGAGAAGTGAGTCTAGAATATAACAAAATATACCATAGAGTACTTATATTATATTCTTTAGAGAGTTGTGTCATGATTTGTAGTTTGAAAACCCTACTGATATTCAAGGACAAACCTTTATTGTTCAACTGATTCATCTTTTAAAGCAAGATTTCATATTCAAGAAAGAATATTATGTGACCCTGAATATTTATATCCAACCAATGATGTCCATAAACTGTTCAATAGAGAGTGAATGATTTCGATAAACTCAAACTTGTTTATAGAAGTTAGGAGTGTTGTTTATTAGAAAATTAATGTCAATTCTAATCCTTGAGGTTTGATCTTGAATTAGAAGAAAGTTTGGCTGAAGAAATTTGCAATAGAATCAATAGGGAAATCAAGTTTGACATTACTCCTAGGATTATAAGATTCAAAGAGTTGGTTCACCAGGTCCACATGATTGGAACAATTGAATGATTTTAAAAAAGAAAATAATAATTATAATATATATAGATAAATATTAGAGGTATTCCATAGGATAAAACTAATACATATGGTATGATAAACATATTGTACCAAGAGCTTTCAATGAGTAGATTGGGCCTTGATATTTGATTTTCGCTTCCAATATTGCTAAAGAAAACTAAGGATATGATGGCTTAGGCCCTATGATATTGAAGAAATATTTGGGAATGGTAAAATTAAATTTAAGTCTATTGATGATTCAACATGAAGAGTATTAATGGACATAGCGTTAAGCTCTTTAGGAGGCCGCTATCTAAAGAAGAATTTATAAACCACCATAAGCATCAAGTTGATTTGTAGTGTACTTCTGAAATGGAATTAACTACTAAATAAAGAACTTATCTTTCTATCGTAAGCAACAAAACACTATCTACTAAATAATTTTTTGATCTATAATCTAATATATACTAATAAAATAAGTGTAGTCATTAAAAACAATGTAGTCTAAATCAATCTTCTTGTTTGGATGTATAAGTACCAGTGAATAAAATGGATGGCAAAAATTTTACACTACTTGACCAATGAAAGAAGGTTATTATGGACTAATAATATTTCTTGAAAATAAACTAGAGAATATCACTCAATATTATTTAAAATATGGTTCTTTTATTTCATTATGGAGTTCTATCATACAATGTTTTATTCATATTATCATTCATCACCTTTTAGTCACAATATCAGGTATAGGGAAGAAGTTAGATTTGATGTGGGAAGACATATTTTCACCCACGAAAAGGAAGTTATAGTCATGATGGTATCACAAAATTAATAAAGCAAGGAAGACCTTGTTTCATACAAGAACACAAACAATAAAAGGAAGGAAAGGATAGTAAGGATAGGATTACATTTCCATCCAGATGGTTATGTAGTCCAAATCCTCAAAGTTCTAATATCTTCCCCAAATATAAGAGAGGGTAGTAAGGATAGAATTACATTTCCATATAGATTGTTATGTAGTCTGATTCCCCAAATCCTTTATTCTTCTTACTTAAATGGATGGAGTAGTAAGGGTAGGATTACATTTCCATCCATATAGTTATATAGTATGACTCCCCAAAGCTCTGCACTCCTTAAAACTTAAAATTATATCTATATGTATGTGAGAGAAATGGGAAATAAAGTCATGAAACAAAATGATACCAAAAATGACTATTTTAATTTCTTCTTCCAAAATAGGTTTAAGTATGTCCAACCATTCATGAGACCTATTTTTGCAAACAAAAGTATTATTTATTGATATCTATTCAATATCATTATGATTTTTCACTCATAAAGGACTCATCAAGGATGCCAAAGGAAGTAGAACAAAGAAATCGATCTCTCCGGAATATTAGAAATATATATTATGAAATTCATGGAATATTTTATTAAAAAAGTCAAGGAAGACATCAATAATAACATCTTTTCTATTGGGAATAGATAATTCCATCCTAAAAGAATATTTATTAGCTTACAATATCATTTGATGACTTAGCTTAAAATTAAATTATTGATAACTAAGTAAAAACCCCCATATTCCTAATATATATATATATACATTTTTATTATAAAGACCCTCCTGAATAAAAATTTCTCTCCTTAGTCATATTTTGGCTATATAGCCAAAAAATCAGTTTTGGAGGAGAAGAAAAGGATTAATATGATAATTTCTATAATATAGTTCAAGGAGGAAAAGGAAAAAAAAGGGAAGAAGATCAAGTAAAATATTTATATGTTTCTATAACTAGATTTCCGTAGTTTTTTTTCTTTAGTTATTTTTCTTAGATACTCTCTGTAGATGTTTTAGTAGTATGTTTTTGTAGGCATAATTTCATGAAAATTTTCTAAGTGTTTGGTTGGCAGATTTTTACGTGAATAAAGCCATGTGTCATGGGGTAATAGAATGTTATAGGATGATTATCATTGGTTTTTATTTAGTAAATATTTTTGCATAACAAAGAAATTAGGTATAAATATTGCATGAACATATGGATTTTTTTAACCCCATGAGCCATAGAATGAAAATAAAACTACAGGTTTAACCTCAAAAACCATGCACAGTGGATTAAAACGATCACCATTCATCTCATGGGGCACACGTTAGAAAATTGATAGATAGTTTTACAAACATATTAAACCATGAAGCATTGATCACTCTTAAATATGGCCATAAAGCTAACATGGTGATCATGGCTAGTTAGTCATAGAAGGATATACCGTCATGGGTATGAATATTCGAGGATATGAAGAACACCTAGGCATGACACGATGGTATCATATCATAATTCAGGCTGGTCACACATAAGGAAGGAAGCAATGCTGATTGGAATCTAACAATGCATAAATATATGAAGAGTAATGTGATATGAGTTGTTAGGCTTTGTGAAGCTTCGATAAACATTGTTTTAATAATTTGAGGACCTTAATAAATCATAAACTTTAATAAATCCTGATTAAAAGCAACTATCAACCTAATTTTTATGAACAAATTTAAATTTAAAAATTAATTCACTCTAATATATCTCTCAATGGATTACGTAACACCAGATCATTAGTCAAAGTCTATTAAAATTAAAAATTAAAAATTATGTTGCCCTATGTCTTATCCTCTAATGAACTTCGACGTGTTAGCATGATATTTTGATAGTCCATTACTGTGTAGGGCGAGAATTCGTTAGCATGCCTTGTTACCATGCTATGTTAATCATGCTATGACCATTTCTGAGGGACATGACTACCTTACAGATCTAAGCTGATAAACATCTGGTAGCATGGAGCAATGAAGGTAAACAATGCAGATTGAATACAAGGGTCATTGATTGAAACAACGATGGATGGCTATGATAAATTAACCTCAATGCAATGTGAAAAACATAGGAAACCCCTAAAAATCAAAATTTATTTGTGTTAAGGCAAAATTGAGGTAGTTCATTGATCAATTCCTCACGTGATCCAACTACGAATGCAACTGGAGAGTGTTGCATAGGGGACAAAGCCAACGCTGATGATAGTCTTGATTTGGGTAAGTAGAGAATTGCAGTCGAACATCGAAGTAAGAGTGGTTAGGATAATCGATGGTAGAAACTAGGATTGTGACAAAATCCAAACTGTAAGTGTTTTCTTCAAAAATAAAAATTATAACAAAATTATAATGACTGTTTTGCAAAAGAAGTTTACTAAATTTTTGGAATATAATGAGTATTTTTCTATGGTATATTTTTTAATTTTTTAATATTTTATGATATAATGAAAATATTATTTTTTTATATACATGCAGTGTTTAAAAATTCATAGAAATGCATAGAAAAATTAAACGAAATATTATGATTTCCATGTGCAAAATTGAACATGATTTTTTGCATAAAATTATTATTTTCTTATAATCGACGAATGCATGCATATGTAATCTTTTTGCAGGCCTTTGTTTCATAGAAAACACTTGAGAAACAAAATACAAACCTCTTATCCTCTAAAATTTCCTTACCCTATGTCTACCATACCCCTATCACTATACCAAAACCCACTTTCCACAAATGTAGTGAGTTGTCTTCTATAAATACCTAGAACTTGAGTGATTTTATTAAGAAACTATTCCAGGAGATGAGATGGTGGGAAACATTGACACAATTTTAACGTCATGATCAAAGCATGGCTAAACAGTTCATATTGAATAGTGACCCCACAACCATGGTCACCCATGTGGGTGGGATAAAAGTTGATGTCACCCCTAGCTTGATTTATGAGGTCTTGCATTTACCTGAAGTCAGATAGAGATACTATAAGTCCACCTATAAAGGAGTCTATCAGATGGTCAATAGGTTTGGTGAGAAGTGTGTTGTTGTTAGAGACTAGGAAGGTTGGATCAATGGAGTTGCAACCATATCTTTTCCCCTAAAGTGGTAGGAGGTTGTCACCATATTAATGAAATTCTTCATAGTGGAAGGAAGACTATCTATATGTGGGGATACCATTTGAATATGATGCTTAACCTGGAATATCCTAAAAGTTTTTTCATAAACCTTCCCTATTTCCTCTATAGATATTTATAATTTACAATTTCTAGAGTGCAACCTATGAATTCTGGAGATGACCCTAAGTTAGATCTGATTGCCTATCACGAAATCATAAAACTGCTTGTCCTACACAAAGCATCTGAAACCAAAATTGCATGGGATAAAGTTGTGGAGGAGGTAAGCCTATCAATTCAATTTGAACCGAGTAAATCTAAAGTCATTGAGGATAATGCATCTGAAGGGAACCTCAAGTTCAACAGTTAGGAAGAAGAGGAAGGGGAGTCTCTTGTGCATAAAATACCTACCTGTACCAAATCTACTAAAACCTCCAAGCCCCCTTCACCTACAAGAAAAACTAGATATGAGGAATATAACCTAGGAAATCAAGAAAAAGGAGAAATTTCCAACCCTAAAATTGTAGCAACCCCGGGATGCACGCACCACTCTTTTACTCTACTTGCAATGTTATTAAAAACCCAAGATGAAATGGAAGACAATAAAAAAGCATATAACATGAAAATAACAAAGATGGATCTCTTTATTTGTATTGAAACTCGATTACATTTTGGTCCCTCTTAGGGATACCCATTTCGATACAATAAGGTTACAAATAGGTAAAGAGTGCCCCTTTCACAAAGAGGTGGTACGATTTCAAAAATCTTCCCGATTTCGCACATGGAAATGTATGAGGGCTTACAGATGCCTCCTTATCTAGGTCTGTTTCCTAGAGGGATCCCTTTTGCTCACGTATGTTGTAGATTTTATCCAATGAACCTATGGCCCTATAAGCAATGAAACAACACACGCTTAGATATCCAAGAATGCCTCTCCGGATGAGGTTGTTAGTACTGAATATAAAAAATGAAAGCAAATGCAAATTAGACTAATGCTATGGATGTAAATGAATGAAATGATGCTATGCTAATGATATGCTAAGATAATGAATCTAATGTCTAAAACCCTAAGCTAAGCTTGCAGGCCACTATCAAATACAACGATCGCTAAAGTGATTCTCGACCTCTTTACTCCAAAGATATGTACCAAAGCTTGTATCCAATGTTGAAATAATAGTTTCTATGATATTCAATCCGTCATGGCTTTGCCATACTTGTGATTTCCAAGGGAACTTTCCAAGTCTCAAAAAACTCTCTTCAATGATCAAGATTGATGGATAAAAGATCGATGATATCCTAGTTTTCTTAGGCTTGCACCTTTTATAGTGTGAAACCCTAGGTCTTTGTCCAAGACCTAGGAATGAATTTCTCATGCTTAGTGTGAGTTAGCATAAGAAGCTTTATGTCTTTTCTATGTTTGGAAGCTATTTATCTGAAATATAACTACTAACTTGAGTCTCCTATGTGAACTGGTCGTTAGCATGAGAAACTTGTATCCTTTTTTTATGCTTGGAGGTCAGTTAACTAAATTTTAAATGCCAACTCAAGTATCCTATGTGAACTGGTCATGAAAAGGAATGCAAATTTACTCCCACTCACCTTTATTGCATGTATACTACCACTTCCACCCGTTATTAGGCCTTTTGGTCATTAAAACTGCTTTTAGGGTTTAGTCATTATCTTCTACAATGACTAAGATCTAGCCACTGTCATCTGTAGTGGCTAATGTTTGGACACTCTAGGCTTGAGTGGTTGGGATCTGGCCACTCTTGGCTTGAGTGGCTAGGCTTGGATGGCTTGAAAAGGCCCCAAATGAGTGGCGAGAACCACTTTTGATACTTGGAAACTCTAATATTATGTCTTATGTTCTTATGATCTTATGAATGTGTCTATGTGAGCAGCTCCCCTAAGCATGACACAATTTAGGTTTCTATAGATGCCCCTTTTTTCAATGCTCTATGTGGAAAGCATGACATTGAGAAAAAACATAGACTGATCTGTTTGTAGGGTGTATAATGATCTAAAAATAATAATGAATCTAATGTCTAAAACCCTAAGCTAAGCCTACGAGCCACTGTCCAAGATAATGGTCGCTAAAGTGATTCTCGTCCTCTTTGCTCCAAAGCTATGGACCAAATATTGTATCTGATGTTGAAATAATGGTTGCTATGCTCTTCAATACTTCAAGGCTTCGTTGTACTCGTGATCTCCAAGGAAACTCTCCAAGTATCAGAAAACTCTCTTCAATGACCAATATTGATGGATAAAATATCGATGATATCCTAGTTTTCTTAGGCTTGCACCTTTTATAATGTGAAACCCTAGATCTATGTCCAAGCCCTAGGAATGAATTTCTCATGCGTAATGTGAGTTAGCATGAGAAGCTTTATGTCTTTTCTATATTTGGAGGTCAGTTCTCTGAAATATAACTACCAACTTGATTCTCTTATGTGAACTGGTCATTATCATTTGTTTATGCTTAGAGGTCAGTTAACTAAAGTTTAAATGCAAAATCAAGTCTCCTATGTGAACTAATCATGAAAATGAATGCAAAGTTACTCATGATCACCTTTATTACATGTAGACTACCACTTCCACCCATGATTAGGCTTGTTTTTTGGCAAAACTACTTTTAGGGTTTAGCCGCTGTCATCTATAGTGACTACGATCTGGTCGCTGTCGTCTATAGCGACTAAGGTCTGGTCGTTCTAGGCTTGAGCGACTAGGCTTGGATGGCTTGAAAATGCCCCAAATGAGTGGTGAGAACCACCGTTGATGCTTGGAAAGTCCAATATTATGTCTTATGATCTTATGAACGTGTCTATGTGAGCAGCTCCCCTAAGCATGACATGATTTAGGTGTCTATAGATGCCCCTTTTTATGATGTGTTGTGTAGAAAAAACAATGCTGAGCAAAAAAATAGACTAATCTATTTGTAGGGTGTATGATGATCAATGGTCTGATCAACACCATATGGTCTAATCATGCAAGATGGTGCACATCCCTTGAATCATTACCTCAACATTCGAAGGACTTAGCTTAGTGGCTTGGGCATGTTAAATTGCACTCATTACTCAAACTCAATCGGGTAGCTTCAGTTGCTACAACAATTTCAACCGATAGGAGAGCTACAATTGAAGATGTCATGTGTACTTACGTTCCCAGCAAACAAGGGAAATTTGTGATTATTGTATGCAATTATTCATAGGATGAACATAATTTTGCTATGATCGAGTGATCTTTTATTGATTTTTATTATGATTATGTTGAAGTTTTGAACTACTTCTTCACACAATGAATTGGTGAAGAAATGACCATGAATTAAGGGTTAGGGGTTGTAGTTTGTTGGCGTTGAGTACATGGCTGCACAGGGTGAGACATTAGCTGCTAGAGGAGCTGGAGCTTCTCAGGTATTTCTCTTTTCTAAACCCTAACCCTCTTTTCTCTTGTCTGAGTAAAACTAAATCTCACTAATTAATGGGTAAAATGAACCTCATTAAACCTGTTGGTAATGAATAAACTTCATAGTTAGGCTTAGCTTACCTTTTTCTATGGTGGGTTAGTCCCCCTTTTTTTGACTTTGTTTTTTTGCTAGTGGCTTTAGCCTAGGGTTCCTAAAAAAAATTTTTTGTTCACCTACTGCTGCCATGTTAACCATTTTTTAACTTGGCTTAGTTTCGATGCCTGAGTGGGAATTTACTTTTTAAAAAAATTGTTTTTCCTTCCCTTTTGTGCTTTTTATGTTATTTTGCATTTTTTGGATTTTTTTGTTGTTTTTTGGTCAAGGTTTCATGGGTTTATCGTGTCACCCCTCAGCTGTTGTCACTCAGAGCGGTCGGTTATGAGTCATTGTCACTCAGAGTGGCCAGGTTTGAACCCCAATGGTCAAAAATTTGATTGTTAGGTCTTGGCTACTATTGTCTCCAACGGCCAGGTTCCAACCGTTGTAGGTGACATCGGCTAAACCCTTAGCCATATTTTTTTCATTTTTATGATTTTCTTAAGACATTTTTTTTTTTTTTGAAATTTTGATTTGAAAGTTTTGAACCACTCCTGAACTTTGTGCTGCCCGACTATATGCATTTATCCTTTGTTCAGAATCAGGAGTGTTGATGTTGTTATGCTTTGTTTTATTTATGCCTTAGATGCACTATATTTTATGTTTTATTTTTATTTGTTATTAGATCCTCTTTGCTCGAGATTGGGACCCAAAGCTCCTACTTGAGCTACTTCCTATCTTTGATGACATGGACTGGGCGTGGTTCAAAGCCCACAGGTTATAGTATGTCATTAGGCTACCTTACATCATCGTATATCAGGCTTACCTTATGGCCCTAGCCCATCACTAGGACCCACAAACTAATACCTTCCACCTCCTGATCAACGAGATGACCATTACACCGGAGGATGTATATAGGATCTTTCGAATTCTATTTTATGGGTTGGCCATTGTCTCTTCGGACACTAATGATTAGGTGGTTGTTTATGATCAGGTGTTTAGAGGAAATTCCATGGAGGCCCTCTGGGACACCAAGTTTGAAGGAGTTTCTATCAGCCACTAGCATAGAGAGCATGTTTTTACGATGAGGCATGCCGTATTGCTGATGGTTATCAACAATGTTCTTATCCCAGACTGCTCGGGTTTGAGGTTCCTGTGGAACCTTTTGGCGATGGTGCAGGATCTATTGGATAGTGAGGAGCCTATAATCTATGAATGGGGTAGGTCATTATTGGATTAGTGCTATGATGAGTTGTACCACATACATCAGCGAGGACGTGTCAACATTACCTGTAGCTTGATCCTACAGGTTTGGGGATGGGAGCATATTAAGGTAGATCACCCTAAGGGGCTTCCGACCGAGATTATAGTGATCGATGCTTGGACATAGTGCTATGCTTCTAGATGGGATCAAGAGCACAAGGAGTGTAAGAGCCACACTTTCGCAGGGGATCTATCCCATTACATTGATGCTTTTACTAGACTTTTGGCTAGAGATGTCATATGGCACCCTTACCATGAGTGTCCTACTTGGGATAATCCATATAGCTTTACTACCAAGACACGGTGCGAGTAATGGCTCATTGACCATAAGGTTACCATCTAGAAGTACTTCTACTCTCGGGTTATTCATTAGTATGGGTTGCAACAGCATGTGCCACTAGTATTGTTCTTGTATATGTGCCTCATAGCATAGAGGGACTTACCTCCATGATAGATTATAGAGCTTTCATATGGGGAGGATGCCCCAGTTGTTGACCTTAGAGTGTTTTGGGGAGTTACAGAGGCATACACTTAGTGGTGGGATGATTTGATGTGGCATGGTGTCAGTAGCCTAGGATGCGAGGATGATGGCGAGGGTGATGGTGCAGATCTAACAGGACACAAAGTCTAAGCCAGGACTAAGGTATGGGGTCAGTCAGTAGAGAAGGTGGTAGTGGAGGACCCTAATGTTCCTGAGGAGGATGAGGAGTTAGAGCCCAAGGAGAGAGACTCTCCTCTACAAGCACAATTGCATGAGGTCGAAGCTGAGATTCAGGAAACTAAGATCCAGGTACAACAGTGAGATGCTACCATTGAGTAGCTCACAACATAGATATAGGATTTGTAGGCTACTATTGGGGGTGCCAGTGCTAGGATGCAGTTTGTTATTCCTCATTCTACACCACAGGAGGCTCCAGCGATATGTTTGGGAGTATATGTGGGATAGCTTCAATTTTTTATGGATGAGTATGAGGAGAAGATCTAGGGACATGTGGATCATATCACCATTCTTCGGATGCAGATCAGGAAGCATGGGATTGTCCCTAAGGAGCCACCCAGTGTGGGTGGTTCGCAGGTTAGTGGGCACTCCATATCGGGGTAGTCTTCCACCCGTCCTAGCCAGAGGACCCGAACTCGAATAGAGATACTAATAGGTTCACATCATTCAACTCGTGACACCGCCACAGGGGGAGGTGGCACTAGAGGAGGTGATGCAGGGGGCTTAGGCCCGGTATTTTATTGATGCTTTATTTGGTCCTTGATTCATTTTTTAGGTCGACTAACCTATATGACTGTAGCCCACGGGCATTATTGTACATCCATTGGACTTGACACACATGCTTTTATGATATATTTGCATTATGACTTATTATGTGTATCGTTTATTGCTCATATTTTTGTTGTTATTTTATTTTATGATAGGATGCAATGATGGTGTTATTCTGAATTAATGAAATGTTAGATGATAGATGATATTGTATATGCTTATATGGATGTGTAAATGCTTATATGATTTGATGATATGATGTGATGTATTTTGATGATGAATGATGAATTCATGATTGTATGCAAATGGAAATTGCCTATGTGTTTTATGATGTGCTTTATGATGTGATGATGAATGATTAATGAATTGTGTTTGTGGATGCGATGTTATTGCTAAATGCATGTTTTAACTTTGCTTTAATTGTAAGCATATAAATTATGTGATGAGATGGTATAAACGAACCTATATGCTCTAATAACTTAAAACATACGGAATGCATATGACATTGACAATCTTAATGTGTGATACCACAAAAAGTAAAAAAATAATCATGAATTTAAATAATCACTCTTATCATAAGAATTGATTAAGTATTCATATATGAGGTGTAGTGTTGTGTAATGTGTTTTCTTAATAATTTTCTATAAATTAAAAGATATAAAGTAGTCATGGACATCTATATACTACTTCTAATATATATGCGGTATCTGTCCTACTATGTTGATACCCCCTAATTTATATAATCTTATAAAGAAAATGATGGTGTGAATGATGTTATGATTTGTTGCTATGTAACAATTTTTGGGGCTTTCCAAAGATTCAAACACTCTAGTTACTCTATCAACAGTTGTCTACTGACCACTTAGACTTTTGAAAAGTAAGGCTTTTACCATGGACTTGGTTTTTCATGATATCTCTGTGTGAAAGTGATTGTATATTTTAAGATATAATTCAAGTATTTCCTCTGATGTTAGGCAGGATTCTTTCATCCCATTGCTAAGATTAGGGATCCTCAAGTGTTCATCTCATACTTATGTTGGACTTAGTTGGACTATACCACTAGGCAATATTACCTAAGCTAGCTCATCCACATTCAAACATTGGCCTAACAAATGCATGAATCAATTGTGGTAGACATATCATCATGCATAAGGATTTCTCCTTCCAATTTTGTACAATGCTGAGAATTCTAGGGATTCAAGCTTTATTTCTTTTTTGGCTTATTTTGGCTTTGGATATTTTCTCATATGTAGTGATGAAAATCATTGTTTATTTTGATTTATTTTTCTTTGAGCTAGTACTTTTGTAGTGATGATAATCACTATTTATTTTGCTCATATGTAGTGATGAAAATCACTATTTATTTTTTATTGATTTTTGAGCTATGTTTCTTTGAATTTATGATTTGTGTATTGGATTATTGCTTTGAAATTTGGACTGTATGCTTGGCCTTTTGAATATGTACTTTGCTTTAGGATTTTGCTTATTTTTATTTAATAAAGGGATTTGGATAGGGTAAAGCTTGTACTTTTTCCAATTCTCAGCACCTTTAAACTGGTTGCACAGGGGGATAAGCACGGAAGATCCTTTTCGCTTAAGGTAACCTAGACCGCTATGCAACTTTTATATTTTCCTTGTACCAGCTAGGATTTTAGTGTTTCAATTAGTGACGGGATATTGAATATCCAAGGCATTATAATAGCTAGGCCTTACCTTCTACTAATCACATTTGTTTTCCACAAAATTTGATAAGATCACTAGGTGTAGTTGATTAACCAAAAAACCTTAGTATATTTTGTATAGCAATAAATAATGGTTGTGTTGAAAAACATAATTACACACTGGTGTTGATGGAGGTATGGATTTAAATATTTTGTGCAACAAACTGTGGTATCACTTTTAAGGCTCTCATGACATATGCAATTGTAATGGATGTAATAATGCAATGCAATTATGTGGATGCAAGATATGAGATGCAATTGTTTTTGTATTTTTGATTTTTATGTTGTTTTTGTATTTTTGCTTAATTTGACCAAAGGGCTTATCATACCTTTGGGAATTTTGTTTGATTTTTGCCAAGCGTATTGGGTACCCTTGGAGCATTTTTTTTTTAAGTTGACCAAGTATTTTGAACACCCTTGGAGCGTTTTGAATTGGTGTTGACCAAGCAGCTTGAATACCCTTAGAGCCTTTGATTTGATTTTGACCAAGCCACTTGAATGCCCTTGGAGCATTTGAATTGAGTTTGACCAGGAGGTTTGAATTAACCTTGGATTTTTTTGAATTGATTTTGACCAAGTGACTTGAATACCCTTGGAGCCTTTGATTGATTTTGACCAAGCGAATTGAATGCCCTTGGAGCATTTGAATTGATGTTTGACCAAGCGGTTTGAATTACCCTTAGAGATTTTTGAATTGATTTTGACCAAGCGGGATGAATTACCCTTGGAGCCTTTGATTGTATTTGAAATTTATGTTTTTATGATTTATTTTGTGTTTTTGACAAATTTTAATGTTTTTGTTTTTTTGACATATTTGGATGTTTTTGTGTTTTATGACATATTTGAATGTTTTTTTTGTTTTTATGACATATTTGAATGTTTTTGAATTTTATGTGTGAAATACCTTTAGGTGAATGATATTTAGAGGTTCAGACTCTTCAAAACCATCTAATGATATAAGGTGATATGCTCTAGGACCAACTCTTTGTGAAATCATGTATGGGTCTATCCAGTTTACCACAAACTTATCTCGCAGATGCGGCGAAAGATTCGAATTCTGCTAGTTTTCTTTGAGCACTAGATATCCAACCTTGAATTCCCTTAGGTGGACTTTACTATTGTAAGCTCGTGCAAGGTGATCTTTGTAAATGCAAAGATGCTCTAAAGAATTTACTTGGCATTCATCAACAAGCATCAACTGATCAAGGCAACCTTGCCGTGTGGCATCATCGTCTATGAAGTCCTTTAATGTTATTCGTAGAGTCAAAATTTACAACTCTAGTGGCATGATGGCCTCAGTGCCATATACTAGTGAAAATGGTGTTTCCCCAGTGGGCGTCCGTATACTAGTCATGTATGCCTATAGTGCGAGAGGCAACTGCATGTGCCAATCCTTGTGATTGTCTTTCATCGTCTTCCTCAAAATGGAGACTATTGTTTTGTTTGAAGCTTCTACTTGCCCGATTGCTTGTGGATAATAACGCATTGAAAAACTATGCTGAATATGGTATTTGTTCATTAAATCACACATATTTTTGTTCTTGAACGATGGCCCATTATCCGATATTATCTTAGAAGGGACCCCAAAATGAGTTATGATATTGTGGAGTATAAACTCTGCAATTCTTGGTCCAGTTGTTGATGTTAATGGGATCGCCTCCACCCATTTATTGAAGTACTCTATGGCTGTTATGATGAATGTGTGTTGGCCTAAGGATGGGGGTGAGATCTTCCCAATCAAGTCTAGTCCCCACTATGATAATGGCCATGCTGCCTGAATGGGTTACAAGGTTTGTGATGGCAAGTGCGTTAGATTTACATGATGCTGACACTTACTGCATTTTTTTACATACTCACAGTAGTCCTTTTCCATGGTGATACAATAGTAACCCATTCTCAAGATGCACTTAACAATGGCAATGCCACTAAAATGCCCTCCACATGTACTATCATGAGCTTGTGAAATTGCCCAGGATGCTTCCTAGGGTTCAAGACAACGGAGTAATACTCCATCATGTCCTCGTCTGTAGAGGATTTCTCCTAGCAATATGTATCTTGTTGCTTTCTATTTGAATGTTCACCTTTTAGTATTCGAAAAACCTTGAGGTACTATTCCAAGCTTTAAGAAGTCTCACAGTTGGGAAAGCCAATCCTGATAAGCTACGACTTCTTTAGAAAATACGACTTGCTCTTCCTATATTTTTGAGCTAGTGAACACGGATTGAGGAAAAACTCTATGGTGTATGGTTGCACCACACTCCATAGGTCCTTAGGAGATCAAAGACCCCCAAGTTGCTATTTGTAAGAAATATCTGGCTATGAAGGACCAATCCTAATTTGGCTCGATGTTGATCATGTTGACTGATTCTTGATTGTCAAAAGATTCACGGTGTATTGATGAGTGTGAAAGCACTTTCACATGAATGATTGTAAAATTAGCAGATGGATTCTAAGGGATTAAGGATCCCAAAGAGGCCATGGTGTCTGAAAATCTATTCAATGTACGAGGGATTGCCTCGATGTCATACCATTATAGCCAGGCTAGGTAAGTGTCAACAAGTTCCTTGTAAGTCTTCAGGAGTGGGCACCTACATTGGAATAGTCCTTTGACCTAGTTTAATATGAGCAAGGAGTCACCAAATATATTCAATATTTTAATACCCATTGCTATGACCATTTGGAGTCCCAAGATCAATGCTTCATATTCTATATTGTTTTTTATGCACAAAAAGTCTAGTTTGAATGATAAGGGCAATGGAGCGCCTTGTGGTGTGATAAATACAATCCCTGCTCCACCTCCTTTTTCAAACTTTGAACCATAAAAGAACAATTACATGTCTATTTATTTCTTAGGTTCTTTGAGTTCTAGCAGATCTGATAATGCAAAGACCGCATCATTAGGCAATTCTATAGTGAGAGGTTTGTTATCCTAAATAGGCGCCTCTGCTAATTGATCTACTATGACTTGTCCCTTTATGGACTTCTATCTTATGAACTCTAGATAAAATTTTGTCAATAGCATGATCCACTTTATGGTACGTGTATTGTGATATGTCTTGTTCATCATGTACTGCAAAGGATTTTGTTTTGATATGACGTAGGTCATATGGCTCAACATGTAGTGTCATAACTTTTGAGTTGCAAAGACCACTGCTAAACACAATTTTTCGACATACACATATCCTAGCTCATAACTCACCAAGGGTGCGACTAATGTAATAAATGGATTTCTCTTTGTCTTGTGCATTATTTTGGGCTAACATGGTGCCCAGTGCAAAACTAGTAGTCGATATATATAGTAAAAATGGTATGTATGTCCTTGGTGGAGCCAATACTGGTGGTGTGGCCAGATAAGTTTTGATCTTTGCAAAGGTTTGATGGCATTTTTCATCCCAAATGAAAGGGGACCTCCTTGCATAGCAACTGATTCATAGGTCAGCATTTGTTTTATAATTATGCGATGAATATTTTTATGGATGCTATCTTGCATTATAGGCTTTGTAACTTCCTAATGTTGGTAGGGGCGGCCATTTCTAGTATAGACTTTACCTTTGTAGGATTGAATTCGATGCCTCTCTTGGATACGATGAATACCAAAAGCTTGCCAAAAGTTACGCCAAATATGCACTTCTTAGGATTCAATCGTATGTTGTGTTCTATGAGGCGATCAAAGAATTGTCTAAGGACTTCGGCATGCTCTTGCCGCAATAGGGACTTGGCCAATAAGTCATCCATGTAATATTCCAATATCTTATGCATATAGTCATGGAATATGTATGTCATGGCTTGTTGATATGTGACACCAACATTTTTGAGATCGAATGGCATCACTTTGTAACAAAATGTTTCCCATGGAGTAATGAAAGCAGTTTTATGTTGTTATTTGTGCTTAATCCGGATATGGTTGTATCTGGAAAACCATCCATTAGGGAGAGCATCTCATGACCTGTGGTTGCATCTACAAGAGCATCTATGTTTGGCAATGGGAATGAATCCTTTGGTGTTGCCCTATTTAAATATTTTAAGTATGTGTAAATATAGACTCTTCCATCAGGTTTCCCCATGGGTACCATGTTCGACACCCACTCAGGCTAGTCAATGGAAACTATGAATACTACATCCAGTAAGTTTTGAAATTCATTCTTCACCATCAAAACGATGGTTGGATGCATTTTCCTTAGATTTTGCTTGATTGGCTTCTTCATGGGATCCAATGAAATATTGTGAACAAGTAACTTTGGATCTATCCTCGGCATGTCTTTGTAAGTCCAAGAAAAAATATTTGGCCTCTCTTTGAGGAGAGGAATTAGGATGGCTTGTTCCTCTGGAGATAGACTTTCCCCAAACTTGACTTTTCTTGGTTGGGTAGGATCATCATTGAGGTTCACCTTGAAAGTCGTTTCTATAGCCATATGTGATCCATCCTCTAGCTGATGAGGCATGGGTATCAAATGAATGTCATTGGTGGGATTTATAAGACATAGTGACTGAGGTTCCAAACCAACATGGAAGACGTCATACACACAACTTGATACAAAATGAAATGGTTGTAATATCTCTTTGTTGGGGAAGAGGTCTTCCGGCTCTATGGGAAAATTAGTGTGATCCCAATCAATAGCTTCTACATAAATATGAAATGATTTGGTAGGATCTACTAGATTGTGAAGTGAAGTGGTCAAGTCAATGGATATCATGTTGATGGATAGGATGAAATCTCCAAGACCACATGGTTGTAATCTTATCTCAGGGATTTCCCTTCCATGCTTGCGATGAGGTTCTGGAGGAATGGGAAGTTTTGGATCTGGCCCATGAGCAAGGTGGACAGTAGGATATTTGGGCTCTAACCACTCTTTGAATGTAGGTGAAGGGGGATTTACCATCCAGTGAATGGTAGATAGGTCAATAGGTCTCCCCAAAAATCATAGATGAGGTTCTATGGCACAGAGTTCCTCCTCTCTCTCTACTAGCTCGTTGACTTGCTGCAAATGGTGAGGCCCAAGATAAGCCATCTCAGTATCATCCTTAAAGTCATCATCACTTAGCTAAAAACCATTAGCATTTGTATACGGTCCCAAGATAAGGAGCTCATATCTTGGTCCTAAGTAGGCCATCTCTATTTCATATTCATATTCTTTGTCACTTATGAAGAATCCATTTGTATTTGTCTCTTACCCCAAAGTTAGGGGTTGATGGCTTAGGCCTAAGTAGGCTCTTTCTATTGAGTCTTTTGATTCATAGTCACTTTCATCTAATGTATACCCACTCTCATCGTGGATGGACCATGTGAATATTTGTAAATAGTGAGACCCCTGGTAGGCTAAGCCAAGTTGTGCCTCATCATCACTTGTTTCATATCCATTATCCTCATCCCATGAGTTGTAACATGTTGGGGTGGAATCAATTGTTTGGATGATAGATTTGTGGTGGCAGTATGTTTACCGTGGCCACTTGTCTGTTGCTCAAATTTCCTATTCTTAAGGGGTGATAACGAATTAAATCAATGTATTCTCCTAACCCTAAGCTTAATATGTCCAATGCTGCTACAAGGGAGTCATCTTGACCTCCGATATAGTATCCTAACCCAAACCTGTCAGAGTAAGCTGATATTGTGGCTCGTATGGCTACCTGCACCCCTACTTATATATGCCAAGGCCATAGCCATGCCAATGTTAATGATCAAAATAGCTTATACCAAACTTAGGATTAGAGAGGTAATGAACATTGATCGTAAATAATTCGTCACTATCCTCTTCTATGTCTGAAGAATTATGGGTGCAGTTTAGGCCGGCATAGAAAAATTGGTTTGGTTGGGAGGGATTCCAAGTGGAACCACTATTCCCACTGGTGGCCTCAAGTCCTTTGGCTTTCCCATGTCTTATGCAGACTCAATTATAGGCATGAAGGTAATGTTCTACACAAGGTACTACTCTATGCCTATGCTTGCCAAGTGTATTGATGCATGCGATGTGGATGACCCTACAGATGACACTGGAAATGCAGAGTGATAATCACTATCTTCATCTTGATCTTGAATATATTCTTCTTCCATAGGATTTGGAATTTTAGAAATGGCTACAGTTGGCACTTCCTTGGGCCTTTCTTCCTTAGCTAAGGGTGCCTTCAGCTTCTTATTGTATTTTGGTTTTCACATTGATGGTACTTTAGAATCATTGACTACTTTGAGTGCACTAGGAGGTGTTGAGGTGCATGGATATTTTCTTACCCCTTTTTATTCATTATCCATTTGTGTGGTTGGGTATGAAGGTGCTACATACATGTGGGTATAAGGGATTACAAATTCTCTTAGAATTTCCACCTAATTGACGTATTTAAAAGTCTCTTCATCAGCCATAACCACATAGAACTTGTTCTCGTACACATACTTGACACATTGGTGCAAGATCGAAGGCACACACTTCATGGCCCTTATCCAAGGACACCCTAAGTAGAGTTTATGCTAAATAGCTCCTTCCAAGACATGACACATCATAGGAATGGTCTTGTGCCCCACCTTTATGGGTAGGACTATCGTTCCCATAGTATTGCATAAAGCATCATTAAAAGCTCTCAATGTGTAAGCTCCTAGAACAATATTGGACTTGGGGATCTTGAGGTGCTCTATTACAATTGTTGTAATGATGTTTATCGATGAACCTGTATCGACCAAGACCCTATTGAAAGGTAAGTTTTTTATTGTAGCAAGAACTATCTTAATCTCATGATCATAGAATCAAATTACAGGTTCTTGGAATTCTTGCACTTGTCCCACAAAGTGAGTGAATGCATTAGCGTCTTGCGGTTGGAGCTAAATTATCCTTAAGATTTCCATTAGAGTCTCCCTATGCTTTGGGGACTATTGTATGATCTCATAGATGGATAACTTAGCTGGATTTATCTGTAGATTTTGTTCCAATTTACTCCGAATAGTTACAAGTCGCATTGGTGGACCTATAACGTTGTATTTCCTTTGCCTAGGAGTGGCTAGGATGTTCATGGAAGCTGTAGGCAGTTGCGGTTGACCATACCACCTAGTCCTTATTGCTATATTAACAATCTCAACAATCCCAACGCATTTGTGGGTTGATATGTCAGCTCGAACCTGATTTACTTGGGCTCCTTGCTCTCAAGGGGTCTCATGATTAGGAAATGGATTTGTGTATATACCCATGTCTCTATTATCAGGAGCTAGTGGGTTGTCAACTTTGAGTTGTCCCACCTCAATATTGTTTTGCACTTCATGCTTAAAACCCAATGCAAGCCTTAATATCATACCCTTGTATCCTATGATAAGGCAAAAATTGATCTTCGCTATATCCTTTTGGCTTAGGATGGTTGGGATCTATAAGAGATATATCAGGAAATCTGATCCTCCTGGCCTCACTCAAATGATTAAATATTGATTGCATCGATTCTGTCAGAGTCATGAAATAACAAGGTGGCTTGCGTTCTCGATTTATTCCCTGATTGTTCTTCTGGTTGTAATTAGCTAGCGAGGGATGTGCTTGATAGTTCTGGGATTTTTGTGCACCCCCATCCTTGGGTGTAGCCAATATGACTTTATTGACTAGAGTAGGGTTGGCCTGCTTCTGCTTTTACTTTTCATTCTTACCATTCTTGTTCCACTCATTTTTGTTTCAAAGTTTAATGGTTCCCTCATATAATTTTATTTCTTCGATGAGCTTGGCCTGTGCCAAAGCTTCCTCAAATGAAGGATACTGGTGAAGTTTTAGTAAGAGGGATATGTTTTTAGAGAAACTTTTGGTGAACATACGAATAATATCTTCTGTGGGAATAGAGAATGATAATTTCACCATGACTTTTCTCCATCTATTCCCATAATCCATTACTGGCTCATCATCATACTATTTCAAGTTGGCCAGGTCTGAAAGGTTCACCTTATTCTTAGCACCAAAGGAGAAACAAATCAAGAATACGTTTACTAGTTGATCAAAATTGGTTATGTTATGCTTAGGTAGTTGGTTGAACCATTGAGTGGTAGCACCTGAAAATGTCATTAAGAATGTTCTTAGCATGAGAGAGTCATTATCTTCAAGATGAAAATAGGCATTGATAAAATTGGTGACATGCTCTTATGCATCCTCTTCACCCTTAAAATTTTCTAACCTAGGTATCTCAAAGTGCTTATGATATGGAGGGCTAGGTATTGATGGGAACAATGGTTGGTTGTGTATTTTTCTCAATGTTGGCGAGTTCCCAGTGAAGAACACAAGCTTATACTGAGAGGGGGGGTGAACAGTATAAGACCACTTTTTAACTTTTTCTTTCAAATCAACTTTCAAATCAGTATTATGCGAGAGAATAGATAGCAGTATCAAGAGCAGCAATTAAAGCAATGCACAACACATCATCAACAAAGAGACACAACAATTTACGTGGTTCACCCAATGCGGGCTACTCCACGGATAAAATTTCTCACTAAATTTTATCACCTCAAATTCTAGGAAACCTTTCCCGATTACAAAGTTTATGGGCACCAACCCAAAGGAGATACCTTCCCCTAGCTCTGCTCTTTAATGGTGATCTTCTAGAAGACCTCTACCTCCTCTGCCCTTAGCAAGTGGAACACTATCCACAGAAGACACCTGTCTTCCCTGCTCTGGTTGGAGATCTCTGTCCTCAACTCTATCACCTCAAAGCTGGTCCTCGAATTTGCACTAAACGCAATCCTTCGATCTAGCACAAATGTCCTCTTCTGCCTCAATCTCTGTCCTCAATCTGGTCCTCAAAACTGGTTCATAAAAAATGGTTCACAAGCTTTCAACACAGCTTGCTTGATCTTTGCCCAAGTCTTCACTAAGACTTGCCTTAGATCAACTTTGCAAGTTCTTAGAAGAACCTGCCCAAACTTCTCCACAAGCTTCAACAATAGCTTGCTCAATGCTATCCAATTGTTCTCTCTGATCTGTTACAGCTGCACTTGGTCGAAACCAACTTTTGCACAGTTCTACACAGACACAGCAGTACACAGCACTTCGGCTATCGAACTCCTCACTTCTGCATGCTGTCTCCGAATGTCGCAACACCAATAGCTTCTGCTCCTTTGCGCATCCACCATAGCATAGTCTTCGCACACTCTGCGCAACCACAACAACATAGACTTTGCACACTCTGCTTCTCGATGATCGAACTTCTCCCCCGCACTCTATCTATGCAAATCACACTTCGAACGCACACTTTGATCGATGCCAAACTCTTCAAGCAGCCCTCCTTTTATACTCACAATCTCAAGATTAGAACCTTGATCTTAGTCGGCTGTTTACCCTTCAACCACGTCGGCTACAAAACCCTGTGCTGCGTCGGCCCAGATTTAACTCTGTCGGCTTCACTGCCTCCCTGTAGCTTCTAGCGTGAAACTTCAACATGTCGTGATATCATGACACCTTTGCCTATCGTACACCTTCTATTGCTTGTTGTAGTGATATCGTGACGCTTTTTGCCTTTGTCTGCTTCCTTTACAACATGCTTGTCACGAAATCGCGACACCTTTGACTCTTGCTGATGTCATCTTCACTCCTATCGTGAAATCATGACGCTTTAGACTTCAAAGCCTTCTTCTCCGCTTCTATCATGAAATCGTGACACATCTACTTCTACTGACGTCATCTGCAACTCTATCACGAAATCGTGACACTCTATGCTTCTTCAACCTTTTCTCGGTTTGCACCAGCGAAAACGGAACATGTCACGAAATCGCGATGCTTTCGCTACCTTAAGCTCTTTTCTACCAAATGCCCACGAAACTGGAACATGTCATGAAATCATGACGCTTTCGTTGCCTTAAGCTCTTTTCTACCAAATGCCCGCGAAACTGGAACATGTCACGAAATCGCGATGCTTTCTCCAACTGCAAGTTGCCAACTCAACCTATCACGAAATCGTGACACTTTATGCATCCGTACAACTTCTTTGTAACCTATCACGAAATCATGACGCTTTCAGCTTTCGAAAGCTTTCTCTACTACCTGTCATGAAATCGTGACACTTCCTGCAACTTAATACTGCCAACTCAACTTGTCGCGAAATCACGATAGTTTTTCCTGTTTTGACTCTGCCTTCCAGCATGTCGTGAAATTGCGACAGTTTTTCCAGAACTTTCTCTCTCCTCAAACATGTCGCAAAATCATGACAGTTTTCCTCTTCATCTTTGCCTTCTAGTATGTCGCGAAATCATGACAGTTTTGCCAACACTTTCTCTCTCCTCAAACATGTCACGAAATCACGACAGTTTTGCTAGCACTTTCTCTCTCCTAAAATATGTCACGAAATCATGACAGTTTTGCCAACACTTTCTCTCTCCTCAAACATGTCGTGAAATCGCGACAGTTTTGCCAGCACTTTCTCTCTCCTAAAACATGTGAAATCATGATAGTTTTTCCAACCGCCTGCAAACTTTTTCTAACTTATCTTTTTCTTGATCTTTTGCAACTGGGCTACTCTGATTTTCTTGGAGACTTACTGACCAGCTGAAACCTTCCTCAAAACACATTCTTTGACATAAAAACAAATTGCTTCAAGAACTCCTTGACATCAATGACAACAACTACCAAGAGCTCCTTGACATCAATGACAACAACTACACTTGTACACAAGGTACCCAAAATTGCCAACAATCTCCCCCTTTGTCATTGATGGCAAACCTTTACTAAAAACACATCTTCAAGAGCCAAAACTGAAATCAATCTCTTTGAAGTTTTGCTCCCCCTGACTTGAAGCTTTCCTCTTCACTTGAAGCTCTCCCCCTTACTCATATCTCTCCCCCTTTCTCAAATCTCTCCCCCTTTGTCATCAATGGCAAAGGGTCACCTTTTGGGGCTCGGGACTAAGAATGAGTCTCTTAGCTTAGTCCCTCCCCCACCTCCTGATGAGGTGATTAAAATAGGGTTGGGAGTGAAACTCCCATTAGACACTCATCATCATCAGTGTCTACAATTTCTTTGTCGAGCCTTTTCTTGAGCTCTTTGTCAATGTTTTTGTTCTTGGCACTTTTCTTGTTCTTGTTCTCATCTCTTTTCTTGTCCATACCTTGATCCTTGGACCTATTTATACCACTGTTCCTGTTCTTGTACCTTGGAAGATCAGCTCTGCACTGTCTGGCTGTGTGACCTGCATTGTTGCACTTATAGCAAGTAACAATGTTATTTATTTCGGGCATAATTGTTCTTTGAATCCGCCTGTTCTGACTAACCCAGTTCCTATTATTTGTCTTGCAAAAAATTGCCTTGTGCCCGAACTCATTACAAGAGTAGCAATACCCTTGAAATAAATTACGGCCCCTAAAATTGTCATTTATCTTCCTTATTTGAGTCATGCACTGCGAAGCCATGTGGCCAAACCCGTGACACGCAAAACATCTGCCGTAAAATATTCTTCTGTTTGACCTCTTGGGTCCCGAAAACTTCTTTTTCGTATTCAGAATTTTGTTTTCTATTTCTGTGCATCGATCACTCACGGACTCATGTTCTGAAGTACTTTCTTCATCAGAACTCTCTTCCTTCTGAAATCTCTTACTTGATTCCCCAACCTATTTTTTGTGTGGTTTAACAAAACCAAGACCTGTTTTATCTGATGGATTTCTTTGACTTTGGATGAGAGACTTAACCCTTTTGGAACTATCTTGAAACCTGTACAACTTATCCTTGTAATCTTTATTTTCCTCTTTCATGGCAGCCATTTTCTGTTCTAATTCACTATACTCAAGCATCTTAGATTCTAACTCATTCTTGAGTTCTTGAGTCTTAGCCATAGAGATGTCAAGACTTTCTATGAGTTCATCTCTCTCCATACAACATTCATCTAACTTAATCTTGAGTCTATCATTCTTCTTTCTTTCCTTTTTCAAAACACTAAGAGCATTATTGAGTTCACATTCAAGATCCTCTATTTGATTGCACTTTGAATTATCAAGGCCTTTTTCAGATTTCTTATCACTAGAGGTGCTACCCTTTTCAAAAACCATACATGCATCTTCCTTATCATTTTCTGAAGCATCCTCATACATACTAGCAACCAATTCATTATTTGTGCAATCATCCTCAAGGTGCCCAAAATTTCCACATCTAAAACATTTCATGACAGTGAATTTATGTTTCGGTTCTTCCTCCTTTTCTGAAATGAACAACATCTCATTTTCACTATCACTCGGAAGAGCTTTCACTATCACTGCTAGAACACTTACTTGCTTTGTCCAGATAGAAGCTCTTCTTGTTCTTGTGTGAATACCTCTTTCCTTGATTGTTGTGCTCATCTTTGTTCTTTCTGTAATACCTGTGCTTTTCAGAATCCTTGCTCTTAACATCCTGTATATCTTCATCACTTTCATTCTTGGAAACAGTACGATCAGTAGCATAATGACCAAACTTTCCATAGTTGAAACATCTTATATTTTTCTTGCTTTTGTGCTTTCTAGAGAACTTGCCTTTCTTGCTGTAATAAGCTTCTTCCTCACTAGAAGACTCATCACTCTCTTGAATCTGTTTCCCTTTTGATTTCTTGGTAGCTTTGAAAGCTGCCTCTTTCTTTACATCAACTTTCACTTGAGTTCTCAGCTCAAATGCTGCAAGAATACTATGGAGCTCATCCTTTTTCAACTTATCTAAATCTTTAGCTTCCTCAATAGCAAAAATATTTTCACTAAATCTATTAGGAAGAGATCTTAAAATCTTATCACACACATCATTTTCAGCAAGTTCAAGACCTAAGTCTTTCATAGAATTAACAACTTCATCCATACGGAGCATGTAGTCACTAATATTTTCATCATCATTCATCTTGAGTTGTTCAAACATACCTTTGAAGTGTCTCAACTTGGCCTTTAAGACATTTGCATCACCTGTATGAACAACCTCGCAATTGTTTCCACATTTCACTAGCTGTCTTGCGGTGAATAACTTT
This sequence comes from Wollemia nobilis, assembly GCA_028583015.1. Lineage (NCBI taxonomy): Eukaryota > Viridiplantae > Streptophyta > Pinopsida > Araucariales > Araucariaceae > Wollemia > Wollemia nobilis. Next base: position 1,435,920 of record JAQPPZ010002970.1, on the reverse strand, counting down.
GGTAAGATCAGCCTTCTGTAAACCCTTCAGGATTGCATTCATGGCTTTTGAGTTGTTGTGATGTAGGAGCCTATCTTCTTTAGTATAAGGACCATTTGCAGGAATGGTGTACCCATCTTCAATAACTTCCCATACCTCATTACCAAGTGCCATTAGATAGACTTTCATTCTTGCACTCCACAGACCGAAATCTGATCCATCAAGAATAGGTGTTGCATTGCCACTTGAATAATCCATTGTGTTCTTACCCAGTTCTTCCTCCAAGCTGTTAAACCTTTTCGAAGGAACCGGCTCTGATACCAATTGAAGAACACAAGCTTATACTGAGAGGGGGGGTGAACAGTATAAGACCACTTTTTAACTTTTTCTTTCAAATCAACTTTCAAATCAGTATTATGCAGAGAATAGATAGCAGTATCAAGAGCAGCAATTAAAGCAATGCACAACACATCATCAACAAAGAGACACAGTAATTTACGTGGTTCACCCAATGCGGGCTACTCCACGGATAAAATTTCTCACTAAATTTTATCACCTCAAATTCTGGGAAACCTTTCTCGATTACAAAGTTTATGGGCACCAACCCAAAGGAGATACCTTCCCCTAGCTCTGCTCTTTAATGGTGATCTTCTAGAAGACCTCTACCTCCTCTACCCTTAGCAAGTGGAACACTATCCACAGAAGACACCTGTCTTCCCTGCTCTGGCTGGAGATCTCTGTCCTCAACTCTATCACCTCAAAGCTGGTCCTCGAATTTGCACTAAATGTAGTCCTTCGGTCTAGCACAAATGTCCTCTTCTGCCTCAATCTCTGTCCTCAATCTGGTCCTCAAAACTGGTTCATAAAAAATGGTTCACAAGCTTTCAACATAGCTTGCTTGATCTTTGCCCAAGTCTTCACTAAGACTTGCCTTAGATCTGCTTTGCAAGTTCTTAGAAGAACCTACCCAAACTTCTCCACAAGCTTCAACAATAGCTTGCTCAATGCTGTCCAACTGTTCTCTCTGTTCTGTCATAGCTGCACTTGGTCGAAACCAACTTTCGCATAGTTCTGCGTAGTCACAGCAGTACACAACACTTCGGCTATCGAACTCCTCACTTCTATGCACTGTCTTCGAATGTCGCAACACCAACAGCTTTTGCTCCTTTGCGCATCCACCGCAGCACAGTCTTCACACACTCTACGCAACCACAGTAGCACGTGCAGACTTTGCACACTCTGCTTCTCGACGATCAAACTTCTCCCCCGCACTCTATCTGCACAAATCACACTTCGAACGCACACTTCGATCGATGCCATGTTGGCAATTTTGGGTACCTTGGGTACATTGCCCTTGCTCAAGTGTTGATGTTGTCATTGATGTCAAAGAGCGGAAGGGTTTTTGTGAAAACCAAGGTAGACTAAATTATAGATTTTGTTTAAATCCATGGTCAGTAGTTTTGAAAGGTCAGCAGTTTTGAAATGGGTTTTTCTTAAAACCCAAGTTAGCTCTTCGTTTTGTTGAAAAATGTGCTCCGATGATGAAGATATTTAATTTTAAATATCCAGTTTAAATTTTATTTATTTATTTAAAATTTAAATTAATATTTTAAAATTAAATTAAAGTTGTTCACAGGCTTTTTTTCAAAGCCGACGTTGCTAGGGTTTTGCAACGGATCAATTAGGGTTTCTATTTGACAAAGCAAGGTTAAGCAACCAAAAAATTCTAGGGTTTCATGTTGACCTAATTAGGGTTGCAGCCGACGTGTTTGAGAATGTTTTGATGGGATATTCTCTTCTATAAAAATGCGGGACTGTTGCAAGGTTGAAATGTGGGCGTGATGCGATATATGCAAATGAAGTTCATGTGCAGCAGAGTGTAAGTCGGTGATATTTCTTTGGAGTTAAAGAAAAGAGATCGCAGCGATGAGATAGTGAGTGAGTGTGTATCGACTGATCGAGAACAAAGAGAGCGATATGCAGATGGCGTGTTTAAAGTCCGAGGCAAAAATACACAAATGGTAGAAGTGAGATTTCATGGAAGGTGTAGCAGAGTGAGTGGTGCAAAGAGAAGATAAGAACGCGGTATGTAGAAGTCATGTTTCGAGTGTGAAATGACAGGTAGTCTTGGTCGTAGAAGTAATATTTCGTGAAGTTGCAATGAGAGAACACGAAGAGATATAGAGGAGTGGTTGAAAAAGTGCGAATCATTTTTCACAAAGACGAGTGAATGCCGACAAGCGGCGAGAACGCAAGAAAAATAGCGAGATCGTGTAAATTGAGGTGACAGTTTAATTCTGCAATTTTTATTACTATCTCCAAGTTGTAGCTTGGCAAAAGGGGTTGGTGCCTCTTTCCAGTTAGAGCTGGAAAAATTGGAGTTGGTGCTCCATTCTGTTGTAGCAGAGATAAAATTTAGAGGTTGGTGCCTCTTACCAGTTGGTGCTGGTGAATGATTATGTAAAGTTGTAGCTTTGCATTTGACTGGATTTGGATGGTAGTCCAAGCAGTCTTTTTGAGGAGTACCACATCGGTGAACCTCGTTAAAATGTCGTGTTGTGTGTGATGCTCTTAGTACTTTTATTATTTCTATTTTAATCTACTACAGTTTACTTAAAAGTCTAAATTGCTTTTAAGTTTTTAAAGAACACACTGATTCACCCCCCCTCTCAGTGTCATTGTGATTATAACATTTGGTATCAGAGCCAGGTTCCCAATTTTGGCTAAATCTTTCAGGGTTGATCTTGGATTAGTACACAATGGCTAAGAAGAATAGATCCTCATCCAAAAAGGCATCCCAGCCAATTTCAGTTCCTATGGTTGAGAAAATTGAACCGAGAAATGGCGTAAGGAATGAACTCCGAAGTTGAAGAAGTTGAGGTTGAAGTTGATTTAGAGGGTGAGCTAGTGTCCGCCCTTCACGGAATGGGAATCGGAGAAAAAGAAGAATGAAAAATTGTCAAGGAAACTTAAGGATGCAAACAACATTATTGCCAGTTTAAAAATACAGACTGAAGAATACAAGAAAATGTCTAAAGATCTATAAATACAAGTATCCATGAAGATAGACCACTGCAACAAATTGGAAGAAGAAAATGTGAGTCTTCGAATACAGATACAAGAGTTGGATCGAAAAATCAACTGTCATGTAAAACGTGAAGAAAGCTCGATGAAATTGGACAAAATTCTGAGTGATCAAAGATCCACAGGTATCAAATTTGGTCTCGGATTTTCTGACGGAGAATCATCAACTGGACCAAAAGCAAGCAATGTTGAAAGTGAAAAGAACAAAGACAAGAATCGAGCAAAAGAAAGATATAATGTCGGACCGAAATAGCAGCTAACAATGATGGCTTTACTAAGGTCACACATCAAAAGAATAGAAGATCCAAGGCTCCAAAGAACAACTCGGCCAAGACCATATTTCAGGTTTACTCATTATTTATATGGTTTTTGTTTTAAATGTAATAATTATGGGCATAAAATTGTTGATCGCAAATACAATATAGGTCCAAGAAGTTTCACTAGTAGAAATGCGTTTGCTCCTTTAATGAATTATGCAGTAGAGTGCTTTAAGTGTCACAACTTTGGGCATATTGCCAGAAATAGCCGTAGTATGTCTGTTTCATTTCAACCTCAGAAAAGAAGAACTCAACCATATAAGGCAAAACACAATAGTAGTTCTTTTGAAGGATATATGCAAAATTCTGAAAAGGGAAAATCTCAGCTAGAACCCAACAACATAGTTAAGACAGAATGGAAACAAAAGAAACAGCTCAGGAAAGAACAGGAATCCTTAATAGTGCAGACTGCTTTTAGAGCTCAGAATAAATATGTATCGTGGATTCTTGATAGTGGCTGCTCAAGTCATATGACAGGTGATAGACAGAAATTTGAAAATCTTCAGAAATATGAGGGTGGTTCTGTGAAGTTCGGCAATAATTATGGAGCCAAAATAATAGGTAAAGGATCGATCAAAATAAGTTAAGGGAAAATCAAGTCAGAAGAAGTTCTATATGTGGATAGTCTGAAACATAACCTGTTAAGTGTGAGATAGATCTGTGACAAAGGACATGAAGTGGTGTTCAAGAAGTAGGGTTGTGAAATCAAAAAAACAAATAATGGGAAATTAATAGCAACCGGCTCAAGGACATCTGGCAATTTGTACACACTATCAAAATTTTTAGAAGGTATGTGTTTCATGGGACAAGAAGAAGAGAACTGGTTGTGGCATAAGAGGCTTGGACACATAAGTTTTGATAATCTGGTAATAATTAGCACTAAACAAGCAGTGAGAGATATTCCAATCATTAAAAAACCTACAAATAGTATGTGTGCTTCATGTCAGAATGGTAAACAGACCAAAGTTTCGTTTAAAACAAAAGAACATCACACTAACAGGCTTGGTCAAAACAGGTTTAGTCAGAACTGGCTTAGTCAGAACATGTGGATTCAAAGAACATGTATGCCTAAAAGAAACAAAACTATTACTTGTTATAAGTGCAACAATAAAAGTCACACCTGTCGAGACGGTGCGAGTTGAAATTCCAAGATATAGGAACAGGAACATTGGCATGATCAGGTCCAAGGATCAGAACAATGACAGGAACAAGAATATGGTCAAAGAGTTCAAGAGAAGACCCGGCAAGGAAGTTATAGACGTTTATGTTGATCAGTGCCTAATAGGAGTTTTACTCCCACCCTAGAATTAATCACCTCATCAGGAGGTGGGGGAGGGACTGAGCTAAGAGACTCATTCTTAGTTCTGAGCCCCAAAGGTGGCCCTTTGCCATTGATGACAAAGGGGGAGAGATATGAGTAAGGGGGAGAGCTTCAAGTGAAGAGGAAAGCTTCAAGTCAGGGGGAGCAAAACTTCAAAGAGATTGATTTCAGTTTTGGCTCTTGAAAATGTGTTTTTAGTAAAGGGTTGCCATCAATGACAAAGGGGGAGATTGTTGGCAATTTTGGGTACCTTGGGTACATTGCCCTTGCTCAAGTGTTGATGTTGTCATTGATGTCAAAGAGTGGAAGGGTTTTGGTGAAAACCAAGGCAGACTAAATTATAGGTTTTGTTTAAATCCACGGTCAGCAGTTTTGAAAGGTCAGCAGTTTTGAAATGGGTTTTTCTTAAAACCCAAGTTAGCTCTTCGTTTTGTTGAAAAAGGGGCTCCGATGATGAAGATATTTAATTTTAAATATCCAGTTTAAATTTTATTTATTTATTTAAAATTTAAATTAATATTTTAAAATTAAATTAAAAGTCGTTCACCGGCTTGTTTTCAAAGCCGACGTTGCTAGGGTTTTGCAACGGATCAATTAGGGTTTCTTGCTGACAAAGCAAGGTTAAGCAACCGAAAAATTCTAGGGTTTCATGTTGACCTAATTAGGGTTGCAGCTGACGTGTTTGAGAATGTTTTGATGGGATATTCTCTTCTATAAAAAGGCGGGACTGTTGCAAGGTTGAAATGTGGGCATGATGTGATATATGTGAATGAAGTTCGTGTGCAGCAGAGTGTAAGTCGGTGATAGTTCTTTGGAGTTAAAGAAAAGAGATCGCAGCAATGAGATAGTGAGTGAGTGCGTATCGACTGATCGAGAACAAAGAGAGCGATATGCAGACGACGTGTTTAAAGTCCGAGGCAAAAATATGCAGATGGTAGAAGTGATATTTTATGGAAGGTGTAGCAAAGTGAGTGGTGCAAAGAGAAGATAAGAACGCGGTATGCAGAAGTCGTGTTCCAAGTGTGAAATGACAGTGTGCTGGCTGTAGAAGTAATATTTCTGTGAAGTTGCAGTAGAGAACGCGGAGAGATATAGAGGAGTGGTTGAAAAAGTGCGAATCATTTTTCACAACAGCAGCCGAATGTCGACAAGCAGCAGAACGCAAGAAAAATAGCAGATCGTGCAAATTGAGGTGACAGTTTAATTCTGCAATTTTTATTACTATCTCCAAGTTGTAGCTTGGCAAAAGGGGTTGGTGCCTCTTTCCATTTGGAGCTAGAAAAATTGGATTTGGTGCTCCATTCTATTGTAGTAGATAAAATTTAGAGGTTGGTGCCTCTTACCAGTTGGTGCTGGTGAATTATTATGTAAAGTTTTAGCTTTGCATTTGATTGGATTTGGATGGTAGTCCAAGAAGTCTTTTTGAGGAGTAGCCACATTGGTGAACCTCGTTAAAATGTCGTGTTATGTGTGATAATCTTAGTACTTTTATTATTTCTATTTTAATCTGCTGTAGTTTACTTAAAAGTCTAAATTGCTTTTAAGTTTTTAAAGAACACACTGATTCACCCCCCCTCTCAGTGTCATTGTGATTATAACATGCCAAACTATTCAAGCAGCCCTCCTTTTATACTCACAATCTCAAGATTAGAACCTTGATCTTAGTCGGCTGTTTACCCTTCAACCACGTCGGCTGCAAAACCCTGCACTACGTCGGCCCAGATTTAACTCTGTTGGCTTCACTGCCTCCCTGTAGCTTCTGGTGCGAAACTTCAACATGTCACAATATCGCGACACCTTTGCCTACTGTACACCTTCTATTGCTTGCTGTAGTGATATCATGATGCTTTTTGCCTTTTTCTGCCTTGACAATGTGCTTGTCGTAAAATCGTGACACTTTTAACTTTTGCTGACGTCATCTTCACTCCTATCGTGAAATCGTGATGCTTTGGACTTCAAAGCCCTCTTCTCCACTTCTGTCATGAAATCACGACACATCTGCTTTTGCTGACGTCATCTACAACTCTGTCACAAAATCGCGACAATCTATGCTTCTTCAACCTTTTCTCGATTTACACCAGCAAAAACAAAACATGTCACGAAATCGTGATGCTTTCGCTACCTTAAGCTCTTTTCTACCAAATTCTCATGAAACTGGAACATGTCATGAAATCACGATGTTTTCGCTGCCTTAAGCTCTTTTCTGCCAAATGTCCACGAAACTGGAACATGTCACGAAATCATGATGCTTTCTCCAACTGCAAGCTGCCAACTCAACCTGTCGCAAAATCGTGACACTTTTTGCATCCATACAACTTCTTTGTAACCTGTCATGAAATCGTTATGCTTTCAGCTTCCGAAAGATTTCTCTAATGCCTATCGTGAAATCGCGACACTTCTTGCAACTCAATACTACCAACTCAACTTGTCGCAAAATCACAATAGTTTTTCCTGTTTTGACTCTGCCTTCCAGCATGTCGTGAAATCACGATAGTTTTGCCAAAACTTTCTCTCTCCTCAAACATGTCACGAAATCATGACAGTTTTTCCTGCTTCATCTCTGCCTTCCATTATGTCGCAAAATCGTGACAGTGTTGCCAAAACTTTCTCTTTCCTCAAACATGTCGCGAAATCGTGACAGTTTTGCCAGCACTTTCTCTCTCCTAAAATATGTCGCTAAATCGTGACAGTTTTGCCAGCACTTTCTCTCTCCTCAAACATGTCACGAAATCGTGACAGTTTTGTCAGCACTTTCTCTCTCCTGAAACATGTTACGAAATCGCGACAGTTTTTCCAGCCGCCTGCAAACTTTTTCTAACTTATCTTTTTCTTGATCTTTTGCAACTGGGCTACTCTAATTTTCTTGGAGACTTACTGACCATCTGAAACCTTCCATAAAACACATTCTTTGACATAAAAACAAATTGCTTCAAGAACTCCTTGACATCAATGACAACAACTACCAAGAGCTCCTTGGCATCAATGACAACAACTACACTTGTACACAAGGTACCCAAAATTGCCAACACCCAGCTGCCTCTTATTCTCAAAGGCTTTCATATTTTCAGCAAGCTCTTAAAATGCCTTTTATGCATGAATTTCCTCCTCTTGTAGGCCTACCTTTAGTGCCAATGGAGGTAACTCTCTTTGAATTTGATTTATTCCATTTTCCTCCCTCCTACAATGGGACTTAGGATCATGGCCCTGGTTTGTTGTATTTTCCCTTCCCCCACTAGTTGGATTTCATTCATGGTTTGGTGGAGGATTTCGTTGTGGGCTATCTTGTCTAGTGCACATCTCCTTAGGTGATTTAGCGCGTCTATTTATTTGGTGGTCACAACCATTTGTCTGTAAATTGTTAAGATCTAACCACTCAGCCTACTCTCTTAAGCACTGCTCATGTTGGTGCAAGAGTATTTCTCTTTGTTTATCTTGTTTGGGAGCTTCCACTAGCTCTCACTCCTTACATAGTGCATTTTCTAACCACCTCATTCAGTCAATTTGTGCTGTCACAAAAGACTCATGTTTATTTGACTCTTTTATTGTTTTCTTGACTCACAGATTCCTTGAGGAGGTTTCTGTTGTATCTGTACTCTTGCTAGTTAATGTGACTTGTTCAGTGTACTATTGAGTATCCCTACGATCAGACTCCATGCATATACTATGGGGTCGCTCTGAGGTACATCCAAATTTAGAGATATTTTTAGAAGTAATATTTCATGAGCTTTCGAATGTAGAGTTCTCAGTAGCTACAGTTCTTTGAGTTGGTCGTGTAGGAAACCGATCCAACCCGTCTAGCTGTCTTATTTTCCATGGCTGGTCCCATGGGGTGCAATTCACTTCTATGAGGTCATATTCTATGGGAATATTTCCTTTTGTGTGAAGGGTTTCTCCTATTTGATTTCCATGGCTAGATGTAGCTCTGGTTTCTTGTCCTTCAGTGGGCAAACCTATTTCATATGTTTCTTGTGAGTCTTGAGGTGTTGCAATTCTTGTTTCTCTTCTTGATGAAGAGGGATTTGTGGTAACATTTTTTCTCCATGTGGATGGAGATGTAGTAGTATCATCATCCCTATATGAAGAATGAGTTTTAGAACCTTATTTATGTTAATGAGGATTGATGTTTGATAACTCATATGACCCCTCTAGTAGTTCCTAGCTAGGTTTGCATAGTTTATTTCTTGCAAATTAATAATTGTAAGTGAGTCTCCTTCTCACATGCACTTGTGGGCACTAGTTATCTTCTAGTTTTCATTTAGAGTGTTAGTTAGTAAGTGTGAACTCAAAGTAGGAAGTGTGTACTTCAAGATAGCTAAAATGGATCTTATAGTTAGCATTATTCCTTTTCTCTTAACTTAGAAGTTACGTGCATTCTCCTTTGCACTTTTGTAGCTTATGGTTAAGCATATTGGATCAAATCCATAATTTGATGGGTTTGGTTATGTATTTTGGGCCATTAGTTCCTATATAATGAGTTTGTAAATAATATGAAGTTAGTTGGATTTTTAATCCTTTTCATTGCTATTAGAGCCTAGTTCAAGTTTACACTAGGGCTTGTGAGGTGAGAGGATAGGAGATAGATTAGTTTTCTTATGAGAAACTTGTTTTCATTGAGGACTCGGTTCAAGCTCAAGGGGAGCTTGAAAACCATTCATAGAAGGAAGTTCCTTAGGCATCAAAATCCTCGTTCCAACTTTCTCCGTATGCTCAAGAAGTATAGGAGAAGTTTACCCCGATTTATTTCTTACAAAAATCCCTTGGCAGGGTTGGATTTCTACTATGGTGAAATGCGAATTAGGGAGCCTGTGGTTCCTGAAGTTCCTACCATTTTGAAGTCTTGAATATCGAGCATCATCAAACTAGGTTGTGTGTCGACTTAGATCTGGTTGCCTTTCCAACGCTGGTCGTGTGTCGACTGGATCTTGAAAGGAGAGCTACTGAAGGAGTCTTGGGATAATCAAGAGAAATTAGCCATTTTTTATTATTTGAATTCATAGGGCTGTGCTACCTTTTTATGGTTGTGATCCAACATCGTGGGTTCTTTGTCGACAGCCATCAGGATTGTCTGAGTGCATCAAGATGCACTCGGCTCAATAGTCCTGTCGGCCTGATAGCCAGTCGGTGGCACCACTGCCTGGAGTTGCTTCGATGATAGTGCTGTCAAGCGACAGCACCTATGGTAGATGTTGTTAGGTGACAGCATTTGCATCATAGTGTCAGTGGCAGCACTACTCGGTGTAGCACTGGTGTTGATCGCTATCAGGCATCGACACAGCCTACGATAGACGATATCAGGTCTAACAGCATCTACGACGTAAGGCTTGCGGCCGCACGGCTGATGTAGACTTTGTGATAAATGCTGTCAGAATTGATAGGATTTGGGGGCCGCGTCTGACCGCACGAGGGCCACCAGCTATCGTGCCAGTCCTGTGACAATGCCATACTAGTGCTGCTAGGTCTGGCACCTGTTAGGCCAGACCTCGGTCGATGAGTGGTGCTACCACGTTTGGCCCCTGCAAGTTTGTCTTACCAACGCTGAACCTACACATTTTTTGTTTACCTGCACTTTGTAATCATCAAACAATTAATTTGTATTATCGTTAGAACTGCCTCGGGAAGCGTGCAATCTTAGTTCAAAAATTCATGTAGGTGGAGTGCAGTTTCGGCAAGACCGAGGGTAAAATTGGAAATATTTTTTTTTAATTTTACTATTCTAAGGTTGCATGTAATTTTTATTTTTTATTAATTTAATTTTTAATATCTTAATTAAATTAATTAATCTTTGCTTAATTATAATTTAATTTTTAATTAAGTTATTTTTAAATTAATAAAATATAAATTGTAAACCTCAGGTTAGTTTAAATTTTTAAATTTTTAGCCTTAGTAGTATTTTTCAAGGCACATCATTGTAACAAGGAACCTTCAAATTTTCCTTGATTTTTTAGTGTTTTTCCCTTTTACTCCTGGCTTATACCCGGTCTCACATGGCTTCTGACTTGGCTGCCCAAGTGGCAGAACTTGCACATGTTGTAAATGCTTTAGTAGATAAGGCTAATGATACTACCATGGCAGAAGTTCTTGGTAACCTTGCAATGAAGGTAAATGATATTTCTCTCCATAATGATTCAACTTCACTAATGATTCTCGCCTGAGAGTTCATTGTGAAGTGCCACTTTATGATGGATCTTGAAACCCTGAAGTCTTGAATAGTTGGATTCTTGACATGAGTTCTTGGTTTTCTTACACTCAACTTTCAGATGAGGATATGGTTCCATATGCTAAACTCAAACTTTCTGGTTTAGCTAAAGTACTTGTTGAAAGAAAAAGAGGTCATGATGAACTCACATCATGGGATGAGCTTGTAGATTGTCTTAAGACCAATTTTTATCCTTCCAATTATTCTAAGGAATTGGTCATTAAGTGGTTTCGATTTCGACAAGGTACTAATATGATTGTGCAGGAATATATCTTTCAATTCAATAGGTACAGGATACTTTTGAATGTGGAGGAAGATATTAAAGCTTTGATTCTCAAATTTCAAAGTGGTTTGTTGGAACATTTGTATAGGGAAATTATGTTTGTTTCTATGGACACATTGGATTCAGTTTTCAACCAGGCGCAACTTGCGGAGGACAATTTTAAGGCGCATTCGCAGGCATTCCGTGCACCTGCTACTCAAGTGGTTGCAAACTCATCAAAAGATAATAATTCTTTCTCACAAAAGAAGAATTTTTCTCAAAAGAAGAATGTTTCTTCTCCATCTCCTTCTTCTCCTTCCCCTTCCGCTTCTACTCCCTCTTCTTCTTCTTCTTCTTCTTCTTCCAAACCTTCTTCTTCTTCTTCTTCTAAAAAGTTTTGTAACTATTGTAAGAAGAAAGGTCATGAAAAAGATGATTGTTTTAAGCTTAAAAAGAAGAGTTTAGTCATTACTACTCAAGAGGAGGATGCTTCCAGAGGTCCCCTTGAGTCAGTAGGAGAAAGTAGAGTATATATGGAATTACGAGGTAAGCTCAATGAGGTTACCTTAGTGAATGTAAGTTCATCTGAGGGCGTTCGTGATGCTTTGTTCATCACTCGAGCTCATTTGCTCCATAATTTTGCAATAGATTGTATAGTCGATAATGGCTTGCAAAAAAATCTAATTGTGAGGTCCATTATTGAGCGTTTCAAGTTACCTATGGAGCCTCATCCTCAACCTTATTCTTTGGGTTGGAAGGATAGTGGAAGGGGCTCCGAAATCACTCACACTTGCACCTTAAAATTTGCACTTGGCCCACATTTCATAGATCAAGTCACTTGTGATGTGACTCCTATGGATTGTTGTGGGATTTTGCTTGGACAACATTTTCAGTATGATAGGAGAGTTGTTTATGATGCTTTCAAAAGAGCCTACACACTTCAAAAATATGGTCAGGTCTTTCTCATTGAAAGCACCAACACTCCTAACATCATTCTAAGTTCCAAGAAAACAAAAAGAGTAATTAAAAAAGGTGGTGATGTTGCTCTAATTTTCATTCGCTCTCAAAACACTCCTACATCCACATCCATTCCAAAGAAACACTCTTCAATGGATAAAATATTGCAAAATTACTCACACATATTTCAGGAGCCAAAGTCTCTTCCTCCAATTCGCACAATTAATCACGACATTGAAATCATTCCTGGTTCTCCACTACCTAATGCTCCCATGTATAGACAATCTATTTTGCAAAATGAAGAAATAAAAAGGCAAATAGAATATTTGTTGTCTAAGGGTTTCATTAAGGAAAGTACTTCTACTTTTGCCTCACCTATTTTTTTGGTTCTTAAAAAAGATGGCACTTGGAGATTGTGCATTGATTTTCATGCTTTGAACAGAATTTCTATAAAGAATAGATATCCACTACCACGCATTGATGATTTATTAGATCAGATCCAAGGAGCTAAGTTCTTTGAAAAATAGATCTCAAAAGTGGATATCATCAAGTGCGTATCCAAGCTAAGGATACATGGAAGACAACTTTTAAGACGAAGATGGGCCTCTTTGAATGGTTGGTCATGCCCTTCGGTCTTACTAATGCTCCTATAACCTTCATGAGGTTGATGAATGATGTATTTCGTGATGTACTTGAAAAATTTGGAATAATATATCTTGATGATATATTTATATTCTCAAAGACTTGGTAGGAACGCCTTAGGCATATCCATCATACCCTTGATCTTCTTGCGAAGAATCAATTATATGCCAATTCTTCCAAGTGTTCTTTTGGCAATACTTCAGTTTCTTACCTTGGTTATGTGATTAGTGAAAGTGGAATTCAGGTAGATCCCACCAAAGTTGATGTTTTACTTAAGTTGTCCCCTCCTTCAACTCTCACTAAGTTAAGGAGTTTCCTAGGACTTGCGAATTTTTATCGCAAGTTCATTCCTCAATATTCCACCCTTGCCACTCCATTGCATTATCTGACTAAGTCTAAAGTTCCATTTCATTGGGAGAAAATCCAAGAGATTGCCTTTGAGAAACTCAAAAAGAAACTTTGTACAACACCTGTGTTAACTTTACTTGACCTCTCTCAACCTTTTGGGATTGAAATGGATTCCTCTAAAGTTACCTTAGGAGCTGTGCTCAAACAGAATGGTCATCTAGTCGCTTATCATTCAAAAACTTTTTCTGCTGCTAAGTTGAACTATTCTACATATGACAAGGAGTTGTATGCATTAGTTCAAGCTATAAAGTACTGGAGACATTATATTTTGGGAATATACAGTAGTACACATTGATCATATGTCTCAAGTTTTTATAATCTCAAAGTAAAATTGAAGAATCACAACATATGAAGTGGGCCTCTTACCTCCAACAATTTCACTTGGTGATCAAGTACAAAAAGGGGAAGAGTAATACTATTGCTGATTGTTTGAGTAGGCCTCCTGCCACTCTTGCCTTAACAGTTATGTCCACTTCACACTTGGAATTTCAGAATTGGCCTAATCAGTATTCATAGGATCCTAATTTTGGAAAAATATTTGAGCAAGTGAGTAAGCCTTCTTCTTCCAATTTGCGTCCTTTCCAAGATTTCTATATCAAAGAAGGACTTCTTTACAAATTGGACAAGGTTTGTGTTCCTTGTGAGCCTAGAGTGTCACTTCTTAAGGAAGCTCATTCTACACTTTATGATGGTCACTTTGGGAAGCACAAAACACTTCATCACTTGCAAATATTTTTCTACTGGACTAAAATACAGAGGGATGTGTTGAGATTTCTCAAACAATGTGCAGTTTTTTGTTGCTCAAAACCATCTAACAGGAAGTTTGGCTTAGGCATGCCTTTGCCCATTACTTCCCCTCCTTGGGAAAGCATTTCCATGGATTTGGTTAGTGTTTTTCCTATGACAGTGTGACAACATTATTGTGTGTTCGTGGTGGTTGACAGATTCAGTAAGATGGCTAAGTTTATTCCATGTTGCAAGACAAGTTCTGTAGCAGACTTAGCCCAATTTTTCTTTTACAGCATTTTGCGTTCCTTTGGTATACCTACTAGCATTATATCGAATCATGATTCACGCTTTGTGGGTCACTTTTGGCATTCTTTGTGGAAAATTTTGGGAGTTTCCCTTAACTTTTCCATTGCCTATCATCCACAGTTCGATGGGCAGACTAAAGTGGTAAACCGTACCCTTGTGCAAAGTTTACAAATCTATCATCACGCTTCACCAGCAAAGTGGGACTTGAGTCTCACTCATATTGAACATGCCTACAATAGGGCCCTACATTCTTCTACAGGTCACTCTCCTTTTGAGGTTTGTATGGGATTTCAGCCCTTGGCACCTTATGAGTTACCTTTGTCTTTGCCTTCTCCTGTAACTTCACATCTTCAGAAGAAGCAAGACAAAGCACACTCATTTATTTAGCACTTGCACAATCTGCAATCAAAGGTGATTGAGATTTTTCAAAAGACACAGCAACAGTAGAAAAAGGCCATGGATCGACATCGAATTCCTCATCCATTTTAGGTTGGTGACAAAGTTTGGTTGCATCTTGACAAGCGGCGTTTTACTGATAAGACTCATAGTAAAATCAAACCGATTTTCTATGGGCCTTATACTATTCTTCAATAGGTGTTCGAGAATGCTTTTCGCCTTGATCTTCCAGCACACTTGGGAATTCATGACATCATCAATGTAGATCTTTTGAAGTTGTACTTTGACTCTACATTGGAGACCGCACTAGCTATCAGTCATCCCATGGACGTGGTTCCTGATTCTCAGTTACCATTGGATTCTGATCAGATCTATGATACAAAGACTTGACAGACTCACCAGGGGTCTACCACCTCATATATTGTGGCTCAATGAGGACAGCTGCCACATCAGGCTCATTGGATTTCTTTTCATCAGATGTCCCGTGACTTTCCTACTCTTCTGAAAGTATTTGAGGCCAATGCTTCTATTGTGGGGAGGCATGATGAGGATTGATGTTTGATCACTCATATGACCCCTCTAGTAGTTCCTAGCTAGGTTTGCATAGTTTATTTCTTGCAAATTAATAATTGTAAGTGAGTCTCCTTCTCACATGCACTTGTGGGCACTAGTTATCTTCTAGTTGTCATTTAGAGTGTTAGTTAGTAAGTGTGAACTCAAAGTAGGAAGTGTGTACTTCAAGATAGCTAAAATGGATCTTATAGTTAGCATTATTCCTTTTCTCTTAACTTAGAAGTTACGTCCATTCTCCTTTGCACTTTTGTAGCTTATGGTTAAGCATATTGGATCAAATCCATGATTTGATGGGTTTGTTTATGTATTTTGGGCCATTAGTGCCTATATAATGAGTTTGTAAATAATATGAAGTTAGTTGGATTTTAAATCCTTTTCATATGTCCATGTGAGGAGGAATCCCTTGAAGCTTCCTCACATCTTTGATATGTTTCTGTGTGTTTAGAGGAGGCCCTTGAGGTCTCCTCATGTATTCTTGATGAGGATGGTTGTGAAGCCTCTTGTTGTTTATGTGACTTTGTTCCATGATGTGGCTCCTTACTTGGGGTTTCTCGAGGAGATCCCCCAAGGGTTGAATTATCACCCCTTAGGCTCATAGAGCTACATCTCACAGTCATACAGGTGGGTTATTCAATGTTACTATGACTCTGCATATGGGTATGAGTTGCTTCAATCTCTCCCTCGGTATCAGACCGGGGGTGCTTACTTCTTATTTTGACCACGTTGTCTATGAATTGATCTTTTGAGTTGCTATTTAGGAATAACCACACAATACCATTTTTTTTTATCTTGATTATCAATTTAAGTGTGCCCTAAACTGTTTGGTGTGTTTTGATGTGTTGTTCTTTCAATTTCTTATGCTTTTTCTTGGATTAAGAATGAGAAGAATCATCCATAGTGACAATCAAGAACACCCATGCCAAACATGATTTTCTCAAAAGAAGCTAGGGTACACCGCTGAAGACCCAATGGGGGTTTCGCCTAGCTCTTCCACTCTAAACCAATGATTGTTCCAACAGTGGGAGACAGTTTTAGCACAAGTAACTTAGTGTCACTATAAGTAAGTTTCTCAATCCGTTTCTAGGAAGCTCTAGGGGTAAACCAGTGGAAGGAGATGAATTCCAACATCACTGGACTGAATTGAAGGTTGGTGATTAAATCCAACTCCCCAATTTTTAAATGAGATGTGTGTGTAGTGTTCATTTTAAGCTTGTGTAACATAAAGTGCATTATATAGCAGCAATGAATCTTTCCTATATGCCTAAGTACAAAAATATATTTTGATATTCAGAAAGATGCATGAACTACTATGATTTGTATGAGCGCACTTTATTTCATGTAGCTATGGCCTCTAACAGGGCGTCAAAGCAAGCAAACAACATACAATATCTAGCACATTGGATTCTAGGGTGAACTTTTCAGGCATAATCCGTTATTCCTAGAAACGTCTAGTGGAAAATTTAAAATAAGATCTAGGATATGCAAAATGCTTAATTATTTCTCCTTTTATTCTTTCAATTTCCAAACTTAAATGTGCTTTAAGTTCTCTGTTTTAGACACACAAAAGAAGATAGAAAGCTGCAAAATATCAAATAAGCTATACCAACCTTTGATCCAGCTCAGAGAGTCAATTATTTGACCTCTCCTACACTCTAGTTCTAGCCACTGTTGACCAGAGCAGCTGGTTCTTGGTCGTTGTAGCTCAGAGCAGCTAAAGCTCTATTGGCCGTTGTAGCTCAGAGTGGCTAGTTTCTAGTCATTGTAGCTCATAGTAGCTAGACCTGCACATAAAATTAAGTTAGTATTCCCACAACAAATGAAAAATCAGTTGAGTTCCCACTGTGATCACCATCTATAGCGACCCTGGGATGCACACACCGCTCTTTTACTCTACTTGCAATGTTATTAAAAACCCAAGATGAAATGGAAGACAATGAAAAATCATATAACACAAAAATAATAAATATGGATCTCTTTATTTGTATTGAAACTCGGTTACATGTTGGTCCCTCTTAGGGATACCCATTTTCATACAATAAGGTTACAAATAGGCAAAGAGTGCCCTTTCACGAAGAGGTGGTTCTCTTTCAAAAAGCTTCCCAATTTCGCACATGGAAATGTATGAGGGCTTACAGATGCCTCCTTCTCCAGGTCTATTTCCTAGAGGGATCCCTTTTGCTCTCATATGTTGTAGACTTCGTCCGATGAACCTGTGGCCCTGTAAGCAATGAAACAACAACACACGCTTAGATGTCCGAGAATGCCTCCCTAGATGAGGTTGTTAGTACTAAATATAACAAATGAAAGCAAATGCAAATTAGACTAATGCTATGGATGCAAATGAATGAAATGATGCTATGCTTATGATATGCTAAAATAATTAATATAATGTCTAAAACCTTAAGGTAAGCCTACGGGCCACTATCCAAGACAGCGACTGCTAAAATGATTCTCGTCCTCTTTGCTACAAAACTATGGACCAAAGCTTGTATTTGATGTTGAAATAATGTTTGCTATGCTCTTCAATCCGTTAGGGCTTTGCCATCCTCGTGATCTCTAAGTGAACTCTCCAAGTCTCAAAAAAATCTCTTCAATGACCAATATTGATGGATAAAATATCGATGATATCCTAGTTTTCTTAGGCTTGCACCTTTTATAATGTGAAACCCTAGGTCTATGTCCAAGCCCTAGGAATGAATTTATCATGCATAGTGTGAGTTAGTATGAGAAGATTTATGTATTTTCTATATTTGGAGGTCAGTTATCTAAAATATAACTGCCAACTTGAGTCTTCTATGTGAACTGGTCATTAGCATGAGAAGCTTTTATCCTTTGTTTATGCTTAAAGGTTAGTTAACTAAATTTTAAATGCAAACTCAAGTCTCCTATGTGAACTGATCATGAAAAGGAATGCAAAGTTACTCCCACTCACCTTTATTGCATGAATACTGCCACTTCCACCCGTGATTAGGCCTGTTTGTCAATAAAACTACTTTTAGTGTTTAGCCACTATCGTCTACAACAACTAAGATCTGGCCACTATCGTCTGCAGTGGCTAAGGTCTGGCCACTCTAGGCTTGAGTGGCTGGGATTTGGCCACTCTTGGATTAAGCGGCTAGGCTTGGATGGCTTGAAAAGACCCCAAATGAGTGGTGAGAATCATTGTTGATGCTTGGAAAGTCCAAGATTATGTCTTATGATCTTATTAATATGTCTATGTGAGTAGCTCCCCTACGCATGACACAATTTAGGTGTCTACACAAATGAACTCACCTACCTCAAATATTTTTGCTGAAACCTTACCCCAAATCCAAACCCAAAAATTTTTATTGTAAATCAAGCTGGATGGCCTCAGGAGGGAATTTTTAGAGCATACAACCTTGGTAAAGAGGACATTTACCACCTAGTTTGACCTCCTAAAGTAGATAGTTATAGAAAGAGTGACGAAACCAGTTGAGCTAGTTTCTCAATCGATGATTACTAGTGCATCCCCAAATATAAGTTCCATATCAAGGAAGAAAATAAAGAAGTCAGTAAACTTTGGTAAACACTTTGAGATGTCCAAGATACTTTTTGAGGATAGCTTTCTTGACTTATCCAACTTTATATTTTAAGTGCCCTACATGTAGCACTCAAAAATTGGAGCCATCACTTGAGATAGAGATTCCCTTAAGGTGGAGAGGGTGATCAACAAGGTCACTGCATCTATAGGGTATTTTTACCCAACCACAAGGTAAGGATCATCACCTGGCATAAAATATTTGGGATAATAACCTGAATAAATTGCCTACTTGAAGATCGTGGCTATTGAACAACCACCAAATTTTGAGAAGCTGTAAAACTGGTACGGAAGGTGAAATATGAGAAATTGGTAGCAAAAAACCCTTCTATTCCTACCATAGTTTCAGTATGAATTAGATCTAAACAAGTTTAAACTTTAAATATTATTATATTTTTATTCATAAACTTGCATATTTTATTGGTGTTATGTTATATTCTGCAGTATTAATTTTGCATACATTCCCTTCAATATAGGGGGAAATGATGAGTGATAAATTATGATTAAAATATGTATTTTTTTCTTTTATATGCAAAGCTGATGATTATGGATGCTATTTTAATGAATATTGTGTGTAAATTACATTATTTATGTTATTTCTGATCAATATTCTCCATGAGACATTATGTGACAAATAATGGTAATTTAATGCAAAAACTCTGCAAATATTTCTATGTTTTTAATAGGTGGATGTTGCAAGTATTTTGTAGGGAGCATTACAGCTGAAGAGAAGTTGAATATAGATGAATCAAATCACGAGAAGTGTGTTGAATATAGGTTATGAAAAGGTGTTACAAAAAACACCTACAAAAAAGGTCTATGGAAAAGCATTGACTACGTAATCCTATTTGACACGTCAAAATTTCTATGTATGCTAACAGCTCAGCAAGCACTACGTAGGTTACACAGTCAACATGGTCAATTGTCATGATGGTGTAAATACTTGGAATATCAAATATTCATTAATTTAATTTGTTATCTGATTTATAATATTGTTAATTTGTTAATTTTATTAAGACATTTGAAATTACATAATATGAATGTAATCTAAATTTGTTAGTATTGTGTTAGTTAGTTATAGGTCTTTGTTTGGCATTATGCCATTTGGAGAAATCCATTTGTAATAAGTTCAAAGTACTGACTAGGTTGTATTAATTTTAGATAATTTTTGTTATTTAAAATTGGCATTCAATCTTAAACCGTTCGAGATGTAACAAAAAGGCATTTAATACTTCCATTTAAAATTTCCAAAGTGACAAATACAATGTAAATACCTTTGAAAATGTCTATCATCTACCATATACCATCTTCCATCCGAATATTTTGTTGTCTGCATAGTCTGTCATACATTGTACAAATGAAGATTGAAGTCAAGCAATAAAATAGTAGTATTTTTCTTCCCTGCATTTGTTAACTATGCCCTGTATTTATTTTATGCTTTATTTGCTTCTATAACTTCCATATTACTTTCCTGCAACCATGAAATAAGTAGCATTAGATTAATTTAATGAAAATAGCTTACTGAAGTTAAAGTAGAGTAGAGAAATGGGAGGAGGTTAATACTAACCTTGAGGAGGTAGGGCCCACTCCGAAAGGTTAGTCCCTAAATCTCTTCCCAAAAAACATGGTAGATAGAATTAGAACATAGAATAAATTTAGAACATAAATTTTATTAAATTTGCATAATATAGAATTATAAATAATGCATTGTTAGATCAGAACATGGATCTACATACATAAACTTAGACTAAATCATAAATTGCATCTCTTGAATTGCATTGTTTCATTTAAATTTCATTTATTACAAACCTTTATTTCCTGCAAATGAAACTAAGGAAATAGAATAAAGTCAATGGTTAAGAATTGTGGAAAAATGTATATGGGATTTATATTCTTTAAATCTAACCTAGATTGATAATTAAGTGTGATATATTATAGCTTGATAACGATGTTTTGTGTATCACCTTAAATTATTAAGTTTCTGGTGGGAAGGTTAGCCAGAATGGATAAAGCTTGGTACAAATATTTGGCTTCATCCACATGGCTACTTTGGATACCAATGTTATCAACAAATACCAATATGTTCTTACACGATCTGTTAGCATAGTACTTAGGCATGCTATTATTACATTATTTTAGCACATTCATAACACTCTTATGAGCACTTCATTTGGGTAGTTGGAGTGGTTAGTAGAATTATACAGTGGTTATTCAACTACCTTATGTCCTATATATTTCATGCTCAATACAATTGCTTATATTCATTCACATGACATGGTATCAGAGCCATTCAAGGAGAAGGGTAGAGTTTTCATTTTGAAGCATTATTCCTGAGGTGAATCCAAGCACATGATTTGATGCAGACCACACATAGACCAAGGCTGATGAAGACTACATGTAAACTGAGGCTAACACAAATCACATGTAGATCGATTTTGACGTAGACTACATACAAACCAAGGCTAACATGGTGGTCCAATGTAACGTGATATGGCAACTGAATGGGTGGCTTATGTGGTAATCCATCATGGCATGATGAGGTGAACATGTGGCAATGGTTGATAAGGTGTTTGACATGGTGACAGTTGAAGGGTGTCATTGATGTGGCATTCATAGGTTGGTTGGTGATAGTGTGTGAAGCTGACATGTGATGTAGGGTGAAAAGGTGCATACATGGTAAAAGGTCAATGTCGAGGCTTGATTGCTCAAATGAAATCAAAACACTTTGTGTTTCAAATAGTTTTTAAACCATTCAAATGCATTACAGTGGAAGGGCATAAAGAGCAGGAGGCTATCCCTTCCTCCTATCTAACATGGTAGATGGTTTGGTTGATCACCCAGTGCTAGAGCACTTGTTAAGGTAGAGATCAGGGGTTCCATCCCATATGCAACCACCAAACAAATAGTTTTGCTCCAATAAAAATTTTTGATGGACAAAGTTTTTTTTGTTTTTAAATACTCTAGGTGCCTTGTTTCATTTCATTGGCGGTTGTGGTTGAGCTGGTCGGAGGGGATAGAGTGTGAAACAAAAGTAGGATGTTGCGATTTCAAATCCCACCTATGAAACTAGCAAAAACAATTTATGCACTTCATTTTTTGCAATTTTTTTGCTAACACAACAATTTTTTTGACAATTGTTTGTCAACAGTGAGCAACGTTTGGCCATTTTTGACAAAGGAGAGCAATTTTTGCACCATTTTTTGCTAAAGAAGAGTATTTTTTACTTATTTTTGCCAACAGAGAGTAATTTTTTGCCAAAGCAAAAGGAGGAGCTACTTAAGAGGTATTTTTTTAAATACATTGTCTATTCCTTTCAAGTAATTTTTTTTGGAAATTTAAAGGGTATATCACAATTTTTCATCCTTGTTTATTTTGTAATAAAAAGAGGGGATCAAAAGCATTTTATTTTGTAAAATTCTAAGGCAGAGGGGGGAGAAAATTGTGGAATTGAATATCATTTTTTGCAAACCAAAACTTCCAATATTTTACAAAACTCATTGTAATAGGTGCATTTTCGGTGGAAACCGACACCTAAGTGTTTAAATTTGTGGGTTCTTGTGGTTGTTTTTGCATTTAAATTTCCTTTTTTTTTGCATTTCAATCATAAAGTAAAATATACAAAGCAAAGAAAAAATCCCAAATTTTGTACCTTGTTGAGAAGCAACACACCCCCACTGAAAAATGAATTTCCACCCTTTGAAAATTTTGAGCTTTCATTTTTGCAGTAGGGACCCTCTTGATGTTTTTCAGGTTTTAATTCCAAATTTGCTTGCCTCCTTTTTCAAGTTGTGCTTTTATTTGCATCTGGCTTTGATTTATTCCAGAATTCATTTTTCACATGTTAGAATCATTGCTGATTAAAGAAAATCTTTCACCGGTACGAAAAAATGCAGATTCCAGACAGAAAAATTCATGAGAAACCAAAACTTTCCATTTTTGGCAAAGTCGCGATATCGCGACACTTCCATTTTTGGAAATGTCGCGAAATCGCGACAGGTTTCAGGAAAATCCGCCAAGTCGCAAAAACGTAGCGAAATCGCGACACTTCCATTTTTGGAAATGTCGCGATATCGCGACACTTTCCATTTTTGGAAATGTCACGAAATCGCTACCGATTTGGAGAGAGAAAGCAAGATCGTACGGAACGTCGCGATTTCGCGACATGTCGCGAAATCGTGACATGTCGCATTTTCACGGTAGTAGGAGCGAAGAAGAAGCTAAGGCATAAAGGAGGTCGCATTTTCGCGGCAGGTGGAGGCAAAAAGGAAGCAAGTCGGAAAGAGGTCACGATTTCGTGACATGTCACGAAATCATGACGTTTTTCGACGAGGGGACCCGAGGCGTACGGACCGTCGCGATTTCGTGACATGTCGCGAAATCGCGACAGGTCCAAGGCAAAGAAGAAATCAAAGTGAAAAATCGACTAAGGCATGAAAAGGAGATTCGTGACATGTCACGTTTAGAAGGAGAAAGTGCTAAGGCATGAAAAGGTCACGATTTCGCGACATGTCGCGAAATCGTGACATGTCGCATTTTGGGAGGAAAAGGAAGCAAGTGAAAAGTATGGAAGTGAAATCGCGACGTGGAAATCGTGATGGCGAGGGGAAGGGTAGAGAGTGTGATTGGAAGTCACGAAATCGTGATAGGAAAGAAGAAAGAAAGGCAAGGTAAAGAAAGAAGAGAAAGGAGCTAAGGCAAAAGAGGTCACGATTTGGACATGTCACGAAATCGTGACACGTCTGGAAGGGTGAAGAGGCAAGAGAGAGAAATGGATGTGAAGTGTCACGAAATCGCGACATGTGCGCGCAAAGAGCAAGAGGGTCGCATTTTCGCGACGGATAAGCGGAAGAAGAGCCTGAGGCAAAAAGGTCATGATTTCGCGACATGTCACGAAATCGTGACATGTCGCATTTTCGCGACTTAGACAGAAAAGGGCCGAAAAAGGAAAATAGCTGAAATGGACACGTGTCACGATTTTTGCGACACGTGTCAAAACAATAGAAGAAAGCATGCCGCGTATACTTGAACTTTAGGGTTTCATTTTAATATTTAAAGTTTTGATTTAATAATTTTAAAATGCTAATCCTTGTTTGTCTTTCATGCAGGAAGCCATCTGGCACTTACATGATAACGGAGAAATGGCCATAAAGACAAAGTTAAGTGCAAATTAATCGAAGACAACCATATTGAAATGAGAGATGCCGAAAATTGTTGTTTCATCCAAATTTTATAGATCTGGCCGCAAAGAGACTTTACGGTGACTAAGCAACTGCCCATTTAATGGAGTATGTCGAGAATTGGCCGAAAAATGAAAATATCTACACTCAGTTATCGAAATTTGCCGATGGATGCATTTAATGAAAATTTATGGCAGAATTAATGGCTTGCAGACATTTTCAACTCAGGGATGGCTCTGCGGAGATGAAATGTCAGAGAAGTGGTGACTCATCCAAATTACCCGAGGGAATTAATGAGGGCATTTACTCACAGTTGCGGGTGAATGCAAGTGGCATTCGAATTCTATTTTCTCCATTTATGGCAAGTGACTGCACTGATTTGCAGAATGGTTAAGTTTTATCAAGACTTTGTTTTAAAAGAGCTTTATATTGTAAAACCCGGGTACTAGGGTTTAAGATGATAAGATTTACGGTTTGAGAAGAAGATATTTCTGAAAAGATCGTGGTCTGTCCTGAGTCTATAAATACTTCTTCTCAATGTAATCGTAGGAGGCGGAGACTTAGAAATAAAAGGCTATTGAAGCAATTTCTTGCAAATCTTGTTAAATACTTTATTTCTGGACTTGGAGTTGATGTGCTTTTGTTTTCTGTGATAGCATGGCCAGGAGCCTAATCTTTTGCAGATTGTGATAAGTTCATCTTCTTTTGTTATCCGTTTCTTTAAATTTTATTAAATATATGCTGTGAATCTGTGTTATCAAGATTAAATATGTTGTTGGGCTTCATTTGTTCTATTGTATGCTAGGGAAAATCATAGATTTAAGGTTCAAGTTTGTTCTAATTGCTCTGTCCTCACTGTGTGAGCTAGGCTGCTGGTGAGAGATATCAATTTTAACCGACTTCCCTTCTGTTTATAATTTTCTTTTAGATCTGTTCCATCTCTGCCTTATGCTCTTAGTAGAAAGTGATCTTAGAAAGCTGGACACTTTCTTCTTTGATTTGTTCTATTGTGAAGTTGATAGTATAAATAAAATTGGTAGTTTTGTTTTACAGCTAAGTTTGATAAACTTCTCTTTCTCCCTTACCCTACCCTCTTTGTTTTACCGTGAAATGATCCATTTTTATTTTCTTTTAAATTTGTCTTTTATTTAAATCTACTGACCCATAAGAGCTAGATCAAAGAATTAATTTTAAATCTGATTGTCAACAAGTGACAACTTCTAGACATTACTGAACAAGTTCAGAGCCCGTTGTAAGGTAACAGATAGTCCATATTGAAAACTATTCCAAAAGCGGAAAAGAGTGAATAGACATTCGACCCAACTCTGTAACTCACACCTTGGATAACCAACTAGATCCTAAAGTGAGTGGGATTTATCCCGTATAAGTGTTATCGTAGTTTCATGCTCATTCTTCATAGGGTGTGTATAAAAGTCGGACCAACATTTAAAAATGGCGCTAGAAGGAGGGCTTACTTGAAATCCGATCAGTATTGTAAATTGTCAGTACAATATTTTAAAATTGCCAGAAAAGAAGACCTCAAGTTCAGTACTCTGTTAAGGATTGTAAGTTTGTAAGTGCTTGTGAAAAGCTGGATTCTACATACAGGGTAACAAGGTCCCACCCCAGAGCCGGAGAGCTCCTTGTGCCTGAATTAGAAACTCCGAGAAGAAGTAGCCTCAGAAGGGCCAAGTCTCTGTCTGAAATAGTTTTATCACCGCTGATAGTTACTCCAACCACAACTCAGAATATCACCGTCAACCAAGTAGTAATGGCAAATTGGTTGGGTTCCACTGCTTTGAATATTTCGGGTATAGCCCATGACCTGCCTAGAAATCCGGAAAGATATCTCCCCAGATATAAACATGATGGGACAAGGACTACAGAAGAACATTTGGTTGCATTCAAGAATGCTTTGAAATTATTAAATGTACAGCATGAAGATGTTGCTTGCAGATTGTTCCCGTTCACTCTCCAGGAGGGAGCTTATGACTGGTTTCTAAATCTTACTAATGATTCTGTCACCAGCTGGAATGACTTAGAAAAGGTTTTTGTGTCACAGTTCGGTGAAGTGATAGATCCTAGTATATTGTATCAACAGTTTTTGGTATCAAAAGAGAATTAAGTGAATCTATCAGATCTTATAATGTTAGATTCCAGAAAGCTTATGGTAGACTTACTGGGTATTATGTACCGAATGCAGACCTGGCATTAGAGATCTTTAGAAACTCTCTGGATCCAATGACCTCTGTCTTCTTGAAGAGAGATCCCACTGTTACTAATTTGATAGAAGCTTATAAAGAAGCTTTGATTCTGGAAAGACAGTTGGGACCCCAACCTTTAAATGCTCAGCAAATTCCTCTGGTTACACAAGCTGCCCCTGTGTTCAATCCCATACCACATCAAATGATGTTGCCAGTTGTCAGACTCTACCATCAGCAAATCCATTGGTTGTAGCACCTGTTGAGAATGTACAGAACCTATGCAAAGAGGCTGACAATGCAAGAGTTGAAGAAGTCTCAAAAATAGTTCAGAAGCTGGCCAATGATTTTTTGAGTTTTAAAAGGCAAGTTTCTACTGGGGACAACTCAAACAGGTATTCATATCAACCGAATAGATTCAACCGGCCCCCATATGAACCTAATAAAGATTACAAAGGTAAAGCCCATGATGTGAATATTTGCGATTTAGCTCTGCCTAACTGGTGCATAATACATGCTACTTCTCAAGCATGGGGAGTTGGATTGTTTGGAATTTTGTAATGCATTTGAAGCTTTGTCCTGGGATTTGATCTCTCCTGAAAATCAAAGAACTGCTGATGGCCCAAGTTCATCCAGCCACAGTGCAGCTATGGTCTTGGATTCTTTCACTTTCCCGGATGAATCTGAGAATGTAGTTGAAATGCCTATGGATGAGGTGCAGGCTTTCCAACAGTATAGAAGGGATAACTACAACCTGAGAAATAGGAATCCGGAGCCTAATACTACATCAACCCCTCCGGACAACTCTCACAATGTTCCTCCAGACCCCTCTCCAAGTAATAATCCATCTCCACCCAAGGGAGGAAATCTGAGAGGACCAGATGCTTTTGTCCCTCCACTTAATAAGGGATATAACATAGTGGAGGATATGAAAAAGATCAAGGCCAACATTACTCTTCATGAGTTGGCCCAAATTTCAAAGCAGAGGGACAACCTGATAAAAACATACTCTGGCCCTACTACTAAACCTGTGGACAAAGGAAAGAAGATGGCAAATGCCAATGTAGCCATGTACAAAGAGAAAACTGAAGTTCCCCCTTTTTACTGACTGTTCGTATTTTTGGGAAGAACTTACACAATTGTTTGGTAGATTCGGGTGCATCTGCTAATGTTATGCCTTTGGCCATTTGTCAACAGTTGGGTCTGACCCCAATGAAGTCTGAAAGGAGAGTTGTCCAATTGGACAAATCAGAGGTTAAAGTAGTGGGAGAACTTCAAAATATTCATATCCAATTAGCATCTGAGCCAAGGGCTCAACATAAAATTGAAATTCAGGTTGTGGATATCCCCGTGGGGTACGGGATGCTTTTGAGCAGGGATTGGTCGAGATCTCTGAACGGATACTTGGCAACAGATTTTTCACACATGTGGTTGCCGTGGAAAGGAGTGGCAAATCAATTACGGGTTGAAAGAGAACCCAAGTACAAGCATACAATTACTGAGTACAATGCAGAGAATGAAACTCGTAAATATTGCGGAGGTAGATATTGGAGTTTACAATTTAACAACGGGGCAAAATGAGAAGTTTAGTAAAGCCCATCCTGTTCATAGTAATGAAGTCTGGACGCTTCATGTGGATGGGGCTAGATCTAAACAGGGTTCTGGCACAGGGGCAGTCCTTAAAGGGCCTGAAAGTCAGACATATTTTATGTCTTACCGCCTACAGTTCCCTTGTACAAATAATTTAGCAGAGTATGAAGCTCTGGTATTAGGTTTGAAATTTGCTTTGGACAAAGGAGCAAGAAATATTCAAGTTTTTACTGATTCAAAATTGGTGGCAAATCAAGTCAAGGGTAAATTCCAGTGTAAAGCATCTTATTTAAAAGGATACAAACATCGGGCTTGGGATCTTGTAGAAGACTTTGATGCTTTTAATCTGACACACATACCCAGAGAGCAGAATTCACATGCAGATGTCTTGGCTTCTTCAGCCGCAAGTTTAAAACCACTGGAAGAATTTAAATGGAATAAGTTTTCAATTGAGTTAGTCCCTTGTCCTTCAGTCCCAAATAATATAGATAATTTTCAGGTTTTCTCTGATGATCAACAGATTGTAAACTTTTTGCAGAGTACTAACACATTTGAAAATGCTATAATCGATGAGGGCCAAAGGGATACTCTGCTGGAGCAGTTAGATGATGACAGGGGAATAATGAGGTTGAAAGACAACAGAATTCCAAAAGGGATGGTGGAGCTGGAGCGGCTCTTTGATGTTGACAAAATCAAGCAAAAGGTGAATTCTGAGGATTATGTGGGTGCCACAGACAGTGAGACTGAAAACCTGAACATAGGGACTGAAGAAGATCCCAGGCACATCAAGTTGGCTAAGAACTGTGATCCAAAAATAAAAAGAAGTATGATTGATTTTCTTCACAGGTCCAAGGATGTTATGGCCTGGTCATACAAAGACTTAAAGGTATTTGATCCTAAAGTTTACACTCATATTATACCTTTAAAAGAATTCTGCAAACCTTTCCGGCAAAAACAGAGGCATGTCAATGCTCTGTTAGAGCCCCTCATCCAGAAAGAGGTAGAAAAACTATTGAGTGCCGCCATTATTTTTCCCATCAGGCATTCTACTTGGGTGGCCAATCTGGTGCCAGTCAGAAAGAAAAATGGAGAGATCCGCCTGTGTGTGGATTTTAGAAATTTGAACAAGGCATCTGAGAAAGATAATTATCCTCTGCCTTCTATGGATGAGGTGTTGCAGATTGTCAATGGTTCGGAGATGATGTCTTTCCTGGACGGTTTCTCAGGGTATAATCAGATATTGGTTGAGAAGGAAGACAGAATGAAAACTGCTTTCACAACTAAGTGGGGAACTTTTGCTTACAAGAGGATGCCATTTGGATTAATAAATGTCGGAGCTACATTTCAACGAGCAATGGATCATGCCTTCAAGGGCCTTATGGGTAAATGCATTGTTGTTTACATGGATGATTTAACAGTCTTCTCTAAATCTCGGTTTGACCATGTAAAACACTTGGAGTCTGTGTTTAACAAATGCAGGGAGTTCGGCATTTCTTTGAATCCGAAGAAGTGCATTTTTGGTGTAACAGAAGGAAAGCTCCTTGGGCACTTGGTCACAAAAGATGGCATTTCCATGGATCCGGACAGAGTTGAAGCCATATCCGGCATACCATTTCCCAACTCCAAGAAAGAGTTGAGGTCCTTCTTTGGAAAAATTAACTTTGTCAGGAAGTTCATCTCCGGTTTTGCAGAGATAGTCAAGCCAATGAATGACATGCTAAAGCAAACTGCTCAGATTTTCTGGACCACAGAAGCTAAAACAACTTTCCAAGAAATCAAGACCGCCATCAAACAAGCACCAGTTCTGGTAAGCCCAGATTTCAATGCAGATTTTTATCTGTACACCTTTTCTTCTGAACACACACTTGCTGCAGTTTTGACCCAACGGAGAGAAACCGGAGAACATCCAATTGCTTTCAAGAGTACCAATTTAAAAGGGGCTGAGCTGAAATATTCTCGTTTAGACAAACAAGCTTATGCCTTGGTGAGAGCAGTTAAGCAGTTCAAGCACTACATACTAAGAAGCAGAATTCATGCTATAGTTCCAGACCCAGCTGTTAAATACCTTCTAAGTCAGAATGAGTTGGGTGAACTAAGAGGTAATTGGGTTACAAGGCTGCAAGAATATGACTTAGAGATTCGGCCTGCAAAATTGATCAGAGGACTTGGTTTGTCCCGACACATTGCCGAAATACCTGTACGGGAAGAAGTTAATCAGTTAAATTCTGAATCTGATGACTGGTATGGAGATATTATTCATCTGCTGCAATTTGGAGTTTGCCCGTCTCACTTGAATAGAACCCAAAGGAGAGCATTAAAACTGAAAGCTGCTCATTATCTCCTCAAAGCAGGTAATTTGTACAGAGAAAATTATGCTGGCATTTTCTTGAGATGCATTTCTCGGAGTGAAGTCAATGAAGTCATGTCCAGTTTTCATGAAAAGTTAGGGGCAGGGCATTCATCAAGATCTGCTACTACGCATAAAATATTGAGAGCAGGCTATTATCGGCCTACACTATTTAAAGATGCCCATCAAGCATGTGAGAACCTGCCATCAGTGCCAAACTTTTGCAGCCAAAGAGGCCAACCGGGCTCTACCATTGCAACCTGTTGTAATAAATAAACCTTTTATGCAATGGGGACTTGATTTTGTGGGAGTGATTAATCCAAATTCTTCAACAGGGCATAAGTATGTTCTAACAACTACTGATTACTGCACAAGATGGGTCGAAGCAGCAGACCACCACAAGAAGTACAGACTCATGAAGTGATTGAATTTCTAGAGTCAAATGTCATAACCAGGTTTGGGGTTCCTCTGAATTTGGTGTG
This sequence comes from Wollemia nobilis, assembly GCA_028583015.1. Lineage (NCBI taxonomy): Eukaryota > Viridiplantae > Streptophyta > Pinopsida > Araucariales > Araucariaceae > Wollemia > Wollemia nobilis. The sequence continues at coordinate 1,405,394 of JAQPPZ010002970.1, read as the reverse complement.
TGATAATGGACCAGCCTTCCAATCATTGGAGTTTGCAGAATGGGCATACCGGATGGGGATAGTTATCGATTTTCATCCAACTATTATCCCCAAGGCAATGGACTGGTTGAGTCCACAAATAAGAATTTAATGAATGCCATTAAGAAATCTGCAGCAGACAAACCCATGCAGTGGCATACATTATTGAAATATGCACTTTGGGCTGACCGGATAAAATATAAAGTGGCTCTTAAAACTTCCCCTTTTGCTTTGTTGTATGGTACCCAACCAATTGTTCCCATCTCTCCGAAATTACCTACTTACCAATTTGTCTTAGACTATTTTGAGGATCAAGCTGATGCGAAGCCCGTGTTTTAGATCTAACTAATTTGCAGGATGAAAGACTCCAAGCCCCGGAACACTTCAGTTGGCACCAAGAAACCGTCAAGCGCTGGTTTGACAAGAGGGCCAAAGTGAAAGCTTTCAGACTGGCAGACCTGGTGCTTCTATGGGACAAGGCCCATGAAAAGAAGGGTAAGCATACAAAGTTGCAGCCACTGTGGATAGGCCCGTACCAGATTGCTGAGATTCTGGGTAATAATGCATTTCGTTTACAAGACCTTGATGGTAATTTTCTGGACCTCCCTGTTAATGGTCAATACTTAAAACATTATTTCTCGACTGTTCCATCCAATGTATCATTTGAATGAGTCACAAAGAAGTTGTAACATGTGTATACATTGTAAATAACTTCTTAGTTGTCTGTATAGTGGTTTTTAGTTTTATTTTAATGTTATGTTTATTTTAGTTTTTTTTAATGTAGTTTTTTGTTTGTTTTAATTGTTGTTTAGTTTTTGTTTATTTTATTTTTTTTTTATTTTTTGAAGTTTGTATTTTATTTCCTTTGTAAATAATGCAGTTTTATTTCCTTTGCTGCTTGTACAGTTTTATTTTGTTTTATTTAATTTTGTTTTATTTTTGAAGTCGTCGGTTTTATTTTGTTATTTTGTTTTTAAAGGTCTCGTGTTTATCCTTGGAAGTCTCGTACAAAGTTCTCTAGCTTTTAAAATTCTGTTCTTGAACCTTTGCCCCGAGCATCAATAAAAAAAGTCAGCCTTCTAAAGATTGTTTCATTCTGAGTCCAGTAATCCAGTGTTCATTATCATAATTGTGAGATAGTCTGTTTGAACTGAACAGTGGAACTATTTTTTTAGTCAGAACAACAGTGGAAGGATGATTGGATTTTGTGTCTTGCTTGCCACAGTTGTTTTAATTATAAAGAAACTGCTATGTTGTTTGGCTGGAGAAACTCCTAGGGAATCCAAGAAAAGTTGGTTATAAGAGGGGACTATGATTCATGTAATTATTTGAGTATCCACAGAGGCTATCAGTGCCCAGGCTGAAGCAGTTCCAGATTGATGAAATATTAAAAGAAAATTGTTATTCTTTCTAAGGCTTTTCGGATGTTGATGTATTTCAAAAGAAAGAGATGAAAGTTGAGCAAGACAACATGAAATTGGCACTCTGTTATTTCCAATATATATATATAAAAAAAAGATAAAAAAAAAAAGAAAAAGAGTTATATAATGAAAGAGGCAGCCAAGACTTCAAAAGATGTTTTTCTTCTACCAAGTTGTAGATTCTACCTTACAGTTGTAAATCTGGGTCGTGTAAATCTAAAGGGTAACTCTGTCGGGGCTGTAAAAGGCTAAACTAGTAAACAGAGCTCTACTCGGTTTCCCCTTTTTACAATCTAGAAAAGCTGATCAATCCAGAGTTCAACATTCGAAGGGCCAGTCATTCTTGAAGAAAGTTTTATACGCTTGTAATTGCACATCAGAAATCTTCCTTAAATGATTCAGCCTAGTATGTCCTTGGGAAATTTTAACAACTATCAGTTAGTAGTCAATTTATTTTGAAGAATATCTGTGGCAAGGCTTGATGCATGGTCTATGTTGTTTTGAAACTAGAGTCCTGGGTTCTAAAATAATGCTACTATTTTACCCGCAGATATCGCCATTTGTTGAGAAGCAACACACCCCCACTGAAAAATGAATTTCCACCCTTTGAAAATTTTGAGCTTTCATTTTTGCAGTAAGGACCCTCTTGATGTTTTTCAGGTTTTAAATTCCAAATTTGCTTGCCTCCTTTTTAAGTTGTGCTTTTATTTGCATCTGGCTTTGATTTATTCCAGAATTCATTTTTCACATGTTAGAATCATTGCTGATTAAAGAAAATCTTTCACCGGTATGAAAAAAATGCAGAATCCAGATAGATAAATTCATCAGAAACCAAAACTTTCCATTTTTGGCAAAGTCACGAAATCGCGACACTTCCATTTTTGGAAATGTCGCGAAATCGCGACGGGTTTCAAGAAAATCCGCCAAGTCGCAAAAACGTAGCGAAATCGCGACACTTCCATTTTTGGAAATGTCACGATATCGCGACACTTTCCATTTTTGGAAATGTCACGAAATCGCTACAGTTTTGGAGAGAGAAAGCAAGATCGTACGGAACGTCGCGATTTCGTGACATGTCGCGAAATCGTGACATGTCGCATTTTTGCGATAGAGGGAGGAAGAAGAAGCTAAGGCATAAAAGAGGTCGCGATTTCGTGACATGTCAGGAAATCGTGACATGTCGCATTTTCGCAGCAGGTGGAGGCAAAAAGGAAGCAAGTCGAAAACGGGTCGTGATTTCGTGACATGTCGTGAAATCGTGACGTGGTGAGGGCGAGGCGTAGGACGTCGATTTGTGACATGTCGCGAAATCGTGACGGTCAAGGAAAGAGAAATCAAAGTGAAAAATGCCTAAGGCATGAAAGGTGATCGCGACATGTCGCGGAGAAGGAGAAAGTGCTAAGGCAGAAAAGTCGCGATTTGTGACATGTCGTGAAATCGTGACATGCGCATTTGGAAGGGGAGAAAAGGAAGCAAGTCGAAAGGGTCGCAATTTGGACGTCGCGAAATCGCGACAAAGTTTTGAGATGTGAGTGAAGAGTCGCGATTTCGCGACATGTCGCGAAATCGTGACGGAAGGAAAGAAGAAAAGTGAAAGGAAGGTAAAGGAAAGAGAGAGAAAGGGAAGGAAAAGGACGTCGCGATTTCATGACATGTCGCGCGGAAGAGGGAAGAGGCAGAGAGAGAGAAAGGTCGCGATTTCATGACATGTCATGAAATCGTGACATGTCGCTTTCGCGGAGAGAAGGAGGGAAGAAGGAGGGTCGCGATTTTGTGACATGTCACGAAATCGTGACATGTCGCATTTCGCGACGGATAAGCGGAAGAAGAGCCTGAGGCAGAAATGTCGCGATTTCGCGACATGTCGCATTTTCGCGACTTAGACAGAAAAGGGCCGAAATAAAGGAAAACAGCTGGAAATGGACACGTGTCACGATTTTTGCGACACGTGTCAAAACAATAGAACAAAGCATGCCGCGTATACTGAACTGTAGGGTTTCATTTTAATATTTAAAGTTTTGATTTAATAATTTTAAAATGCTAATCCTTGTTTGTCTTTCATGCAGGAAGCCATCTGGCACTTACATGATAACGGAGAAATGGCCATAAAGACAAAGTTAAGTGCAAATTAATCGAAGACAGCCATATTGAAATGAGAGATGCCGAAAATTGTTGTTTCATCCAAATTTTACAGATCTGGCCGCAAAGAGACTTTACGGTGACTAAGCAGCTGCCCATTTAATGGAGTATGTCGGGAATTGGCCGAAAAATGAAAATATCTACACTCGATTACCGAAATTTGCCGATGGATGCATTTAATGAAAATTTATGGCAGAATTAATAGCTTGCAGACATTTTCAACTCAGGGATGGCTCTGCGGAGATGAAATGTCAGAGAAGTGGTGACTCATCCAAATTACCCGAGGGAATTAATGAGGACATTTACTCACAGTTGCGGGTGAATGCAAGTGGCATTCGAATTCTATCTTCTCCATTTATGGCAAGTGACTGCACTGATTTGCAGAATGGTTAAGTTTTATCCGAACTTTGTTTTAAAAGAGCTTATATTGTAAAACCCGGGTACTAGGGTTTAAGATGATAAGATTTACGGTTTGAGAAGAAGATATTTCTGAAAAGATCAGGGTCTGTCCTGAGTCTATAAATACTTCTTCTCAATGTAATCGCGAGAGGCGGAGACTTAGAAATAAAAGGCTATTGAAGCAATTTCTTGCAAATTTTGTTAAATACTTTATTTCTGGACTTGGAGTTGATGTGCTTTTGTTTTCTGTGATAGCATGGCCAGGAGCCTAATATTTTTTAGATTGTGATAAGTTCATCTTCTTTTGTTATCCGTTTCTTTAAAGTTTATTAAATATATGTTGTAAATCTGTGTTATCAAGATTAAATATGTTGTTGGGCTTCATTTGTTCTATTGTATGCTAGGGAAAATCATAGATTTAAGGTTCAAGTTTGTTCTAATTGCTCTGTCCTCACTGTGTGAGCTATGTTGCTGGTGAGAAATATCAATTTTAACGGACTTCCCTTCTGTTTATGATTTTCTTTCAGATCTGTTCCATCTTCGCCTTATGCTCTTAGTAGAAAGTGATCTTAGAAAGCTGGACACTTTCTTCTTTGATTTGTTCTGTTGTGAAGTCGATAGTATAAATAAAATTGGTAGTTTTGTTTTACAGCCTAAGTTTGATAAACTTCTCTTTCTGCCTTACCCTACCCTCTTTGTTTTACCGTGAAATGATCCATTTTTATTTTCTTTTAAATTTGTCTTTTATTTAAATCTGCTGACCCATAAGAGCTAGATCAAAGAATTAATTTTAAATCTGATTGTCAACAAGTGACAACTTCTAAACATTACTGAACAAGTTCAAGAGCCCGTTGTAAGGTAACAGACAGTCCATATTGAAAACTATTCCAGAAGCGAAAAAGAGTGAATAGACATTCGACCCAACTCTGTAACTCACACCTTGGATAACCAGCTAGATCCTAAAGTGAGTGGGATTTATCCCGTATAAGTGTTATCAGAGTTTCATGCTCATTCTTCACAGGGTGTGTATAAAAGTTGGACCAACATACCTATTTGTGCAATTTATTGCATCGTAGTTTTTGGTATATACGATAGCTCTGGCCCACACTTATAGGTAATACTATCATGCTTTGGGCTACTATATATAATTCCTAATATAGCTGCAAAAATGACATCTGAGCTATTATTCTCTATAAATAGTTAGGGAGAAATAAGGAAAGCTAGTTTTGATATTCACTTCATTTTATACCCTAATTCTTTCTGATTGTTTGGCTTAAACTCCTTCAACTCATCGTCCTTTTGTGAAAGGATTTTGAGGTAGGTACCATCAATTTTATTGAATTTCCTTTCATGTACTCTTTGAAAGTATAAAGAAAGGGGGACCTTATGGTGTTATAAGGAACCTTCACAATGGCCATTGTTCACAAATATTTATAAGATTCATAGTTGCTCAAAGGTTCTAATTTTGCACCATGGAAGAAAAATATGAGAGCTATCCTTTAGGTTGAATATTTATGGGATGTAGTGACTTGAACTAAAAAATATCCTACAACAACAGGGCCATATCAAGAGGCATTTGATAAGAAGGATAGAAGGTGTCTCATGTTTATTATGCTTGCTACTACATATGAGGTCCAACCTCATTTATAATTTAAAATCTAGTAAAGAATCTTGGGATGTTTTGATTACCATTTATTAAGGGAATAATCAATCCACAATTCTTAACCTTCAATATCAACTACATACACTAAGAATGAAATCTAGTGAGATAGTTGAATTGTTCCTATGCAGAGTGGTAAAATTGAATGCTATGGAAGAGACAGTGGTAGATACTTGCTTGACCTGAGTCATCTTGAGAGCTTTTCCAGAATACTTTTAAGTTGTTGATCACATCTCTATAAGTTTCTGGTAGACAATTTACCTTTTTGGAATTGGTAGATTTACTTCAAAATGATGAGGCAAATCAGCTTCAGAGAGATGAAGTTCCAGATAATACACTTTACTCCAAACAAGGGGGAAGGAAGCAAGAAAATTTTTAGAAGGGAGGATATTCATCCAAAGGAAAAGGGAAACAAAATCAATAGAAAAAAATAAATATTGCAAAATTTGTGATATGGATAACCATGACACCAACAGGTGTTGGTATAAGAATAAAAAAACCCAATGATCAAGATAATAAGAAAAAGGAAAAAGGAAAATACAAACCACAAATGAAGAATAATAAACCCATGGAAAATGTTGCTTATGAGGAATTAGAATCAAGGTGCTCATGACCCATACATCTTATTAATAGAAGTATGCAGTGTGGTATATTGTTTTCAGTGCCAAAAAACACGTGATTGGTGATAGATCGTGGTTTGAGACATTTAAGGCAAAGGAAGGCAAGCTAATGACAATCACTGATGATAAGACCTACCGAGTCCAGGATGAAGGAGATGTTTCTATCACTCTTTCATATGGTAAATGTTAGATTGAGAAGGTTCTCTATTTTCTTGGATTGGCAAATAATTTATCATCCATCCCTCAAATCTTGGATAGAAACATGGATGTTTTTCAGTGTTGAGGATGGAAAAAAGAGATGTTTCATCACCAGAATTGGAAAGCATATAGAAATAAGATCATACAAGCATGGATTCTTCATATTAGATTTCATTTTCATGCCTCATTTTGCCATGGTAGCAAACATAAAGGAGGCCACTTCTCTTTGTCACAAAATATATGGGCATCTAAGTTTAGGATATTTGCTCGAGTTGAGAAAATATGAGATGGTGAAAGGCCTTCCTAACCTTTCATCCACACTGTCAATTTTCTCGGATTGCTTAGCAAGAAAGAAACATCGGATACCTTTTGAGGTTCGTTATTTATGAGTTAAGAAATCTTTGGAGTTGGTACACACCAATCTATGCGGTCCTATGCCCAACAGTTATGGTGGCAAGAGGTATTTTTGATTGTTTGTTGATGATTACTCATGGAAGATGTGGGTTTTCTTTTTACAATTGAAATATGAGGCACTTCTGCACTTTTAGCAGTTCAATAAGATTTTTGAGAAAGAGTTTTAATGTTCCATAAAGATCCTCTGCTCGGATCGAAGGGGGAATATACCTCCAAATATTTTTCATCATTTTTGAATGCACATGAGATAGCTGAAAATAGCTTATAATCCACAACAAAATGGAGTTGCTGAGAGGGGTAACTGTTCCATCATGGAAATGGTTCATTGTATGCTTAAGGGAGCACATCTTGAGCAGCAGTATTGGGTGGAAGCAGTGAATATAGTAGGCAGGAAAATCCATATTCCAGTAAAAGAAGCAAGAATAAAGTTTAGATTTGCATAGTCTTGAATAAAAATGTACAATTTGATGAAATTGTACAAATGGCAAGTAAAATGTACAATTTGGTATAAATTGTACAAGTGGAAAATAAAAATGTACAATTTGGTATAAATTGTACAAGTGGAAAATAAAAATGTACAATTGGTATAATTGTACAAGGGGCAAGTAAAATGTACAATTTGGTATAAATTGTACAATTGGAAAGTAAAACGCACAATTGAGTGAAATTGTACAAATTAGAACATAAATTTTAAAAAATAAATAAATGAAAAATGCATGTTAAATGAAATGTAATTTGATGAAAATCAAATTAAACTTTAGAAACATTAAATTATTGTTATTAGTGTGAATTACAAACAGTTGTAAATAATGAATTGTCTCAGGATTCGCTTTGGAATGGCTTGGACAGCCATTATAATTCCCCCCATTCAAATTTTGGGTTTTCGGTTGATGGTTGTGTATTGATGATTGTTGATGGATTGTTATTGTCCATGGTTACCCATTCATGTGTATTTCATGGATTTAGAAGAGGTATTTATGGTTGTAGTTTATGCTGTAATGTACACTGCATGTGTACAGTAACAAAAATAATATAAATATCCATTTCAGTCATATTTGTGTATGTATGTGTGTGGATCTAAAGGCATTCTCAATAATTATGTTGTGTGTAGAGTTTTATTGATATTGCGGGTATTTTTTATTCAAGATCTATGGCAGGAGGGTATACCTAGAAAACGTACAACCATCCATGTACCAGTGTGTGAAATACACAAGTAAAGGGAAAATAGGAATAATGGTTGTTACCTATTATTGGGAATGATATTTTTATCAATAATATGCAAATGGGTATTTTTCTAAGTCAAGTTATTTGGCAGAATGAGGGTTTCACCCAAATTGTACAAGCAGCGTAACCAAATCATACAAGGGTTTGTAAATTCGTACAACTGATGATTTTTGGTCTAAAATTGCATTTTTAAGCATTTTGAAGGTAGATCAAGTGATTTCCAAGTGAATCATTGCAAAATAATCGAGATTTGAGCAATTCCAAGATTATTGGAAAAAATGTACAAGTGTTCAGTTATAACCGTACAACTGTATGTTTTGGGACTGTACAATCTCTAGTTATATGATTTAAGTATTGTATAGTTGTGAATCATACAACTGTATGGATTTGAATAGATTAAGTGCAATTAGTCATAATTTATCTAAAAATATCTCATCACATCCCCCTCTAGGAATACTACACTCCACTCATGCTACAAATACAGCAGTGTACCTCCTGAATAGAGCACCCATAAAATCTCTATAGGGCATGACTCCACAGGAAGCATGGAGTGGTAGAAAACCCTCCATTTCTCATATAAGGGTTTTTGGATGTAAGGCATTCATGCACATTCCAAAATAGAAGAGGACGAAGTTAGATGAGAAAACTTTACAATGCATTTTTCTTGGTTACGATAAGCATTCAAAGGGATATTGGTTTATATATCCTATGACCAAGAAAACACACACTAGTAGAGATATGGTATTTGATGAAGCTTTAAAATTAGATAACACATATACAACTATATACCTGGAGGAAGAGGAACCTAAGAAAGAGACTCCATCCACCCAAAACAAGGTTCCAAAATGATATACTAGCACATTGAGAGATTCAAAGTTGACTTCACTTCCAAATCTAACTCTAGATAAATATTCTACTCATAGCATGACTTAGAATATGAGATCCGAAGCATCAACTTCAGAGGTTGACGAGCTTTACCAACAGTTTGATGAACTATCTATAGATGAAAAGGAAGATAGAGAAGTAGATATGGATGATGAAAGGGTTTATATGTCTACATTGGATGAGAATGAACCCACAACAGTTTAATATGCACTTAGTGAGCATCATGGAAGGCTGCTATGGATGTTAAATATACATCTCTCATGAAAAATAACACATGGAAGCTAGTTAATTTTCCTTCAATAAAGAAGCCCATTGACTGAAAATGGGTGTTCAAAGTGAAGTATAATGTAGATGGTACTATTGATAAGCATAAGGTCCATCTTATTGCAAAGGGTTATGCTCAAAAATAAGGCATAGATTATGAAGATAATTTTGTCCCCACTGCAAAAATGACTACCATTCGATTGCTTTGTGCCATGGAAACTTAGTTTGGATGGAAGTTACATCATATGGATGTAAAAAGTGCTTTCTTGAATGGTGAATTGCAAGAAGTGTACATGACCCAACCAAAAGGATTTGTGGTTGAAGGGCAAGAATAGAAAGTTTGCAAGTTGGTAAAATCCTTGTATGGGTTAAAACAAGCTCCACAAGCTTGGTACATCAAAATAGATAGTCACCTATTGCAACATGGATTCAAAATAAGTCCATATGCAAATATCTATATCAAGAACAATGGTTCTGATATAGTGATTTTGATACTCTATGTGGATGATTTGATCATCATTGGTAGTTCAAAGAACATGATTGATGCAGTGAAAGGTGATTTGAAATAATCTTTTGAAATAACAAATCTAGGACTTCTTCACTATTGTCTTGGTTTAGAAGTGACTTAGAAAAATAATTATATTAGAGTAACACAAAAGAAGTATGATATGATAAATCTCTGCAAGTAGATGTTACTCTCTATCACCATCTAATAGGGAGTCTCATATATCTGACAAAAACTAGACCAGATCTTAGTTTTGTTGTGCGTTATCTTTCATGGTTCATGCAAGAACCTAAGGTGAGTCATTGGAAAGTAGCAAAGAGAGTTCTATTATGTCCTTGGTAGTACAAACTATGGCATGGAGTATAAGAAGAATGACCATTTCTTCTTACAGGGATATACAAACTTAGATTATTCCAGATCCATTGATGATCGAAAGTCAACTTCTGGATACATTTTCCATCTTGGCTCTGGATCTATCTCTTGGCATAGTAGAAGTATTAGGTGGTTGTTTTATCTTCTACAAAGGTAAAATATCATGCAGTAAGCAGAGCAGTCTACGAGATAATATGGTTAAGTCATATTCTTACAAACATGGGTCTTCCAAAGAATCTTCCCCTTCATTTGTTTTACGATAATCAAGGTGTTTTGAATCTTGTCAAGAATACATTATTTTATGAGTGTACCAAACACATTGACACTCGATATTATTTCATTTAATATGAAGTTCCAAAGCACCACATACAGCTCCATTACATTCCCATTGATGAGCAAGTTGCAAATATTTTCACTAAGGTACTTGCACATGTCAAATTTGAATTGTTTTGCAATGCTCTTTGTATTTCCCAATAATGTAATAAGGGGGGATGTTAGAATAGTACTTAGGCATGCTATTATTACATTATTTTAGCACATTAATAACACTCCTATGAGTGCTTCAATTGGGTTGGAGTGGTTAGTAGAACTATACGATGGTTATTCAACTACCTTATATCCTATATATTTCACACTCAATATAATTTATTCTATTCATTTGCATGACAAGATCATCTCTAATGATACCACCACTACAAACCTTGCGGAGATTATCTTTTGAAGCTCCATAAAAATTTAACTTGAACCAACCCATCAAGGTAGGTGTACATCTTTATGTAGGATCAATCAAAAGTAGGCTTGGTCAAACAATGAGGGACAAAGGAGAGACCAAAAAGAGCATAGATTCTAGATTCCAAACAAGGATGAGGAGCATTATTGATAGGGACCACATGAGCATTCTAAAAAGTAGCAATAAAGACCCTTAAGTGAACAAAGTGAGGATCTCTTGAAGCACCACTAAAAGCTCTATTGTTCCTTTCAAGCTAGACTTGCCATAAAAAATGAGGTAGACAAAATGCCAAAGATATTTAAGATGGTGATAAAATAAGGGATTGGGCCACTGCTCACACAATTCAAGGATGGAATTGGTTTGGTCCCATGAAATGCAAAATGATTGAAGGAGAGAATGTAACATCGACGAGGAGAAAGAGAACTAAAGAAAAAAGCCACCTATTAATGGGATCATCTTGAAGGTAATAAGTAGACTTGATAGAAAAAATATCATTTTCATAAGTACTCTAGAAGAGGGTATCATACAGGATACCTCTAGGAGACACAAGTTCTAAGAAAATTGAAAAGGACTTTAATAATGGGCAATTGATCACTAGTTAGGCCAATAAAAGGTATGGACTTCTAGGTAGGACTATGGGATGGTCCTTCTGAGATGAAGTTGCAAACAGACTCACCAAAGAGATGGTATGTGATAGGATTTAGACCTACTAAAATGGGACCATAAATCAAAGATTGATCATTTAACAAAGGGTCCTCCCAAAAATGGATATTTTTCCCATCACCTAGATGCCATTTGAGCCATTTCTTGAGGATGGGTCTAGTATTTGTAATAAAATTCTAAAAGGAGGAGCCTTCCAAGAGAGGTTCATCATCAAGGAGGGATTTTATTTGGAGATACTTTCTTTAAATAATGTCCACCCAAGTAGTTTTAACATTGGTGAGGATTCTCCATCCCTGATTGGCTATAAGGGCCATATTCATTTTTATCACCTTCCTAAAACCTAAGCCACCATGAACTTTCTTAGATAAAACTCTATCCTAGGCAACTAAAGGAAATATTCTTCTATTCTCGACCCATGTCTAAAGGAATATTTTTTGAATTTGTTCAATCTTCTGGTACACTAAGGTTAGAGCTCTGATTATGGATATGAAGAACATGGGAACACTTTGAAGATATGCTTGGAATAAAGTGGTTTTGGCGGCTTGACTAAGAATGGATCCCTTCCATCCATTTAGTTTTTCATAAGTATTTCAATAACATTATTTCATATATTCTCTGTTAGGCTACCCTGGAAGAGGGAAAGACCCAAGTATGTGGAAGGAAGGCTAGAGATCATGCATCCCAAGATTCTGGTAATTTTGAGTTGTCTATGAATAGGGGTGTTGATGAAGAAGATTTTGATTTTTGGCCAACGAATTATTCATAATACATCAAAATAATCTTGATAATTTTAGCTTTAAGAATTGAAGCAAGAGTGTCTAGGATGGTACCATCAATGAACTACTAATCAGTTATGATATTGAGACTAGAAGATACCTTAATTCTAGATATAGTACCCAAAGAACATGCATCCTTAAGAGATCTACCAAGGGTCTTTGTTAGAATAATGAAGAGAAAGGAAGACATAGGATCACCTTGTCTTAAGCCTCTATGACTTTTGAAGTACCCTATTTTTGATCCATTTATAAGAATAGAGGACCAAGTAGATGAAAGTTATTCTTTAATGAGAGTGATTTAGTCATCGTGGAAGCCAAATTTGAAGAAAACATCAAAAAGGAAGTTCCCAGAGACCCTGTTGAAGGCTTTATTCATATCCAACTTGATAAAGAGTCCAAATATTTTACTTTTTTTTATAAAATGGATGAGCTAATGAATTGTGATGATGCTATTAGTAATAAGCCTACCTTGGACAGAGCTTCCTTGGTAGGGATTAATGATTATGGGCAATATTTCTTTCATTTTGTTGGCTATAACTTTAGTAATAATCTTGTAAATGACATCACAATGACTGATAGGCACATAATCAGATAGAGAGTGATAAATTTGAGTCTTAGAAATAAGGGCAAGGAAGGTTGAATTGACATCTTTGAAAAATATTTTATATCTTTAGACATCTTGGATGGAAACTATAATATCAGGACCAATTATATCCTAAAAGCACTAAAAAAACTAGGTGGAAACCCATTAAGACCAGGATCTTTGTCAACTAACATAGAGAAGAGAGCATCTATGATTTCTTTCCAAGTAAATATTCTGATAAAGTGGGTATTAAAGTCAAGAGAAACAAGATACAATATGTTTTGAAGGAGAATATATGAGACTTGGGGAGAACAAGGATTGCAAGGGCCAAGGATATTTTTAAAATAGAAAATTGCTGCTTCTATGATCTCCAAAATATTGTTAGAGACTAAACCATTGCTTCTACATAGTTACTTAATATTGTTAGCACTTATGTGTCTAAGAGTTGATATGTGATTTTTTTTTGTGTTGGAGTCTCCCTCTTTAATCCATAGAGCTCTAGATTTTTGCCTCCAGAAGACTTCCTCTTTAGCAAGAATATTGTGGGATTATGGTAGAAGATGTTTCTCCTTGGTTCTGATTTCAAGAGTTATATTCCCAATTTGAGATTGCTCTTCAACATTTCTAAGTTGGCTTAAGATGTTTTGCTTGGACATAAAGATGTTATCAAAAAAATTCCTATTCCAAATTTTAAGTTTGGATTTAATATGGTGCAAGTTCTTGGTAATTTAGGTAATGTGTAGACAAGATAAACTCTACCTCCACCACTCAATTATTCTCTTTCTGATGTTTGGGTGTTGAAGCCACATGGAATCAAACCTGAACAAATATTTGAAGGGAGAGGCTTGATGCAGACCATAAAAGATAAGAGTATTGTTATCTAAGCCAATGCTCACTAGGAAATGAAGGCAGGTATCACCAAAAAGGTGGATGACTTATTTATAAATAATGAAACTATCCAATTTGAATTGAATGAGATACCTACTCTTCTATTGCTCCACATGAATTTTGACCCTCTAAGTTTAATATTCATTAATTCATTGTTGTAAAAAAAGTTTACAAAATCCTCATAACATCTTGAGGTTATAGGAGTCCCCCCACTTTTATCTGATGTATAGAGGGATGATTTAAATTCCCCCATAATCATCCATCCTTCATTTGAAAAACTATTCTTCATTTGGCTTAGGGTTCTCCATAAAGCTAGATGTGTCAAAGGATTGTTGGGAACGTAAATGTTGGATAGATCCCAACTCATCTTAGTATTCTTACAGTAAAAAAATATGGTGGTAATTCTATATTAGAAATTAGAGGAGTCTACATTCTATCTTGGTTGGGTCCCACATACATAGGAGCCCTCCAGAAGAGCCTCGGGCTGGGCTAGCAATAAATTCATAATTTTTCCATATGACTTTGATGATTCTTTTAGTGCTCTCCTCATCAATATTGGTCTCTTGTAATTATATAATGCTCGGTCTAAGGTCTTTCCTCATGGATGAAACCAACCTTTCTTTAGCTAGTCCATTGAGTCTTCTCACATTCTATGAGAGAATCTTCATTTATGATTTTTAGAAGAGGATACCTCCCCCAAAATTTTGAGGATGGGGAAGTTTGGATCTCTTTCCATCATCTTTAGAAAGGGATTTACTTAATTGGTTTGCCAAAGACGTAAGAAGAATAGATCGAAAGCCATTAGCAATGTCATCTTAAATTTCTTTCCTTATGATTTCCAAGTTGGAAGGTCCTCCCTTTTTCTTGTTGCTACCAAAATCTACATATTCCTTCTTATGACTCCTAGTTACTAGCATGAGAGGGCTTGAAGGTGCTCCTAAAGTAGGGGAAGTAATAGGAGATGAAATGGGCCCTTCCTTGGAAGAAAAATTTTGGAGTAGGTCCAAGGAATCATTGGATAGGAGAAGGTGTATCGTTCCAAATTTTCTGCACCCTTACCTTCGGGCTAAAGGATCCGTGCTCAAAATGGGGATGTGGGAAGGATGGGACAATACCTCAAACTGAGAGGCCCTTTGAAGGTCCCACCTCTCGGGGGAGGGGTATTAAGGTGATTTTTTGATGGATGGTGGGTTCACCAGGAAACTTTTGAATGGCAGTTTCCATGCCTAGGTTGAGAGGGTGTTTGATGTGTTCAATTTTATCTTTA
Source organism: Wollemia nobilis (assembly GCA_028583015.1). Lineage (NCBI taxonomy): Eukaryota > Viridiplantae > Streptophyta > Pinopsida > Araucariales > Araucariaceae > Wollemia > Wollemia nobilis. The sequence goes on along the minus strand of JAQPPZ010002970.1, from coordinate 1,390,368 downwards.
ATCATTCAACTCCTAGGTTTGGCCGAATGAATATAAACTATTCTATATGAAATGCAAATTTAAATGAATGCAGAAAACAAATTAAACAGAGAATATAGAGAATAAGCTAGATGAGAAAAGTCATATCTGATCCGGATGTCTGATGGAGGTTATAATTTTTGAAGCAGTCAAGATCGCCTCTGATCTGACAGGATCGTCTGAGATCAGACAAGATCATCTGAGATCTAACGAATTTGTCAGACGAATTTGTCAGAGACCTGCAATCAGAGAAATAGACACAAAATACCATAAATGCAACTATTCCAATAGAGGGCAATGATGCAGAATGACAACAACAATATTAAACTAATAATTATAAACAAAAATATGAGTGCATTACAATGATTTAATGAAAATTTATGATTTTATCATGCATTGAAACTACATGGGTGAACTCCAGGATGCAAAATAGTAATAAGTCTAACTAATGCAAAGCAAAACAATAGATAGTGGAGAAAGAATGCAAACTCAGGGCACTAATTGCCCCCAATGTTGACTGCAGTCGAAATCATCTCAAATTGGTGCGTGATCATCTGAGATTGTACAGGACCGTCTGCAACGATCTGAGCTTGCTTCGGTTGAAGAATGACAAAGTTCCTGCAAGAAAATTTGAAAAGGGACAAGGAAAATAGTAGTCTAAGACATTCTAATGCATGTAAAACTCGAAGTACAGAAAAATTCAGCCAGGGGAATGTCAATGGGAGGGCCTAAGATTAAATACGCATAGGAAGGAGGTTGGGAGGTTGGAGATCATCCCAATTTGGGAGATCTCCAACGGGGGAAGTCTCTAACCGTGTAGACACGCTTTTGCCCAGGTTAGAGACGTCGTTGAAACATAAGCTAATTATAAAAAATCAGTTTTGGAACAAAATCGTCTAGACGTTCTAGTCCAGACAAAATCGTCCGATCTGAGGCGATATCGTCTGATCGGCGACGATATCGTCCAATGGTCACAAAAAATCCTAAAAATGGCACAGAAAACAAGGAAAGTGGTTTAACAGACGGTTAATGAGCGGTTTGGGGTTAAAATTTGAATTTGAATTATTACTAAGGTAATTTTAATTATTGCTAAGGTTTACTGTACCAATTTTAGGGTGCTACATTTTTCCCCATATTTAGCGAATTTTTTGAAGAAAATGCATTAAAGATGAGTTCTTCTCGATCTACGAGAAAGCAAAAATTATTCCCATTTTTAGGCAAAGATTCTAGGTCGAATCGTACGACAGCTTACTATGGTTCCCCCTCCATGTTTTTACCCAAATCGAACGTTTGAGGTAAAAACGTAGAAAAGCAAAATTAAAAATGTGTTTTGAATAAAATTAAGAAAAATAGAGTAAAACCCTAATTCATTGTTACTGTTCATTTTCCTAGTTTCTAGAGCTCTGTAGACAAGATGGTCAAAACAGCGTACAGATCAACAGAGGTCCGGCGTGGGCTACGGGTAAGGGTCTAAACTTAATTTAGAATGCTTTAATTTTGAATTTCATGCTTTTTAAATTAATTTTGACTAATTTTTGAGCATCGCGGCCGTTTTTGGGCCGTCGACGTCGTTGGGACGAAATCGTCTCAATTTTGTCGAAATCGTCTCGATATCGCCGATTTCGTCCAAGGGCGAAATCGGTGATATGGGGACGATTTCGTCTAATAAGGGATGATTCCCTCTTGCAAAATCAAAGACGAATTTGCTCAAATTTGGGACGATATTGTCCAATAGTGGACGATATCATCATTTGTATGAAAGTGAACTTATTTTACTTGCATTTTTAATCACTATTTTATTAATGATTTTTATCGTTTTGTTGTTTATGTTGCATAGAGGATTACTAAAGAGCCAGGAATGGAAGTACGACAGACTGAGGGATGACTTTGCCGCTCTATCTTAGGTAGAGTGAGATCAATTGGCTCAGGTCGGCTTGCAGTACATGGCATATATGCCATAGGTTTCTACAGATATGGGGCTATTGACAGCCCTAGCAGAGAGGTGGTATCCAGGTTCTTCTTGTTTTTGGTTACCGACAGGGGAGATGACTCACACATTGGAGGATGTATGGAGGATTTTGAGGATCTCCATACAAGGATGGCTAATCACTCCTATAAAAAATTAGGGCCATGCGATGATGCGACTGTGCGAAGATCCGAGCTTTGCCTTAGAGAAGGGTAGAGTGAACATCGAGTTGCTACGCCAAAAGCCTGGGGCATCTAGACTGACAAAGGTTTTGGCTGGGGTGGTAGGTGGTCTGCTGCTGTGCCATCAGAGTGGATGCAGACTACCATGGTTACTGACAGATATGGTCTGTGACATGAGAGACCAAGTTTGCTTGGGGGAGCATTGGACTATGTCGATTGTATAGGATCCTGCATGGGGTCGTATACAAGGGCGACCAATGTCTAGTCATGACATCACTATTGTAGGTTTGGTGCTGGGAGCACATCGTGGTGCGAAGGTCGGTAGGGCTCCCACTGAAAGGGATTGACGAGGAGAGGCCCCGAGATTTCTATTGGTGGCTTCGAAGAGGGTCATAGTGGTGGATAGATCTACTAGTATCCCGGAGACTACTTGATGACCTTGTCTCTGACCAGATCACCTGGAGGCCTTGGAGAGATCATCTAGGGTGGGCCGAGGATGGATAGGAGCTAGCTCACATCAGGCGAGTCTGCTGGCTGAGGATGGAGAGGGGAGAGGTGGAGCTCCATTGCTATGACCGAGTTTTGAGGTAGTTTGGTCTACAACAGGGGATCCCATCTCTTAGGGACTATGATTTTTCCCAAACCATCCAAGATAACACTACAGTTAGTGGGGCTCTAGATATGCAACGCTTCTGGAGTCAGGACGCAGACGATACCCCCATCCAGCTAGTGGATGGTGACGACGCTGGGGTTGTTGATGGATATGATGCCTAGTATGTAGGCATTTGCTCTCCTTGGATGATGAGGGCTTAGGGTTTGATTCACTTAGTGAGGCGGCACCATGCAGCCATTGAGGTAGCATAGGGTCATGGCAAGGGAGAGCAGAGGAGGCCACAGGCTCAGCAGAGGCCACAACAGCGAGAGAGGAGGGAGGAGAGACCCCCTTCTCCACGGAGAGAGAGACCACCATCGCTCGATAAGGGCAAGGGTGTCGAGATAGGAGAGAGTAGCGAGATGGCTACTCTCCAAGCGAAGATTGTTCGTATCTAGGCTCAGGTGCAGGCCTGATGAGGCTGTATGACATCGAGAGGAGGCCACACAACTCAAAGATGAGATCGCACGCCTCAGAGCACAGAGCAGAGGGGCGAGCACTCAGGAATTAGCATGGGCTATTGCCCAAATCACATTCTACCAAATTCTATACTACCAGATGGTGCCATAGGGGTAGAGGTTATCGCTATCGGCCCCCATTCTGGAGCCTGTCATGATGGGGTCATCGAGGACATCATCACGATCAGTGTCCAGGACTCATAGCACCACACGAAATGTGATGGGGCCACCTCATACACCTCAAGGTGAGGGAGGAGATGAGGCTAAGAGCTTGAGGGGTTCTCAAGGCTAGCTACTACAAATTGCACTACACAAATTGATACATAGTGTTGATTATTTTTGATAAAGGATTGAGTATGCCGAGGTACATATTGTGGCATACCGATCCAGTTTTGAGATGATGTATATATTGTTGATATATATATATATATATGAGATATTTTTGATCATATGACTTATCTTATGTGTTTGTATGATGCTTTAATGTTTTGATGTGATTGATTTGATGATTCATGTAATTATGTCATTTGGAAATATTATGGTTTGAATGTCATGCTTTTAAAATTTAAATGAAATAATCTGATGTAAACAAATTGGTTGTTTGTGGGATAATTTGATAAAAATAAAAGGGACTTCTAACAATAATTTCAAATGACATTGTCACTATTATAGACCATTTCATGGAGTCGTCGCTCACTCGGTCGTCAAGCTAATCCCAGTATAGAAATATTGTTAAAAGTAAAAGAGTGCTTAAGAGACTGTCTTAAGACTTTGTGATGATAGAAATGATGATGGTTTGATGATGATTTGTTTTCAGATTTTCATAAAAATAGTATGCATGAAATAGTTTAAAATAATTTTTGCTAGGCATAAATTCCTAAGTGTGATAAATTTGTTGAACAATTCCTTAGAATTTATACCATGGTTGCAATATTGAATTTTGAACATAATGTCATGAAATAGAATAATGTGCGTTCTTTTAAAGCATAATTGTGTAACATAATGATTTAAGTCATATGTTTTTATGATTTGAAATAAATGGAAAAATAAAATTAAAACAATGGTTTGCTCTAGGCATAGAATATTTAGGTATAGACTTATACCATCATCGCGAAATCCAAAAAGAAAATAATAGTTTTATTGCATGGTTGATTTTTAATTTTTGAAAATAAACAGAAAATATGAAGATGAGGACTTGCGCTAGGCATAAAATTTCAATTGTGGTTTTGGAATTATACCATCATCGCGAAAGTAAAAAGTTATATATAAATGTAACTTTATTGCATGTTTTTAAAAATGATTTTGATTGTTTTGGTAATGCATGTAGTTGTATTTATACTAAACAACTGTTCTCAGAGAAGAAAATAAAATTATTCCAGACAATTTGCAAAAATATTTCAAGGTATCTTAAAGACAAAAGTTAGATTTATAAGGAATCCCATGTGCGTATGTGAGTTCATTTCCGATCTTGATTTATCATAATGATACACAAAATCTCTCAAATACAAATGTGTGTGCAATTGCTTTGTGCATTTACCAGTTTTGAGCAAGATAATTTGATACAAGTAATTTGAATTAACCAAATAAGTGTTCATTAACCATGATTTAGATGCATATAACCATACCAGACTACTATGTAAGTCGGGTTATAATGAGCTAGCTAATCCATAAGCAGACATAGGTCTGTACAAAAGAAGGTTGCTAATGTGACAGACATATCAGCACACTAGGAGTTACCCAAGGCCAAGCGGGTTGGGCACAAACCACCTGTTATGGGGCTTACCTCACAATTTTTGAATAATTGAGAATTCTAGGGATTCAAGCTCATCAACCCTTCTTTTATTTTCAATGGGTAGGGAAAGGGATTTTATTGCTTTTGCTTTTGCTTTCTTTGCTTTTTTTTTTTTTTTTTTTGTATTTTTCTTTGTATCTTTTGCTTTGATATTTGAGATAATGTTGAAATAACCTTTTTATTTTTCTCTTTTTCTTGAACTTTTATTTTCTTCCTATGCTAGGGATACTTGCTCGAATTAGTTGTAGAGCAAGGGATTTTTATTCCGGGTAGGGGTGAGCTTGTCCTTTTGTCAATTCTCAAAGATTCTAGACCATGTGTATGATAGGATAGCAGGGGAAACTTTTTGCTCAAGAAACCACTTCTACTATGTAGCATAGCATGGTCATTACAAATATAATTATTTTATTGTGAAAGGATATGCTTGGTTTAAGTAAATAACAAGATCAATTCTCTATGCTCAAACTTTATTTAATTGAATTTTGTGGACTTTGATATAAGAGAGATTAGTAATCATACTAAATAAATCAAGATATTTATTCATGTGAATGTGAAAGTGCGGGATTCCAAATAAATGCTAATTTATCCAAAATAACTGGAAATATAACTGCAATACGTCACAAATTGAGAAGTACAAAAAAATAAAAGATGTTTTTGAAGATTTTGATGATTTTGAATATTTTTGGTGTTTTTGAATTTATAAATTGAAAGAAATACAAGATAGTGGTTTTTTGAAATATTTTAAACAAATATATACAATGATGAAATGACCAATTTTTTATGCATAGTAACGTTTAAGGTGCAAAATGTTCATGGGTTCTTTAAGTTCTTTACCATCTAAGGTGGATAATTTGTATGCTCCCGATTCAAATTTAGTAGTGATAATATATGGTCCAAGCCAGTTGGGCTCAAATTTACCTTTAAGGTCTTTAGTTGCATTAGTATTTTTTTGATTTTCTTTTAAAACAAGGTCACCGACCTCAAAGGATCGATGACGAACTTTCTTAGCATATGATCTTTTAAGCTTGTTTTGGTAGGCACGAAGATGCTCCAAAGCATTGATGTGCTTTTCATCTAGGAGTTCTAGCTGACTGAGTCTGCCAGATCGATATTCATCTCCTACTTCGGTATCTTGAAGTAGTAGAGCCAAAGAAGGAACTTCTAATTCAAAGGGAAAAATAGCTTCAGTGCCATAAACCAAAACAAAATGTGAAGAACCTGTGGGAGTACGAATGCTAGTGCGATATGCCCACAAAGCTGGATATAATTGAATGTGCCAGTCGCGGCCAGATTTATTGACCAAATTTTTGAGAATTTTGATTAAGGTTTTGTTAGATGCTTCTGCTTGACCATTACCCTGAGGATAATAGGGAGTGGACTAGTGATGTTGAATCTTATATTTTTGACATAGTTTCTTAACATATTTATTTTTGAAACAAGTTCCATTGTCTGAGATGAGATTTGCAAGAATTTCAAATCTACAAATGATTTGATTAAAAATAAATTTAGAGACTTATGTTCCAGTGTAGGAAGCTAAAGGCATAGCTTCAACCCACTTCGTGAAATACTCAGTGGCAATTATGATGAATTTGTGTCCATCAGATGACACAGGATTAATTTTGCCAATAATGTCTAAGCCCCATTTTGAAAATGGCCAAGGAGATGAAATAGCCTGTAGTTCTTGTGTAGAGGCATGGACAAGGTCAACATGTTTTTGGAACTTGTCGCAATGGCACACATAATCATCTGCATCATTCTCCATGGTAGGCCAAAAGTATCCTATCCTAAGGAGCTTTTTAGCAATGACACTACCACTGAAGTGTCATCCACAAGATCCATCGTGGGATTCACTCAAAGCTGATCTGGATTCTTCTAAATTCAAACATCTCAATAGGATACCTTCAAAAGATCTCCTATATAAAGTATTGCCAATTATTACAAATCGACTTGCTCGTATACGTAATAACCGACGCTGGTTTCTATTATAACTGGCAGGGAAAGTCCCATTGTGAAGAAAATCAAATATATCCGTATACCAAGGTTTAGGAGTAGTTTCTGTAGCACCCTAAAATTGGCGCAGTAAAATTATAAAATTTACATTCACCTTAGTAAATAATTTTAAAATCAAATTTAACCTCCCAAACCGCCCGTTAACCGTCGGGTATTCCGTTTCCCCCTTTTTCGTGCCAATTTTAGAGGTTGTTTTGACCGTTTGACGATATCGTCGCCGATCAGACGATATCGCCCCGGTTTGACGATTTCGTCCGGACTGGGACGTCCGGACGATCTTGTCGCAAAACTGAATTTGCATAGTTGGAATCTGTTCCAACGGGTCTCCAATCTGGGCAGAAGCATGTCTGCGCCGTTGGGACCCTCCCCGTTGGAGATCTCCCAAATTGGGATGATCTCCAACCTCCTACCTACTCCCTCTAAGCCTATTTAACCTCTAGGATTTTCCCTCCCCAACCCCTGGCTGAAATTCTTGGTAAATTGATTCCCCCTACGTTGAAACATCCCTACTTTGCATTTGCATTAGTTTCATATTATTTTGTTGCAGGTACAACATTATTTTTCAACCGGAGCCGGCGCCCATCGTCGCCAACGAACTCTGTCCGGATCGGAGGCGATCTGTCAAATACGAGACGATTTCGTGCGGTGCGAGACGATCTCGACTGCCAATCCACATCGAGGCAATCAGTGCCTAGAGTTTGTTTTTCTCACCTTTTTCTCTGTCATCTTATGCTGCAAATTAGACAATTTATTCAGTTTTTACATTATTTTGCATCTGGAGTTCACCCATTTAGCCTAGATTGCATATTAAGATCATGTTTTGTCATTTAAGTACGGTAATTTGCTTTAATTTCTGTTCTTAAATATTGTTCGGTATTCATATTGCTATTTGGTGTAATTTGCCTCTGTTTGCATGGTAGGATTTCTTGTATTTTGCATCTATTTTTTGTTTTGCGGGTTTCGACGAATTCGTCGACGAATTCGTCGGATCTCGGACGATTCAGTCGGTCTCGGACGATTACGTCGGATTCCGAGGATGAATGATCGGTTTTCGGACGATTACATCGGATTACGAGCGATTCTATCGAATTCCGGACGATCCGGACTGCCTCAAACGTCGAGAATCTTCTTGGGACATCCGGATCGGGTATTCCCCGTTTTCCTCCTGTAAATTCTCTGTTTTCTGCTTTCAAATTTGTTTCTTGTATTCATGAAAATTGCATTTTCATGTAGTTTAATTTAGATTCATTCGGCCAAACCTAGGATGAATGTTTAAGATCAAAACGAACTCATCTAAACACATTCCAAAACCTAGGCGTGGGAACTGCCATTAAATGTTTCCTGGTGAACCCACCATCCGTCGAAAAATCACCAAAATACACCTCCCTTGAGAGGCGGGACCTTCGTAAAGTCCTCTCGTCCGAGGTACCGCATCATCCTTTTCCCATCCTCCTTTCGGGCACGGATCCAATAGCCTGAAGGTAGGGATGCGAAAAATTTGGAGCGATACATTTTGGTGAACCCGACGTGAATGCATCATAACCTTTTGAAAACAAAAACAAAAACAAAAAAAAATTAGAACAACTAAAACTTAGATGCATTTTAAAACATTTAAGGTTTAAAGTCATGTTTAGATGGTAGCTCCTAAAAAGAGGTTAGCAGTTACTATAAACGTAGAAAATCAATTGGCAGCTATAGAAGTTAATTATGTCCTTAGTATCCCTGAAACAAGTAGAAATCAATCCTTGTGGGACGAACTTGACAGGAGACTTAGTATCATCTCATCTAGGTCCACACAACTTAAACAGATTAAGAGGCTAGTCTTGGATAGAATCCTGGATCCTCATCAATTAGTTTTTTATCATGAACTTCAGAGAGCCTGCCATAGATGGTTAGCCTATAGGAGAGCCTTAGTATCTTCAGAGTTGTTCACCTTCGAGGAATACCTCGAGAACGCAGCTATTGTGCACCAATTCCTAGGCCTTGTAGAAGACCAAGAGGTTGTTCTTACAGATAGGGAAATATGGAATAGAGTTCCTCGTGCTGTGTTATATCGAGAGTATTGCCACGAGCTTTACTTCTATCAACCAGCATCTGAAACAGATAATATTACCATAGCCCTTTTCATCAAATTTCTAAAAGAAAACTTTCAATTTGAAGAAGAACATTTCATGACCCCTGAACAACTCGAACCTATTAATGATATTCATAAATTGTTCTTAGAAGACTAGCTCATTCACTTTCAGTCTTGTTATTGCGTGCATTTATTGTTTCATTTGTTGTCTTTATTATATTGTTTCAAAAGAAAAACTAAAAAAATCAAAAAACTTAGCAAAAACTTAAACATTTCAATTTCAAATATTATAGTAGGTATATAGTAAATATATACCTCTTAATTTGTTGCATATATATATATATATATATATATATATATATATTTGTTGAAATCAAAACTTAGCACCATGCCTAAACTTAGGAATGGCAAAGAAACTTTAGGGGAAGGAGAAGATTGGTTACAAGATACAACTGAAAACCCAAATGTCCTTCTTGGAGATTCAAATCCGGAAGGAGAAACTCTAGGTCAATCGAGATGAAGACTTAGGGGAAGATAAAGAACAAGAAGCAAATGTTAAAGAGGATGGATCCTCATCCCCTAGAGTAGCTCCAAATGGAAATATTGCCTTTGACAATGCAGAGCATTTCAAGAGATTTCTCATGGAAAACATTGATGACCTTAATGTGGCCATTCGCCTTGATAAAGGGCAAATTAGTAAAACTCAAGCAACCATGGAATATATGTGCAATATGCAGACTAATCCCTTGTCTTTCATTGATCAAGAAAGTGACAAGGGTGGACCATCCAATGCGGATATGGTCACTATAGCCCAAAGCATGTCAAAACAACAGGTTACCCAACCTCCTAAGGAACTTGTTACTCAACCTAAAATCACTCCCGCACAAAAGAAAATTCCCTTCACTACTTTATTCCGCCAAACTATTGAGCAAAATGCTTTAAATAAACAGAAACCTAAAACTAAGCCAAATACAAACTTTCAACAATCCGGAATACAACATAATACTGACTTCAAAATCCCTCCATAATACTTTTCCTACCAATACTTTACACAACAGTAACATGGCATCTAATCTGCATGTTCCTCCATCCTACGCCCATAACACTCATGTCAATGCCCTACCAAACCAATATGGGGGGCAAACTAGTAATCTGGAAGCCATGGTGAAACAATTAGCTTCACGTATGGACCAGATAGATCCCTACCGTCCCTCGTATAATTATCGAGAGATCTGTAGTCAACCTTTGGATCCCATAGTTGTAGCTCAACCATATCCTAAACATTTTCCCATGCCCGTCTTGCCTATATATAAAGGAACCGAAGATCCCATAGAACATCTTCGCATGTTTAGGATAGCATGTCATGACATATCGCATGACGACTTGCTATTACTAAAAATGTTCCCTAAAAGTTTAGGTGGAATGGCATTAGAGTGGTACTATCAATTGCCCACTCATTCTTTGAGAAACTTCGAAGAAACAGTTGAATCATTTGTCCATCAATTTAGTGCCTACATCGAGAGGCATGTAACTATTAAAGACTTATACAATCTAAAACAAGATAAGGATGAGTGCTTTGCTGACTTCTTAGCTAGATGGAGGCAATTGACAGGAAAACTGCACTTTGTGCTACCCTATAGGGAAATGTTAGACATTTTCATCAACAATTTACAAGAACAACTTTCTTATGAACTATCAACCTCTACTTTGACTACCTTCGACCAAGCTATAGATTTAGCTCGAAGAGTAGAAGATGCCCTCATTAGGAGAGGCCAACTTAGGAAGAAGGATGATGAGAAAACATCTAGAAATCAATATAAAAACAAACAGGTTGTCGGTGATGGAGTCACTGCGACAGAAATGTTGCTAATATCAATGCAACAAAGACAACAGAAAAATTCATATTGAAACCTCTCGATAAGCCTCCTCGAGAGTTCACTAGATTAAACCAACCTTTGTCAACTATTTTACCTCAATTGCTTGAAAGAGGTTTAATCCAATTACCGACTATCCAGGAACTGACCCAACTATACCCGGATATAGAGCTGATTTGCACTGTGATTTCCATAGAGGACCTGGACATTCTACCAACGCTTGTAAGAGGTTGAAACATAAAATACAAGATTTGATTGACAATAATGAAATGGAAGTGCAAGCCTTCCAACCCAAACAAAACCCTCTTAATAATACTCAAAAGACCATTCCCCAAAATCAAAATCAAAATGCCAATCAAACTTTAGACATATTTCAACACCCTTTACCAAGACATGGTAAAGAGGTAGCTAATCAAATCGAACATCATAATGTTCCCCCTCCTACCCGATATGTAGGAACCATTAGCGGACAATTAACTGTTCAGGATTCTCAAATATTTGACACGACCTTATCCCTAGTTACAACCAAGCCCTTACATAATTTTCAAACTTCTGATTCTAGTGATATAGAGTCAGATAGTGAAAGTGAAGTAGACACTATTCAATCGAATAGTTCTGAAAATGAATCGGATCCTATTCAACTCTATCCACGAGATGCTAATGTTCCAGGAAGAACCATTTCCCGGAAGAGTCACTACTCGACCTTCTTCTAATGTAGTCCTTCCCTATGAACAAGCCATAAATTCTCAACCGAGACCGTTTCAACGTCGTCACTATAACATTGTAGGTACCATCGGAGTCGTCACCCGACAACAAGCTCAAAATTCCCAACAAGAACCAAACCAGAACGATGGATCAGCTCCATTCATTTTGAAAAACCCAAATAAAGGGAATCATGCTCCTATTGTTCAACCTAAACCCCCTTACAGCATTAATGAGCAATTGTCTAATACCACGGCCAGAATTTCCCTCTTAGATTTATTAAGATCCTCTCCCACCCATAGGGATGAGTTGATGCTTACATTGAGCCAAATGATGGTGCCTCAAAACATTCAACTTTGAAGCTATGGCCAATACTATCATCACTCGAGAGATTGATTGTATTGATTTCTGGGATAAAGATATCCCACAACACAGTTTACATAAGGACAATCCCTTATACATTCTTTCTTTAATCGGGGATGTAGCTGTCAAACGAGTTTTGATTGATAATGGCTCATCTCTAAACATCTGCACCTTTGACTTCTACCAACGATTTGGTTTTAGAAGTGATGAAATGAAGAAAAGCGATATGATTATCAAAGCTTTTAATGACGAAACACAAGAAACGTGTGGAGTTATCACCCTCCCATTGCAAGTTGGTCCTAGAACCCTAGAAACAACCGTGTTCATTGTACATTGCCCGACATCGTACAATATACTTTTGGGTCGCCCTTGGATCAACGCCATGCGAGCGGTCCCATCAACTTTACACCAATGTGTTAAATTTGAGTTTAAAAATCAGTTGGTCACTATTCACGGTGACCCTAGACCTTTTGATATGTGTGCTTTGGCAGAACCAGTTGGAGTGCAATTTTGCCCAACTCTGTCATCCACACATCCTAGTTCTTCTTTTTCATCTAAAACTGTGAAACATAAACCCATAACTTCACCGAGTTCCCCTCCATTAACTTCATCCTCCTATATAGATCAACAACCCTCTAAACAAATTACTTTAGAACCTCAAAAAGATTTCAAATCTACAACCAATTCTTCAACTACTACCCCTACAAATTCAAAACCTCTAGACACATCTATCATCCCTTCCACATCTCAAGACATAGGTAATAAACCTTCTACATCTTATGCCCTTTACGATGAACTTTTACCAGATTTATCTACAACCTTAATATCAGAAAAAATGAATGCTTTCATGCAAGATTCAAACCTTTTAAATAATTTGCCGCCATCTCCTCGTACTTTGGGCCTCCCACAACCTATGGGAAGTACTTACCAAGTCGGGAGTTGTGCCTTCATTTATAAAGGATATGGTAGAGGAAGAATCCCTCGGAATATCAAAACTCACCATGAAGGATACGCTCGGTGTTATTTTACCAATGATTATATTAAAGCTAAACCCATGATGCTTAAAATGGGATATGAAGGGAAAGGCTTAGGACCTTTCCAAAATGGCATGAAAGAACCTTTCGAGGTAGAACCGTGGCCTGCCCGTTGTGGTGTGGGCCTATTTCCTAGTAAGGGACAACCCTTTCCTTTTGAGGATGATGATCACCTCATATGCTATCAAGATTATTTGGATAGGCATGTTGATTTGCCTCTTAAAAATCAGTCATTTTCATGCAACATGCTATCCATAGCCTACCCTGAAATGATTGCTGACCCTGATGAAGAGTTGGAAGGAGATATCTTCCATGATGTCTCTGTTGAAGAGATGTTGCACAATGGATTTTATTTTGATGGTTCTATACCAACCATAGCTCAGCTTGAGACCACTAATCCTCAAGATGACTTATCTAAATTAACTTTACAAGAATTACAAGAGTTGGGCGTTTCACCCGCCCCACCTAATTTTGAAAGAGATCTACACATGGAGGTAGAAAATGTCATTAAAATTAATATTGGAGCTGAGGACAATCCTCACATAATCAATATTGGAGCGAGAACTAAGTCAAGAAAAACAAGAACAATACATTGCATTCCTTAAAGAGTATGAAGATGTCTTCGCTTGGACATATGAAGATATGCCAGGTCTAGACCCTTATGTAGTCATGCATCATCTAGTGGTCCATCCGGATGCTAAACCGGTTAAACAAAAACTTAGAAAAATGCATCCCAAAGTGGCTTTGCTAGTCAAAGGGGAGTTAGAAAAACTCTGAATGTTATCTTTATACAAGCTATTGATTATCTTTGAATGGATCTCAAATGTAGTTCCAGTCACCAAGAAAGAAGCTACCAAAGTTAGAGTTTGCACCGATTTTAGAGATATCAACGTTGCATGCCCTAAAGACGACTTTCCTCTTCCAAACATGGATCAAATTATTGACTTTACTTCCGGAAGTGGGATGATGTCCTTAATGGACGGATTCTCCGGTTATAATCAAATTCGGATAGCTCCTGAAGACCAGGCTAAAACAGCCTTTATTACCCCCTGGGGTACCTTTTTTTGGAAAGTGATGCCATTTGGCTTAAAGAACGCAGGTGCAACTTATCAACGAGCTATGACCTACATTTTTCATGATATGATGCATGATATCCTACATGATTATGTAGATGATATTATAGCTCGCTCTCTTATTGAAGATCATCATTTGGATGATTTGCGAAAAGTCTTTAATCGATTACGAGAATATCTCATTCGGTTAAATCCAACAAAATGTATATTCGGAGTTAAGTCCGGCAAACTATTGGGGGTTTTAGTTTCTTTACGTGGTATCGAAATTGACCCTCTCAAAATTGCGGCTATCACCGATATGCCCGCACCTACTAATATATCTGAATTACGAAGTTTACAGGGTAAACTTCAAGCTATCCGTCGCTTCATTGATAAGCTGGCGGACAAAACTGGTCCTTTTCTCAAACTTCTTAAGAAGGATGTCCCTTTCAATTGGGACACAGAATGTAGAGAAGCTTTTGAACTTCTCAAACAATATCTCCTTAACCCACGGTGCTTTCACCGCCTAAATCTGATCGCCCATTTCTCCTCTATATTTTTGCTTGATTACTGCCTTAGGAGCTATGTTAGCTCAACTCGATGATGAAAAATGAGAACGTGCTAATTATTACATTAGCCGAACCTTCGTCAGCTATGAAACCCGCTATACAGCGTTAGAGAAGCTATGTCTAGCAGTCATTTTTGCTACGCAAAAATTATGACATTATATGCTTAGCCAAAAAACGTATGTCATTGCCAAATATGATCCCTTAAGATATCTCATGAGTCGACCTTATTTATCGGGTCGCACAGCCAAGTGGGTTCTTGCTCTAAGCGAGTTTGATCTCACATTCATAGGACAGAAGTCCAGTAAGGGTCAAATCATAGCGAGATCAATTAGTTGTTGCACCCTTAGAGTCTACTCATCCCCTCATTATCGAGTTTCTGATGAATGCCTTCAATTAGAGGCGAGACCTTGTTGAACAATGGTCCTTATACTTTGATGGAGCCCAATGCATGAGTGGGGCTGGTGCGGGTATTATTTTAATATCTCCGCAAAAACATCTTATTCCTCTGTCCTTCAACTGACCTTTGCTTGCACCAACAATACTGCTGAGTATGAAGCTCTAATCCTTGGATTACGAGCTGCTTTAGCGCTAAAAATTAAAAACCTCTTAGTTTTTGGGGATTCCCAATTGGTTATAAACCAAATTAATGAAGTTTATCAGACCAGAGATGATAAACTTCGCCCATATAAGGCCTATGTTTTACAACTAATGTCCTTGTTTGATCAAGTTACCTTGGAAGCCATTCCTCGGACTAGCAACCGTGCAGCTGATGCCATGGCCGCCGTTGCATCTCTCCTGCCATTGGAGTTAGACGACGAATATGCCACTATCATTATTCGTCGACTCCAGGAACCCGCTTCAACTAAGTCATGCTTAGAGCCTTTGGATGTGTTTCTAATCAATAAAACTACTCCTCGAACCTTGGTATACCGACATATTTGATTTTCTCCAAAATGGGACTTTCCCTGCTAATTCTAATCGAAACCAGCGTCGGTTATTACGTCGACGAGCAAGTCGATTTGTAATAATTGGCAATACTTTATATAGGAGATCTTTTGAAGGTATCCTATTAAGATGTTTAAATTCAGATGAGTCTAAATCAGCCTTGAGTGAAGCCCACGATGGATCTTGTGGAGGACACTTTAGTGGTAGTGTCATTGCTAAAAAGCTCCTTCGGATAGGATACTTTTGGCCTACCATGGAAACGGATGCACATGAGTATGTGCGCCATTGCGACAAGTGTCAAAAACATGCTGACCTTGTCCATGCGCCTGCACAAGAGTTGCGAGGCTATTTCATCTCCTTGGCCCTTTTCTAAATGGGGCTTGGATATTATTGGCAAAATCAATCCTGTGTCATCGATGGACACAAGTTCATCATAATTGCCTTGAGTATTTCACGAAGTGGGTTGAAGCTATGCCTTTAGCTTCTTGCACTGGCACACAAGTTTCTAAATTTATTTTTAATCAAATTATTTGCAGGTTCGAATTCCTGCCAACCTCATCTCTGACAATGGAACTCCTTTCAAAAATAAAGATGTTAAAAAATTATGTCAAAAATATAAGATTCAACATCGCTGGTCCACCCCCTATTATCCTCAGGGTAATGGTCAAGCAGAAGCTTCTAACAAAACTTTAATCAAAATTCTCAAAATATTAGTCAATAAAGCGGCCGTGGTGGCATATTCAATTATATCCGGCCTTGTGGGCTTATCGAACTAGTGTTCGAACCCCCACGGGCACTTCACCATTTGTTTTGGTATATGGTCCTTGAAGCGGTTTTCCATTTGAATTGGAAGTTCCTTCTTTGGCTCTGCTACTTCAAGATACCGAAGTAGGAGATGAATATCGTCTTTGCGAGACTCAGTCAGTTGGAACTCCTCGATGAAAAATGCATCAATGCTTTGGAGCATCTCCGTGCTTACCAAAACAAGCTTAAAAGATCATATGCTAAGAGAGTTCGTCATCGATCCTTTGAGATTGGCGACCTTGTTTTAAAAGAAAATCAAAAAAATACAAATGCAACCAAAGAACTTAAAGGTAAATTTGAGCCCAAGCTAGCTCGGACCATACATCATTACTTGCTAAATTTGAATCAGGAGCATATAAATTATCTACCTTAGATGGTAAAGAACTTAAAGAACCCATGAATATTTTGCATCTTAAACGTTATTATGCATAAATTTGGTCATTTCATCCATGTATATATTTTGTATTTCTTTCAAAAAAAAAAAAAATTCAAAAACACCAAAAAAAAAAAAAACATTCATAAATCTCTAAAAATCTTCAAAACTATCTATTGCATTTATTTAAAGCACTTGTTAAATTCTTTTTGCTCAAAAACAAAAATCAAAATCTAAAAACAGCTATATGCTTGACTCTTTCGAAACCAAAATAAAACAATATACAGAAAGAAAGAGAGAGTCAACATTCTCAAAACTTCTCAAAAATGTTTATATATATTTTCTTACAATTATTGCAGTTATATGTTTCAACTTATTTTGGATAAAATTAGCATTTATTTGGCATCCCTCACTAGCACACTCACAACAATAAATATCTTGATTTTATACGGCATGATTACTAATCTCTCTTATATCAAAGTCCACAAAAGTCAATTAAATAAAGTTTGAGCACGAGAGAATTGATCTTGTTATTTACTTAAACCAAGCACATCTTTTCACAATAAAATGATTATATTTGTAATTTCCATGTTTTGCTACATAGTAGAGCTGATTTCTTGAGCGAAAAGTTTCCCCTGCTATCCTATCATGCACATGGTCTAGAATCTTTGAGAATTGGCAAAAGGACAAGCTCACCCCTACCCGAGAATAAAAATCCCTTGCTCTACTGACTAATCCGAGCAAGTATCCCTAAGCAAAAGAAAAAGAAAAAGAAAAGAAAAATTCAAGAAAAAGAGAAAAGAGAAATGTTCTTTTATATCATTATAGCAATGTTCCAAGCATTATCAAGCAAAAGAAATACAAAAGAAAAATATGCAAAGTTCAAAAGAAAGCAAGAAAGCAATAAAATCCCTTTCCCTACCCTTTGAAAAGAAAAGAAGGGTTGATGAGCTTGAATCCCTGGAATTCTCAATTATTCGAAAACTGTGAGGTAAGCCCCATAACAGGTGGTTTGTGCCCAACTTGCTTGGCCTTGGGTAACTCCTAGCGTGGCGATATGTCTATCACATTAGTGACCTTCTTTTGTACGAGACCTATGTCTGCTTATGGATTAGCTAGCTCTTGATAATCCGATCTACATAGTAGTCTAATATGGTTATATGCATCTACATCATGGTTAATGAACATTTATTTGGTTTCTTCAAATCACTTGTATCATAGTATCTTGCTCAAAGCTGGTAAATGAACAATGCAATTGCACACACATTTGTATTTGAGAGATTTTGTTTATCATTAGGATAAATCAAGATCGGAAATGAATGCACATATGCACATGGGATTCCTTATAAATCTAACTTTTGTCTTCAAAATACTTTGAAATATTATTTTTTTGCAACTTGTTTGGAATAAATCAAGTACAGTTGTTTACCACAAAGACAACTATATAATAGAAAAATCAAAAATTTCTTTCAAAACATATCATATATATCGTGTCGACTTTCGCGACGATGGTATAGTTCCAAAACCAAAATTGGAATTGTATGCCTAGCGCAAGTCCTCATTTTCATCTTTTATGTTCATCAAAAAATCAACCATGCAATAAAACTATCTATTTTTCTTTGATTTTCGCGATGATGGTATAAGTCTATACCTACATATTCTATGCCTAGCGCAAACCATTGTACCAATTTTATTTTCCATTTATTCAAAAATCATGAAAACCATATGACTTAATTCATTATGTTACACAAATTATGCTTTTCAACAGCAAACACATTTTCATTATTTCATATCATTATGTCAACCTTTAAATTTTGCAATGATGGTATAATTCCTAGGGAATTATCCAAAAATTTTATCACACTTAGGAATTTATGCCTAGCGAAAATCATTTTAAAATATTTCATGCATAATATTTTCATGGAAATCTGAAAACAAATCATCATCATCATCATCATTTGCACTATTGCACCAAAGTCTTAAGGCAGTCTCTTAAGCACTCTTTTTACTTTTAACAATATTTCTATAAATGGGACTAGCTTGACGACCGAGGTGAGCGGCGACTCCATGAAATGGTCTATAATAGCGACAATGTCCTTTGAAATTATTGTTAGAAGTCTCTTTTTATTTTTATCACATTTTCATTACAAACAACCAAATTGTTACATCAGATTATTTCATTTCAAATATTACAAGCATGACATTCCAATTATAATATATCCATCGACATAATCACATGAAATCAATCAATCAAACATAAAAGCATCATAAGCATCACATAAGACAAGTCATATGATCAAAAATATCTCATCTATATATGTCACAAATATATGTACATCATCAAAACTGGATTGGTATGCCACAATCTGTACCTCGGCATACTCAATCCTCTATCAAACAAAAAAATATATATAATACAACATCAATGTGCAGCCCTCTAGCCTCGAGAGCCCCTCGAGCTCTCTGCCTCATCTCCTCCCCCGCCCTGAGGTGGACGAGGTGGCCCCATCGCAGTCTGTGTAGTCCTAGTCCTCGATCGGGACGTGGTCCTCGATGACCCGATCCTGATCGGATCTACGATATTAGCTGGCAGGGGTAGTCTATCTACCTCTGGCACTAGCTGGAAGTACGATGTCTGATAGAATGTCAGCTAGGCGATAGCCCGTGTCCAGCTCTCCAGAGCTCGCCCCTCCGCCCCGTGCCCTAAGGCGTGCAATCTCATCCCGTAGTTGTGACACCTCGGCATGGTGTCGTGCGGCCGCATCCTGTAGCGTCTGCACCTGAGCCTACAGATGATCTCTCTCCGCCCGGAGAGTAGCCATCTCGCTACTCTCTCCTGTGTCCACACCCTTGCCCTTATCGGGCGATGGTGGCCTCTGTGGAGATGGGGGTCTCTCCTCCCTCCTCTCTCGCTGCCGCGGCCTCTCCTGTGCCTGTGGCCTCCTCTGCTCTCTCCTGCCGTGACCCTGGGCCGCCTCTATCGTTGCCTGGCATTGCCTCCCTATCCGACGCACAACCGCATGAATCGGACCCTGAGCCCTCGTCATCCGAGGAGGGCGGATGCCTACGTACCAGGCATCGTAGCCGTCGGCTACCCCTGCGTCGTCCCCATCCACTGGCTGGATGGGGGCATCGTCTGCGTCCTGACTCCAGAACCGTTGCATGTCAGGAGCCCCGCTAACAGTGGTGTTATCCCGGACAGTCCGAGAAAACTCGTAATCTCTGAGAGATGGGATCCCCTGCTGTAGACCGAACTGCCTCAAAACTCGGTCGTAGCGGTGGAGCTCCACCTCTCCCCTCTCCATCCTCAACCAACAGACTCGCTTGATGCGAGCCGGCTCCTGTCCATCCTCGGCCCACCCTGGATGCTCCCTCCATGGCCTCCGGGTGATCTGGTCTGGGACTAGGTCATCCAGTAGCCTCCGGGACATCGGTAGGTCGATCCACCGTTGTGACCCTCTCCGGAGCCACCAGTAGAAGACTCGGGGCCTCTCCCCGTCCACCCCTATCAGTGGAAGCCCTACCGGCCTCCG
Source organism: Wollemia nobilis (assembly GCA_028583015.1). Lineage (NCBI taxonomy): Eukaryota > Viridiplantae > Streptophyta > Pinopsida > Araucariales > Araucariaceae > Wollemia > Wollemia nobilis. Next base: position 1,369,967 of record JAQPPZ010002970.1, on the reverse strand, counting down.
CACTGCAATGTGCTCCCAGCACCAAACCTGTAGGAGCGATGTCATGACCAGACATCGCCCGCCCTTGTACACGACCCCATACAGGATCCTGTACAATCGGCATAGTACAAAGCTGCCCCAAGCAAACCTGTACCCATGGTCCCGCATATCGTAGATCACATCTGCGAGCATCCATGGTACCCTGCACCCGCTTTGGTGGCACAGCGAGAAGTCCACCAACTACCCCAGCTAGAACTCGTGTGAGTGTAGATGCCCCAGGCATCTGGCGCGGTGCCTCGATGTTAACTCCGCCCTTCTCCAGGGCGAAGCTCGGGTCACCGCATAACCATCCCATAGCGCGGCCCTGATTGGCCGTAGGAGTGATGAGCCGTCCTTGTATGGGGATTCTCAGAATCCTCCATACATCCTCTAGTGTGGGAGCCATCTCCCCTGTCGGTAGCCAGAAATAGGAAGAACCCGGATACCACCTCTCTGCTAGGGCTGTTAGAAGCCCCATGTCCGTGGATACTTGTGGCATCTCCGCCACATCTTTGCAAGCCGGCCTGTGCCAGCAGATCTCGCTCTGCCTGTGTCAGAGCGGCCAAGTCATCTCTCAAACCTCCATATTTCCACTCCCTGCTCTTTAGTAATCCTCTCTGCAAACATAAACAAAAAAAACAATAAACAAATCATTAATCAATAATTCAAGTAATCAATAATGCAAGTTAAAAATTCAATTTTTTGCAATTGATGATATCGCCCACTATTGGACGATATCGTCCCAAATTTGAGCATAATCGTCTCCGATTTCGTAGTTCGAAATCGTCTCTAATTTGACGAAATCGTCCCCCTTTCGACGATTTCGCCCTCGGGCGAAATTGCCGAAATTGAGACGATTTCGTCGAAATCGGGACGATTTCGTCCCGACGACGTCGACGGCCCAAAAATGGCCGCGATGCTCAAAATTCACCTAAAAATTATCTAAAAAGCATGTCAATTCAAATTAAATCAGTTCTAAACTAAGTTTAGACCCTTACCCGTAGACCGCGTCGGACCTCTGCAGATCTGTGCGTCGTCTCGACCATTTTTTGCTTCAGAGCTCTAAAACCAGAAAAATGAACAGTAACAATGAATTAGGGTTTTACCCTATTTTTCCTAATTTTATTCAACAATAATTTTGTGCTTTTCGCGTTTTTACCTCAAACGTTCGATTTGGGTAAAAACACGGAGGGGGCACCATAGTAAGCTGTCGTACGATTCGACCAAGAATCGTCGCCTAAAAATGGGTATAATTTTTTGCTTTCTCGTAGATCGAGAAGAACTCATCTTTAACGCATTTTCTTCGAAAAATTCGCTAAAGAGGGGGCAAAATGTAGCACCCTAAAATTGGCGCGATAAAATTATAAAATTTACATTCACCTTAGTAAATAATTTTAAAATCAAATTTAACCTCCCAAACCGCCGGTTAACCGCTCGGGTATTCCGTTTCCCCCTTTTTCGCGCCAATTTTAGAGGTTGTTTTGACCGTTTGACGATATCGTCGCCGATCAGACGATATCGCCCCAGATTTGACGATTTCGATCCGGACTAGGACGTCCAGACGATCTTGTCGCAAAACTGAATTTGCATAGTTGGAATCTGTTCCAACGGGTCTCCAATCTGGGCAGAAGCGTGTCTGCGCCATTGGGACCCTCCCCCGTTGGAGATCTCCCAAATTGGGATGATCTCCAACCTCCTACCTACTCCCTCTAAGCCTATTTAACCTCTAGGATTTTCCCTCCCCAACCCCTGGCTGAAATTCTTGGTAAATTGATTCCCCCTACGTTGAAACATCCCTACTTTGCATTTGCATTAGTTTCATATTATTTTGTTGCGGGTACAACATTATTTTTCAACCGGAGCCGGCACCCATCGTCGCCAACGAACCTTGTCCGGATCGGAGGCGATCCTTGTCAAATACGAGACGATTTCGATGCTTGATGCGAGACGATCTCGATTGCAATCCACATCGAGGCAATCGGTTGCACGGAGTTTGTTTTTCTCACCTTTTTCTCTGTCATCTTATCTTGCAAATTAGACAATTTATTCGGTTTTTACATTATTTTGCATCTGGAGTTCACCCATTTAGCCTAGATTGCATATTAAGATCATGTTTTGTCATTTAAGTACAGTAATTTGCTTTAATTTCTGTTCTTAAATATTGTTCAGTATTCATATTGCTATTTGGTGTAATTTGCCTCTGTTTGCACTGTAGGATTTCTTGTATTTTGCATCTATTTTCTGTTTTGCGGGTTTGTCGACGAATTCGTCGAGATCTCGGACGATTACTGATCGGTCTCGGACGATTACGTCGGATTCCGGACGAATCGGTCGGTTTTCGGACGATTCCGTCGGATTGCGAGCGATTCTGTCGAATTCCGGACGATCCGAGACTGCCTCAAACGTCAGAATCTTCTTCAGACATCCGGATCAGGTATTCCCCGTTTTCCTCCTGTAAATTCTCTGTTTTTTGCTTTCAAATTTGTTTGTTGTATTCATGAAAATTGCATTTTCATGTAGTTTAATTTAGATTCATTCGGCCAAACCTAGGATGAATGTTTAAGATCAAAACGAACTCATCTAAACACATTCCAAAACCTAGGCGTGGGAAATGCCATTAAATGTTTCCTGGTGAACCCACCATCCATCGAAAATCACCAAAATACACCTCCCTTGAGAGGCGGGACCTTCGTAAAGTCCTCTCGTCCAAGGTACCGCATCATCCTTTTCCCATCCTCCTTCCGGGCACGGATCCAATAGCCTGAAGGTAGGGATGCGAAAAATTTGGAGCGATACAGTTTCATTGATTAGAAACACATCCAAAGGTTATAAGCATGACTTATTTGAAGCATGTTCCTAGAGTCGACGAATAATTATGGTGGCATATTCATCATCTAACTCCAATGGCAGAAGAGATGCAGCTGCGGCCATAGCATCAGCCGCACGGTTGCTAGTTTGAGGAATAGCTTCCAAGGTAACTTGATAAAATAAAGACATTAATTGTAAAACATATGCTTTATATGGGCACAATTTATCATCTCTGGTCTGATAAAATTCATTAATTTGGTTTATAACAAGTTGAGAATCACCAAAAACTAGCAGATGTTTAATTTTTAATGCCAAGGCAGCTCGTAATCCAAGGATTAGAGCTTCATATTCAGCAGTATTATTGGTGCAAGAAAATGTTAATTTAAAGGACAAAGGTATAATGTTTTTTTGTGGAGATATTAAAATAATATCTGCACCAGCCCCACTCATGCATCGGGCTCCATAAAAGTATAAGGACCATTGTTCAACATGGTCTGCCTCTAATTGAAGGCATTCATCAGGAAACTCAATGATGAGGGGATGGGTAGACTCTAAGGGTGCAGCAGCTAATTGATCTACTATGATTTAACCCTTAACATAATTTTGTCCTATAAATGTGAGTTCAAACTCGCTTAGAGCAAGAACCCACTTTGTTGTGTGACCCGATAAATAAGGTCGACTCATGAGATATCGCAAGGGATCATATTTAGCAATGACATAAGTTTTCTGACTGAGCATATAATGGCGTAATTTTTGCGTAGAAAATATGACTGCTAGACATAGTTTTTCTAATGTTGTGTAGTGGGTTTCATAACTAATTAAAGTTTGGCTAATATAATAATTAGCACGTTCTTTTTCTCATCATCAAGTTGAGCTAACATAGCTCCTAAAGCAAAATCTAAAGCTGAAATATACAGGATAAATGGGCGATCAGGTCTAGGCGGTGAAAGCACAGGTGGGTTAAGGAGGTATTGTTTGAGAAGTTCAAAAGCTTCCTTACATTCATCGTCCCAATTAAAAGCGACATCCTTCTTAAGAAGCTTAAGAAAGGGACCAATTTTGTCTGCCATCTTATCGATGAAACAACGGATAGCTTGAAGTTTACCTTGTAAACTTTGTAACTCAGATATATTGGTAGGTGCGAGCATATTAGTGATAGCTACAATCTTGAGAGGGTCGATTTTGATGCCACATAAAGAAACTATAACCCCTAATAGTTTACCAGACTTAACTTCGAATATGCATTTAGCAGGATTTAGTCGGATAAGATATTCCCTTAACCGATCAAACATTGTCCTTAAGTCATTTAAATGATCATCTTCTTTGATGGAGCGAGCTATGATATCATCTACGTAATCATGTAGGATATCATGCATCATGTCATGAAAAATATAAGTCATAGCTCGTTGATAGGTTGCACCTGTGTTCTTTAGGCCGAATGGCATCACTTTCCAACAAAAGGTACCCCAGGGGGTAATAAAGGTTGTTTTAGCCTGATCTTCAAGAGCTATCCTGATTTGATTATAACCAGAAAATCCATCCATTAAGGACATCATTCCGCTTCCAGCGATAAAATCAATGATTTGATCCATTTTTGGAAGAGGAAAATCATCTTTAGGGCATGCAGCGTTAATATCTCTAAAGTCTGTGCAAACCCTAACTTTAGTAGCTTCTTTCTTGGTGACTAGAACTACATTCGAGATCCATTCAGCATAATCAATAGCTTGTATAAAAACAACATTCAGGAGTTTTTCTAACTCCCCTTTGACTAGCAAGGCCACTTTGGGATGCATTTTTCTAAGTTTATGTTTAATAGGTTTAGCATCCGGATGGACTACTAGGTGATGCATGACTACAGAAGGGTCTAAACCTGGCATATCTTCATATGTCCAAGCGAATACATCTTCATATTCTTTAAGGAATGCAATGTATTGCTCTTGTTTTTCTTGACTTAATTCTGATCCAATATTGATTATGTGGGGATTATCCTTAGTTCCAATGTTAATTTTAATGACGTTTTCTACTTCCATGTGTAGATCTCTTTAAAAATTAGGTGGGGCAAGTGAAACGCCCAATTCTTGTAATTCTTTTAAGGTTAACTTGGATAATTCATCTTGAGGAGTCGTGGCCTCAAGTTGGGCTATAGTAGGTATAGAACCATCAAAATAAAAACCATTATGTAACATCTCTTCAACGGAGACATCATGGAAAATATCTCCTTCCAACTCATCATCGGATTCAACAATCATTTCAGGATAAGCTATGGATAGCATATTGCATGTAAATGGTTGATTTTTTAGAGGCAAATCATCACGCCCATCCAAATAATCTTGATAACATATGAGTTGATCATCATTTTCAAAAGGGAAGGGTTGACCCTTACTAGGAAATAGGCCCACACCACATCGGGCGGGCCATGGTTCTACCTCAAAGGGTTCTTTCATACCATCTTGGAAAGGTCCCAAGCCTTTCCCTTTATATCCCATTTTAAGCATTATAGGTTTAGCTTTAATATACTCATTAGTAAAATAACATCGAGCATATCCCTCATGATGAGTTTTGATGTTCTTGGGTATTCTTCCCCAGTCATATCCCTTATAAATGAAGGCACAACTCCCGACTTGGTAAGTACTTCCCATAGGTTGTGGGAGGCCCAAAGTACGAGGAGATGGAAAATTACTTAAGATAATGGAATTTTGCATAGAAGCATTTGTTTTTTCTGATATAAGAATGTTAGATAAATCGTGTAAGAGTTCATCAGAAAGAGCATAAGATGTAGAAGGATCATTCCTTATATCTTTAGATGTGGAAGGTACGATAGATGTAGATAATGTAGAGGTGTTAATATATGGGTCTATAGGTTTTGAAATTATAGGGATGGAACATGAAGGATATGTTGTGGATTTAAGATCTTTTTGAGGTTCTAGTGTGGTTTGTTTAGAAGATTGTTTAGATGAAAAATAAGAATTAGGATGTGTGGATGACAGAGTAGGGAAAAATTGGACTCCAACAGGTTCTGCCAAAGCACACATATCAAAGGGTCTAGGATCACCATGGATAGTGACAAACTAATTTTTAAATTCGAATTTAACACATTGGTGTAAAGTTTATGGGACAGCCCACATTGCATTGATCCAAGGATGACCCAAGAGTATATTGTATGATGCGGGGCAATGTATAATAAACATAGTCATATCTAAGGTTCTCGGACCAAGTTGCAATAGGATGGTGATAACTCCACACGTTTCTTGTGTTTCGTCATTGAAAGCTTTTATGATCATGTCGATTTTCTTCATTTCATCACTTCTAAACCCAAATCTTTGGTAGAAGTCAAAAGTGCAAATATTTAAAGATGAACCATTATCAATCAAGACCCTTTTGACTGCTACATCTCCTATTAGGGCAGTAATATATAAGGGGTTATTCTTATGTAAACTATGTTGTGGTATATCTTTATCCTGAAAGTCAATACAATCAACTTCTCTAGTGATGATAGTATTGGTCATGGCTTCGAGTTGAATGTTTTGTGGTACCATCATTTGGCTTAATGTAAGCATCAATTCATCTCTATGGGTAGGAGAAGATCTTAATAAATCCAAAAAGGAAATTCTGGCTATAGTATTGCATAATTGCTCATTAATATTGTAAGGAGGTTTAGGTTGAACATTAGAAGCATGATTCCCTTTATTGGGATTTTTCAAAACAAATGGAGTTGATCCATCGTTCTGAATTTGATCTTGTTGAGAAGTTTGAGCCTGTTGTCTGGTAACAACTCCGATGGTACCTATAATGTTATATTGAGGATGCTGAATAGGTCTTGGTCTACAATTTATAGCTTGTTCATTAGGAAGGAATTGATTAGAAGAGGGTCGAGTAGTAACTCTTCTAGGAAATGGTTCTTCTGGAACCATAGAATTTGTGATAGGCTGAATAGGATCTGATTCGTATTTAGAACTATTCGATTGCTTTGAGGTGATGTCTATTTCACTTTCAGTATCCGATTCTACATCACTGAGATCCGATGTTTGAATATTATGTAGGGGCCTGGTCGTGACCATGGATAAAGTTGTGTCAAATTTTTGTAAATCATGATTAGGTAAATGTCCGCTAATAGTTCCTACATATTGGGTAGGAGGAGGGACATTATGATGCTCAATTTGATTGGCCACCTCTTTACCATGTCTTGGTAAAGGATGTTGAAATATATCTAATGATTGATTAGCATTTTGATTTTGATTTTGGGGAATGTTCTTTTGAGCATTATTAGGAGCATTTTGTTTAGGTTGGAAGGCTTGCACCTCCATCTCATTGTTATCAATCAGATATTGTATTTTATGTTTTAACCTTTTACAAGAGTTGGTAGAGTGTCCAGGCCCTCTATGGAAATCATAGTGTAAATCGGCTCTATATCCGGGTATGGTTGGATCAGGTTCCCGGATATTAGGTAATTGAATCAAACCTCTTTTGAGTAATTGGGGTAGAATAGTTGATAATGATTGATTCAATCTAGTAAAATCTCGAGGAGGTTTATCAGGAGGTTTCAATATAATTTTTTCTATTGTCTTCATTGTATTGATATTAGCAACGTTTCTATTGTCAGTGACTCCGTCACCTACAACTTGTTTGTTTTTATATTTATTTCTGGATGTTTTCTCATCATCTTTCTTCCTAAGCTGGCCTCTCCTAATGAGAGCATCTTCTACTCTTCGAGCTAAGTCTATAAACTGATCGAAGGTAGTCAAAGTAGCAGTTGATAACTCATAAGATATTTTTTCTTGCAAATTATTAATAAAAATGTCCAACATTTCCCTATAAGGTAGCACAAAGTGTAGTATTCTTATCAAATGCCTCCATCTAGCTAAGAAATCAGCAAAACATTCATCTTTGTCTTGTTTTAAGTTGTACAAATATTTAATGGTTACATGCCTCTCGATATAGGCACTAAATTGATGCACAAAAGATTCAATGGTTTCTTCAAAATTTCTCAAAGAATGAGTGGGCAATTGGTAGTACCACTCTAATGCCATTCCTCCTAAACTTTTTGGGAACATTTTTAGTAATAACAAGTCATCATGTGATATATCATGACATGCTATCCTAAAAATCCGAAGATGCTCTATGGGATCTTCAATTCCTTTATATATAGGCAGGACGGGCATGGGAAAGTGTTTAGGGTATGGTTGTGCTACAACTATAGGATCTAGAGGCTGACTACACATCTCTCGATAATTGTACGAGGGACGGTAGGGATCTATCTGGTCCATGCGGGAAGCTAACTATTTCACCATGGCTTCCAGATTACTGGTTTGCCCACCATATTGATTCGTTGGGGTATTAATATGGGATTGGTGAGCATATGATGAAGGGACATGAAGATTAGATGCTATATTGCTATTTTGTAAATTGTTGGTAGGAAGGGTGTTATGAAGAAGTTTTGAAGTTGTATTATGTTGTATCCCAAATTGTTGAAGATTGGTGTTTGGCTTCATTTTAGGTTTTTGTCAATTTGAAGCATATTGATCAATAGTTTGGCGAAATAAAGCAGTGAATGAAGGTCTCTTTTGTGTGGGAATTATTTTAGGCTCAATAACAGGTTCCTTAGGAGGTTGGGTAACCTGTTATTTTTGCATGTTCTGAATTATAGTGACCATATCTATATTGGATGGTCCAGCTTTATCACTTTCTTGATCAACGAAGGAGAAGGGATTAGTGTGCATGTTAAACCCTTCTTCTAAGATTGCTTGAGTTTCACTAATTTGTCCCCTATCAAGACGAACTGCCATATTAAGAGCACCAATATTATTATTGAAGAATTTCCAAAAATGATCTATGTTATCAAAAGTAATAGTTCCATCTGGAGCCATTCTAGGGGATGAGGATCCTTCCTCTCTAACATTTTCTTGTTGTTCATTTCCTTCAACCAGCTCATCTTCTGGCTGTTCTAGAGTTTCTTCTTCTGGAATTGGATCCTTAGGAAGGGCATTTATTTTTTTTGTTTTCTTTCCTAGCCAATATTCTTCTTCTTCTTCTTTAGTTTGTTTACCATTCCTAAGTCTAGTCATTGTGCTTAAACTTAGATTTCAGCAAATATATATATATATATATATATATATATATATATATATATATATATATAATAAATGCAATAGGCTTAAGAGGTATATATTTTAATTATATACCTACTATAATATTTAAAATAAAATGTTTTGATTAGATTATGTTTTTGGTTTTTCTTGTTTTTTTTTTTATAACAATATTATAAAGATAGCAAACAGCACACAAAACGCAAGAAATAATAATAATGAAAGCAATGATCTAGTTTTCTATAAACAATTTATAAATGTCATTAATGGGCTCAAGTTCTTCAAGAGTCATGAAATGTTCTTCTTCAAATTAAAAATTGTTTTTCAAGAAGTCAACAAAGTGTGCTATGGTGATATTATCTGTTTCAGACTCTGGTCGATAGAAGTAAAGCTCGTGGCAATACTCTCGATATAACACAGCTCTGGGAACTCTATTCCATCTTTCCCTATCCGTAAGAACGACCTCTTGATCTTCTACATGACCTAGGAATTGGTGTATAACAGTTGCATTCTCGAGGTATTCCTCAAAGGTGAAAAATTTTGAAGACACAAGAGCTCTCCTATAAGCTAACCACCTATGGCAAGCTCTCTGAAGTTCATGATACAAAATGATTTGATGAGGATCCAGGATTCTATCTAGGACAAACCTCTTGATTTGTCTAAGTTCTGTTTACCTAGATGAAATGATACCTAGTCTCCTATCAAGTTCGTCCCACAAAAGTTGGTTTCTATCTGTTTCAGGCACACTAAGCACATAATTGATTTCTATGGCTGCTAATTGGTTTTCAACATTTATAGTAACTGCTAGTCTTTTCTAAGGAGCTACCATCTAAAAATGATATGCAACTTAGTAGTTTTTTAATTATTTTAAATGCATCTATGTTTTTGTTTTTGTTTTCAAAAGGTTTTAGTTTCACGTCGAGTTCACCAAAATGTATCTTTCCAATTTTTTTGCACCCTTACCTTCAGGCTAAAGGATCCGCGCCTGAAATGGGTATGCGGGAAGGATGGGACAATACCTTGAACTGAGAGGCCCTTTGAAGGTCCTACCTCTTGGGGGAGGGGTATTAAGATGATTTTTCGACGGATGGTGGGTTCACCAGAAAACTTTTGAATGGCAGTTTCCACGCCTATGTTGAGAGGGTGTTTGATGTGTTCAATTTTATCTTTAATCATTCAACTCCTAGGTTTGGCCGAATGAATCTAAACTGTTCTATATGAAATGCAAATTTAAATGAATGCAGAAAACAAATTAAACAGAGAATACAAAGAATAAGCTAGATGAGAAAAGTCATATCTAATCCGGATGTCTGATGGAGGTTCTGATTTTTGAAGCAGTCAAGATCACCTCTGATCTGACAGGATCGTCTGAGATCAGACAAGATCGTCTGAGATCTGACGAATTCATCGAACGAATTCGTCAGAGACCTGCAATCAAAGAAATAGACACAAAATACCAAAAATGCAACTATTCCAACAGAGGGCAATGATGCAGAATGACAACAACAATATTAAACTGATAATTATAAACAAAAATATGAGTGCATTACAATGATTTAATGACAAATTATGATTTTATCATGCATTGAAACTACATGGGTGAACTCCAAGATGCAAAATAGTAATAAGTCTAACTAATGCAAAGCAAAACAGTAGATAGTGGAGAAAGAATGCAATCTCAGGGCACTGATTGCCCCCAATGTTGACTGCAGTCGAAATCATCTCGGATTGGTGCATGATCGTCCGAGATTGTACAAGATCGTCCGCGATGATCTGAGCTTGCTCCGGCTGAAGAATGACAAAGTTCCTGCAAGAAAATTTGAAAAAGGACAAGGCAAACAGTAGTCTAAGACATTCTAATGCATGTAAAACTCGAAGTACAAAAAAATTCAGCCAGGGGAATGTCAAGGGGAGGGCCTAAGATTAAATAGGCATAGGAAGGACGTTGGGAGGTATGAGATCATCCCAATTTGGGAGATCTCCAATGGGGGAAGTCTCTAACCACGCAGACACGCTTTTGCCCAGGTTAGAGACGTCGTTGAAAAAGAAGCTAATTATAAAAAATTAGTTTTGGGACAAAATTGTCTGGACATTCTAGTCCAGACGAAATCATCCAATATGAGGCGATATCGTCTGATCGACGATGATATCATCCAATGGTCACAACAAATCCTAAAAATGGTGCAAAAAATGAGGAAAGCGGTTTAACAAGCGGTTAACGGGCGGTTCGGGGTTAAAATTTGAATTTGAATTATTACTAAGGTAATTTTAATTATTGCTAAGGTTTACTGCACCAATTTTAGGGTGCTACAGAAGGTTTGAATGGCTTGACCTTTTTGGTGATTGGGGAGAAAAATATAGGAAGAATATTAGGGATAGAGCCCATGGGAGGACTATTCTATGAAATGGGGACAAGGTTTTCATCAATCATATAAGAATCGTCTAAAGAGTGTTGAGGCCCAACTAAAGGGTTAAAAGGATTGAGTTTAGCAAAGATAGAACATACCTAAGGAGGAAAAATATAAATTGAAAAGGGTATTGGTTGCTTGCCCTTGGACTTTGGTGTAGCATATTTGCTAATAGATTGGTATTGGCTTTGCTTATGGTCTTGCTTGATATTTTTACTATCCTCTTGGTATTTCCTCGTGCGAACCCACTCCTTCTTTGATTATTTTTTAATGGATGGACATTGATCCCTGATATGACCCTACTTTCGACATTCAATGCGGAATGTAGGCTTATTTTTGTATTCCAAAACTTAATGCTTGCTAAAATACTAAGAGAAAAAATTGATGTATATAGGTAACTCTGACTCTAGGTTGGAATTAACACAAAATTAGGCATAGATCCTCATAGGATTATAGGTATATATATACTCATTGGGAACAAATTTTTGAGTCCATTCAAATGAAATAATTTTTTTATATTTTTGTGAATATTTGTAATGGATATTAATTCCCCAAATATGCCATTACTTTAGAGCACTAAATGTCCTAAATTTTGGCATTAGGAAGGTGTATTAAGTTAAGTTGAATACAAGGCTAATGGATGGAGGTTATGGTAGAATAAAGTGTGAATTTTGTTTCTATGTTTTATATATTTTTAGTGCATATATTATAAAATCAATGCATCAGGAACTAATTTACATACCGTAATTTTGCATTAGTTCTTAAGGCTGATGAGGGATGCAAACATTAATTAAAGTGATGTTAAGGATTGCATTTTAGACAATATTAAATGTTGCCTTGACCTAGTGTGTCCCCTACAATTTTAGAAGAAAAACTATGTTGGATCAGGGTAACTTGATTTGGCTATGATTCACATCAAGGCAATAGTGAAAAGTTGACTAAGATGGGATGAAAGATTAAAAGGTGATTTGATCAAGATTCAAAAAAGAATTTGAATTTTATTGGATAAAGGGAAGTTTTAATTGAGATGATGGATGATTAGATATTTGATTGATGATTAATAATTGATAGTTGATGTTGAATTAAGTACTGATTAAGGAACATCAAATAAAGATATGAAAAGAGGAAGATGAAATAGTTTAAGGGAAAGAATGGAAATATAAGAGACACCAAACATTGCCAAATGTTTTTCTTTTTTTGTGAAATCTATTACCTTTAGGTGTGTTAACTTAAATTATATCTATATGACTTATTACTTTTAAGTGTTAACTTAAAGGACATTTTTTTAAAATATAAATATATTTCTAATGTACAAAGTGATTCACCCTTAAGTAGTGGCCTCTTAGCTTGATTTTTGGATAACTGCTTAAGCAATGATACATTTTCCTTCATGAGATATACAAACATCCACAAAAGATATTTTTGTAATCAAGTACCTTTATGTTTTTAACTTAGACATTTTTAAAATAGATTACCTTTAAGTGTTACCTTAAACAATATTTTTGTAAGTGATTATTGTAATGATCCCAATTTCAAGACCAACCAAACTTAGGGAATTTTTTTTTTTTTTTTTTATCTTTTATCATTACCACTAGTTCATGAGTGAATTGAAAGTCTCTCCATGTGGTTATCTTATAGTTTATTTTCCAAGTAAGATCGAGATGGCACTTCATAGGATTCTAACATGGTTAGTGTCTATCCTATGTATAGAGTGGCCAACCCCTACAATGACATACAGGTAAGGTTTCTTTACTTTGCAATTGGAAACTCTCCTATATCAAATAGGAACACCCTTTTTTCCTACTAGTTTAAATCAAACATTAAACTAGTCTTTATGTTAGGTCTCTTTCAACCCTTACATTAGGTGTATGCCTTGAGGATTAGTTGATTCTTCCTTAAGGATAGAACAAGAATTGTTGTAATTCTTAACCTTCCCATATCAACCATATGAATCTAAGGGGGTTATCACACAAACCCTCATAGACTTATGAATGTCTACCATATTTACCTTACTTGATTAAACCAACTATAATCTCCATGAAACAGATAAATTTCTAGGTTTTTCCTCTATAATAACTTTCATAGTTAATCCTTAAGTGACATGCATAAATAATACAATCCATCTAGTTTTAAGAATACACTATTTCCAATAGACACAATTCTTTAATTCCCTTTTATTAATTCCAACCTTGTCATGAGATAACTTCATATCATGATATAACTCTATTTTTCATTCTATGAATATTTAAATTCAAGTATTACATAGTATACACATCCTCTCAAGGAGTGATATAATCAATTATAATCGATTTCAATAAATATATTTTACAATTATGGGGACTTTCATTAATGAGGCCCTTGTTACATCATGTGTACATAATAAATAAGAGTTGACTAGTTCCAACTTTAGCTTGGTTCCATTCAAGCCACCAATACTATATTGTAGATATTTTTGGGATCAGGACAACCCATACATGTATATGAAATGCATTCTAGACAAACAATAACATGTAATAATTCTACATTGAATGCAACTAAACACATTACATCCACAACATAATTTTATAAAGCATTCCACCATTCAAAGGAAGGAAATCCCATACTTTCTTAAGATTGAAAATCACATTTTCATCTCATATCTTTCTTCACAAAGATATGCCTTTGAAACCAATATTATTACAATCAACTATTGCTAGTCTAAAATAATGTCATAAATTCATTCATAAATGAGATCCCTTTCATGCATATGGAAATTAAACATATCATACTTTCACAAGTATCTCATATTTCTTCAAACAGAAATAACATTTAAGCAAATCATATTTCTTCAAACAAAAATAAATTTTAATCCATCAAATTTCTTCAAATAAAAATAGCATTTTAAACCATCATATTTCTTCAAACAAAAATAGCATTTGAAATCATATTTCTTCATACATAAATAACATTTTAAACGAATCATATTTTCACAAGTATTTCATATTTATTCAAATAGAAATAGCAATTAATAAAATCATATTTCTTCACATAGAAATAACATTTAAGCAATCATATTTCTTTACACATAAATAGCAATTAAACATATCATACTTTCACAAGTATCTCATATTTCTTCAAAAAAAAATAACATTTAAACCAATGGATTTTAATTGTAGATCTACAAATCCTTCCAAGGTTTAATCACAACCTATTACCATGTTATAAACTAGATTTGTTCTATGATCCATTATTATGGTTACACTATAGCTCCTTTTTATGAATGTGTTTGCTAATTTGTAGTGTAATCTAAGTCTTTCCACAAAATTAGGCTACCAAGTTGTCTCATGGTCTATTACCAAGATCGTACCATAGTTTCCCTAAGATTAGCTACAACTCTCTTGCAATATAAACTTAAGATCACTCAATTTTAGCTATGATTGGTCTTGTAATCTACCCACAAGATTACACTATAGGTTTACAAACTTGGCCCATATTTTGTTACAAGAAACATAATTTTAGAAAATGAGGTTTAGTAACCAATCCCTCATTAAGGATAATTATAGTCTTAAAAAGATCTATCTATTGTCTCCTTATTAGGGACTTAATCAAGTTAAGCAAAATTTACTCCTAACCTTTGTTTCAAGATGTACAATTTTACTTCTAGAATTTGTCCCAATATATACAAATTTTATTCCTAAAATTTACCCCCATAATCCTTAGTATGATTATTGGTTTTTTTACCTAAGGGACTTGATAAGTTTAACACCCAAATTCCTTGAACAACATGTCTCATAAGTTTAGGTATTTTCGTAGTCATTTGACAAGTTTCATTTCAAATGTATTATTCCCTTTAAGTTGGGTATTTTCCACTTGGTAAGTTCCCATTATGATTTAATACCAAGTCAGATATTACATACTGAGCCCAAATGAAGGTGATTTTGGGTATGTGACCAATATAAAGTTTTGTGGACCGAGTTTCCTTTAATTTTTCAAAAATTCATGTCTTTTCGATTGGACAATGTGCAAATCGAGGACCATTAACCCCAAATCAGAACACCCAAATCTGAGGTCTCATCCTAAAGGAAGGAATATTTTGTTACACCTATCATGCTAGCTTCTACGACTAGGTTTTCCACCTTCATATGATCATTTACCTACACCAGAACCACTATTTATATGAGAGGGATGCGTGACTATCATATCATAGAATAATGCATAGAATATCCTAGGGTGTGGTAACAACAAACAAACTATTTGAATACTAAGCCTTTTTGAAGGTATGACCAATATTATAGTTTAAACAATATCGTGTACAGATCGAGCATCATTTACTTATCTGGTGACAAGGCATCTACCAATCGAAGCCTTGCACTTTGCCAAATGGGGGTTTACTTGGTTGGGCATGGACATAACTTAAATGAGGTCTTAATAGTGCCTCTCCTCCTAGATTCTCTGAACTAGGATAATGAACACAAACCTTTAACATATTTTCTTTCCTACTTGTTACTACACAGGTAGCGTAAGCTAGGGGTTATCCAGGCATAGACAATGTGGTAGATGAAACTAATGATCGTCCTCACTGGGTAGCACATAGATATTATAAACTATATTTCCACAGAATTAACAAGCTTGTATGGGATCGTTTATCTCAAATAAAATTTGTTACATGATGTTGCATGATTTCACAATTAAGTCCACAAATTTTGCAAGGTTGAGATAGGGGTTTAATCCTCCCTTATCTATAATCTCGATTCATACCAATGCATGATTCCATTGTGAACCATGCGGTCAGATAGCACTATCATCTACCAAAGATATTCAAACTCTATATTATGACCGAGGGAGTATAAATTTTCATGCTTCACAGGTGATTTTGTTATCCCATACATAGATTATTATGAGCAACAAGCGATACAAAAGTGCTTACATGATTTAAGGTTAGTAACCACCCAACAGTGGTTTTTTTGGTGGTAGTTATTCTATCTAGGTCACTAGCCTAGTAGACCTTCAGGTGGTGGTTATTATATCTGGTGGTGGTGATATATATATATATATAGATATATATATCTTAAATTAAAAGGGCAACCAATATTTCTTTGTAGGACTTTGAATGACACACACACACACACACACACACATATATATATATATATTAATTCTTTCTAGAATATGGAGGGTAAAAATTATTTTCCTCATGGTCCTTAATGGCATTTTAGGACCATAATAATTTTCTCAAAGTATTTTATCACCACATTAGTTTAAAAAGCACACTAATAATTGAATTTAGATGAAAACTCCATTTTCTATATATTATTTCTTTTCTTGGATGCATTTTTCAAAAATATTAAATAAATCACCACTATTTTGAATACCTTGAAAATTTCAAATATTTCTAGGCCTTCATAATTTAAGCATTAATTTCATTTTTCCAAGCACAAAGGTTCAATTCAATTTGGGATGTGGTATACTACCCCCCTTAGACTAAACACAGTCCCTTGTGTTACCACAGTTAGCAAAAAATAAAACCTTAATTCATAAATCAAAACATAACAAATGAAGAAAATAACCATAATGATTTTTACCAAATTACAATCATAGGCAACCATGTAGTCTCAATATCCCACACCATTGTTTTATCCTAGAGGATGACCTCTTTAAGATAGTTTCGCTATCATCGTAATATCCAAGAGGCTAGTCTCGTACATCATTACCCAATGGTTTAGTCATGAGTATACCTATATGCGGGTAATTATCCATGTTACCCATGGGTTGTCTTCATCATCATTTCCCTTATTTTCTAGTATCTCGTTCTTGGTGGTCAAAAAACTCATTTCCATGATAAGGCTATATTATTCCACCCATGAGAGCTATTGGACCTATGATGCAACAAAATATTAGTAGTACCATATTATTTAAGAAATAAAACATATATACTGCATGAAAATCATTTATCAATGATTATTTTGCATGGTAAGGTCAAAGCATATAACTGTCATCATAAAATAACAAGATATAAATTAGTGCATACATACCATCATTAATTCATAAGTATATCTATCAGAGTATCTATCTATGCATCACACAAAGTCTATCTGAAACAATATTATACATTGTTTTTGAATAAATAAGGAAAGTGATTCCTTATGTCCTCAACCTTTTCCCAGGTGGTACTACTTTCAGAATACAAGCCCCCCTGGACCCTGCATTACTCTATGTTTCACTTCCTCATGGCCTTGGAACGAAACTCGAGAATTCTTACTATTTTCACCTCAATGTATGTTGGATCCACCATCTGCAATTTTGAGACATCCACCACATGATTGTGATTATCAATATATTAAGGGACACATGGAAAGAATCATGGATATTTTACAAATTAGGTGCCAAGTCGAGTCTGTAGGCAACAGGGCTAATTATTCTAGGATGGTGAATGGTCCAACATATCTTGGGTCTAGTTTTGTTGACTTGATAACACTTTTCATGGGATTTTCCCTCAAGAATACCCTATCTCCCACAAAAAAGTATCGAGGAGTCCTCTTCAAGTCATCATAAATCTTATGGAGATCCAAAGCTTTCTTAAGCCTTTGTCAGATTACCCTCATTTGTTTGAGTGTATTGGGTCCAATAATGTATTGATCCTCTTGATTGTCCTATGCATCTCCGACCATACAAAGCCTCAAAAGGAGCCATCTTTAAAGAAGCATGGTAACCATTATTGTAGGCACACTCAACTAAAGGTAAGAAGTATTTCCATCGAGACTTTTGATCTATGCAATACATGCGAAGCATACCTTCTAATACTTTATTGACTCTTACTATCTACCTATCTATCTTCATATGGTTAGCAGAACTTATATTTAGTTTAGTTCCAATTACACGATGGAGGGCTTGCCAAAAATCATATGTGAACCTAAAATCTCGATCAGAGATGATCACTTCCAAAAATCCATGCAATCTAAAGGTTTTTTTGGTGAATCTATTGGTGACCACTACTGCATCATCCTTGGTGCTACTTGGTATGTGTAACATAAAAAAGGAACACCATTTGCAATAAAAAATGACACATTGTATTATATTCAGGAAAGTCTCTTTTGATACACTTTGACCCTTTTAGGGTGCATTTTACAAAGAGATGTGCCAAAATGGGAATCCTTTTCACAAATAAATGATGGTTTTTCGCTTCTTCTATGCCACAATCAATGTTGGAGGTGGGTTTTTCATGACCACCATGTTGGACTTGAACTTGTTGAATCTGTAACCTGCACACATGCAAATAGACAAGGGTTTAGTAGCACCTATCACAATGAATATGATAAATGACTAATGTAAATGGAAATAGAAAACAAGTATATTGCTTACATGAGTGATGATTTTAGCAACATAACATTAGCATTCCATATCTATATTTTCTTGGTGAAGTGATGGTTTCTTTATAGGCCTTTGAGGGTTTTGGAAGGAAATATAGGTGGCAAGCCAGGGCTTTCAAGTGGCAAGCTAGGGATTCCAAGTGGTAGGGACCAGGCAACCACCTATCTTGGGTAGTTGCAGTGGATCACTAAAAGTGTCTCACTTAACTAGAGAGATGTGTCAAGTGGGTAGGTTCAAGTGGAGTGATGTGTGGAGTGAGGTGTGAGATGTGGCAAGTGGGTAGGTGGAAGTGGAGTGATGTGTGGAGTGAGGTGTGATATGTGGCAAGTGGGTAGGTGGAAGTGGAGTGAAGTGTGGGAGATGTGGCAAGGTGAGGTGTAGTGGTGGCTAGGACACGTGTCAAGTGAGGAGAGAGGGTATCCTAGGAGGATATTTTCCAAATTTAATAAAATCTAGAAAATATAATTATGTGCAAGATTTTATGCCTAAGTCAAAACTTAGGCTTATAATTCTACACATTATTCATTCACATTGCACATTTTAGTTATGCATAACATTAGGTGTCATATTTTCCTAAAACATCCATCTCAACCTAGGTCTATCCCTAAGCAAAACTTAGGATGTCTCAAAACTGCAGATGGTGGATCCAACGTACATTGAGGTGAAACTGGTAAGAATTCTCAAGAATTCTTACTAGTTTCACCTCAATGTACGTTGGATACACCTTCATGTGGTCATTTACCTAAGACAATAAATTTATTTTTACACCAGACCCACTATTTTTGTGAGATGGATGTGGGACTATCATCTCATAGAATAAGACGTAGAATATCCTAGGGTGTGGTAACGATGACCAAACTATTTAAATACTAAATCATTTTGAAGGTGTGACCAGTATTATAGTTTAAATGATCATGTGTATGGGTCGAATGTCGGTTACCCATATGGTGATAAGAAATCTACCAATCAAAGCCTTGTGCTTCATTGAATATGGGGGGTTTACTTGGTTGGACGTAGAAATCGCTTAAATGAGGTCTTAACAGTGCCTCTCCTCCTAGATTCACCAACCTAGGATAGTGAACACAAACCTCTAACATATTTTATTCCCTACTTGTTGTTGCAAAATCAGCATAATCTAGGGGTTTTCCAAGCATATTTGACATGGTAGATGATCCTAATGATCATCCTCACTGGGTAGTGCATAAATATTATAAACTGGATTTCCATGGCATTAACAAGCTTTTCTGGGGTTATTTATCTCAAATAAACTTTGTTACATGACATTGCATGATTTCATGATTGAGTCCATGAATTTTGTAAGATTGGGATAGGGGTTTAATCCTCCCTTCTCAATACTCTTGATTCAGACCAATGCATGATTCCATTGTGAACCATGCAGTAAGATAGCACCACCATCTACCAGATATATTCAAACTATAGATTACGATCGAGGGAGTATAAAGTTTCATGCTTCACGGGTGATTTTGTTATCCCACACATAGAGTATTGTGAGCAGCAAGTGATAAAAAGGAACTTGCACATCGTAAGGTTAGTAGCTACCCAGTGGTGGTTTCACTGATGGTGGTTATTCTAAGGCACTAGCCTAGTAGACGTTCGACTCTCTAAGAATTTGATTAAAAAAATATTTGGCCCTCAAAGAGTTTAATTAAAGCGTAGTTCGACAGATCGGTCTACTTGAGGATAAAAACATCATTTTTATAAAATTATTAGACACCATAGAAACGTCATAGAGGACACTAGACCTGTTGGTCACAAATATACCTAGTTACAAAATCTATGTTTTTTACGCCCTAGGCCTGACCAACATTGAAAGGTCGAAGGAAAGAAATGTCCTTTAGGTCAATCTCCAAAGAGGGTTGGCTCCCTTTCAAATCTACTTCTATTTAAAGCTTAGGGTAATAGGAAATAAATGGGAAAATATAGCTATAAGCCAGAAGTACAATATGGAGATAGACTAACTACCAAAAATTAAATCAAACAATGATTAGCATACAAACAGTTTTGCAATGACAACCTCCAAAGAGAACCTCAATATTCATTCCTTCACCTATAGATATTAAGTTCAAATACAGAATTTAAAGACAAAAAATAACAAAGATGAATGTAATAAAAAGTGATATATAGAAAACCATCAAATGCAACCATTCAAAGAACCGAAAGCCAAAGTCTTTCTATTGACACAGAAAACTTGAAGTGTTTTTCTACAGAGTGTCCATCCTCCTTTGTACATGAAAAATGATTAGTATTTATAGATGATTATACCTCTTTCAATTAATACACATACAAAAAAATGCTAGTAGATCAAAAACCAACGTGAATAATTTCCTCCTTGGAATTAGTGATGTCCCATTTTGCATTGAACTAGTGATCTTGGGAGAATCAAATGGGAAATTGGCATGATTAGATGATGGAAAGTAGCCTTGAGCATCGGTGCATTGGGACACAGTGAAGTCACCTAAAAATTGGGAGCTTAGTCATTGAATTTTCTTCACCCTTACACCTTGGAACTCCACTTTCACAAAAAATTCCATTGAGCATTAAGTTTATCTTGATAAATAACAAGGTCGATGGGCGGTACATTGGAAATGAGCCAGAATGACATGATATTGCAAATTCAAAGTAGAAATCCCTAAAAATATAGCTTGCATTGCTTCAAAAATTAAATTCCATCGTTCTTCGATCCTTCCCAGTAGAATCTACAAAAATAGCACCTTGGGAAGCAATGCCTTTGAGAGTAAATAAATTTCATCCCAAAATGGGGTGAAAAGTCTTTTCAGAGCATTAATAGGCGACACCATAAATTTGTTCAATGTCTTGGTGATTTTTCCCCAAAATACTCTTTTCTTTTATCATCTCCTCATACTCGGAGGAAAATGCCTTTGTTTTCTTTGAAATTTGCCTTCATTATTTATTTCATCCCCAATGAGGACTAAAGTCGGGTTGCAATATCAATCATAATAGAATTTAATGATTTCACTCCTCTTGAGAGGCAATAGGTATTTTCATCCTATTTGGGGGTGACGTTAATCTTAGACTATGTTGCCTCAAGGTTATGCACGTTACAACCTTATTTCACCTAAAACTTATTTAAAAATCTGCGTTCACCTCCTGGAGAGGCGAAACTACATGGTGCTCCTCAACAAGGGCACTTTTTGACTTTTGACTATACCTTAAGTTTCACTCCAAGTGCTATTTTTATTTTCACCCCACTGTGAGTGAAAACACCAAATGAATTGAAATAGGGACCCATGATGTCAATCCTTTTCTTTGCCTTAAAATTTTTCAATATTACCCTTTTGCCTCAAAGAGATATGACAATGAGTTTTACCCCTCTTTTGGGTTAAAATCCCTCTTTACAAATTTTTTTGATTCATAGAAACTAGGCCCATCACATGCTTATATTTTAAACTCCTCTTCATGTTATGTTTCACCCCAAATAGGGGTGAAAGAGAGTTTCACCCTTCTTAGGGCAAAAACCATTTTTTGACATTAACTTTGCCAGCTCTTATGGCTGATGTGGCCACTTGCGCTTCAAAACAATGTTCACCCCAAAGAGGAGTGACAAGGATTTTCACCCCTCACTTGGGGTGAAAGCATTTTTATTTTCCCTTTAAATATTTTCTTTGCAAAACTTTATGACTTTCGCTCCCCAAAAGGGCAAAACCCAAAATGCTTATAAACTCTGCTTCCATTGGGGCAAAGTCACCTGTTTCGATTATGTTTCACCTCCAAGAGGGGCGAAAGTGATTTTCACCCCTCAATTGGGGTAAAACTAATTATTTCCCCTCTTTTCTTTTAAACTTCTTTCTCTCATGACTTGCACTCTCTTCTGGGCTGAAAACACTTGCAAGGCAAAAACACCCAAGTTTACCCTTTTTCATGTAATTTGATAGCTGGTTGGGAACCAAGCATGTCTCCATTATTTCACCTTATTTTTTGTGAAATCACCCTTTTGTTGTGCTTTGCCTCTACAAGGGATGAAAAGGACTTTCACTCTTCACCAAGGGTGAAACTAGTTTGCTCATTCTTTTCTGGCGCTTCTCCTTTAAAATTAATTTTTCATCGATGCTTTTGTCTCTGAAGCATTTCTCAACACATTTCCTCATTAAATTTTACTCATGAATTCCATTTTATTTTTACAACAATACTATTTAAAAAATAGAAAAATAAAATTATAGTGAAATAGATAACAAAAATATAGCTCTTCCTTTAGTCAATTTATCAAAAAATTTACAATCAAAGTTCAACAAAATTTTATGTGGCAAAGTGACAAAATTGCTAACATATTTCATGGTATCCAGCTCGCATGGATGCAATTGAACCTAGGATTTCATCCATTGGGCTCAGGTTTCAACTTTTCTTAGGGTATCAGACTACTTATTACTCACTTAGGTATTCTACTCATCGACCTTCTTCGTTGTAGCCTCTTCATCCTTTGAAAGATGCACAACTATAGCCTTGAACATTACAACATCTCTTGGGGTATCCAGCTCGCATGGATGCAATCTATCTTAGGCCTTCATCCATTTAGATCAGGTTTTAGCTCTACTTAGGGTATCATACTGCTTATTGCTCACTTCGATATTCTGCTCCTCGGCGTTCTTTATTGTAGCCTCTTCCTCTTTTGAAATATGAATGATTGTAGCCTCAAATACTATAATAGCCTCAAACCAAGCATCTCCACTGATCAACTTTAGGCAATTAAGTGAATCTACAAGGTACCTAAAATTCTCCACTTGCTACATATCAATGTAATTCACTCATTGGCTGAGCTCCAGCAAATCCGATTCAATACATGTAAGTTTTCTCATTAGAGGAAGCACATGGTCTTCAGTGAGAGGCTCATCCCACTCATCAATTTCTAAGGCATAATCAATAAAAATTATCCATATTGCTTCCAGGTCCTCCTTTGACAGAATGTTTCCCTCATTATCAGTGAAACTAGAGAAACCATTTTGGGCTACTGCATTAAAATAGAGTGTTGAAACTCTTTTCTCCTACTCAAACACATTGATTAGCTTGCGATCCTCCTTAACCTAGCGTAATATAACTTTAGAAATTGTCCAATATTAGGCCATATCACTCATGGTATGACATCTAAGATCTAATCTAGCCAACGCTTTCATTTGTGTAGCCTTTGCTAGGATGGGCTTTAGGTGATCTTCATCATACTTCATTACATGTCGACCATATGAGATACTTTTTTCTATATTTTCTAAAGGTACATGAGGACCTATGTCACCTTTGTTTCCATGGTTTTACAGTCAATAAGAAACTGACTATGTGCCTCCTTGACCTTTTTCTTGGTCAAAACAATCACTTGTGTTACTTTCGTGGCCATCTAATCCTACAAACTCTGGAGCTGACCTTCCGAGGCCTGAACCTACTATTATGCTTCTTCCTTGGCCTCCTAATGATTTAGAACTATCTCCTCCAAATATTCCACCTTCCTCTACCAAAGAGTCACTTGGACTTTACAGATTCCAACTAAGCTCGAGTTTTAGCCAAAGTATCCTCTAACTCGACGATCTTCGCCTCAACCTTGAAAAAGTACTTCTTATAGTGCTCACCATGCAGGTACATGGAGCTCATATCTACTTGAGTGTTCCCCATATTATTTGTAGTGTCGATATTTTTAAGGTCCTTAGTGATGAACTCATAAGTCTAATCTCTCGGAGAGGCTTATAAACCTAGGGAAACATTTTCACTATGTGGGTCTTCATAGTGTTAAGATTAAAAGCAAATTTCTTCAATAGATTTATTGGTGCAAAAGCCTCCTTTTTTTTGTAGTTCTTCAACCACTGTGATGAACTCAGATAAGCTTGGCTGATATTTACTACAATAGGCTATTCTGGTATAGCCTCCATCTCTTATTTGAGCAACACCTATAGCTCCAAAAATGGGGTAAAATAGAAATAAGACTATTGTGGAATCAGCTTGAGGGAAGTGGAAACTGGTATAGTGGAAACAATTGATGAAATGGAGGTGGTCATGGGAATGGAAGTAAGAGGCTCAACTATGGTCACACTCACTCGAGGAGGAGCTTATGTGCTTACAGTCATAACGGAGGCTATTGGAATGGAAGATACGAGAAGCAAAAATAGGTTCAAGATGGATGTAAAAGAAATGAAAGAAAGAGAAGTAGAAGAAATGGGAATAGAAGAAGAGGGAGCATTGGTTACTGGAGGTTGGGAGATAGGAATCAAAATCAAGGTGAAGGGTATACCAAATGGAAGTGAAACAAAAGTAGAAACCAAAGGATGAGAAATAACAGTCACCAACTACTCAAGAATAGGAGAAGGAGGGGAAAATGTACCTTCACGTTTTGACAATGTTTGAGCCGATGAGGATGAAGGTGGTTGTGATACTGGCTTCTTCTCTACCTGGTCCTTTGGCTCTACCATAATTTCATCCTCAAGATTTATAATCTTGGCACCTTAGCCCAATGGCTCTGTCCGAACTAAGGGGATATTTTCTAATACTTTTGTCTATTTAGCCAAAACCGTAGGATGAGGATTTGATGAAACTACACCAATCCTTCGCTTCTTGGATATATTTATAATGGGTGTCTTTTCCTATTTTCTTCTCACCCAATATTGCAATGGCTCCTCCAAAACTTGTCATTCTTCCTCTTCTACAAGTGGTGCTTCTTAGGTCATGAAGTGTTCTTCGGCCATGCTCTCCTCACTGCTGGATTTCTTAAAAATTTGAGGTACAATACCAGTGAAAGTGACCAGTTTATAACTGGTGTAAAACTCATCATAAGTGTTCAAAAATATTTCATCCATCACTAGGCCATATGGTGAACCATTTTTTCCTTGGTGGTCCCTCATAATCCACTAGTTTGTAATATTTTTTTTGGACCAACCTGAAATCTGCTCCTTCATTTGACTAAATAAACCTAGAGGAGGAATCTAATGCTTATGCACTGCAAGGTTGTACTCAGTATCCATCTCATAAAATTCATGCCATGGTGGGAGTGACATCATATTTTCCACATGCCATTCTAAATAATGCCCCTTAAAATTATTTCTATGTTTCTCAATATCTGGTTTTGGGAACAATGAAAATTGTTGGCCTTAATTTGCTCCATAAAACAATTCAAAGTATCGTACTGTAATTGCTATGACAACTCCACCATACCGATGTCATAGAAGGTTTCAATAATTAACTGATTCTATCCCACCTGGCTCACCTCAATGCCTCCAAAGTGAAAAGGTATAGTGCACATGGTTCTTTATCCTCATCCTGTCCCATAAACATCATTGATAAATTCATGCTACAGAACAACTTCCAACACATAAAGGTGATCTGTAGAAAATATGGAAGAAGAACCGGCTTGCCAATATAACCAAAAATACGCAGAACAACACCCTAAATAAGAAAAAATATATTGCCCTTCTCATTTAATATGATTTCCTCTCTCATTGCCCTTGGTACCTTCTCACACTTGCCAAAAATTTACTCCAAGGCAGGACCCATAAACATACGATTAAAATTATAAAATGATTCCTTTCTTGACAAGTTGGAGGTCCACAAATACATTGTAAATCTCTTGTTTTCTCTGTCAGCCTGCCTAACTTCTATGAAGGAAAATTTTTGGTTCATGTGAAAGAAGAAAAACCATATTAAAAATGATGTATTTCTGAATGCCATTGCTCCTTCACTCTGCATTTTCTCTAGCTGGGTACGCATCCTTCTGGAAATGTAGTCATCCCAATCAAAGAAAATGGGGTTTGTCCTTGTTTTCATAGTAGTAGGAGCATAGAATTTGACCTAGCAAATGCATGACACCAATGCTTCCTACCACTTGTGCACTGTTAAATTAGTTGGAAAGCCCACAACCCAAACCACCATAGAAAATAAATCTAGGCTCTTGAAATCCATCAATGGCTTTGGTAGAGTCAACAATTCACCATGCTGGGGTATTATTATCAGTTGGATCTCTATAAACCGATGCAGTGTTACTATCGACTGATATTTCTCTTCCTGTTTACCAAGATGTAACCTCTTAAAAACAAAGTCAGAATGAGGTTTAATCCCACAAGCAAATGCCTCTCGGACATCATCAAATGAAATAGTAAATAATACTTTTTCTTTTACATTATAGACAAATCTAGTGTTGAGATTATAAAATTTCAAAATTGCCTCCACCAACTCTAGGTAATAATGGATTGGTGTGCACAAATACCAAAAAATATGATCATGATATGCAATAGTGAGAGGACTTTTTGGCATCAACCCCTATCTAACTACAACATCTACATCTTGGTGTAATTTCTCAACATCCTTATTTGAAATAACGTAGTCTCTAACCTGAGCTAGCATGTCAGAATATGGATCTAGGTTAATATTTTCATTTCACCTAGATTTTTTGGACTTCTTTCCTCCCTCAACTTTATTTTACACCTTCTTTGGCTCAGTGGCACTCTTAGATTATGTAATTTTTCTTCCCATCTTCAACAACTCTTTGATGCTTTGTAATTCTTGCACTCAAGCAACTAAATGTGGCAATGATCCAAAATATATATAAAAAAATTTATCTCCAAGTCACAGATGTATCAAATTTATAACCGCACCTTCAACTATTGGATTTAATGCATGTGCTAATTTTCAAAGAATTTGGGCGAACATGCATCTTGATTCTCTCATTAGGCATAATTTTTAATAATTTTCTAATTTTATCAACCTCCTCTTTCCTAAGATCTTCCTTGAACCTCATGCTTTTGCCGCTTTCAATATTAATAGTGCACCCTGGATATCAACGGATAGCCTCAAGAATGAGAAATACCATGTGTTAATGATGGATGCCTTCAAAATGAAAATTACTCAACTTGACTGCTTGGAGATGTCAAATTATCAATCTAGGGTGAATGGTTGTGAAATTAATTTACTCTGGGTGCACTTACTCTTCCTAAAACATCAAATGGCACTCTAAAATTGTTCCTTACCAGTAAAAGTGTATAGTTGGCAAGCTTCCTTCGTTAAAATATTAATTGGGAAAAAATAATCTTGCAATTCACTTCTTTGCTTAACCTACATTCAAACATTGTCCCTCTTATTTTCTTGATGAATTCACAATCTTGGTTGTCCTTTTAAAATAACTCTTCTTCTCTGATTCCACCCCTAAAAAGTGCCTTGCTAAAAAAACAAGTTTTTTGAGTGCCACTACTTTTATCGAAAAAGCAAATTTAAAAAAAAATTAGTTTCGCCTTGCTTTTTCCTGAAATATCCTTTTAACTGGGATCTTTTAAAATGCATGTGATTTTTATTTCCATTTGCTTTTCCATTCCAAGAGTTTCACCCTGAAATAGAATTTCCCCCCCCAAATAAAACTACATGGTCGAATTAAAACTTGGGACAAAAAAACTTCTTTTCCTTTTTTTTTTTTTTTTTTTAATACTTTCACCCTAAAAGGGGGTGAAAGTGATTTTCACCCCTTACTTGGAGCGAAAGTATTTTTTATATTATATTATTTTTTTATTATTATATATATTTCTTTATTTTTTTAAAATGTTATATGATGTGATTCTTCCCCCCTCTTACTCCATTAATAAAATGCCTTTGCTTTGCTCTTGAAACTCCTCTAAAATCTTCTATTTCTCTATCTCCTTAACACATTTGAGGACTCCATCAATATTCTCTTGGAACAAGCCGCCTGGCAATAAGACATATTTGAGGGCTTGCAATATGAATCTCCTTCTCTATGAGGAGTTGAGGTGTGATGGACATCTCCTCGAGTTAAAATATTCAACAAGGTCCTCTGTCCAATCACAATCAACCAAGGCTTGATTAGTGATATTACTCTCACTTAGTGTATTATCAGACTTGAGATCATCTGATTAAGATACAATGCTCTTAGCAAGATCTTAGTAGAGTTCTCAACCATGAACTAGCTTAGTTGGCCGAATCTCTACATAAAACTTTTGGATTTTGGAAACCCATCCAACTCTCTTATCACCAAGTTCACCCTGAATAATGAAAATTTTGACATCTAGATGGATGACATAAATAATTGGCTTGATCTACAAAACAAAGTACCAAAATTTCTTCAGGGATTTCATAACTGCATAGAATTTCTTCTCAAAAAATGTATACTTCTCTTCATGCGACTGGATGACTTGGATCAGGAAAGCAATTGGTTGTTCATCTCCATTATCTCTCTTTTGTGTGAGCACAACTGCATAGCTTTCTTGCTCTCCCACAACATAAAGGATAAAATCCTTTGAATAATATGGACTGATCAGGAGAGGGGTTGGACAATTCTTTCTTTAATTTCTTGGAAAGCTCACTTTCTTTGCTCTATCCACTTAAAATTTGCATTCTTCTTAAGAAGCTTGGTCATTGGCTTCACAACTTGAGCGAAGTTTGCAATGAAATTTTGGACAAAATTAATCTGACCGAAAAATGGTTGTAGTTCTTTCTTATTGGCTGGTAGTGGCAACTTCAAGAGAGCTTCAGCTCTAGCAGGATCAATGGCTAACCCTTCCTTAAAAATCACATGGCCTAGGAGTTTCTCCTCTTTAACAAAAAAAATTTATTTATTGGGATTGATAAAAATTCCAAACTCGTAGTATTTCTTGAAAACCTGTCTTAGGTGAGAACTATGCTCTTTCCTATCATGTAAAAAAATAGTCATGTCATCCAGATATATCACAATAATATGATTCAACAACTCACCAAAGACTACATCCATTTCTCTTTGGAAGGTAGCGCTAGCATTTGATAGACTGAAAGGCATTCATTGGTAGGTGAAGGTGCCCCACTTAGCAGTGAATGCCATTTTGTTTTGGTCTTCATCCTTCACCAAGATTTGGTTGTAGATGAAGAAACCATCTAGCAAAGAAAATCTTTGTGCTCCAAAAACTACATCAAGGATTTGGTCGATATGTGGCAAGGGATAATTGTATTTTAATGATGTGTGATTCAAGTTACGTAAATCCATGCATAGGCAAATATCTTCATTCTTAATTTGTACTAGAACTAGATTCACCACTCAGGTTGAATGCTTGATAGGATATATTATTTTTACCTCCAACTTATTTAGTAACTCCACCTTCATTAGTACCTCAATATTTGGATTAGCAGGCCATTTTTTCTATCTAAAGGGTTTTACCCCTTTCTGTAACTTGATGGTATGCTAGATCACATATTTGTCATAGCCTTTAAGATCATGATAGCTCCATGCAACAATATTTGGGAACTCAAAACATAACTCCTTAATTTGTTCAAGATCCTCTAGAGAGCAATCTATCCCAACTTTGATTATCTTATCAGGTTTCAACTTCATCTCAGTATATTCTTTCTTGTCCACTTTGATTATGTACTTTTTTGCTCTATCATTCCAATCAAAGATGCTATCAAGAGTAATCAATCCTTTTGGGATGTGATTATTTCTAAGTTGGATTAAACCTTCAGCTTCATCTTCATCCAGTATCCTTCCCTCCACACTACAGACATTATAAAAAACTTTCCAGTAGATTTTTTTGTCATGGACTAAAGATATATAGATCAACCTCATAGTCTTGGGTCTTTTTACCACATGATCAACAAGAGAGAAGTTCGCAGCAAGGGATACCAAAATATTTTCATGTTTATTTAATTCTCACAAAACCACTTGGACATTCAATACAATAAATGATTCAAATATATCCCATGCATTTTTATGGTATACCTTTAGGTAGTGATGCTTCAAAATGCACTTGTTGGTCCCTTGGTTGATAATTAACTCTGAATCTCCAAAAATCTGCAATTGTTTGATCACGAGTATTTTTGTTTTTTTAGGCCTAAGCATAGTGCTTCATACTTGGTGGTGTTTTTTTTATAGCTCCAAGTCAACCGATACAAACATGTTTTCTAAATTCCATAAGGAGAAATAAAGACTACTCTAGCTCCAACATTGTTCTTGCATCTAGCATCGTCAAAGTACATTTTCCATAATTGATCAGGGATGGGACCTAGATCGTTAGACACTTTCACTTCAACCTTCTTAGGCTTAGTAATGGTGTAACAACTTATTTCAATCTCCATCATTGCGTTGAAGTTGAGCATTAAAAAATTTATCCTCTAACCAAAGCTTATCTAGAGCTTCCTCCATTAGATTCATCTCCCCTAGTTCTTCAATCACCATATTGATCTAATCTACAGCTTTTTTTTCTTCAATTTTTTTAATATGATCCATGGAAGGATTTTAATTATAAATCCATATTCTCCTCCCTTTGAATGTAATCTCCAAGTGAGAATAGTAAATATATAGATAGCCTCCTAAATTGGTTGTAAACTCCCTTGATAAACACATGTTGAAGTATGGCTCTAAATCTATCACAACAACTTCTTGAATGATAGTTATCTAGGGTATGCTATGTAATACAATCAGGATATCTTTGATCAAGCCTACCATTTTTATAGGAGTGCCATCCAACTAAAAAGATGCCTGGGCTACTTCTCATGTATTCCATACCAATTATTTTGTAAACTGCCTTTGGTATGACAGTTGTCACTGCGCCAGAATCAATCATACAATTATGCACAATCCAACCCTCCATATTGAGAGACAAATAGAATACGAAAGGTCTATTATTTCTTATGGTAGAAGTGGGGAGTGTTTGAGCTAGCACTATCTATGTAGGATTTTTCCTCTTATACTTCACAAATTTCAAATATTCTTGCAACAGGTCTACTTGTTTGGGAAGTTGTAGCACATCATAGAGACTCACCTTGGTGGGAATCCTATTTAGTTCTTCAAAAATATTGTATGACTGCACATGGGACTCCCTTCCTTCACTAGCATCTTTGTACTTATTTTGGTATTGCTCTGTAGCTTCCACCCTCTAACGCTTGGTCAAATATGGGTATTTGAGCCTCTCCTTCACCTGCTATTTTGTCTCTGTCTGCACTTGTACAATTGAAGGTTACAAATTTGATGGTTTTGCTTGCAATATATCCTTCACTAGTGTGGGAAAAATATTTTCAACAAGATAGACTCATCTGCCTTAGATGCCAACATAATAACTTTTTCTTGAGATTGATTCTTTTCACCCTGCATATTCTACTCAGTAGGTACCTTCAATGGCTCCATTTCAGCTAGATCTACAGTGATAGTATTTTTTCTAGATATTGTGAGAACTGAAACTTGTTCAATAGATGATATCATAAAGTTATGATCAACTTTCGTGATCATGTTGACTTGACCACCAAAAGAGTTATCCACAAACGTCTACACATAGTTCAAATGAACCATGTAGGTATCTTTGTTGTGTGGGTCATTACAGGTAGAACACAAAAATGTTCTCTATAATGGGCCAACTTCCTCATTTTTAAGCACAGTAGTAGCCATTTCAAGAGATTTGGTGGGAGCAACTACTTGTTCTTTAGTGATTGGTGGTGGTTGAAATCTCCTTGATCTAAAATCACTTTCAACCTACTTTCTTTTAGTTATCATAATTTTGTTACCTGTCACTCTTATAGCAGAATTCATGAACTGCAACTCTTTTAGCACCTTGTCTTGTAGATCAGGGTTTGAGGGTGTTGGGGGAGCTAGTAATGGTAATGGAACATGTGGAGATGGTAGTTTCAAGAATGGAACTAGGGTTGGTAACTATGGAATAGCTAGAGCAGGGAGATAAATAATAGAAACTATTTCTATGGTTTAGGATGTACTCAAATTCCATGAAGGGACTAGATACATGGGTTACATGGGAAAAGGCTAAGATGTATTAGCATACAAATATTATGGAAGGTTAGGCAAAATAGACATGGCCATTTTTGGTGGAATCTTACTGATAGCTATCAGATCAACTTCAACCCATTGTGTTATAGAATATAGCTCAGGGAATGTATTGGCATTGGAATGTAAGATGGCTATATTGATGTCAAAGTTAAAATCTTGGAGATAATAAAAGGCTACTTGTTCAGGGGTCTATCGAAGGTCATAAGGAAATCTATGCCAATTTCAGGTGAACCTGACATTGAAGTCCATGATTTTCTCCTGTGGATACCTCTAAATAGTGGTGAATTTATGCAATAGGGAGAACAGATCTACTTGTTCATTGAACCCTTTGATTAACATTTCAGATGACTAGTCCCAAATGGTAATGGTTGCAGGTTGTAATAATTGGTACCAGTAAAGTATTTTTCCTTAGAGATAGATAACAATAAATCTTACCATTATATCCTCATCTATGATGCTATGAATTATCACCAAAGAAGCTACATCTTAAACATGCTCATAAGTGATATTTCTCATACCATCGTAAGTTGGAAAAGCCTTCATTTTTGCTTGTGGATTTAGGTTCTAAGATTGGGGATTTAGAAACCTAGAATTATTCCATGCTAGAAACTACCTTGGTGGTTGCTGTGGTGGTGGATTTTGATCCATGTGTATTGGTGTGTATGGTTGGGGAGGTGGAAAACTAGTGGCTATACTAGTAGCACTCGAAGGAACAAAAAACACACTAGCCAACTGAGAAGATGTTTTACTTGATGGAAAAAATTGAGTAACTAACCTAGGGTTTTATCCTAGAAATTGGGTGTCAAGTTCATAAAACTCAATGAGATATTATGGCTTTTTGGCCTTCGATCTTGTGATCATGAAGAAAGGAGGCTTTTGGGTAGATTTGAGTCACTATATATTCTAATCATATAGTATAAATGTGAACATCAAACCTCAATACTTTTAAAAGTGGAACCTTTTGAGAGTCCCACTGGGTATGCCAAAAATTGTTGGTCATGAATCTGCCTAGTTAAAAAATCCATGTTTTGTGTGCCCTAGACTTGATCAATATTGAAAATACAAAAGGAGATAAATGTCCTTCAGTTCAATCTCTAGAGAGAGCTGGATCCCTTTCAAATCTACTTTGGTTTAAAGCTTAGGGTAACATGAAAGCTATGGGGAAATATGGCTATAAGTTGGAAGTACAGGATAGGGATAGACTAACAATAAAAAATTAAATCAAGCAGTGATTAGCTTAGAACTGAAAAGAAAGCACAGGAACTACTTATAGTTTTGCAATGACAACCTCTAAAGAACACCTTAGTATTCATTCCTTCACCTATATATATTAATTTCAAATGCAGAATTTAAGCACAAAAAATAACAAAGATGAATGTAATCAGAAGTGACATACAAAAACCATCAAATACAACCATTCAGATAACCAGAAGTTGAATTATTTCTATTGATGTAAAAAACTTGAAGTGTTTTCTGCAAAGTGTCCATCCTCCTTTGTACATGAAAAATTATTAGTGTTTATAGAGGATTGTGCCTCTTTCATTTAATACACATACAAACAAAATTTTGGTAGATAAAAAACCAGCATGAATATTTTCCTCCTTGGCATCAGTGATGTCCTATTTTATATGGAAATAACGATCTTACGTTGGTGGTAGAATCACATGGGAAATTGGTATGATTAAATTATGGAAAGTAGCCTTGAGCATCAGTGCATTGGGACGCAGTGAACTCACCTAAAAATCAGAAGCTTGGTCATTGAATTCGCTTCACCTTGCACCTTGGAACTCCACTTTCACCAAAAAAGTCCACTGAGCATTAAATTTATATTGATAAATAGCAAGGTCGATGGGTAGTGCATTGGAAATAAGTTAGAATGGCATATGATCTTGTAAATTCGAAGTAGAAATTTCTAAAATTATAGATTGAATTGCTTCAAAAATTAAATTCCATCGTTCCTCGACCCTTCCCAAGAGAATA
Source organism: Wollemia nobilis (assembly GCA_028583015.1). Taxonomy (NCBI): domain Eukaryota; kingdom Viridiplantae; phylum Streptophyta; class Pinopsida; order Araucariales; family Araucariaceae; genus Wollemia; species Wollemia nobilis. Next base: position 1,335,573 of record JAQPPZ010002970.1, on the reverse strand, counting down.
TGCAAAAATAGCACCTTGGGAAGCAATGCCTTTGATAATAAATGAATTTAATCCCAAAATGGGGTGAAAAGCCTTTTCAGAGCGTTAATAGGTGACAACAAAAATTTGTTCAATGTCCTAGTGATTTTGCTCCAAAATAATCTTTTCTTTTATCATCTCCTCATACTCGAAAGAAAACACCTTTTTTTTCCTTTAAAATTTGCCTTCATTATTTATTCCATACCCAATGAGGACTAAATTTGAGTTGCAATATCAATCACGACAAAATTTATTGATTTCACCCCTCCTGGAAGGCAACAAGGATTTTTTCCCCATCTAGAGGTGGCATTAATCTTAGACTATGTTGCCTCAAGGTGATGTGTGTTACAACCTTCTTTCACTTGAAACTCATTTAAAAATATTTGTTTAGCCTGTGGAGAGGTAAAACTACATGGTTCCCCTCAATAGCGGCACTTTTTGACTTTGAATATGTCTTAAGTTTCGCTCCAAGTGCTATTTTTATTTTCACCCCACCGTGAGTGAAAACACCAAATGAATTGAAAGAGGGCCCCATGACGTCAATCCTTTTATTTACCTTAAAAATGTTCAATATTACCCTTTCGCCTCAAAGAGAGGCAACAATGAGTTTCACCCCTCTTTTGGGGTGAAATACCTCTTTAAAACCTATTTTGATTTGTCCAAACTGGGCCCATGATGTGCTTATATTTTAAACTCCTCTTCATATTATGTTTCCCTCCAAAGGGGGGTGAAAGGGAGTTTCACTCCTCTCTTGGGTTGAAAGCCCTTTTTTGACATTAACTTTGCCAACTCTTTTAGCTGATGTGACCACTTGCACTTCAAAACAACGTTCGCCCCAAAGAGGGGTGACAAGGAGTTTCACCTATCACTTTAGCGAAAGCAATTTTCTTTTTCTTTTAAATCTTTGCAAAAATTTACAACTTTTGCCCCCCAAAAGGACAAAAACCAAAATATTATAAAATTTGTTTCCATTGGGGCGAAGTCACCTGTTTCAATTATGTTTCACCTCCAAGAGGGGTGAAAGTGATTTTTACCCCTCAATTGGGGTGAAACTAATTATTTCCCCTCTTTTCCTTTTAAACTTCTTTCTCTCATGACTTGCACTCTCTTCTGGGGTGAAAACACTTGCAAGGCGAAAACACCCAAGTTTGCCTTTTTTCATGTAATTTGATAGCTGGTTGAGAACCAAGCACATCTCCATTATTTTCACCTTATTTCTAGTGAAATCACCTTTTTGTTGTGCTTAGCCTCTACAAGGGGCGAAAAGGACTTTCATCCTTCACCAAGGGCAAAACTAGTTTGCTCATCCTTTTTTGGCACTTCTCCTTTAAAATTAATTTTCTATCAACGCTTTTGTCCCTTAAGCATTTCTCAACATAGTTCCTCATTGCATTCTGCTCATGACTTCCATTTTATTTTTACAACAATACTATTTAAAAAAGAGCAAAACAAAATTACAGTGAAATAGATAACAAAACTATAGCATCTTCCTTCAGTCAATTTATCAAAAAAATTACAATCAAAGTTCAACAAAATTTAATGTGGCAAAGTGACAAAACTTCCAAAAAGACCATAGTTTCAAATAAATTGATACATTCAATCGCACCCAAACATACAAACCATTCCAACATAAATAATCAAATGCACATTCAAAAATAAAGAATATGCTAATAGTTGGCATAGAGATAGGGTGTAAAGTGAACCAAGTAATTTAAAGCTCCCTGAGATCTTTCTCTATACAGTCCTCCTTGCTTGTTCTCCCTTATATTAATATCTTTACCAAATATCTCTAAAAATCTTAGGGTTGTTTGGTTTCTGATTTACCAAAGGCTAAAGAGCATAATCCCTAAGCCCAAGTTTATCTATCAATATTTATTCCAGAATTTTCCAGTATCCATCCTCCCTTTTGATTAACCCATGATGGATTTTGAAAATGTAGGGAAATGAATTTGTGAAGCGATGATTTGAGACACAATAGGATTTGAGTTCCAAGATGATATCGAGAGTGCAGGGGTTGTAGAGATTTGCGAAGCGACTACACTCGCATACTAGAATTTAGGGAATTCAAGAAGTATGGGCATCGACATCCTTTGGGGAAGCTTGCCCATAGCTATCAAATCTATTTTTGCTCTCTTGGCAAACTCATACAACTCGGTAAAAGTATTAACATTATAATATATTACCATGAGACAGATATCAGGGTTGAAAGCCCGAAGGAAATAGTATATTGCAGCTTTTTCGGTTGGCCGAAGTCCAACTGGTACTCTCTGCCACGTTCGACCGACCCTAACATTGAAGTCTATGATCTCTTCTTGTGGATGCCTCTGGATCAAAGTGAACTGATGCAGGAGAGAGGTAGGATTGCAGGACTCATTGAATTTTCCCATCAATTGCCCAGCTAACTGGTCCCATCCCGTAATACTACCGGGTGGTAGGGATCTATATTAGAAGAGGAGTTTTCCTCTAAGGGAAAGAACCAAAATATTTACCATAATTTGCTCTTCTGTGATGTCGTGGATCATCGCCAGAGATATTATATCCTAGATATGCTCTAGAGCAGTCTTCCTAGTTCCATTGAATGTTGGAATCTTCTTTATGGTAGTAGGCGGAACTTGCCCTTGTCCCGCTAGATTCAGTGGTGACAAGGAATCCCATGCTAGGCACAACCTGGGTGGCTGTGGCTACTGCATTTGCAATTGTTGTTATTTTTTTTGTGCCATACTTGCTCTTAGATTTTGAGAAACTGGAGTCCCCGAAGCTCCCCCTTGATTGCTAATAGGACAACTAATAGGAATAGAGGCACTAGGATGCTTCGGTGAGTTGGGAGGATTGGGAGGAAAACGAGATGTTGTACTGTCAGAAGTTAGACCTTGTTCGCCAATAGTAGCCTCTTATGAGGACATTCCTCGTAATAGTGACTCGGGGGTGACCAACCTTGATCGCTCCCTAAAGGCATCAATATCTAGCTCAAAGAACTCGGTTTCCTCTCCTCTATTCTTAACTCTCCATCTCGTTTGCATGAAGACACAGACTTTGGTACCGGTCTTTACGACTTAAAGATTCTCGGGTAAATAGAGTCGCCAGATGCTAAGAGTCTTTCGATAATGAAAGCATCGGTTCTCACTACCACTAGTCAGGTGAGACTGATCGGGTCACACTAGGAATTGGTTAGAACTATTGGCCCTGGTGAAGACGGATTTGAGATTTGCACTTAAAATATGGGACCTTGGTCCCACCGAGCGTGCCAAAAACTGTTGGTCATCAAATCTACCTAGGAAAGGATTTGGGTGAGTGTATGTGCTCTATACCTGGACCAACATTGAAAGGTCAAAGGGAAGAGATGCCCCTCGTGCCAATCTCCGGAGAAAGGCCGACTCCTATGCTAAACTACTCGGGTGTTTTGAGATAAGGGTGCAGGAAAGAGATAAAAATAGTAAGGGTTAGAGAAATTGATAGTTTAAAGTGGGAGAGAACAGGAAGCATGATCACTAACTAGCAACTTTAATAGCAGCAAGGAACACCAAGAATAAACAAAAGAAATGCCATATTGACTTTCCTATGTATCCTTTGGGCGAGCTCACAGGGATTCTCCTTCCCCCTTTCGTCAAAATTTAGGGTTAAGAGTAAAGGCGATTAGGATAAGGGAATGTAACAAAAACCACAACCCAACAGGCAGCATAAAAGAAAATTGATATAGCGTTTTTCCTCTCCTATGTATCCTTCAAGCGAGTTTTAGGGTACAGTCCCCGATCGTACACCGAATTTAGGATTCAGAGTCTTAGTATACAAACGAAGAAAGACAAAAGAATCAAGCACAGAAGGTAGCATAAAAGAAAGGAATTGAGCCCAAAGATCTTTATTATTAATTGCAGTACATCAAGTTATAGCAATTTTCTAGCAGATAGTTCCCCCCTTTTTTCATTACAATGCCTAGGTTTTTATAGAGGACTCGACCCCCTGAGTCATAATTATATAGAAAGGAGAAGTACACCCTTGAGCCCTGAGAAGTCAGCTTCTTAAGGCTCTCGCGATCAAGATTTCAAATTTGTTACCAAAATTGGCAACTGTAACTGGGTCAACCATGGAAAGATGCATTGATGAGTCGTCTGGACGTCCTTGGTCTTCGGGTGCGGTGCTCGAGTGGCCGCCATGCTCATCGGGCTCTTCATCATGGCCTGATACTTTGCTTTCAATTGCCAAAAATGAGCAACGAGCTTACCGGGCATGAAAAAATGCATTTATGAGGCACTTGATCACCTCGAGAAAATACCCGACTTGGAGCACATGCCTTTGTGGTGCTTCACTAGTCTTTTAACTTTGCTTCAGAATGGACTTGTGTCGAAGTAGATTCTCCTTGATTTGCACTTTGCATGGTGAATCTTCGCAAGACAGCTTCGGGGGTGATGGAGGCCGAAGCATATCTTCTTCGCACAATGGGGTCTTCACTTTTCATTGCTTCATTGTGCCAAAACTGCTTCGGTGTGGTCCTTGGCCCGAAGTAGATACTTCGTTGATGAGTCTTTGAGATGCTTCGTTGCGATCCTTCATCAAAATTGAGGTTCGAGGGTGTTTCGGCCAAAGTGTATCCCTGCCTTCAAAATGCATCTTCTAATTTGGGTGAAAGTACTTCGCATGAAAGTTTGTTGAAGCAGATGCTTTGCAATGATTTTCGGTGAAGTAGAAATGGTTTGCTGTCGTAGGACCCAAAGTGGATGCTTCGGTGGCTTTTCAGTGAAGTGTTTTCAGTATTGCGTTCTTTCAAATTTTGCTTCGCAAAACTTTTTCTTGAAGTAGCCTTTTGAATTGCTTCGTGTGTGAAGTAGTTTCATTCCTCCTCTTTTGTATTTTACTTTGGCAACACCACTTCATAAAAATCTCACCCGAAGTAGCTGCTGAAAATGCTTCGGGTTCGAAGTAGTTTTCTTGCCTTAGCCAATTTGGACAGTGGTCTGGACCTTCCTTCTTTGGTGAAGTTGTTCTTTTGAACGTCGCTTTGCTGAAATTTTGCTCGAAGTAGATACTTGAAGCGCTTCGGGTCTGAAGTTCTTTTTATCACTACCCTTGTATTCTTCTTCGGCAATACTACTTCACAAAAATTTTACCCGAAGTAGTGCTGGAAATGCTTCGGGTGTGAAGCTCTTCTCATTTTCTTTCGACGAAGCTCTTTCCTCTAGCCTGTTCGGTGACGAAGCTCTTTCTTTTTTTATTTTATATACAAAGGGATGACATTGAAAGCCAAAATTGCTGCAACTTTTCAAAATAAAAAACAACAAAGAAAACTTTACAAAACACTGTACAAAATTTGATTTCTTTTTTACCCCTTGTGCAATGTGACAGAATTGTCAACAGGAACATCCACCGAGCATCATCAACCAACTCGCACTTGGGAGTAACCAATTGGAAAAATCAAAAAATTAAAACAAAAGTTGGAGTATTTTTTTTGAAGACTATATGAGGATAAGTGTGTAGTTGGCAACCAAATTTTTGGACAGCTAGAGGATTTGTAGACTTTTAGAAAAAGATTTGTTTTTTTAGAAAAAAAACTAGATTTTTAGAAAAATATGTGTTTTTAAAAAAAAGCTGGATTTTTAGGAAAAAAGAAGAAGAAAAAATAAAATCTCTAAAATTAGTTGGCAACTCATTGTCCTCATTTAAAGATGACTTTTATTAAGGATAATTCAATAGAATAAAAGATAAGAGAATATAAGAGAAGAAGAAAGGAGAGGAGAGCAAGGGGTTCCGAAGAAATTGTCACTATGTTGAGTGCTTGCAGTAGGTTTGCTATGTAAAATCTCAAGCATGAAAGGTGAGCAAGGGGTTCCAAAGAAAGTGGTACTTTGTACAGTGCTTGTAGGAGGTTTCTTATATGAAGCCTCAGAGGAAGGAAATTAGCACTCTATGCAGTGTTTGGTGGAGGTTTGCTATGTAAAACCTTGAAGAAAGAAATTGGTACTTTGTGTAGTGCTTGTAGGAGGTTTGCTATTTTAAATATTATATGGAAGAAGGAAATCGGTACTCTAAGGAGTGCTTGCATAAGTGAAGCTCTATAGAGAGCAATTATGTAATGTTAATGTGGTCATTGAAATATGATAAAGTAATATTTTATGTGTTTCATGTGTTATGCAATTCATTAATGGGGTTATCTATTACTATTTTTATGTGTGGTGGTATGAAAAGTTTGAGAAACTAGGAGAGGTTGTTGTTTAATTAAGGAGGCAATAGGGAAAATTTGAAGCATTAATTGGTTATCTTCATGAAAATATTTTCAAGGCATGGTGGAATTCATAAAATATAGTTATATTTACATAAGAGGAATGTTTGATGATTTATATATCATTAATAGTATTTGTATTCACGTAACACATGAAGCAAGCTAGCAATACAAATAAATTTTATTATGATGATAGACTAACTCCTCATGAAGTAGAAATTTCACTAGCATCAATGCATAATCACAAGAGGAGGAAAAAGAAGAAAGGATATGCAAAAATAAATCATAATGAAGAGAATATGAATACCAAAGAAATCACAAAGACACCAAATGAGCATCTCCAAAATACTAAAGAACCCTCAAATACAACTCTCTTTGCATCATATGAAGACACTAACTACTTTCTTAATCAGATTACAGTGAGCAAAGAAGGAGAATATGAGTTCCAGTTTTGACTCAATAAAAAAAGAAGAAGAAGAACCAATTCAAGGATAATTACAATACAAAAGTCCATTGATGAAAGAACCTGATCAAACCAAAGAGCATCCACAAGAAGAAGAATATCCATATTGAAGATTGAAATATTCAATATCCAAATAATGTAATACAGAGGGGTGTTAGAGTTATATTATATTATATCATTTGGGTCATGGAAATGTACCACCTTTGGTACATAGTTATATTAGAGTCTACTTTAGGGGGAAGTTAGCTACATACTTCAAGAAATGTAATAAATGCACAAGTGTCAATGTGCATGTTGTAATGTGCAAGGTGTCCACTTATACAACTAAATAGTGTTGGCCAAGTAATCTACTTTCCTATATAAAGGGCCTCATAGTGATAGATAGATAAGTAGCAGCACATAGATATCAAGAGCATTGTAGTAGAGAATATATTGTGATAGAGATCATGTATGGATAACAATTTCGATCTTTAGTTTATATTAATGGAGTGACCATTTCCTCCATAATGCATTGTATTTTCACCACTTTCTATTTATAGTATATTTCCAGTCATATTGCAGACTCATTTTTTTTCATCTTATCAAGACCCGTGTTAGATATATCCCACTGCATATATCCTCAAAAGCTAACACAATAGTCAGGGACCTTTGTTCATGATCAAAGGCATTCAATGCTATTACAGGTTCTAGGAGGCTAACTATCATTTGATTTTAACTAATTTGCTCTAGATAGCTAGGGGGTGTCTAGGTGTCCCATACTTCTAATGTGCATGACCTCTATTGAAGTAGACCTATCTAGGAGCCCTTCTCTTTTGTCACTATTTGCTAAAATATTTTTCTTGTGAATATGATGTTAGGGACATGGCATTTGAATAGGATGTTAGGGACCTAGACTAGGATGCCATGAGGATTTGTTAATATCATAATTCAAATCTCCTAGCCACTTGAAACTTTTGGCGATTCAATATTTTGGTGACTTGAGTATCCTTCCACTTATGTACCTGGTCACTCATGTATATAACCATCTTATGCCTGGTCACACTTTCATTATTTCTTGAAGGTTCTAACCACATTAGGAAGGAGTGGCTAGACTTATTTTCCTTAGTGGAATTATGAGCTTAGAAATATGCATTTGGATTTTTAGCTAGTTGTATGTAATTGAAATATTTCCCGATGAGGATTTTGGACACCTGCCTAAGAAAAATCTACAAAAAAAACATTTTGGCATGATTTTCAAAGAACTATCAATATGATAATTGCATAAACTACACTTCCTTAGTCATCCATCACTTAGTCAATAGACTAGATGTCAAACTTGTGAAGCAAAAACTACAACTATTACATTCAAAAGGTGTCTTGCTTGTCAAGGAGGAGCTTCAAAAGATCTTGGATGTTATATTTATTAAAGAAATTTCTTAATCCAAGTGGATATCTAATATTGTACCTATCACCAAAAATGAGGGTATTGTTAGAATCTATACTCACTTTTAGAACATCAATAAAATATATCCCAAATATGATTTCCCCTTGCCTAACATTGACACGATTATTGATTTCACTATAGTATTTTTAATGTTGTCTTTGGATGGGTTCTTGAAAGATAATTTGTTAGGAACCTACTATTAAAAATAAGCAAACTCACACAAAATACTGAAATTAATCAAAAAATCATGCAATATTACGATGCAAAAAGTAAATGCAAAAATAATCACTCTCACAACAAACACTGAATCACAGGCCTCTTTGAGGGGGAAACCTCCTTCAATATTTCATCTACTTGGAAAAACATACATTTGTATATGTCTTCATAGCTTTTAAATAAAATACTTCATGCAACCCTAACCCTAATATCAAGAGTTGGATTACATGCAAAATGCCACTCAAGCTAGAATCTTCTACCAAACATTGGTTACAATCTTGATAACGGTTACATGAAATGGTCCCACTTGGCTAGGTGCCTAACTTGCCACATACATTACAAAATATTGCAAAATAAAATTATAGATGGGATCCCCCATGTTGGAAGTGGTTCATTACACAAGCAATGATAATTACAAATTAACATTAAGATGCATGTCTTTCCTCTTCAAAAAGATTTGTACTCAAAGCTAAATATGAGGAAACTGGTGCTAGAGATGATGGAGAGACTCCCATATAGCATATTATGGATAGAGTCCATACCACTGAACAAGGACCTCAATAATGGTGCGGTTGTAGAGAGTGTGGGTCTAACAATCCAATAATTATTGGGGGTCGAGTAAGATAGAAATTTCTTCATCTAATTATGGGAGTGTAGATTGAACCTGAACTTGAGTGCCCACCACTTTTTTGAGAGAGGAAACATGAAAAATAGGATGGAGCTTGGATGTAGGTGGAAGGACCAATTTTTAGGTTATGGCACCAATCCACTGTAAGACCTGGTAGGGACCATAGTATTTCACAATAATTTTCTGGTACTTGCAAAGTTGTAGGGAAAACTATTTGTACAACTACTAGTGATGGAAAACTATATCACCCATATCAAAGTTACACTTAGAACAATGTTGGTCAGCCTATTGGTGCATCCAATTTTCAGATGCATTCAAACTTATCTTCAATTGATGGAGGACATCGACATTTTGACTAAGAGTAGTGTCGATTGGATGAACCCTGGAGCTACATAGAACGTAGGAGGAAAGCATGAGTAGAGGGTACCCATAAACATGTGATAGAAAGTATTTTACCACCACTCAACCAAAGGAATCCACTTCACCCATTGAGTAGGATGATTAGAGGTAAAGCAATGAAGGTAGGTCTCTAAAAATTTGTTGACAATCTTCATCTAGCCATTCGTTTGTGGATGATAATCTGAACTCATTTTGAGTTGAGTTCCATGTAACTTAAAAAATTCTTGCTAGAAGTGAATAGTAAAGGTTGGATCACGATTGGACACGATGGAGGTGGGCATACCATGAAGGTGAAAGATAGAATTAAGGAAAATTTGGACAATGGTGGAGGTTGTGTAAGGATGGGAGAGAGAACAAAAGTGAGCATACTTTGAAAGACAATACACTACCACAAAAATAATAGATTTACCTCCAGAATAAGGCAACCCTTCAATAAAATCCATGAAAATATCGATCCAGACCTAGTCAAGAATGGGCAAGGGTTGGAGAGTGCTTGGAGAATGCATCGTTTTATCTTTCATCCATTGACAAGTATCACAAGCTACCATAAAATTTTGAATATCATTTTTCATTCCCTTCCAAAAAAAAGTGTGCTTAAGTTATTCATATGTTTTGAGGAATCCTGAATGGCCAGCATATGGGATGACATGCAATTCCCTCATGAGAAGTTCTTATAGGGTAGATTTATGGGAAATAAAAAGACATTTGTGGTAATGCAAATCATGGCCATCCTAAGCATAGCTAGGACATGAATTAGAGTCAGTGTGTAGAAAGGCAATCAAAGTCTACAAGCCTTTATCTTGAAGTACCTCTGGTCATAAGGAATTGATCCATTGTGGAATGGGTTATGAAATGGTGCATAGCATAATATGAGACTGAAATTGGTGAGAGAGAGCATCAACCATAATATTCTCATTTCCCTTCTTATAAGTGATATCATAATCATAGCCTATGAGCTTAGAAACTCAGTTTTGTTGTTCGGGGGTGACAACCCGTTTCTCCAAAAACTAATTGAGAATTTAATGGTCAATTTTAATGGAGAAATGATGCCCAATGAGATACGACTGCCAATGGGATACCACATGCAAAATTGTTAGCATTTCCTTAGAATAAGTGGATTTTTCCAAATTACGATCAGAGAGTGCCTTACTAGTAAAATCCAAGGGTCTTCCTTCTTGCATCAACATTGCACCAATACCACAACCAGAAGCATCACTTTTAATGACAAAAGGTTTGGAAAAATACGACATGGCTAAAAAAGAGTAGTGGTCATAGCATGATTAAATTCTAAGAAATCATGTTCAGTAGGTCCCATCCAAGGAAAAGAGTCCTTTAACATGGATGTGAGGGGAGCTAAAATTTTACCATAGTTACAAAAAAATTTATGTAATAACCTATAAGCCCTAAAAATCTCTGAAGACCCTTGAGAGTGCAAGGTTTCGACCATTCCTAAACCACATGGATCTTCTTAGGATCAAATTTGATGCCATCCTTGGTGATAATTTGTCCCAAATACTCCACTTATGTCAACCCAAAAGAACACTTAGATCGCTTAGCATAAATTTGATGTTGTACCAATAGCTATAAAGTATGATCCACATGAACAAGATGCTCTTCCTATGAGCGACTATAAACTGAAATGTCATCAAAGAAAACTAGAATGATTTTTTTGAAGGAATGCGTAAAATATGTTGTTCATGAGGTTTTGAAAAATGGAAGAAGCATTAGTCAAGCCAAAGGGCATCATCAAATACTCATAGTGACCTTCATGAGTATGAAAAGTAATCTTGGGAATATACTCATAGTGACCTTCATGAGTATTTATTTTGGAAAAGTAAATAGTCCCATGTACTTCATACAGTAATTCATCCACCATTGAAATAAGAAACTTATACTTTATGGTGAGTTTATTGAGCTTACGGTAATTGATACACAACTACCAGGACCCATATTTATTGCATACCAATAAAATTGGAGAAGAGTAAGGACTATTATTTAGCCTAATAATGCCAAATTTTAACAATTCCTAGATGAAATTATCAATTTTTGACTTAATAGCATGAGGATACTGATACAATATAATATTGGGTGGTGCATTGCTAGGTAACAATGTAATAGCATGGTCATGTGAGTGACGAGATGGTAATTCTAATGGTTCAATAAAAACATAATTATGCTTGGCCAAAATAAGTTACAAATCTATGGGAACAAAATCCTCCTTGAAAGGTGAGGTTGGATCGTAAATATTTGAGCTATGACTCCCCGAGATGATTTTTTAAACAAATTATCCATTCATCTTGAACTGATAATTTGTGAAGGCCCTACTTTTGAGCCATGAAGAGTGTAGGACTATCCATTCTATAAAAATTACATCCAAAGCTCAAAAAAGTTCCATGAGATGGTTTCCAATGTGCCCAACCATTGAGCTCCCAACATGATATCACATCCCCCTAGTTGAAGCACAAACATATCTTGTTTGAGCTCATAGTCCCAAATTTTAACTTTAACATTATGACATTTACATTTGCAAGGTTAGATCCCTCAATTGGCTACCATAACATCAAATGAATTACATGTATTTACATAATAATTTACCTGCTTGGCAATGCAAGGATCAATAAAGTTGTGTATACTACTAGAATTAATCAATATGGTAATATGTAGGTCTTTGAAATAACCCAAAACTTTCATGGTTTGGGGAGTAGTAATGTCAACAAGAGCATGAATAAAAATTTCAGCCTGTGGTTCTTCATGGCTTTCTTACTTAGTTTGAGGTGGTTCTTCTATTGGGTTTGTGTCATCATCACTTTGATCGCTGGTTTCAGGCTCATCAACATCTATGAGGAACAACTTCTTTTGGGTGCACCTATGCCTGTGAGTAAAATTTTCATCACAATTGTAGCACAACCCTTGGGTGCATCACACATCCATTTCTTTAGTCGTTAGACATTTGAGTGCAGTAGTTTTTTTTTCATTATGATTTTGGAATCTAGGAGTGGAGGGTCTAGCTTGTGGAAATTTAGATGTCTACCTTTGAGCTAAAAATTTGGGTTTGGCCAAATGAACCAACTTAATAGCCTATATCATGGATTATGGTTTAAACATCTTGACCTTATCTTAGCGATAATCCTTCAAATCACTAACAAAACAACTCATAAATAACCCTTCATTCAATCCACTAGTTTTTATGGCTAATTTCTCAAATTGTGTTTAGTAATCTCAAACTTTCAAAGTTTATTTCAACTTTGTCAATGCACATATAAAATCATCATACTCACTAGGGCCAAAGAGAGTGAGTAATTGAGACTCAAATTCTTCCCAAGAAGGATAAAGGGTAGTGTTTTGTAACCATTAGTACCACTATAAATCTTTAGATTTCAAGTTGAAGGAAGCCATTTCAAATCGATAATTTTAGGGACATCATGGAGTTTAAAAAATTGAGCAACATGACATAACCACCCATCTACGTCCTTCCCATTGAACTTAGGAAAGTCTAATTTAGGCATCTTAAAGGTAGGATCATGATCATAGTGAGGGTGAGAGTCATTTGTTACCCTTCCTTTATCTTGGTTAGATTATGATTATTCAGTATGATACTCAAACTTGCTTGGACCACATTGCAATTTGGACTAAACATATGTGAGTTTTTCTTCTAGGTAGGTTTTAGAGGTATTGTAATCATCTCTAAAATTTTGAAGATCTTCCCTCATGTCTTGGTTTGCTATGTGCATGTTTTCAATGGATATGTTTAGGGATTCTAATAATGATGTGGTTTGAACTATCTATTTTTGAAGACCATGAGTGCCAATAGACATTTTGGATAGTCTTGAACCTCTTCAACTGAAGTACTAAAAATAGAAGTGTGATTTTAGGAGTTAATTTTTAGTAAGGAGTCCAAAAAAGTGGTTGGATGTTATATATCAAAATGACCAGCTCGAGAAGACGAACAATGAGCTATATCCCAAAACACTAATTTTGAGCACCCCAAACATTTTTTTATCCTTTATTTTGATGATTCCACTAGTGTGGTCAGTTTTTGATTTACAAATTTGGTTCAAAAATTGGGTATTGGATCACTATATCTGACTACTGTGTTTTTTCTATTGATCCCTATGTCACTATTCTGTCACTGTCCCTATCACCTGTAATGTAGTTACTGACACTATTCACTTTCATGACCTTAGGATTCTCTATTTTATGTAGTTATTGACAATAACAATTCTATTTTTGACATTGATAACCTATAATATCTAATCGATACAGATGATTGTTACTGCCACTATCAACTTGACTATTACTGTCACTAACTTGACTATTACTGCCACTGACTTGGATGGTACTGGAATATTGTTAGCTATCACAAATATTTGCAAAATCTGTCTTGATTATTTGGTGCATGTAAAATTTGGTCTTCAATGATAGGGAAGGCCTTCTTCGTATGCTCACTTTTGTGGGTCGCAAATGTAGGTTTAGCAAAATAGGAGGATTTTGTTGATTTTTATTATTATTTAAATAAAGGAAAATGGAAATAACAAATACAAGAAAATTATACCTAAAAGGTAAAATAAATGGGCAAGAATTATCATAGTCATAGCAGATTTTGGTCCTAGAAAGCGCTCTGATACCACTTGTTAGAAATCTACTATTAAAAATAAGCAAACTTACATAAAATACTGAAATTAAGCAAAAATTCATGCAATATCATGATGTAAAAAGTAAATATAGAAATAAAAACTCTCATAATAAGCACTGAATTGTAGGCCTCTTCGATGGGGCAACCTCCTTCAATATTTCATTTACTTGCAAAAAGATACATTCGTACATGGCTTCATAGCTTTTAAAGAAAAGACTTCATGCAACCCTAACCCTAAGCTCAAGAGTTGGATTACATGCAAAATGCCACTCAAGATAGAATATTCTACCAAACATCGGTTACAATATTGATAATGATTAAATGAAATGACCCCACTTGGCTAGGTTCCTAACTTACCATATACATTACAAAATATTGTAAAATAACATTATAGATGGGATCCCCCACATTGGAAGTGGGTCATTACATAAGTAATGAGAATTACAAATTAATGTTAGGATGGGATCCTAACATAATTAAATCCACACAACTCTTGAATATTAGTCCAAAACCACTTTTATCACCCTCTAGGACATCTTTTATTATTAGGTCATGTCCTTTGGCCTAAATAATGTAGGTGCCACCTACCAAAGATCCATGACCTATATATTTCACAATATGGTGAATGACATCATAAAAGACTATGTTGATGACCTTATTTACTTATCCTTAAAGTGAGAAGACCATGTGCGAGTTATGATATGTATCTTTGAGTGGCTAAGGTAGTATAAATATGCCTAAAACCTCAAAATACCTATTTGGGATGACATTAAAAAAACCATTGGGATTCATCATATCTCATTGTGACATAAATGTTGATCTTGAAATAATAATAACTATCATCAATATGCCACCCCCATGAAATATAATTGAGCTTTGTAGTCTCCAAGGCAAACTTCAAGCCATTTAGAGATTTATCTCCTAGCTTGTTGATAAGTGTTAACCCTTGTCTAAACTATTGCAAAAGGATGCTACCTTCAAATGAAATGTTGATTTCCAAATAAACTTTGAATCTCTAAATTATTATATCTTGTATCCTCCTATATTAGTTTTATTCAGTCCATCTAATCCTTTGTTGTTATATATTATAGCAAACAACCATGCCTTAGATGATATGTTGATGCACTAGGATGACTAGCTTGACAAAAGAACCACCTATTACATTAGTCAAAATTTGGTTAACTATAAAGTCTACTACACCCTTTTAGAAATTATTTGTCTCACTATAATGTTTACCTCTCAAAATCCTAGACACTACATGCTCAAAAACCTTTATTATCATGAGGGTCATTCCCTTGCATTATCTAATATCAAAACCCATATCTCAAGGTAAATTTCTAAATGGGTTCTAGCCCTTAGAAAATTTGTCCTTTAATTCGTCAACTAAAAATAATTAAAAGGTTAAGCCATTCTTGACCAATTGGAAATAACACCCTTAGAAGCTAGTCATCCCTTGGTCGTAGATTTTCTAGACATATATATTTTTTCCATAGAAGTAGATCACTTTGATTATTGGATCCTATACTTCGATGGCAATCGATATTGCAAAGGAGTGGAAGAAAGAGTCATCTTGGCCATGCCTTAGTAGTATTTTATCCCTCTATCATTTAAAATTTAATTCTTCTACACCATAATATAACATAATATGAAGCTCTCATCCTAGGACTCTATGTAGCCTAATCTTGCAAGTTAATATCCTCTTTGTCTTTAGAGATTCCTAGCTCATAGTTAACCAAGGAAATGAACTTTATCAAATAAAAGATGAAAATATTAAGCCGTACAGAGACATCATTTTTAAGATCATGTCTTTTTTTGATAAAATCACTATCAATATCATCCCTAAATCTAGCAATTATCAAGTTGATTGTATTTTTGTAGTTGCATCCCATATCCTCTTAGAGTTGGATGACGAACAAGAACCAATTATCATTTGGTAAGTTAGGAAGCCCACAATCTTAGAGTATATCTAACTTCATTTAGATGTCTTTTCCATAAACTTGTTGAGTGATATTTTCATCTGATTACGAAAACACGCTCGTAGTTAGGATCCTATCAAAACCACCCCCTCTTGCAAAGAAATAATTAATTTCTCTAAGGTTCTATTTACTTAATTTCTTAAAATATGATTGTATGCTTGTGAAATATGAAAATGTTGCTGAATACCTCAAAGGTGCAAGTAACTGTTAATAAGGGGCCCTTGGTTTGATATTGATTCAAATTGTGAAAATGTTATTGTTCATGAAATTATGATTAATAATCAAATATTGCAAATAATTAAACTTGTGGAGTGCAAATATTTGAATTTTAATCTTAGAAAATGATTTTAATTAAATTTATCCAAATAGTTAATGTTTTAACTTTAATTATTATTATTTGGAAAATTTAATTAATTAAAACCCTAATGTCTATTTCAAATATGTAATGACGTGAGAATTTATTAAAATGAAATAAACATTTACCCTAATATGAAAACTTAAAACTTTCCATAAAATTTAGGGTTTTGATTTGTCTTGTATGATGAAATTAAATAAAATAAACAAAAAAAGCTTAGGGTTAGAAAAATAAAATGAAATTAAATGAAAATATAACATAGGTTACAAAAATTTTAGAACTCCATCCAGAATCTGCAAACAAAGATAATCTAAAACATAACCTAATTTAATCCAACCAAAATTAACACAGTTCAAATTAAATCGGGTGTAATATTCAAGGGAATTAATTAATATATTCAATCATTTATTTATGTTTTTAAAGCGAAAAACCCCTTGTGGGGCCGCCTTGGTCTGAGAGACCACGAACAGGGGGTTATACACTGTCAAATTCACCTGGGAGTCGCACCCGATCTTGCCCGCACCAACATTATCAATTGTATTTTGGGTACCCAATTTAACTTTTTGGTAGGGTGGAGATTCGAACCTGGGACCTCACTTGGAGGATTGCCCTCTCCTCTCCAACTCACCTAGAACACCTGGGTGAATCATTTAAAATTAAAATACCATTTGCATGCATATTTTTCACAACAATAAAATAAATATATTATGAATTAAATATTCTATTAAAGCTTTTCTTCATAATACCTCTATCAATCATTAAAAGATGAAATATCTCCAAATTATTTCGACCCTTTTTCATGAGTCTCAATGACTTATTTATAATTTGAAAATTTTAGTTTGATTCAGTTTCAGAACTATTTTGTAACTATTCATTCTCCTTGTATTTACTAACTTGTTGTGGAAACATCTTTCTTTTCCTTCCCTTGGATTACCTACATAATGACATTCATCATAATATTAAGACAAAGTCAACTTTTATTTTATTTATTATTCATTTTCCTTCGTAACTTTGCTTTTGCCCAAAATTGAGTCAAAATTAAAAGTTCTCATATTTTAATGAAAATTTCCATGCATCTAATTAGGGAAAAATGGTACTCAAAATTATTCAGATCATCCAAATAGTTATCACTGTTCATGAGATATAACATTTTAAATTTCACAAGCTTCTATAACAAACTGCTATTTTTGGGTGAAATTGACATCTGAGATCGACATATAAAATATTGTAAGTTTAGTACCATTAGAAAGAGGAAATAAATATCTTTATACCAAGTTTTGAATGATCTCAAACGGATTTTTCTAGCTCAAGATATGTCCATTTCAATTTTGCAATAATTTTAGGGCAAAAATGTTAAAATTTTAATAACCCTAAAATGAAATTTAATTATTTAAACCCTTGAAAATAATTTTTATTAAATTATTTGACATGAGGTAATGAAATTAAGATGCAAATGATAAAAAATATTCAATTTGAAGTATTACAAATAAATTCAAACCTTCAATATGCAAAAATGTCAACAATTTCAAAGTGAAAGCAAATTTTCAAAGACCTTGATGTGAGCAAAATTGGATAAAACAAAGAACAAAAAATACCAAAATTTTGAGTGGGTCTCTAAATTGGGTTACATTATGTGATTTCAAAAACAAGATCCAACCTCTCTTTTTGATTCTTGGTGTATCCTTTATATCCTTAGGTTTTGTATGTTGCTTGATGGTGTGGACCCTAATGAGCATAAGAACCTAAATAAAATTACCTATCACTATGTCATTATCAACAATATATTGTATTATAGATCCTTTGATGACATCATTATTCTTAGATTCCTATACCTATTTAAGCCCAAGTAGTTTTCATGGAGGCCCATGATTGATCATATAGTGGTCACCTTAGTGGCATTCCCATCACCAAGAAAATCCCATAGATGGGTTACTATTGTCACTCTATGGAAAAAGACTCTTGCAATTGTGTCAAAAAGTGTGATAAGTGTAAAAAACATAATGATATTATCCATGCTCCATATCAAGATCTCTACCCATATGTATATTTAGGACATAGACATCATTGGGAAGATAAATATGATATCATATAATGGAAACAAGTTCATATCATGGATACCAAATAATTTACCAAGTGAATTGAATCTATGTTATTATCCTTAGCCATTAGGGTACGAGTCTTCAAGTTTATCCGTAACTAAATCCTCTATCATTTTATCATCAATTCTATGCTAATGTTTAACAATATTCAATTATTTTGTATAAGTACAAAATACAACACATATGGTTGATGCCTTACTATTGTCAATGCAATGAACAATCTAAAGTTTCTAACAAGACTTTAATCAAAATTCTCAATAATATCATTAGCAAAACTAGATAATATTTACATCTTCAGCTTTACCCTGCCTTGTGGGCTTATCATAGTAGTGTTTGATCTCCCACTAGTATAACACCCTCTACTTTAGTCTATGGGACTAAAGTTTTCTTCCCATCTAAATTGTAGGTGCCTTATGCAATTTTCTATAAGAATCCGCTATGGGATATGAATATCATCTCACTCACTTTATCTAGTTGGAGTTGCTTGATGAAAAGTGGATCCATGAGTTAGAAAACATTCAAGTCTACCAAAAAAAGGGTCAAGTGTACCTATGGAAAATAAGTATGACCTTGTTCCTTCAAAGTTGATGGTCTCAATCGTAAGGAGAACCAAAAATATACCAACACCAAAGTATAAATCAAATTTAGGTACCTAATTGGCTAGGTCCATTCATAATCACCATCAAGTTTAGTTTAGGAGCTTACTAAATGTCTATACTTGATAGAAAAGGATTAAAAATACCTATTAACATCATAAATTTTAATAAATACAATATCTAAGTCTACATTATTTTTATTTTCTATTTTTTTAATTATCATTTCCTACTTGAATGGATACCTATTCTCATACTTGTGTGTATGCATGTGTTTGTCTTTGCTTAGACTCCTTGATTGCATATCAAGTCAAGGATCCTCAATGACACAAATAATTATCCTATTTAGGATAGTTCATTCTTACATTACACTTGCACTAGGTGAATGATGTGAGTGGATCCTCCTAGCCCTATATTTCATAAACAAAATCAAGGTGCATGTAATCTATCTATATTTAACAATCTAAATCAAGATAACAAATACATCTATATCAATTCAAATCCATCCACCTCTATCCATTAATGTTATTCAGTATTATCCCAATAAACCATTCCCTCTAAATTTAACACCTCTCATCATCACTATCAATTTCAAAATTAATTTATCCCAATTCATTTCTCTTAATTAATCCATCCTTATTAGCCTGGGTTAATCTATATTTTTTAGATCAATTTCCAATCATGTCTATCTCTCATCAACTTAAATCAAATCATTTCAGTTAATTTAGATCAACCTATCCCTATCAATGTAAGTCAATATATAATTATTAATTTGAATCAAAGTATCCCTAGAAATTAAATCCAAATATCTCTATCAAATCAAATCAATTCAACTTAACCCATATCTATCAATAAGCAACAGTCTATTAGTCATCAATCTATCTCTTCATCAATAAAAATCAATCTACTTATTTATCAAATTGAGTCAATACATATTAATCAATTTATATTTATCATTGATCTCCATCTAGATCAATCTAATTTATCTCAAAATAAAATCTTCAAGATGCTCTAAACTACAACTTCTTTGCCATATGATGATTACTATAATATTCATAGGTATTTATCACAAATCCAATTACATTAACTTATTCTATCTCATCCCCATGTACATGATAATTATTGTGATCCTTCACAGGTTCTAATAACCCCATCAATATTGTCCTCTATTGCTTTCCCACCTCACATCTTACATGAGGGACAAACAACCAATAGAAAATTTTATTCCCAACTAGGGGTATCATTTTTTGTCATGCCAATCAAGCATAAGTATTCTATAAAAAATTTCTATGAGGCAACATAGATAAAAAATTACTTCGATTTCCCTAAGGCTAAGGGTTAAAGTCAATCAAGGTTCCCTATGGCTAACATTCTAATAAAATATTTCTAAATAATATATGGCTAACAAAAAACCAAATCATTGTAATATCCTTTAAGTAGGTGCTTAAAGGTAATCCAATCATCAAAATTCCCTATAAGCACTTAAAGGAATTACACCTTATTCACTCATCAAAATGACCTCGAAGTGTTTCCTTAAAGGTAATCATATATTAAATCATAAAAATATCAAAAATATCCTTTAACCATTTGCTTAAAGGTAATCATGTTTATTAGAATTTCCTTTGGGTACTTGGTCAAAGGTAATCATACTCATAAAAATATCATTTGGATACATGCTCAAAGGTAATCAATTTATTAAAAATATCCTTTGGATGCTCACTCAAAGGTAATTAGTTTATCCCAAAAAAATCCCTTTGGGCCCTCTCTCAAAGGTAATTAGTTTATCAAAAATATCCTTTGGAAACTCACTCAAAAGTAATCAATTTATCAAAAATGTCCTTTCGATATATGATTAAAATTAATAATTTTTTTAAAAATATCCTTTGATTTTATGATTAAAGGTAATCAATTTCAAAAAAGTGTCATTTAAGTTCATGCTTAAAGGTAATCAATCTAAAAAAATTGTCCTTTAAATTAATTCTTAAAGTTAATCAATCTAAAAACTTATTCTTTAAGTTCACTCTAAAGATAATTAATTTTAAAAATTATCCTTTAAGTTCATTCTTAAAGGTAATCGATCTCAAAGAAATTTCCTTTAAGTTAATGCTTAAAGGTAATCAATATAAAAAATTATCCTTTATGTTCATGCTTAAAGGTAGTTGATCTAAAAATTTGTCCTTTAAGTTCATGCTTAAAGGTAGTCAATCTGAAAAATTGTCCATTAAGTTCAACCTTAAATGTAGTCAATTTTGAAAATATCCTTTAGGGTAACACTTAAATGCAATCACTTATAAAAATATCCTTTAAGGTGACACTTAAAGATAATTGTCACATCCCACCTCAACCTGAACCCTTGTGCTTGGCAAAATGAAATTAATGCTTAAATTATGAAGGCCTAGAAAATATTTGAAATTTTCAAGGTATTAAAAATAGTGGTGATATTTAATATTTTTGAAAAATGCATCCAAGAAAATAAATAACATATAGAAAAGGGAGTTTTCATGTGAATTAAATTATTAGTGTGCTTTGCAAACTAATATTGTGATAAAATACTTTGAGAAAAGTATTTTGGTCCTAAAATACCATTAAGGGCCATGAGGAAAAGAATTTGTACCCTCCATATTCTAGAAAGAATATATATATATATCATTCAAAGTCCTTCAAAACACTATTGGATGCCCTTTGGTGTGCATCATGTCCTATTGGTTGCAGATAAAAATATTATACCACTAAAGTACTTGCATCACCATCCTCTTGACCTCTTCAACATGTCATAACCTAGACTACCCTTCACCTTTGGAGAAGGCACCCCTGAACACTTCGGCATTCCCTGTACTACCAGCACCACCTCAACACTCTGCCTTGCCTCCAATACCGACGATGGCTTCATTGCCACTTGTTTCGAAAGCCGATGATATACAAACTAAAATTCTGCAAGAGATGCAGTCTCTAAACTCTATAGTTTAGACGTTGTCCAATGACATGACCATTGTGAAGAAGAAGCAAGCACAACAGGAATTCCTACCGAGAAGATCTTATCCTATGCCTACGCTTACCAAAGACCAAGCAGTCCAGCAAGGGAAGGCTTCAACGAGAAATGCTACAATTGATGAAGCTTCGAGCACTTTCGATTATGTATATTGGTGCTCTACGTGCAATGATCCACATGAAGAGAATACCTGCACATTGCACCAACACTATGTACAAATGCTGGCAAGTAGTAGTCATAGCGGTCAAGTCAACGTCATTAGGCAAATGAGTCAGAACCTGACAATTGGCGAGGAGGAGCCGGTTGTAGTGCTTACCAGAGGAGGAAAGAAGGCGATAGAAGTGGATGCTACTCAGATGGCTCCCTTAAAAGTGCACGTTCAACCCAAGAAAGGACAATCATCTTCTTCGGCCCTGAAAAAAGCCCCTCCGCCTGCATCGATCAAAGAAAAGGCTCAAAAGGCCTTTGTCGAACCACCTTAGGAAAAAACAAAGGAGCAGGCTAAGGAAAAGCTCAAGTTTCCTTCATTGACTAAGCGGTAAAGAGTTGAAGCTACGGAGCAAGTATCGCACCGGATATGAGCCAAGAAAGGAACCTGAGGTGCTCAGTTCCCTGGCGTACAACATTGTAGAGGAGTTAAAGAGGATTCCATCCAAGATCAGCTTGTACGATGCACTACAACTACCTGGATAGGTGGACCTGCTGCAAGAATCATTGAAGATGATTAAAGCAAAAAAGGTAGTACCCCTTGCTTTTGTGCAGACCCTATCCACATCCATTACGGGGAAGAACAGACCACCTCCATTCTACCTATCTCTACATATGGAAGGGTATATTGTACATAACTATATGATCGACTCTAGGGCCATGACAACAGTCATGCCGAGAGCAGTCTACGAAGAAATAGGGATGGAATATACGCGAAGCAGCCATGACGTACTCCAGTTGGATGGTACTCCTGTAAATACTATAGGAGTAATCAAGGATATTCCTATTCGACTACATAAGATGCCTCAGATCACGGTCATACAAGAGGTAGTGGTCATCGACCTGGAACCATACTTCAGTATGTGCTTGTCAAGGGAATTCATAGCAAAGTTGGGTGGATATCTATCTATGGATTACTCTCATCTGGAGATTCCATTCAAAGGAAAGAAGGTGAAGATCTATAATGAAAAACCTTCTTCCTTCCTTGTGCAGAAGATGTCCGAAGAAGAAAGCAGCGATCCAGTGAATGCAATAGTGGAGGAAATAGAGCAGGTGGACTTGGTCGAGGAATCTCTTACGCAACTAAGTTATGAAGATGAGTTCTCATTGGCAGAATTTAACGCCATGGTGGAGACCGAGATAGGGTGTTATGCGATCACCAAGCCTAAAAAACACACCCAACCAGAGAATAGAACAAGTGCCCAAGAAGGACTATGGAAGTTGTTCTTCGACGGTGCCCGATGTAAAAATGGCACTGGGCAGGTATTCTTCTAGTTTCACCATCCGAAGAGCAAAAGGAGTATTGCTACCGGTTGCTATGGAGCTGCACCAACAATGCAGCAGAATATGAAGCATTATGCCTAGGACTCAAGAAGGCTGACAAGTTAGGCATAAAGCATCTCCAAATCTTCGAAGATTTCGAATTGGTTTGCAACTAGGTCACAAATAAGTGTACTTCAAAGAAGCATTATCTAAAGTCATACCGCAATAGGGTATGGGACTTGTTCGACCAGTTCGAATCTCTCAATCTGTAGTCTATTCCAAGAGAAAAGAACCGACATGCCGATGTTTTGGCATCCATCACAGCCAAGTACTCTCCAATAGAAGACATGGTGCACAAGCCCAAAGTCGTGAGAATGATCTATAGACCCTCTGTCCCAGACAAAGATCTGCATTGGCAAGTCTTTGACAATGACGAGCAGATTGTAAATTTCATGATCCAAGAAGCCGCCACAGTCGAAGACAAAAGCTCTGATGAAGAAGAATATGAAGGGTTGGTTCAATTGAAGAATAATCACGTTCCTAAGGGACTGATCACTCTTGAAAGCCTCTTCGATCAGAATGATCAAGCACTTTCTCACATGATTAAGGTCAATGAAAAGCAGTATCAGGATTTAGAGCTTGAACCTAGAAAAGCAATAAAAGTTGGGACCGATTGCACTTCGGAAGAAATAGAGCAGATCCAGACTCTATGCAGGAAGTATCCCGACATAATTGCTTGGTCTTATCAAGACCTCAGGGGATACAATCGACAACTGATCCAACATACAATTGAATTACAGGAGGGAGTCAAACCCTTCCGACAAAAGCAAAGGCTGGTTAACCCTAAGATCGAGGTCCTAATGAAGGCCGAACTCCTAAAAATGCTCGAGGCGAAGATCATTTATCCCATCAAACATTCTTCATGGGTAGCGAACCTGGTCCCAGTCAAAAAAAAGAACGGAGATATACGATTATGCATGGACTTTCGCAACCTGAACCAGGCTTCTCTCAAGGATCACTATCCTCTTCTGCAAATCGATCAGATCTTGCACTCGGTGGCTGGAGCTCAACGCTTCTCTTTGCTCGATGGTTTCTCTGGATACAATCAGATCTGGGTCAGGGACGAAGACCAGCATAAAACAATGTTCACCACTAAGTGGGGGACATTTGCTTACCAACGAATGCCATTTGGCCTTTCGAATGCTAGTGCCACTTTCCAGAGGGCGATGGATCTAGCTTTTGGTGAGCTTTTGAATAAGGTTATCGTCATCTATTTAGATGACATGACCATTTTATCCCAAAGAAGGGATGATCACCCCGTACATCTACAACAAATTTTTGAAAAATGTCGAGAGTTTGGCATCTCAATCAATCCGAAGAAGTCCATATTCGTAGTCAGCGAAGGAAAGTTGCTGGGACATGCGATATCAGAAAAATGCCTCGCTATAGATCCCGACAGAGCCGAGGCTCTAACAAAACTCCCACTCCCAGCAGACAAGAAAGGACTTCAATCTTTCTTCGGCCAGATCAACTTCGTGAGGAAGTTTGTCCCTGACTTCGCCCAAGTCATCAAGCCAATGTCTGAGCTTTTGAAGAAGGGCACCGAATTTAGCTGGACGAAAGAAATAAAGGAGGCATTCAAAGAGATTAAAGCCCGAATCGCTCAAGCGTCGGTCTTGATCAACCCTGACTACAGTCAAGATTTTATCCTGTATGCCATAGGGGAACCCGAAAGCTATGTTGTTGTCCTGACACAAAAGGGGGAAGATGGTGAAGAGCGCCCCATCGTGTTTCTGAGCTAGGTGATTAATCCCCATGAAGAGAAATATAATTTCATAGAACGTCAGGTACATGCAGTAATGAAATCCCTCAGGAAGTTCAAGCAGTTCATCTCCCAAAGTCGGGTTACGATCTTTGTCATTCACCCAGACGTGCGCAATTTCATCATCCAAGGAGAGTTGGGAAGCAAGAGAGTCGATTGGGTAAACAAGATACAAGAATTTGACATTGAGATCAAGCCCACCAAACTGGTTCACGGTCGTGCATTGTGTCAAGAATTGGCGAAAAGCGCAGCGACCGAAGCTACAGAATCTCAGTGGGATGACTCGTCAGTCGAAGGATGCTTCACAAACCAGGAGGAGGATGAGAAAGATTGGGTTAGTGAGATAATCGGCTACTTCAACACCGGCAGATGTCCCTCGCATCTAAATGCATCGCAGTGAAGACACTTCAGGATGCGGTCCTCCCGATACACTCTACGCCCCGAAGGCCTTTTTTTTAGAAACATTGATGGTGTCCTTCTCAAATGCATCAAAGATGATGATAAAAGAAAAGTCCTAGGAGAATTCCATTCAGGATTATCTAGAGGTCACTTCGCAGGAAGAACAACGGCACTAAAGATCATCAAGGCGGGTTATTATTGGCCCACACTCTTTGTCGATGCCTTCGCAGTTTGTCGCAAATGTGAGTAGTGTCAGAAGTTCATCGATCGAAACAGAAATGCTTCGATGCCTCTCCAACCGATACAAGTAGAGACACCCTTCCAACAATGGGGGCTGGATTTCATAGGGGTCATATCGTCGAACTCTTCCATTGGGCATAAATTCATCTTGACTGCGATTGATTACTTCACCAGGTGGGCCAAAGTGATTCCTACGAAGCATGCAGATCAAGAGACTGTCATCACCTTCCTAGAAGGGTTGATCACTAGGTTCGGCCTCCCCGAAGCAATCATCATGGATAATCGTCCTGGTTTCACAGGTGCCAGAATCAATGAATTTCTCTATAGATATGGAATATATCATAAAGTATCCTCCAATTACTATCCACAAGGCAACGGCTTGGCAGAATCCACCAACAAGACTCTGTTGAGGGTGCTAAGAAAGTTCATAGAGACAAACAAAAGGACTTGGCATCTCCTTCTAGATCGGGCATTGTGGGCCGATCGAATTTCTGTCAAAAGGTCAATCAAGACTTCACCTTATGCCCTGGTCTACGGTAAGGAGGCCATCTTGCCCACCCATGTGGAGATCCCTGCACTGCAGCTATTAGCAGAAGAAGATGGAGTTAGGCCAATGGAAAATAGATTAGCTCAGTTGTTGCAACTGGAGGAAGATCGCGAGGAAGCCTACCAGAGCTTCGCTAAGCATGCTCAGATCACCCGAGACTGGTTCAAAAGGAAATCATCCGATCGCACGTTCAAAGTGGGAGATCTGGTATGGAAGTGGGACTCTTGGAAAGCAAAGCCTAGGAATCACGACAAGCTGGATGCCTTCTGGGATGGGCCATTCGAAATTGTGAAGGTGAACTCGGCCAACTATTTCATCCTCAAAGATGCAGATGGCCAGGTTTTTCCGATCTCTGTCAATGGTCTTCATCTGAAGACTTTTCATCGCTGAGGTAAAACTCTTTTTAAAAAAAAAAAAATGTATATACTTTTGTATATATCTGTGTTTATACGTCCTGCTCCGAGATGCAAAAGCCAAGAACTACACTCCAAAATCTCCTTCGGGGATTTTTAATGTGAAGTATCGGGTGCGAGGAGGTTCACAGCGAGGCACTTTACCCTCAAAAGGGCTGACCCAAAATTCAAACAAAGGCACGAAAAGAGCTTCGCACCCGAAGCATTCCCAGCAACTACTTCGGGCAGGAATTTTGTGAAGCAGTTTTCAAAGCACAAGCTTCGATAGGCGGTCCTTGCAAAGCACGACAAAGGAAAAGTACTTCGGGCCCGAAGCAACGAAAGATAGCCCACACCTAAGGTTCACCGTGAAGCATCTTCAATGTTGTTTCGACTTCGTCGAACCAATGAAGCGCGAGACAGGAGAATTTAAGATGTGCCTCGAAGAATGTGCAACCAACAACCATGAAAAATTTTCGAAGCGGGTGAATTTAAGGCAAAAGTGGTGGGGTGCATCTCGAGGCAATTCGGTTAGAAAGAAAAGGTCCACGCCTAGGTACGAGGTGGTAGCAGGTTGCTTCTCCAACATAAAGTGTAATCATCGAAGCATGTGGCCCTGCATACCATGTCTATTCAGAACCAATTAAAAGATACGGTAACCTCCTCTATCCAAGGTGTAAATTTAATTTTAGTAGGTGCCATAAATTCAGGTGTTTGCCTTTTTAGGCTATAAAATGCGAAGTCCTAGCAGGAAGGAGGTTATTTATCCATCAGTTCGAGCTAGACTAAGAGCCCTCAATTACTCTGTAATTCTCCTGCCCTTTGCATCTAAGTCTTTCACATCAAGCCTCTGTATCAAGAACTCAGCCGCCATCATGGGAAAGAAGAACTCAAAAGAAAAAGGAAAAGAGCCCAAAGTTGCAGGCCCTAAAAAAACAAAGAAGGGCAAAGAAGAGAAAAAGCGAACTCCAAAGAAGCTAAGTCTCACCCCTCACCTCGAAAAGCAGCCAATAGAGGAAGGGGACGATTCAAAGGAGGAACAACTTGTAGAACCACCAATTGATGGGTGGGAAAATATTAGAGACACACAACTCTCTAAGGGTGTGTCCGACCTCCGACACACCATAGAATTTATGACAAGCAGACTCACCCCAAAAAATAAGAGAGCTGCTGCATATTACTCTCAAATTTACTGGTTTTTAACCCCGCCTGCTCACCATTGTCTCGAGCTAATCTATGCTATCGTGCAAAATTACCAGCCTGCATCTAGGCAAGTGTTGGATGCTTCGGGCCACAAATTGTTTTCCATCTTGAAGGAAGATGTACAAGCAGCCTTCGTGCCACAGCAAGGTCCGCCCAAGGGCTATTCTGTTCGCAATGTCATCTTAAGTGAACAAATGGAGAGGTTCACCTCTAACAGTTACATATTGAAATTCCTGCATGAGAATCTCAAGGGCGGGCTACCTTCGAATAAGCTGCCCCAGATGCCCTTACCCTTGGCGGCCTTCAAAAGCATCGATATTTTCTCCATCATTGCATGGGTGGCAGGCCTGTCAACAGATGCTTCAGTGCAACCCTGGCAGGTGTCTTTGGCCGAATGTATTTCGAGAGGGGAATTCTATGCCCCGGACGCTTCAAGACCAAACACCAACCCAGTCTTCTTCGACTGGGTGGAATGGGTGGCCCGAACCTTGCATACAAGGCTCACCAGCATGAAGAATTCGACAACGGGCCAGTACTTTGCACCCTGCTCCTTCCTTGTCTAGTTGTTTTTCTACCAGGTTCATAAGCGATTCCCCCATATCGCCATTACTCCAAGCGGCGAGGATGGAAATCCTCTATCGATGTACCAGTGGACTCCCCTCCTATTGAGGACAAAGTCCTATTATTCTTTTAACCAACAATTTTTGGGACCCGCTATGCATTTGTTGAAGGGTTCTTGTCCTCGGGTCCCCCTCAGTTTGAGAGATAGAGTGGTACAGGAAAAAAGAGGAGATGTTTTCCAATTGACACAGGGCCTGGTGATTCGCCTGTTTGGTTTCATAGGGAAGCCCTTCTTGTTACCAGTCTACCCCTCTGAATATCAGTTCGTATTGGAAGTCGCTCGACAGAGCGACTCTACAAATGTAGTATACGGTCACGGCAAAAAATGGGCACATACCTATGATTTCCCCTTCAGGATGGGTGTAATCGAAGTCTTTGCCCTAAAATAGAACGTTTTCCTAGAGGAAAAGCTTGTCGATTTTGGCCTACTCCAGATTCCTCAACAATGGCTCTATGATCCCTTGGGAGTGATGAGGGATCATTTAAAATTCAAGAACTTCCACATCTGCCCCCACCCCAAAATTGTGGAACAAAGGAATAACCCCAATGGGAAAGATCTGGAGTGGCATTTGGAAAGAATGAGGACATTGCCTCCATGGCATGAGTTCTACCCCATGGAGGTCGAGTTCGACCCTGATCAGTACCCCCTCCCGACTCCAAGCTCCACATTTTGGAGAAAGGCAAAGGATGATTTAAAGGAGGAATTGAAGAATTGGAGCGAGGAAAAACTTTGGGAGTGGTGGATAATGAGAGTCCATCACCAAAAAGTGAACTCTTATGGACTCTTGGCATCAGATAAAGACTTCATGATTCTTTATGACACCAATGTTGAAACCTGGAAGTCTATATCCTTTGCGGATTTTGTTCCCCCAGCTACCCCAGGATCAGGTGAAAGCCCAGGAGGAGCTGAAGATGCCTCGAAAGAAGAGGTAGAGGCCGAAGCTACGCCAAAAACACTACCAACGGGACCATCGGAGAGCCATGACACAAGCATCGAAGAGGTAGAGCAACCATTGGAAAGGAAGAAAAGAAAAAGGCAGGAGCAAATTCAAGTGCCTCCGAGCCACCCAAAGCGACCTCGCACGAAACTTGCAAGTACTCCTACCGAACCACCTACATCAGGCCCGGTTGAAGCAAATGTCGAAGATGCAGGGCCACCAAGTGCTGAGACGGTCCCTGATATAGATGTCATTGATGTGGAGGAGCTCCTCCAACAAGAAGGAGACACCGAAGTAGAATTTGTGGAGGTCGAAAGTGTTGAAGCTCAAAAGGAACAAGAACCAATCACCCAAGTTGTCACCACGGCCGCTCTACCAGGAGGGCACACAGGTATGCACTCTCTTCCTTTCACCTTGGTCTCTAACATGTCCACTGTGGTCCCGATTGAAGGTCCCCATCAATCTCTCCCTCCCCCACAAGGTCAATCACCCACTCAGGTATTTCCCATTGCCAGTCCAACCCTGCATAGCTCCACTCCACCCGAGTCGTCTGACCAGGGCAAGCCTATTGAAACCACTTCACCCACCCACTCTGTTGTTCCTTCAGTCCTAAGCCAAGGTGAAGGCAGTGTCCCAATGCCAAGCCCCGTAGCCCACTCTCCCATCGCTCACAGTATAGTCCCGCTTGCCAAATCCCCTGCTACGCCCATCTTCGAACCATCTGGGGAATCATTCCCCGTTAATTCTTTGTATTTGTTCACACCTTTGGCTGGAGATCCAGCCTTTTCTAAAATAGATCTATCTCTAATAAAGGAACACCCCTTAGCCAAGAAGCTACTCTTAGCTCGACAAAACATAGAGAAAATGTTGAAGGAGGCAAGGAAGAAAAGAGGGCGATTTCTGGCCCAGGTTGAAAAATGTGTTGTCTTCGACTTGAAGGGTGGAAAGTTACATAAGGTTAAGAAGGTCCCTAAAGTCCAGAAGCCTCTAGATGAAATGACTCCAGCTGACTATGAGTACCAGGAGAAGACCAAGGACTTGGAGCATTTGAATATAGATAATGAATCCGCATCCATGCATGTCAGGATCGAAACTTTTCGAGCGCATGCAAATATTGCCAATCAACGCAGGTTTGAAGCAGAGAGTGCCAAAATCAAGTTGGAGGAAGAGTTGGCTAGGATCCACTTTGAGTTGGAGGATTCACAGGAGTAGTGTAAGCTAATGAAGAAAGAAACACATGCCCTAAAATAGCAGATACTACAATTGCAGTCTTCGGCTGAGCACCAAGCACAAAAATAGGCCAAAAATGAGCTAAAAGCCAAAGAGCTCGAAAGCAAGATCTTGCAAGCTCAGCAGCAATTGTTCAAAAAAGCAAACCTGGAGTTGTTCGATAAAGGTAGAATCAAGGAAATACGCTCACACCTACTCAAAGGTTTCAGATCACGGGCCTCCAGTGCCCTATCAACTTTAATCTATGTCACCGAAGCCCAACATGCCATTGCTAAGAAAGGGCCAATAGTAGATGAAGTTATCCAAAAAATCAAAAGGTGACTCAAGTTGGCTTTTGAAGTCCAAAGTATTAGATATCAGGACCTGCAGGTTGCTGCTATGAGTCGAACGGCTAGGGATTGGTCTACTGCCCAAGCCACTGTTCGCGCCTTCTTCTCCAGGGTGAAGAAAGCACAGAAGGCGAAGGACCTCCTAGATACATTTGAGCAGGAGCAGTGCACATCAATGGGTTACTTTGAGGACCTTTCTTCCTTGGGCTTCCCGAGTTTCACAGATGATGATGGGAACCTCCTCACCCGGGAGGAACTCAAGTCGGCGTGGCTTCATTTTGAAAGTGACGTCTCCAAAATAGATGAGTGGGAAGAACCGATCACAGAAGGATAGGTCACCGACTTCATCCTGAGACACTGCAAAATTGTGGCTTGCCTGAATGACCTAAGTGTAAGAATCAAGCATGCCGACATTGGGCAGATTGATCGATTCCATGTTTTGGTCAAGGCACTCGAAGACCAAGAACCATTTCAAAAGGGGGTTTGGGCTCACGTCCGCCGAACCATGAGAAAAATCCATGATCGTCTTATCCCATCACCGTAGCAGGAGGTCACGCCAGTAGAGGAAGGAGCAGAAGAGGAAGAAGAAGGGGCAGAAGAGGAAGAAGAAGGAGCAGAAGAAGAAGGAGAACCAGCTACGGAGGCGCTCCCAGAGGGAGAAGGTGGAGAAGGATCTGAAGATGACTCTGGCCCAATGGATCAAAGCTAAGGGTTCTCCCACCGAGACGAGCTCGTTGCCCCACGAGCCGCCAAGAATGTTGACAATTCTGTCACATTGCACAAGGGGTAAAAAAGAGATCAAATTTTGTACAGTGTTTTGTAAAGTTTTCTTTGTTGTTTTTTATTTTGAAAAGTTGCAGCAATTTTGGCTTTCAATGCCATCCCTTTGTATATAAAATAAAAAAAGAAAGAGCTTCATCGTCGAATAGGCTAGAGGAAAGAGCTTCGTCGAAAGAAAATGAGAAGAGCTTCGCACCCGAAGCATTTCCAGCACTACTTCGGGTAAAATTTTTGCGAAGTAGTATTGCCGAAGAAGAATACAAGGGTAGTGATAAAAAGAACTTCGGACCCAAAGCGCTTCAAGTATCTACTTCGGGAAAAATTTGAGCGAAGCGGCATTCAAAAGAACAACTTCACCGAAGAAGGAAGGTCCAGACCATGGTCCAAATTGGCTAAGGCAAGAAAACTACTTCGGACCCGAAGCATTTTCAGCAGCTACTTCGGGTGAGATTTTTGCGAAGCGGTGTTGCCGAAGTAAAATACAAAAGAGGAGGAATGAAACTACTTCGCACCCGAAGCACTTCAAAAGGCTACTTCGGGCAAAAGTTTCGTGAAGCGGAATTTGAAAGAACGCAATACTGAAAACACTTCGCCAAAAAGCCGCCGAAGCATCCACTTCGGGTCCTGCGATAGCGAACCATTTCTACTTTGCCGAAAATCATTGCGAAGCATCTACTTCGGCAAACTTTCGTGCGAAGTACTTTCACCCAAAGTAGAAGATGCATTTTGAAGGCAGGGATACACTTCGGCCGAAACACCCCCGAACCTCAGTTTTGATGAAGGATCGCAGCGAAGCATCTCAAAGACTCATCAACGAAGTATCTACTTCGGGCCAAGGACCTCGCCGAAGCAGTTTTGGCACAGCAAAGCAATGAAAAGTGAAGACCCCATTGTGCGAAGAAGATATGCTTCGGCCTCCATCACCCTCGAAGCTGTCTTGCGAAGCTTCACCATGCGAAGTGCAAATCAAGGAGAATCTGCTTTGGCACAAGTCCATTCTGAAGCAAAGTTAAAAGACTAGCGAAGCACCGCAAAGGCACGCACTCCAAGCCGGGTATTTTCTCGAGGCGATCAAGTGCCTCATAAATGCATTTTTTCATGCCCGATAAGCTCGCTGCTCATTTTTGGCAATTGAAAGCAAAGTATCAGGCCATGATGAAGAGCCCGATGAGCATGGCGGCCACTCGAGCACCGCACCCAGAGACCAAGGACGTCCAGATGGCTCATCAATGCATCTTTCCATGGTTGACCCGATTACAGTTGCCAGTTTTGGTAACGGATTTGAAAGCTCGATCGTGAGAGCCTCGGGAAGCCGACTTCTCAGGGCTCGAGGGCGTACTTCTCCTTTCTATGTAATTATGACTCAGAGGGCTGGGTCCTCTATAAAAACCTAGGCATTGTATTTCCATGGTCTTCCCAACAAGACATGACAAGCATCTATTGGCATGACATCACATAGTATCTCATCCTTGTATGAACCAATTTGGAGGTTTACCATACATTGTTCATTCACCAAAATTTGATGCCCCTTTTGCAACCATGACACCTTGTATGGGCTCGGATGCTCCATCCTCTTCAATCCAAGTTTCTCTACCATCTCTATTACCACTAGGTTGTCGATGCTTTCACTATCCACAATCACCTTACAACACTTACCTCTTGATTTGCAAATTATCCTAAATAGACTCCTCCTTTGCTCAAGTTCATGTGCTTCCTTAGTAGGTTTTAATGATACCCTTTCCATCATAAGGGATTATCCTCCTGATTCTTTCCATTCTTCATCTTGAACTTTTGGATGTCCAATCTTCTCTTTTTCATTATCCCTAATCTCATTAAGATGAATATCTCTTATCTGGGTAGTCTCTATTGCATCCAACCTATCCATAATTCTTCCTAGAATTTTAGCTATGTCCACAACTTGAAGGTCTTGAAGTTTTCCTTGTCCTCCTTGTGCCATATTTCCTCGTATCCCACCTCAAAGATCTTATGGCTCTACTACCAAAATTATGCAATGATAGAGATAGGGTCAATTAAACAACCTCTCCTAGTTGCTCAAACATCTTCATGTTGGAAATTTTGAGTAGTTTTGTTGTCATTGATGTCAAAGGAATATTGGTTTAATATCGTCGTCATTAAGGACATCAAGTGGTTTTTCCAAAAGCAAGAAGGTCTTAGAAAGGAATAGGATATAATATTTATTTTTAATATTATATGCCTAAAAGGGCCCAAAGGATGAAATTCTGAGAAAGGAGAAGCAAGCTTAAATTAAATAATAATATTTTATTATTATAATATTTCGGGCCAAATAACAAGGTGAAGAAAAATGAAGTCCAAATTGAAAAGACCCATGAGCAAATTTTCAAAGGT
The DNA here is from genome assembly GCA_028583015.1 of Wollemia nobilis. Lineage (NCBI taxonomy): Eukaryota > Viridiplantae > Streptophyta > Pinopsida > Araucariales > Araucariaceae > Wollemia > Wollemia nobilis. The sequence continues at coordinate 1,301,232 of JAQPPZ010002970.1, read as the reverse complement.
TTAATTTAAATTAAAATTTTAATTTAAATTAGTAAAGGAGGCAAAGGTTTTTAAATTTAATATTTAAAAATTAAATTCAAATTTTTAAATTCGAAAAAAGGGCCGACGTGAGAAATAAAAAGAGGAATGAGTATTTATAAAGGAAATGATTTTTATTTTCTAAGTCTTTTTTCATCACACCTTTGAATGTGAATTGATGATATTGTACGTTGTGTTTAAGAAGAGAGCAATTTGAGTTTAAAGAGTTTTAGAGGGAAACAAAAACAACAAAGGTTGCACATTGGATTGACTTCCCACTGATAGTGCTAGCACAAATGACAGTTGGGAGAGTATTAATGTTTACATGGAGGAGATCATGGTTTGATCCATGTGATCATCGTTTTGGAGGAGAGAGCCCTTCATCCATTTTGTTTGGTATTTTTGAGAGGTGGCAGTATTTGTGGGATAGCGTGTGCATTGTGTTTCATGTGGGTGTGCAGCCCACTTGGTGGCCTAGCTTGGAGCTAGGGCATTGGGAGTGCAAAGGTCACATGGTCAAATCCATCGAAGTCTTCTTTTGTGGGCAGAACAAAGAAAATGTATGCCATTCAATTTTTGGTGTTGAAAATTAAACACTCTGAGATTATCGTGGATGTTCAGTGTTTAGGGGAGTTATAAGGTAAAGAAAAATTAAAATATTTTTATTTTGACTTTTGGTGATTGAAATTTATAAAGTGTGGAGATTATAAGGTGTATAAGGGTTTTGCTATGCATGTTGTTTTTGATGAAAGTATTGAATTGAATATTGTGAGTTTGGAGATTATAAGGTGTACAAAAGGATTTATTATTTTGTATGAAGAATAATCTTTGAGAAAATTATTTTGTGGAGATCTTGATAAATATTGTGGTAACCTAACCCTAGTGTTGGTAAATAAAAATTTGATTGTGGTTAATATAGTTTTTGAAGACATATATCCATCAAAATAAAAGGTATGGGTACATTTTCCTTGTGAGAAAAATATTGTTGGATTGGATGTTATGAATTCTAATTTGGAGTGAAAAGGATTGTATGGTAAGCATTTTTGAGTTTGGTTTTGTGATATCCAGTATTGATGCTTAAAAGTTTTTTTGGAATAAAGGTTGATGATAGAAACCTTGTTTAATAAGCATTGTTGGAAATATTGAGTGAGCCTTCATGTGCATGGTTAGGGTTTGTGAAAGATCATGAGTATCATTGTTATGTGAAGTTGAGAACTATCTTGAACTAGGATTTGTGAGAGATCACGAGTATCATTGTTATGTGATGTTTTTTTAATAATAATTGTTGAAAAATATTTCATTGAGTGATTGGTTGAATGGAATTTATTGAGCCTAGTTGATTGGAAGTGTTGAAGTGATAGTTCAATTTATATGAAACAAATTGTTCTTTAAATTATGGATTGAATAAAAAGAGAGATTGAAAGTGATTGAGCATTGTTGTGAGTGTGAAGCATATTGAGTCTCTAACAATTCTCTATATGTTTATGTGATAGAAAGAGAGATTGAAAGTGATTGATAATTGTTGCGAGTGTCAAGCATATTGAGTCTCTAACAATTCTCTATATGTTTCTATGATATTGGACATGTAAGTAGGAGATTACTCAAATCTGAAATAAATAAAATATTATTAATGCAGACATTAGACTTGAAATGAATTATCAAACCCAATATATAGGTTACATAATAGTAACTCTAACAAATTTAGCGGAGGATGTGCTAACAACATTGAAAATAGAATATGCCTAGTAACTAACTAAAATATCTCAGGATATTTTAGTTATTAACCTAATTTAATCTAGAAGGTGATTTATACAATGGTAAATATCTCCTATGGTAGAAAGTATATGTAATAATACATGTAGTATAATGCAATATACTACCTATTTTACCCTAACATCCCCCCTTTATTACATTTACTTTGATATACAAAGTTTACTCCAAAACAATTGAAATTTGACACGTCCAAGTACCTTTGTAAAGATGTCAACAACCTATTCATCGGTGGGAATGTGTTGGAGCTTGATTTTGTGCTTAGGAACTTCATCACAAATAAAATGACAATCTGTTTCAATATGCTTTGTTCGTTCATGATGTACTAGATTCTTGACCAAGTTTAAAACACCTGAGTTGTCGCAAAACATGTGAATAGGAAGTTTCTTTAGTAGGCCCATGGTAGCCAAGATGAGACTTAGCCATATCGCTTCACACACAGCTCCATGTGCAGCACAATATTCTACCTCAGTTGAAGATAAAGCAACCACCTGTTGCTTTTTACTATGCCATGAGACAGGACCAGATCCAAGATGAAATACATACCCTGATGTTGATTTTCTGTCATCTATGGATCTAGCATAATCAGAGTCAGTGTAACTCTATAAGAAGAATGAATTATTCTTCTTATACTCTAGACCATAATCTACACTACCCTGAATGTAGTGAAGAACCCTCTTAGTTGATTTCCAATGAGAGACCTTTAGTTTTTGCATGAACCGTGAAAGATAGTTTACAGCATAAGTAATATTTTGTCTAGTATTAGTCAGATAGATGAGGCTTCCAATAATCTATCTATATAATGTGCCATCTACCTGTGGTGAGTCATCATATCATGATAACCAAAGCCCTAATTCCATCGGTATTGCTTTGGGATTATAATTAGTCATACGATATTTTTCTACTAAAGTCTTTGCATACTTTTTTTGAGTCACCCTAAGATGATTCTTCTTTTGTTCTATCTCAATGCCAAGACAGTAGTGGATAAGTCCTAGATCTATCATATCAAATGACTCTTTCAAGTCATCTTTCATGGTGTTAACCAATTTCTCTGAATTGCTAGTGATGATTAGATCATCTACATATAACACAAGAATCACTATTTTAGAACCTGTGTTCTTGATATAGAGATTTGCATCAGATGGAATTCTCTTAAATCCATGTTGTAGTAGGTGACTATCCATTTTTATGCACCATGCTCTTGGGGATTTTTTTAGCCCATATAATGATTTTACCAACTTGCAAACTTGTTTCTCATGGCCTTCCTCAGCAAATACAGGAGGTTGAGTCATGTACACTTCTTATTTTAAGTCACCATTTATAAAGGCACTTTTTACATCCATCTGATGTAATTTCCATTTGAACTGTGTTGCCATAGCACAAAGAACTCGAATGGTTGTCATTCTTGTTGTAGGAGCAAAGATTTCCTAATAGTCAAGGCCTTCCTTTTGAGCATAGCCCTTCACCACAATACGGGCCTTATGCTTATCTATGGTGCCATCTTCCTTATATTTAACTTTGTAAACCCATTTGCAGCCTATGGGTATCTTTCCTTTAGGCAAATCCACCAGCTTCCATATTTTATTCTTCATGAGGGAGTTATGTTATGCATCCATAGTTGCCTTCCATTGAGGCATTTTAAGTGCTTCATCAACTGTAGAAGGTTCATTTTCATCAAATGATGACAATTAAATCCTTTCCTCATCTATTTCCATATCATATTCCCTTGCTAACTCTCTATCAACAGAAAGTTCTTGAAAATCTGCACAAAGATGATCAACTGTAGTGGACACTCCAGTATTTTCTTGTTGAGTCATGCTTTATGTATTTGGATGATTGAGAGTAAGATCAAGTGGGGAAGTGAGTTTGGAATCTTTCATTGTGCTTGTATACCATTTGGGAGGATTTTTCTATTGTGGAGAAGGAAGTGGTTGTTGCTCCTCATCATCTAGGTATACTGATGTAGTATTGGGTGTGAAAGCTTCATCAAACACTACATCTCTACTGACATGTATTTTATTGGTAATTGGGTCTATCAATCGATAGCCTTTTGAGAATTCATAATATCTAATAAAAAAATATGGTAGGGACTTCTCATATAATTTATTTTTTTTCTCCTTGGGTATATGCATTAAAGCCTTACACCCAAATACCCGTATATGAGATATAGAGGGTTTCCTTCCACTCCATACTTCCTGAGGAGTCATACCTTCAAGAGCCCTTGTGGGTGCTATATTTAGAAGATATACTACAGTTTTAATAGCTTCAACCCAGTAAATTTGCTCAATATTAGCTCCCTTAAGCATACATAGAACCATTTCCATAATGGACCGATTTCTTCTCTCAGAAACTCCATTTGACTAAGGAGAATAGACTGTGGTCAACTATCTCTTTATCCCATGTGTCTGTAAAAATGAGGAAAATTCCTTTGATGTGTATTCCCCCCATCGATCTGAACGGAGGATCTTGATGAAGCATCCTGATTCTTTCTCAACAAGCTTTTTGGACTGTTGAAAATAGGTAAATGCTTCAGACTTCAACTGCAACAAAAAGACCCACATATTTCGTAAGTGATCATCTACAAACAATTGAAAATACCTTTTCCTCCACAACTAGTAGACATGGGACCACACAAATCTATGTGAACCAACTCCAAAGGTACCTTAGTTCGAAAGGAGGTAGGTTCAAATGGTACTCTGTGTTGCTTTCCTGACAAGCAATCTGAGCACACTGGCAAAGTAGATGAAAGAGTAGGCATTCCTTTCACCATTTGATATTTACTGAGTTCTAGTAAATATCCTAAACTTAAATGCCCAAATATCTTATGCCATAGAGATGTGGCCTCTTTTGTGGTTACTGCCATTGCAGTATGTGTGAGGTAATTGCATCTAAGACAAACAAACCATGTTTGTATGAACCTGTTGCTATCTATTTTCCTTTCTGAGTGATAAAGCAATGTTTCTTTTCTTTTTCCAAATTGAAATTGACATTCATGGGATTGTCCAGGATTTGTGGAACTAACAAGAGATTATTTTTCAATCTTGGTACATAAAGAACTTTTTTAATTTTACATTCTCCATCTGGAAGGGAGATAGAAACACTTCCTTCTACCTTAAATCGATAGGTTTGATCATCAACAATGGTGATCGGTCTACCTTATCGAGCCTTAAATATCTCAAACTAGGACTTATCGCCAGTCATATGCTTACTAGCACTTGAATCTATGTACCACATAATGTCCTTGTGAGGGGAATCTGTATGTGTCATGAGCATCTTGTGTGCTCATTCAGAGTCCAAACTAGAATATTTAGCCGCAATGTGTCCCTATTGTTGTTTATTCTTGTTCTTTGGTTTGCCTTTGCCCTTCTTGTTTCCTTGTTCATTGGGCAATTTGTTCTTAAACCAATATCTTTTGGTTTAATGAGTGTCCTTGTCATAAATCTTACAATACTTCTTCTTCTTCTTAACATATTTTCCTTTACCCTTGTCTTTATTAGAAGAAGAACCTTTCTTTTGATTCCACTTTTTCTTACCACCTTGTCTATTTGAGAAAAGAGCATTGTTGGATGCCTCATACCTTTGGAGTTGATTAGCTTCTTATGTTTGAAGCATATTTACCAACTCAACAAAATTCATTGTCCTTCCAGAGACTTGTAGTGAAGTGATCAACATTTTGTAGGATTCGAGAAGAGCCCTCAAAATGATAGAGGTCAAGACTTGGTCTTCCACTTTTTCTCCTAAGGATTACAATTTTGTTTTCAATTCTGCCACTATGTAGAGGAATAGCTCTACTGTTTATCTTGATTTCATATGAAGAGTATGAAGCTGTGTTTGGAAGTTAAGAATTGTTGATTGATTATTTCCCTCAAATATGGTTTTTAAGGCATCCCATGCCTCCTTACCATTCTTAGCTTCATTGATATGAGGTTGGATATCATCAAGAATAGCTAGAAAGATCATTAAGGATAGTTTTTTATCCTTTTTATCAAATGTTGTTTGATGTACTCCAGGTGATTGAGTTCTAGTTTCACTTCCATCCACTATAGATCATAGATCCTCTACAGTTAAGATAGCTTTCATATTAGTCTTCCATGTAGAATAATTTGAACATTTTAGCAGTTGGCTCTCAGTGAGATACTTGTGGATCATGTCCATGGTGAAGGTTTCAAATTGATAGGACTAAGATGGTTGTATCTTGCACTATATCCTCAAAATAGTATATGGAAGATGTTTAATTTGCTTCTATAAGATATTTAATGGCACCTGCCTTAACACCCTTAGCAAGGGATGAGAAGTTTGAGGAAATTAAGCCAAACAAGATAGAGCAAATTAAAGGGGTAGGTTGACAGACTTTTGATTGTGCTCTCTAGGATATTTAATGGCACCTCCCTTAACACCCTTCAAGAAGGATGAAAAATTTGAGGAAATTAAGCCAAACAAAGAGAGGTAATCTTGGTGTTTTTGGATTTTGACCTTTTGAAGGGGTAAAAAAATTTGACTTTTGTTCAACCTATGCAAAGTGTAGCACGTTTTGGAGTGAAATATGGGTTTTGAGAAATGCTTCTACCAATGTTGTATCTGATTGTTTAATTGCACACAAAAAACATGAGTGTTAGTGAAATAATCAAAACATGAGAGCAACTCACATTAATATCACTCTAGGCGTCAGATTCAACCGAAAATGCACCTAGTATAGTCAATTTTTTAGAAAGGTGTCAAGTACAATCGAGATTGCACTTTTTTTGCTTTTGGAAAATCCCCCTTTATCTTTACAATTTTGAAAATAATAAAATAAAAAAAATGATTTTTATCCCCCCTTAATGTATACAAATTTGAGAAATTTTCGAGCACTCCTTTCAAGACAAGTCGACACACGACCCGTGTTTGAAAGGCTTCCATACTAGTCAACACACGACTTTGGTTTTTGTCTTCAACAATTTAGCATGAGGAGCAAAAAAAAAAATAGGTTTTTTTTTTTTTATGGATCTCAAGTTTAAAACAAAAAAAATTTCTATTTTATGTTTTTATGTCTCCTTTCTTGAAGGAGAGAACAAAAGCAAAATTTGTGGTTTTGAGAAAAATGAGATGACCTTTATGCTTCCTCAATCATGGCATGCTTTGTGTTTTGCAATAGAAATTTTGAGTTTCTATGTCTTATATCTCCAAAAATGAATGAAGAAAACTATAGAACATCTAAGGAGTTTATTGCAAAAACATTTGTTGAAGTGGGTTTTTAAAATTTACCAAAAAGAGGTTCCTATGTTCATTTTGTCTCCAATTGAGAGAAAAACATAATTTGATTTTGGGAACTTTGAAGGCTAAATTTTGTTTGGATTTCCAGTTTTCTAAGTTTTATAAAGCATAAAAATATATGTTTAAGATGAAATTTCTATAATTTAGGAAAAATTTGGAAAAAAAATTGTCCAATTTGACTAAAAATTGAACATTTTATGCCAATTTAAAAGAAAATTATTAAAAAAAATCAAAAAATAATATTTTAGTGCAAAAAAAAAAACTTTAGAAAAAATTTAAAATGCTCGAAAAAATTGGAATTCCAAAAAAAAACCTTTAGTTTAGATATGCAGAGGAATCGATCCAAGTTCCGCGCACTGCTAGTTAGCCACTCAAGCCAACCGAGCCATCAACTGATTTGGCAACTCCTCAGCGCAGCGGCTACTTATGGTGATCGCGATGCGCTAATCGCATTGTGGGATTTTATCCCACATGCATCCCAGAATGGAATGCAATGCATTTTATAAGTTGTGGCACACCTTAGCAACGTCGATTGCCTTCGAGCAATCAGTTAAGAGTCACCCGCCCTTTTGGACGTCACCACATGGCACTAGGGGTGGGCTAGTCAGTCCAGTCAAATTCTGAGTCAAAGTGGTGTCATCCAGTGGCTACCCACCATTTTTTGAGTCTCCAATGGCTATCTGCCATGTGTTGAGTCTATGTTAGTCCACCTATGTGCCATGTGTCATCTCGTGAGTGGTCCAAGTGGCACCTCGGGGTGCATGCTGATTGTAGATCTCACCAGGTGGTAGCTAGTGATAGGTCCAATTTTAGATATTGAAGGGCCTCTTACCCTCTCATATCTCGAGGTCATCTGCATGTCATGCTAGGAGGAGGAGGATGCTCTTGCCCTATCTGCTCTACTAAGCATGTGCCACATGGCTCTTGGGCCAATATGGCTATATAGGCCCTCACCTACATGGGAGTCGAGGCAACTGTGCCTCAAGGTGTCAATCGTGGGGTTGGTTGATAGCTAATCGATGTCGATCATGGGCTTGGTCGACTGATCACATCGGCATGGGCCATGGGACCACGTCAGACTTGGTCAGGTCAGCCTTTTCGATTGATCATGTTGGCACTGGCCGATTGATCGCGTCGGCCCTTGTTGGTTGAGGTGGCCAAAGTGTCGATCACTTTAGTCGATCGGTTGAGCGGGTTAGTCATTCCGTGAAGGATAATTCAACAACCAACGTATAGCAAATAGCATCTGGCAAGAAACTCTAGACCAATGTTGTAGTCCAGGTCAAATGGAATGAGCGTTGCTTGCCTTACTCACCTAGCGAATGATACCAATGTAAGTAGGAGATTACTCAAATCTGAAATAAATCACATATTATTGATGTAGACATTAGACTTGAAATGAATTATCAAACCCAATATATAGGTTACATAATAGTAACTCTAACAAATTTAGCATAGGATGTGCTCACAACATTGAAAATAGAATATGCCTAATAACTGACTAAAATATCTCAGGATATTTTAGTTATTAACCTAATTTAATCTAGGAGGTGATTTATACAATGGTAAGTATCTCCTATGGTAGAAAGTAGATGTAATAATACATGTAGTATAATGCAATATACTACCTATTTTACCCTAATAGGACAAGTCTTGGTGAAGACTTATTGAGCAGATTGGACAAGTTCTAGTGAGGACTTGTTGAGCATATTTGAGATAAGTCTTGGTGAAGACTTGTTGAGAATATTGGACAAGTTCTAGTGAGGACTTGTTGAGTAGATTTGAGGTAAGTCTTGGTGAAGACTTGTTGAGCAGATTGGACAAGTTCTAGTGAGGACTTATTGAGCATATTTGAGGTAAGTCTTGGTGAAGACTTGAGAGTAGTAAGAGCAAGTTCTAGAGAGGACTTGTGGATATATTTGAGGTAAGTCTTTGAGAAGACTTGTGAGCAGAGTTTATTGATTGATTGATTTGTTCAAACCTTGAGTTAAGGTTTAGGGCAGATCTAGCAGAGTTGATTTGTGATTGAGACAAGATTTGTGTTAAGGCTTGAGGACAGAATTTGAAGATAGATATTGAGCATATTTGTGCTAGATCGAAGGACTATGTTTAGTGCAGATTTGAAGATAGATATTGAGCAGATTTGTGCTAGACCGAAGGACTGTGTTTAGTACATATTTAAGATAAAGCTAAGAGCAAGCTTTGGAGGTGATAGAGTATAGAGGATGACAGTCTCCAGTGGATAGAGGTCCATTAGCTAGGGCAGTGAAGATAGGTCTTCTGAGTGAGGGCAGGAGTCTTCAGTGGATAGAGATCCATAAGCCAGTGCAGTGGAGGTAGTAATTCTTCTAGAAGATCACCAGTCAGAGCAGAGGAGAAGGAGTTCTCCTATGGATAGAGATCCACTAACTTGATTAGGGGATTGGTGTCTCCTTTGGATAGAGGTCCATAAACATTGTAATAGGGAAAGGATTCCCAAGATATTTGTTGAGAAAATTTTAGTGAAATATTTTCTCCGTGGAGTAGCCCACATTGGGTGAACCACGTTAAATTGGTGTCTCTATTGTGTGTGGTGATTTATGCATTGCTTTGATTACTGTTGTTGATATTGCCATTGATATATTGCATAATATTGATTGGGAAAGAAAAGTAAAAAGTGGTCTTATACTTGTTCACCCCCCTCTCAGTATAAGCTTGTGTTCTTCAATTGGTATCAGATCGGGTTCCTTCGAAAGATTTTAATAGATTGAAGGAAAATCTTACAAGAACACAGATGGATTCTCAGAGTGGATTCTCAAGAAATTCAGCACCATTGTTCGATGGGAACAATTATACACTATGGAGCACAAGGATGAAGTTTCATCTAATGGCACTTGGAAATGAAGTGTGGGAAGCAGTTGAAAATGGATACACACCACCGACAACTCCACCTACAGATAAATATGGTAAGCTTCTACATCATTACAATTCAAGAGCAATGAATGCAATTCAAAAGGGCTTACGTGAAACAAAGTTTATAAATATTATGCATTGCAAATCAGCAAAGGAAATTTGGGATAAGTTGCAAGGTATATATGAAGGAGATAAAAAGGTCAAAAGGGAAAAATTGCAAAATTTCAAGAGAGCATTTGAAGACCTAAAAATGAAGGATGAGGAAAACATTACGGAATATCTACTTCATGTGGATGAGGTTGTTAACTCCATGCAAGGACTTGGGCTTGAAGTTACAGAACCTGATGTGTGTGATAAAATTCTAAGGTCACTTCCAAAAAGGTTTAGTGAAAATATTTCAGCTATAGAAGAGTCGAAAGATATTGATATTTTGACAAGGGATGAATTACATGGCATTCTCATAGCATTTGAGATAAGAATAAAAGAGGAACCTATTCCCCAGAAGGAAGCAACCTTCAAAGTTACTAAGAAGACAAAGGGTAAGAAGTCAGATTCGAGCAATGAGTCATCCAATGATGAAGAAGTAAACTATGGCAGAAGGAACAAGGACTCAAGAAAATATAAAGGTACAAAATTAGTTAGATGTTTCAATTGTGGAAAATATGGTCACTATGCATCTGATTGTCTAGAGGCTAGAAATAGCAATGATGAAGAAAAATAGGATCATAAGAATAGGGAAACAGGAAAATACATAGGTACCAAAATAAAAGCAAAGATAGACAAGGCACACAAGGAAAGAAGTTTTTCCAAAGGCATAAGAAGAGTTTCTATGCAGACAAGGTAGGTAAAAGCTCAAGTGATAGTGATGATAGTTCCTCAGATAATGATAAATATGAAGTTCTATTTCTGGAAAAAGAAAAATAAGTGGTTAAGAAAAGGTCACCAATGATTCTCAAGTGTTTTAGATGTGGTAACTTTGGTCATCTTGAAGATAGTTGTACAAGGAATGGATTTAGTTTCAGTGATGATGAATATGAAGATACATTTGAAGGACCAGAAGAGAATCTTCTTATGGCACTAGAAGAAGAAGGAGGTGATCCTATAGAAGATAAGTCAGAAAAGAATGAAGGTGATCCCAAAGGCAAACAAATAGAGGAAGAATCAGAGAAAGGAGAAGTAGATCTTGAGGGTGAGCTTATTCATGCCCTTGATGCATTAAGGGAGGTAAGAAAGCAAAACTCAAAACTCAAGCTTAAATTTCAAGAATGTGATGAAGAGAAAGGAAAGCTTATAGAGGATCTAAATAACTCAATAGCTAAGACAAGGAGATTCAAAGAGAAGTTAGAAGCTAAGGTTTTAGAGTGTGAAATATTAGAGTATGAGGTAGCTTCACTAAGGAAGGAAGTAAAAGAGTCTAAGGACAAGTTACATAGGTTTGGAAGAAGCTCAAAGAACTTGGACAAGATTATCAAGACACAAAAACCAACATCAAACAAGACAGGTCTTGGTTTTGAACAGGTACAAAAGAAATAAGGAAAGGAATCAATCTCAAGTTCTGAAGAAGAAGAAACTTTAGAAGAAGAGAGTGTAAGAGAAAGTGAGACTTCTGAGGAAGAGTTGGATAACATAAAGTTCAACAAGGAAAGGAACAATGCACAAATGAGGAACAGATGGAACAGGAACCAACACAGGGTAAAAGAAACTAGGAGACCAATGGGGTCAAGGCAAGGTAGTTTCAATGGATGATGCTTCTCATGTCACAGGTTTGGGCACAAGGCTACACAGTGCAGGACACATGAAATATATGAATATGGAAGTTTCAAAAACAGGCAACTTTTTCAAGGGTATTGCTACTCTTGTAATCAGTTTGGTCACAAGGCAGTAAATTGTAGGGTTCATGATAGGAATGGATATGGCTTCACCAAGAGAAACCCCAAGACATTTGCACCTTTAAGGAATAACAACATTAAGTGTTATAAGTGCAATAATGATGGGCACACAACAAAGTGGTGTAGAGCAAAAATTCCAGAGACAAGCAGGAACAAGAATAGTTAGAGGAATCAGAAGAATCAGTTGAGGAAGAAAGTGGACAAAGGTAAAGATCAGTGTATGTTGGGAGTAGAAATACTCCCACCCCAGAATTAATCACCTCAAGAGGAGGTGGGGGAGGGGCTAAGCTAAGAGTCTCATTCTTAGCCCCGAGCCCCAAAGGTGACCCTTTGCCATTGATGACAAAGGGGGAGAGATTTGAGTTAGGGGGAGAGCATTCAGTCAAGGGGAGCAGTTTCTCAAGGAAAGCAACTTTTGAAAAAGAAAAAGGAATGGTAAAAATAAAGGGGTTGCCATCAATGACAAAGGGGGAGATTGTTGGAAATTTTGAGTAGTTTTGTTGTCATTGATGTCAAAGGAATATTGGTTTAATGTCATCGTCATTAAGGACATCAAGTGGTTTTTCCAAAAGCAAGAAGGTCTTGGAAAGGAATAGGATATAATATTTATTTTTAATATTATATGCCTAAAAGGGCCCAAAGGATGAAATCCCGAGAAAGAAGAAGCAAGCTTAAATTAAATAATAATATTTTATTATTATAATATTTCGGGCCAAATAACAAGGTGAAGAAAAACAAAGTCCAAATTGAAAAGACCCATGAGCAAATTTTCAAAGGTTTAATTTAAATTAAAATATTTTAATCTTTGATTAAAATTTTAATTTAAATTAGTAAAGGAGGCAAAGGTTTTTAAATTTAATATTTAAAAATTAAATTCAAATTTTTAAATTCGAAAAAAGGGTCGACGTGAGAAATCAAAAGAGGAATGAGTATTTATATAGGAAATGATTTTTATTTCCTAAGTCTTTTTCATCACACCTTCGAATGCGAATTGAGGATATCGTGTGTTGTGTTTAAGAAGAGAGCAATTTGAGTTTAAAGTGTTTTGGAGGGAAACGAAAACAACAAAGGTTGCGCATTGGGTTGACTTCCCATCGATGGTGGTAGCGCAGATGATAGTTGGGAGAGTGTTAAGGTTTGCATGGAGGAGATCACGGTTCGATCCACGTGATCATCATTTTGGAGGAGAGAGCCCTTCATCCATTTTGTTTGGCATTTTTGAGAGGTGGTAGTATTTGTGGGACAGCGTGCACGTTGTGTTTCATGTGGGCGTGCAGCCCACTTGGTGGCCTAGCTTGGAGCTAGGGCATTGGGAGTGCAAAGGTCACGTGGTCGAATCCATCGAAGTCTTCTTTTGTGGGCAGAACAAACAAAAGGTATGCCATTCGATTTTTGGTGTTGAAAATTAAATGCTTTGAGATTATCGTGGATGTTAAGTGCTTAGGGGAGTTATAAGGTAAAGAAAAATTAAAATATTTTTATTTTGATTTTTGGTGATTGAAATTTATAAAGTGTGGAGATTATAAGGTGTATAAGGGTTTTGCTATGCATGTTGTTTTTGATGAAATTATTGAATTGAATATTGTGAGTTTGGAGATTATAAGGTGTACAAAAGGATTTGTTATTTTGTATGAAGAATAATATTTGAGAAAATTATTTTGTGGAGATCTTGAGAGAGGTTGTGGTAACCTAACCCTAGTGTTGGTAAAGAAAAATTTGATTGTGGTTAAGACAGGTTTTGAAGACATATCTCCATCAAAATAAAAGGTATGGGTACATCTTCCTTGTGAGAAAAATATTGTTGGATTGGATGTTGTGAATGCTAAGTTGGAGTGAAAAGGATTGTTTGGTAAGCATTGTTGAGTTTGGTTTTGTGATATCCAATATTGATGCTTAAAGGTTTTTCTGGAATAAAGGTTGATGATAGAAACCTTGTTTGATAAGCATTGTTGGAAATATTGAGTGAGCCTTCATGTGCATGGTTAGGGTTTGTGAAAGATCATGAGTATCATTGTTATGTGAAGTTGAGAACTATCTTGAACTAGGATTTGTGAGAGATCATGAGTATCATTGTTATGTGAGGTTTGTTTGATAAGCATTGTTGAAAAATCTTTCATTGAGTGATTGGTTGAGTGGAATTGATTGAGCCTAGTTGATTGGAAGTGTTGAAGTGATAGTTCAAGTTCTATGAAACAAATTGTTCTTTAAATTCTGGATTGAGTTGAAGGAGAGATTGAAAGTGATTAAGCATTGTTGTGAGTGTGAAGCATATTGAGTCTCTAACAATTCTCTATATGTTTCTATAAAAGAGAGATTTAAAGTGATTGAGCATTGTTGTGAGTGTGAAGCATATTGAGTCTCTAACAATTCTCTATATGTTTCTGTGAGATTGGACAAGTCTTGGTGAAGACTTGTTGAGCATATTGGACAAGTTCTAGTGAGGACTTGTTGAGCAGATTTGAGACAAGTCTTGGTGAAGACTTGTTGAGCATATTGGACAAGTTCTAGTGAGGACTTGTTGAGAAGATTTGAGGTAAGTCTTGGTGAAGACTTGTTGAGCATATTGGACAAGTTCTAGTGAGGACTTGTTGAGCAGATTTGAGGTAAGTCTTGGTGAAGACTTGAGAGCAGTGAGAGCAAGTTCTAGAGAGGACTTGTGGATAGATTTGAGGTAAGTCTTTGAGAAGACTTGTGAGCAGAGTTGATTGATTGATTGATTTGTTCAAACCTTGAGTTAAGGTTTGGGGAAGATCTAGCAGAGTTGATTTGTGATTGAGACAAGCTTTGTGTTAAGGCTTGAGGATATATTTGAAGATAGATATTGAGCATATTTGTGCTAGACCAAAGGACTATGTTTAGTGCATATTTGAAGATAGATATTGAGCAGATTTGTGCTAGATCGAAGGACTATGTTTAGTGTAGATTTAAGATAGAGGAGCAAGATTTGGAGGTGATAAAGTATAGAGGATGACAGTCTCTAGTGGATAGAGGTCCATTAGCTAGGGTAGTGAAGATAGGTCTTCTGAGTGAGGGTAGGAGTCTTCAATGGATAGAGATCCATAAGCCAGTGCAGTGGAGGCAGCAGTTCTTCTAGAAGATCACCAACTAGAGTAGAGGAGAAGGAGTTCTCCTGTGGATAGAGATCCATGAACTTGATTAGGGGATTGGTGTCTCCTTTGGATAGAGGTCCATAAACATTGTAATAGGGAAAAGGATTCCCAAGATATTTGTTGAGAAAATTTTAGTGAAATATTTTCTCCGTGGAGTAGCCCACATTGGGTGAACCACGTTAAATTGGTGTCTCTATTGTGTGTGGTGATTTGTGCATTGCTTTGATTATTGTTGTTGATATTGCCATTGATATATTGCATAATATTGATTGGGAAAGAAAAGTAAAAAGTGGTCTTATACTTTTCACCCCTCCTTCTCAGTATAAGCTTGTGTTCTTCACTTCATGCCACCACACAAAAATAGTATTACCACCACACATAACACAGTAATAGAGAGCCCCATTAATGAACTACATAACACATGCAACTCATAAAATACTACTTTATCATATTTCAATGGCCTCATTAACATTACATAATTGCTCTCCATAGAACTCACATCCACAAGCACTCATGAGAGTACAATTTTTTTTTTCCATTTGAGGTTTAAAATAGCAAACCTCCTACAAGCACTACACAGTGTCAATTTCTTCCTTCAAGGTTTTACATAGCAAACCTCCTGCAAGCACTGCATAGAGTGCCAATTTCCTTCCTCTGAGGCTTCATATAATAAACCTCCTGCAAGCACTACATAAAGTTCTAATTTCTTTGGAGCTCCTTGTTCACCTTTCATGCTTGAGGTTTTACATAGCAAACCTCCTGCAAGCACTCAAAAGAGTGCCAATTTCTTTGGAGCCCCTTGCTCTCCTCTCCTTTCATATTCTCTTCTCTTCTCTTCTCTTTTATTCTCTTATCTTATCTTTTCTTATCTTGAATTATCCTTAATAAAAGTCATCTTTAAATGAGGAAAATGATTTGCCAAATAATTTTAGAGCTTTTGTTTTTTCTTCTTCTTTTCATAAAAATCCAGGTTTTTTTAAAAAACACATTTTTTCTAAAAATCGAGTTTAAAAAAAAAAAAAAAAAATTTCTTAAAGTCTACAAATCCTTTAGCTATCCAAAATATTGGTTTCCAATTGCACACTTATCCTAATTCGGTCTTAAAAAAAAATAGTCCAATTGTTTTTTATTTTTTGATTTTACCAACTGGTTACTCCCAAATGCGAGTTGGTTGATGAGGTCCAGTGGATGTTATGAAGCTACATTATTCCGCATCAAGATAATAGTGTAAAGGAATTTGGAAGTCGTCTATGTAATTGAACAACTATTCTAAAGCTTTACTCCAAAGAGAGAATACAAATATAAGTTTGAATTGATTGACCAATACAGTTCATAGAACTTAGGGATTAATGGAATATCCTTAAGAGGTCATAAAGACATGTTGGAATGTCTCTGACCATATGTAATGACTGATTCATCTTTGATTTTAATGAAAGAGAAATGGTTTAAGCTAGTTTTTTTCCACAAGGGGGTTTTCCATGATAAAATATGGTTTTTTGACTATTGTGGTGAACTTTATTTATGGTGCTATTCTTTTATAGTTTTGATAATGTATGGTGCATTATGTAATGATCATTTTGAGTATAAATATTGTTGGTTTTTAAGATATTGAATTCTGATAAGGAATTATTATAATTTTTATTAATCTAAAATGCTTATGTGAATGAATATGAATCTTATGGTTATGTTCCAATGTATGGTTCTTGTCATTTAATATACATCAGTAACTATAAGTCCTCTTGTTGGACCTTGTTAGTGCATGGGGGATGGTTGGATCTCAAACTAGAATAAATGTAAGACTATAAATGTTAAGAGAGTTAATCTTATACTTTGAATATGGGACTCTTTATCATGAAATAAACATTAATGCTTGTATGTGGCATATGGATAGTGGAGACAATATTAGTAATGCACAATTTATAATGAAAATATTGTATTCTAATTAGATGACACCAAACTCAAAGGAATTGATGGATTTGAGAAAATAGATATGCATAATAATAACAAAGAGAATAGGTCTCTTTATGTAGCTTGTTTGATTTGCATAAGAATTATCTTAACAAAATATTGGTTAATAAGGTTTCCAAGTTGTAGTTTTCGTAAAGAAAGAATGAGGATATTGGGATGTCTAGCTCATATGGATACGATATGGATAGTCAATCCCCTCACACACCTAATATATACATATAAATACTTATGTAGAGTGTAAAATTGGTGTGTTACTTTTGAATGGATGAAAGGGAGGTCAACTAGCTCTTTGGATCCATGAGACGAATAGTTTGACCCTTTAAGAAAAACACATAGTGCTCTTACATAGCTAGATTTATGTAAGGTGTAAGGATGGGTGTGCCTCAAGGAATACCTAGGTAAGTAACTAATGGTTTGATATCAGTAGTTGTTCTGAAGCCTATATCCTAAAATACTTGGTGGTGTTCAAAAAAAAAAGATGTAAAAATTTGTGTTGTCACATAGAGTATATGTAAAATGTTCTAAAAATAAAAAATTGCATGCATGTGAATTGCATAATGTAAACTCAATGTATGATGGACATAGTTATAAATGGGCGAGTGCTAAAAATAGAATTCTAAAATATAGAAAATAAAGGTAAAAATTAAAATAAGAAAACCATATATAGAAATTATTGGCATGTAAGATATCTATATATTGGGTGTTAGGCACTCATTTGTAACAAGGATTCAATTATAGTATTCAGTTGGCGATTCAATTATATGTAATAAATTTAAAAGATATGTATAAAAAAGAGAGTGTTGTGTAATATTCATAAGTTTAGATTTGATATTATGAGTTGAACTTATGTTAGGTAATTTTCTCTTCCATGAACAATACATATTTTAGAGGTTTTTAAGCTTGATAGCTTGTATGATTTTGGATTTCTTAATTTTCTATTATTTATGATATTTATCTTTGATTTATCTTGATCCTAACCTCCCTTTTACATCTCATTTAGTTATCATATTTGGTACCAAAGTAGGTTGTAGAAATTATTTAGATGAGGAGAAAGTTGTTTATTGGGTTTTACTTAACCTAAAATCTAGACAAAACTTTTAGAGAGAAGATATATTCATTGTGTGAGTTGTTGTAATGGAACTTAATGGTGCATAAATGAATATTTCTCTATTCAAAAGGGATAACTTTGACTACTGGAAGGGTTAGATACAAAGGATCTTGGTGTTGACAGGAGTTTGTAATATTATATCAATAGATTGTGAGGCTCCTCGAGAATGGAATGGTTTGGTTGAATATGTAAAGGCAATAAAGAAATATGAATAGAAGCTTGGTGCACAAACTTGCTCCTACATCTAGACAATTGATCCTAGAATCTACCCTCATACTATTGGTTGGAAGAATGCTCATTAATCTTGGACAACCTTAGAGAGTTCTTATTAGTGGACAAAGAACATGAAGGCAGCTAGACTTCAAACCTTAAAGATGACCTTTGAAAATATGAGAATGGATAAGGGAGAAAATATTGGAGACTATTTTTTTAGGATCAATGATATAGTAAATAAAATGTTTAGATCTTCAACTTCAATATGGCTCTATATTTTTGTGACACTAGAAGAGTGTAAATATTTGAATACCCAAAAGGTAGAAGATCTCGTAGGATATCTCTTATCCCACCAAGACAAATATGAGATACTACACATCCAAATCGGATCAGGCTCTTGAATCTAAGTTAAGGATATCATATTATCAAGGAGGAAAGTAATCACATTAGTAGAAAGCAACATGATATGGCTGCTTATATGGTTTAAATTAGAAGG
This sequence comes from Wollemia nobilis, assembly GCA_028583015.1. Taxonomy (NCBI): domain Eukaryota; kingdom Viridiplantae; phylum Streptophyta; class Pinopsida; order Araucariales; family Araucariaceae; genus Wollemia; species Wollemia nobilis. The sequence goes on along the minus strand of JAQPPZ010002970.1, from coordinate 1,282,515 downwards.
TAAAGAATAATGTAATCTCCAAAGGAAAAAACAAGTTGAACATGAAAAATATTTACTACTATTAGTGCAAAAAGCCAAGGCATATAAATAAGGATTGTATGATATTTGCATCCAACAATCAAGGTAATAAAGGAGGTGGTCAAGAAAAAGCTTTTTAGGCAAACCATGAAGATAAGAATTAAAAAATTATTCTCTTTCACATAATTTCTATTTTAATTCTAGAAGAGAGTTATGGTATCTGGATTCTGGTTGCTCCAACCATATGACAAGCTGAAAGGACGCTTTAGTGAAACTAGATGATGGTTTCAAAATCCAAGTTCATTTTGGAGATGATAAGCTTGTGTAGATTTTTGGAAAAGGGAATTTGTCCCTTAATATAAGATAATAAAAAGGGAACTTTTGTAATGTCTACCTTTTTTCCAATATGAAGCATAAGCTCAAAAGTGTAAGATGGCTCTTGAACTTCAAAATTATTTTTTATAACAAGGAGTTCTTGATTTATGATAAGAAGTAGGGAGAGAAGTTGGTTGGAACATATTCAATGACAAGAATGAGGATATTTCATTTAATATTGGATACTTCAAGAGGCGTGTGGTATGAAACCATTAAAAAATCAAATTGCATATGACATGAGAAATTTGGACACATAAAATTTAGTAGCCTACATGTTTGGTACAAGAAATGCATGGTGAATGGTCTTTCAAAATTTCATGCAAGGAGAAACGAAATGTGTAAAGGATGTGCACTTGGAAAGCAACATTCACCCAAATTCTATAAATCATGATGAAGAGATATTGTAGTTAGCTTTGAAAAATGAAAATTTCATGCAAGGAGAAATGAAATGTGTAAAGGGTGTGCACTTGGATATTTATATCTTATCCTAATATCCAACTATATATCCATATCTATTTGATAGAGTCATGGAAACTTAACTCAAATTCTATATATTATAGAAGATAAGATATAAAATTATGATGAAGAAGAAACAAGTTCGAAAGTAACCAAATAAAACAAGTATTTATAGATCAAAGAATACAAAATATAAATAATCAAAGAGTCCAAAATCACCAAACATCAAAGGAATTATGAATTCAAAATTTGATACAAATTTTATCAAGAAAAGTATTTTACCAAGGTTCCACGAGCCCGGGGGATGGGGGGATGGGGGACCGGTTTTGGGGGACAACAGGGGATGGCAGGTCGATTTTAGGGGACGGCTCGGGGACAGCTTGGGGGACGACTGGTATAATACTATGAAAATTGAAATTTTTTAGAAATTTAGAATAATCTACACATTCAGAATTCTACACACAACAAAAATGATATTAGGATATTCATATTGATATTAGTTACTAAGTGCAGCCATTTAATTGTTTCAACAAATATAACTTGAAGGTTCAACCAAGGATATCAAGTGCAATCTGCCAATCTCTAACAGTTAACCAAATTAGTTGTTATTGCTCAATTAATGAATGCCACATTATTCAACTTTTACACATCATTTTCAACAATGTACTAAAGAACATAAAGAACAAATTAAAGCAAAAGTTATAGTATTCTATGAATATTAAAGCAGAAGTTACGATATTCTAATATTACAGTATTCTAAAATAAGTGGATTTGTCATTGAAGTCAATGTCCTAAAGCAAAAGTTACAATTTTCTCATTGAAGTCAATGTCCTAAACTCAATGGGATTTGTATCTTTGTAAGAATAAGACAAGTTGATGCCAAGCATTCCTCATCTGTATTTTCTCAATGGAAGTGTATGCAAAGCAAACAATTTAGGCCACTTTGCAACAAATCAATAACCATTTATAGCAACAAAGAAACACACGTAAGAGCAAAACAGTGAACATGAATCTAATTGGATGATATTTGTTTTACAAAATCTTCATTCTTGAACATTAGATAAATTAGCAATAGAAGAATTTTGGACTAGGGTCTTTTCCCTACCAAATAAAGTACCATTTCAGTAAGAGTTATCATGTCACTTTTACTAGCCAACAGCTTCATCATGTTTTACCTTACATGATTTTTTGAATTAGGAACCTGAATTAAGACATGCAAAGCCATGATCTAAAAATATTTTCAAAAATACAATCAAGAGGCATGTTGTTTTGAGTCTTGTAAAACTTGCTTGTTTCACTTTTTAACATCCTACAATTTAACTATTTTTTTCCTTACCAGCTTCCTTCTCAAAATATTTTTATTAACCTTGTTTAAAGGAATTTTGTAAATTTATGCTTATTAATTTTGTATTCTTGGTTTTTCTTTGGAACACTATTTCCAGCTCTCTCCAGACTATTGCTACACAATGTAGTATTTGAGTCCAAATACCTGCTTTGATCATTTACGAACATTAAGAAACTTCTTGTCTTTCTAAGTAATTTTCACTAGTATGAGGAGGGTCTCTCTTTATTACTCTTTATATTATTCAGTTATCTCCACTTATTATATCAACAATCTTTATCCCTCACTTGTAATTTTAGAATATTGTAACTTTTGCTTTAATATTCATTTGTGGAAAGTCAAAGTCATCATTTTCAACAATGTACTAAAGCACAGATTGAAGAACACAAATGTCATACAATGTATTAAAGAACAGAATAAATTTTTATTTTTTATTTTTAGTTTTTCTTTTGGTCGAGGATGCCTAGCCAGGGGGGATGGCTAGCCATCCCAAAATAGGGGACGTCCTGGGGACGGGAGGCCGTAGGCCTCAGGCATCCTCGGGGATGTTTCCCAGCCATCTCCCAAAAGGGGTATGGGGGGAAACGTCCCCAATGCCATCCCCCCATGCTAGGAGATGCGGGGGATGGGAGGACGCATCCCTCGGGGGGTACGCATCCCCGTGGAACACTGGATTTTACCTATTTGAACCTTTATTATTCTATAAAGGATATAAGATCCAATATTAACCCAAAATTTTGGTAATGAAAGTTATATTTGAAAATTATCCATAAATAATTTAATTAACGGCATAATATCTTCACTTTATTAGTAATTAAGAAATATGTAACTTGAATATTAAACCATTAATAAATATCTAAAAAATTCAATGAAAGTGATTTTTTTTTAGAAAAAGGGTTGTACTTGGGTCCCCCACTCTTGAAGCAAATTTAACTTTAAAGATGAAAATAATATCAACATGTTAAGAATACCTTTTGAAAAATGTATTTGCTAACTAATTGACTATTAATTTATGAAATATTTAAAATGAAAAAAATATAATATAATTATAGTATGTTTGAGGTTGCTTGATATTTTTAATAATATTTACATACGTTTGTCATGATGTATTAGTTAAAAGCCTTAGAAATTATAAATTTACTTAATTTTTAAATGCATCACATAGTTGAGGGTCTAAGCATCACCATGGCAAAGAGGGATTGAGTCTTACCGTGGCAGAGAGGGCCTGAGAGGGCTTGAGCCTCACCATGGCAGATAGGGCCTGAGCCTCCCACTCCTATGCTTTCAAACCCTTTCTCTCTAAGCGGGAGGTCTCCCTATATTTTTTGTTGGGTTTTACCCTTTGAGATCTTGCTGCTACTTGCATGTGCTAGTTAGTCGGGTGTCTTTCTACAAAAAAAATTGTCTCACCCCTTCCTTGATTCAAATACATGGGAGACCTTGTGCCTTCAATGGTTGTGGAGTCATACTTGTATTGCCAAGTCACTCCGATTGGCGGATTTTTGGTCTTTTTAGTTGGTGGCTGCTAGGATAGTTGTTGGATGTGGGTGTTATTTTGGGGGTTCTTTCCTTGCGGTTCTTTTTGGTCTTGCCCCTTCCTTGATCCAACTCCAGGGAGAGACCTTGGGCTTAATGACCATTGAGTAAGGAATTTGCAAATGGACCGTTTGTCTGGTGGGGTATCCTAGTGTTGGTGGTTTGCAAGGGATGGACCAGCTGTTAGACTTTGTTAGACTTCTCTGGTTGTGTTGGATCCCAAGGTTCTAAAGGTCTAAATTTTTGTTAGGATCTTTCCTTTATTTCCTTTAAAGGGTTGCTTTGTGTTAGTTTATCTTGATTATTCTCTTCAATCGATCCTGTGGTTGATTGGAATCCAGATCTGAAAGTTTTTTCTGTTGCTAGTGTACTTAGTTGTAGATCTCATTTTATCAGTTGTATCATTTTTGTTGTTCACCCACCTTGACAGGGCTCCAAATACTGGATGGACTGCATGTCAAAGGAGGTATGTGTTCCTTGGCTAGAATCTCCTATAGGGAGGGTTTGTTTTATTTTTTGAGAGCTTCTTGGATTTTTCAATTTTATTTTTTGATCTTTCAGGTTTGTGAGCTCTAAGGGCTACGAAGAAAGTGGATTTTTTTATTTTGATCTTGTTGCTTTCTTTCCATTGGGTGATTCAAGAGTTCTCATATTTAAAGCAAAAATTTGTGTTTAGTTTCTCTTACCAACTTTTCAGTACCATACCCCTATTTTTGGGAGTGCTCTCAGGATTTTGTAGTAAGTGGGAATTTTTGTTTAATTCTAGATGCTTTCTTTCCATTGGGTGATTCGAGAGTTTTCTTTTTTAAAGCAAAAATTTGGGTGTTTTTTCTCTTACTGGTTTGTCAGCACCATTCCCTTGGTTTTTTGTTGTTTCATTATGGGTATGCTTTGTGGGCTTCGTAGCAAGTGGAAATATTTTTTGCATTCTGCAAATGGTTGTTCACGATCTACTGGTTCGCTTGACTCTCGTTGGGCAGGATTTTTTCCAATTTTCGGTTGAAATCCTCGTTATTTTTGCCTAGTCTTTCTTGAGTGCCTCATTTTGTTCGATGTCTTACTCTTTGGTGCTCTTTTTCAAATTTAAATTTTAAAGAGGAGATAAGGCAGGATTTCTGGATCCATATTTTATTTGATGTTCTTCCTCTGGATCCATTTTTATTTGATGTACTTCAAGCTCATTGAATACTCTTTGGATTTGTAATGGTTTGGGGTCCCTTCCAAAACCCCTTTGTAAAGGTTCGAGGACCCTTCCAAAACCCCTTCTTTCACCTAATAAAAATGCATCACATAGTTAGGAGGAGGCTTTGGATTAAAGTCATACGATTTTTTTTAATTTATTATATGGAATTGAAATGGACCTCGTCTATATTGCATCATGACTACATAATGATATTACAACTTTTTCCTAGTTGATTGAAAAGTTGAGGAACTTAACCAATTAAACTAATATCATCTGATTAAAGTCATAATATCTTTTTACATCATAAACACATAATAGTATTACAACAACTTTGTTATTCAACATATATCACTTGGTAATATTCAAAACTATAATTCCTCCTTAAAAGTCTAGAAAATTAATAAAATAAACTAATGTTATTTGATAAAGTCATGTTATTATTACACCTTAAAATAAAAATTAAAGTTATTCGTTTTTTATTTGTTACTCATCCACGCAAACAAGATCTAAAACCACAAGGCATACTAAGAAGTACTGAAAGGATTCAAACCCTTAACCTCCTTAAGACAAATATCTCTCACTCACTACTCCACCAAGACCTCATTATCTATTCACTTGAATTACAAAATATTCTAATTCTACCTTTAGATGATTTTTTTTTTAATCTAGCGAAAAACCCCTTGCAAGACCGCCTTGGTTTGAGAAACCATGACCAGAGGGTTCTACACTGTCAAAATCACCCGGGAGTCATTCCCAATCCTGACCGCACCAGCATTATCAATTGAATTTTGGGTACCCGATGTGTGTTTAGTAAGATGAAGATTAGAACGAAGGACCTCCCTTGGAGGATTGTCCTACCCTCTCCAACTACCCTTTAAGTGAGTTCTTTGTAATACATTAACCATGTCCAATTCAATAATATCATTCAAAAATAAAAATATTCAACTTATATTGAGCATTCAACTTAAACATTTACTCTAATTAACTTGCTATATTAATTGGAAACATTTCCCCTCAAGATTTACCCAACATACAAAGTCACATCTTTGATTAATACCCATAGACAAAGGGTGGCCTATATTAACCTCTCGAATACCTGCTTTCGTTATCAGTAAGTTGCCCATAAGATAAAATATTGCCCCCTTATGGTAGGTAAATTCCAACAAAACCCTCCTCCAGCTCCTAATAATTCTTTTGTTCAGGAACCTGGTGCCTCGACATCTAGTGCTCAGGAAACTAGGGTTACTGGGGGGCAAGAGGAATGGCAGGTGGTTAATCGATGAAACCGCTCCCAGAGTGCATTACAGTCCCAAGCTCCTGAGAGTGCTTCACAACCTCTTTTGTCACACTTTGACCCTGTTGTCACACCACCAGCTTCTGTGGCTCAGGATGTTTTTGTTCAACAAGCTCCTATTGCTCCTCCAGAAGTGCAATCCATTTAGGTTCCTCTAAATTTTTCTCAAGTTGTGACGACCATGTCGAGTTCTACTACCTCTCCAGAGGAATATGTATTTGATGCCTTTCGAAAACCTTTATCAGAAGTTCAGTCTGGGTATAAATCTCGTCATTCTCGTAGCCCTCTAAGAAATAAGTTGTATTATGATAAGTGTCACCAAATGGAGGAGGCTTCTCGTGTTTACTAGGATGGTCAGGATCAGTATGCTTCTAACTCCTTCGGATCTCTTGTTCAGTTGGAAGCCTCTAAGGATGTTCTGGAACTTTCGCATACTGAAAGGTCTTAATAATTTTCTTCTCATGGAATGTAAGAGGACTGATGGATCCAGTCCATAAATATATGATCTACAGTGATATGACTTCTGTCACTCATAATTTTGGTAATATTTATGTGATGTGTTTACAAGAAGTGAAAGTTTCTGATTTTAATTTGCAGTGTATCTGTAATTTTTTGTGGCCTCGAGATTTTTTCCATGTAACGAATCATTCCAATGGGACATATGGAGCTGTCGCTTTTATTTCCCCAAAGTGGCATTCGAATATTGTGATGTGGGGAGTGGATCCGTCCAATCAAGTAGTCTGGACTTTGTTGGAATTACATGGTAAATCATTTGGAGTTATTAATGTTTATGCTTCGAATAATGCTCCATAAAGGTGTGCCTTGTGGTGGTGGTTGGCTTTGTCTCTGCCTCTTGCCACATGGGTGATGTGTGGGGATTTTAATATGGTGGAAAAGCCTTCTGATAAAGCTAGTTTATATCCTAACCGTTGGTGTGCTGGGGAGCGGGAAGCTTTTTATTTTATGATAAATAAGTTGAGTCTTAGTGATCCTAATATCTATTTTTCTCCTGCTAAATTTTATGAAGCTCAATGGTTTACATGGTCAAATGTTCAAGCAGGAAAAGTCGGGGTGTTAAAATGCCTTGATCGAGCCATGATCTCTTCCAATGAGACTTAAAATTGCTAGGGTTTCACCTTCTCAACCTCCTATTTTGGTTATCCCAGGTACTATTTTGTCTGATCATGCTCCTATTATTTTTTTGTGGAAACCATTCTTCATAAGCCCAAGCAATTTTAGACCTAGTTTTATCTTAATGATTCCTTCCTTCATCACCCGGCTATGAAGGCTCATATTTGTAGAATTTGGAATTTGCTTCTGAGACCCTCTGGTGACTTTGGTTGGGTTTCTTGGTGAAATGCTGCTATTTTTAGAACCACCTCTTTGCTTCACACTCTGGGAGTGGAAGTAGCCAAGAGGAGGAAGAAATCTAATCTGGTTTTGAAGTCAGAATTAGTAAAAAAAATTTGTGCAGCTTGAGGCTAATCCTTTTTGTTCTGATCTTAAAGCTTTCATGGCTGCACTTCGACATGAGCTTAAAAAAATTGATATGTATGAAGCCAAAGGAGCACAATTAAGAACCAAGATGCATTATTTAAAGGTGGGTGACAAATTCTCTAAATAATTTTCCAAGCGCCTTCACCCACCTACTCATACTTCCCAATTCACTACTCTGCAAGTTGATGGTCAAAGGTTCATGTCTCTTCATGATATTTTTGGAGCTTTTTTTAATCATTATCAAAGAGTGTTTACTTCTCAGGGCCTTACCCATGATAGAGTGCAAGATCTAGAATCTTGTTGTCAAGTCATACCTACTAAGCTTACTCAAACTCAACGAGATTTTTGTGATGCACCTTTAACCCTGGAGGATCTCAAACAGGCTTTGTCTCAGATGGCAAATAACAAAGCACTTGGATTAGATGGTTTCCTTGTGAATTTTATAAATAATGTTGGGACTTGGTAGGTTATGATTTGTTGCAAATGTATAAAGAGGCTATGCTTACTGGGTCATTGGGGAATCTCATCAACAAAGGTAATGTTAAGTTCATTCCAAAAGGGGGAGATCCTGAACTTATTTCTAATTGGCGGTCAATCACCTTGCTTAATGTTAGTTATAAGATAATTGCCAAGGATTTAGCTCTTAAACTCAGACCTATTCTTCCCGAGATAATCAGGCCTGAGCAGATTGGTTTTGTTTAGAACAAATATATTCTGGATAATGTTATTGTTGTTTGGAAAGGGATGGAATGGGCTAGATCCTCTGGTCAGGATGTTATTTTTCTTAAGATTGATTTTGAGAAGGCTTATAATAGAATAGAAAGGTTATTTATTACTTCTATGCTAAAGGCTATGGGGTTTGGTCTTTATTTTATCAGGACTATACTTATGTTATTCAAATATGCCTCTGCTATGTTAACTCCGAACAAGAGACAATCTCAAAATATTCAATTATCTCGTTCTGTCAGACAAGGTTGTCCATTGGTGCCTTCTTTGTTTATTCTTGTTGTTGAGACCTTTGGTTATCTTCTAGCTCATAGATCTGCTCAAGGATTGATCAAGGGAATTTATCTCCCTTCCTCCCCCAAGCAGTTTATTAATGGTCATTTTGCAGATGATTATTTCTTGACTATTGCAGAAGATGAGATCTCTGTTAATCATGCTTTAGATTGTATTCATACATTCTTCTTAGCTTATGGCTCTAATATTCAATGGAGAAAAACTTCTTGCTATAGATAGTTTGGAAAAGATATGCCTCCCTGGTTAGCTGATAAGCCTTAGAAGTGGATTCAACCTAGGGAAACCTTTAAATTTTTGGGTATTCCTTTTGCTTTTTTGGGTTCTCCTGCCCGTTTGTGGGATTATGTTGTTCAAAAGGTTGAGAAGAAGCTTCTATACTGGTGTACCAAAAAATTATCCTTAGCTAGCAAGTTTCAGATTTGTTCCAAGGTATTGGCCTCTACTCATGTGTATTACTCTTCTTGTTGGGTCCCTTCCAAGACTTGTTATGCCAAATTGGAGAATTTGCTTTGAGATTTTCTGTGGTCTAATGTTGTTGGTAAGAAGGGAATTTATAGGGTGGCTTGGGATATTTGTTGTCTTCCTAAAAAATTTGGAGGAATGGGATTGTTTGACTGTCAGTGACAAGGCTTTTCCCTCTATGCTAAATGAATTGTGCAAGCTTTATAGGGGGAGGAATCCTGAAAACTTTTAATTCGTCACTGCCTCTCCATAGGGCTTCCTTTTAGTAAGAAGGTGTGGAAAGGGCTTGATTTGCAAACCATTCTTACAGCCCCTGTTCCAATAAATATTTCACGGTTTGTTATTATGCAAAGCATTTGGAAGGCCTGGGAGGCCATTAAACCCTGGATTTCTTGGAAAGGTCACAAGGGGAAGTTGGGGGCTTTAATACCTTTGCTTAATGTCTGGTGGTCTTCGACCATCACTTTACAGGGGACTCCCCTTGCTCAAGTCCAGTGGATACATGATCAAAAAATTTATAAACAAGGTATTGCTCGGTTATCTGATTTCATGGATTTTCATTCAAGGTCTTGGATACCTTGGGAAATTTTTAGGAATTTTTTTTGGTTTATCTTTTAATGATAAGACTACTTATGAGGCTGTTATTGATTCCACTACTTTATTTGTTTGGGGTAAAGTTTTTCGATATTATCAAAAATATTGGTGGGCTGATTGGTCTTGGCCCAAAGATGTTTCTCTCACCAAGTATAAACCTCATTTGGGATACTCTTGGCTTTTCCCTGTTGTGCCTATGGCTGAGAAGCTTAATTCTAGGTGGGATGTAGTATCTCTTCAGTCCAGATGGAGTCTCAGATTCAATACACTCTGGGCAAAGTATCTTGAACCTAAGCAAGCCTTTTTTGTTTGGAGTTTATTATTTCAAGGGCTTCCTATTGGTCAACGACTTAGATATTTGGGTGTGAATGATATTTCCTGCAGATCTTGTGGAGTAGAGGAGGATGTGCATCATCTGTTTTGGTCTTGTGTGAGAGCTCAAGAGGTTTGGCAGTGGATTTTCTCTTTTTTTCAGACCATATATGACAGGTCTTGTTCTTGGGTGAATATTTTGTTAAGGGATCCACTTCAGTTTTCTGAGAAGCTTGATCTTGTGTGGCATATCTTTAGAGTGGGGATTCTTTTTCATTTGTGGAAATCTCACAACAGAGTGATTTTTAGCCAGTAGGAGCCTTCTACTTTTTCTCTTGCTGATAAGTATCAGGTTTTCTATGATTTTTGGCTACAGATTTTAGTGCAAGCAGAAAAAGTGAATATAGAGCTTCATCACTTACAGGACCTTATTGATCATTGGGGTAATACTCCTTGTGCAGTGAATCATGTTCCTCCAACCTGTACACAGAAATGATGCATAGTCTATTAGTTGTTTTTTTTTAGACAGTTCTTTGTTTGGTTTTCTTGTGAACTTCTATAAGTTATTTTGGTAGCTCTGCTAGCTGTTTAGCACATAGTTAGTGTGTTGGTTGTGTGCTCGGGGTGTGCTAATTCTACTCACCTTTTTTGTATGATTAAACCATTTTAATATAATGTTTTTCATTCAAAAAAAACTACTATCTTAAAATAATAATTAGATATATATTAACATTAATATAGACATTGGGCTACTATTCAACTTAAGTATTGGGTGTTGAGGAAAAATCTTATGATGATATATAGACTTATAAAAAGCTATAATTTGGATAAAGAAAAACACTATAATAATGTCTTGCTCACTTCTAACGATTCAACTTAAGACTCTAACCGTATATATTATATACTGCGCGTCTATTTTCTTAAATGCTTGCCATACCAGACAAAGCTTTATGCATATGAGTCTACAACATAATAAATTTAATCACATCTAGGGTGCATTTAGCATCCCTAATATCATTTACTTTTGATTATATTTGTTTTTTATTATCTTTGCTTTGATGTGATGTCTAATTCTGTAGGTGTAAAGCACTGGCATATGTTGGACAAGGGAACTATCCAAGTCCTTTCTTCTAGACGGATACACTTATATTTTTTAACCTATGTCACTTTTCAAAATCTTATTATTGTTTAGAAGAAATTAAGATGGTGGGTGGATAATATGCCATCTTAGCAATTATAGATTAGGAATGCGTCATGCATATTACTCAAAAGCACCCTTGAAAAGTATCTAAACGCATATTTATTATTCTCATCTTTAACCCAAATAAAGATTATAAATTTATTGTATAAAAGCTTTAAATTATTATATTATTTCAGATAGTAACTGAGTTTGATTTATAGATTTAATTGTTAAGGTATTTTATTAATTTCAATTTTTTTTTAGGGATACCGTAGTAGTATATTTTTTGGTTTTCAACTAGAAAACCTAAGTTCAAACCTAAAAAATATGCTAATGGCTGCAATCAAAAGTTTTGTTGCCTTCGTCTTCTTTACCCAATCGGTTAGGATATATATATATATATATCTAAATAAATAAATGTGAGCATACATTGTTTTTCTAATAAATTATTATTAATTTTGTTTAAAAATAAAATTATTTTTTAATTTGAAGTTAAACGTTTTTTCCTAGAAGCTATGTGTTTCTCAAATTAAGTTTACATGGATTTTTATGAGGGGTTTTAGTTCCCTCTTACCCGAGTTTGAACTTGAGTTTCCTGATGAAAACTCAAGGACTTACCACTATGGTATAAGGACTTACCACTATGGTATCCTTCACAGGCTAGTTAAACATTTATCACTCACATTTATGGAATCTTTATGTTTGTTAAGATTTAAGGTTAGTCTTTTTTTTTTTAATATATAAAAGATAATTAGTTATTTTTTCAATTGGTTATATGGGATTGAAACAAACCCTATCCTTATTACATCATAACCAATAGTTTGACAATTACGCATGTATCACGTGACAAGATTTGAATTTAAGTTTCTAAGAGTTAAAGACTATAACAAACTAAGCTAATTTAATTTGATAAGATGATCAGTCTTAATCACTCATGTTCAATGAATAAAAGAAAAAAGAATATGAGGTTGGTTAAATTATTCTCCTACATATAATTGAAATGATTTGATAATGTTTAATTTATGATCTTTCAATTGGTTGAAGGGAACTCAAATTGGCTGAAAGATACCTAAAAGTTTGATAATTATGCATGTATCACGTGACAAGATTTGAATTTGAGTTTCAGTTTTGAAAGTTGAAGAGCCTAACCAGCTAGGCTAATGTAATTTGATAAGACAATCAGTCTTAATCACTCAAGTTCAATGAATAAAAGAAAAAATAATATGAGGTGGTTAAATTATTCTCTTACATAAATGAATTGATAATGTTTAATTTATGATTTGTCAATTGGTTGCAAGGAACTCAAATTAGCTAAGGATAGTTAAAAATGATGATTTAATAAACCATATTATTGTGGTATTATAACAAATTATTATACATTTAAATTTGAATTAACATATTTTTTATTTTATTTGGAATTACTCTAAAGCATCTTAAATTAAGCTTAATCAAACTAAAAATTACAATAACCACTAGCCAAAAAATAATGTGGATAAGTAATAAAAATGAGGTGGATAAAGAGTAAAATAAAAAGAAGTTACTAGCAACAAACAGACTATAGTTGTATCATGTTGTGCAATATTTTTTATATCATCACTCATCAATGGGAGAACTTATCATGTGAAGAAGTTCTGAGCATGTCCTCCATGATATCTAAAATCTATAGGGATTTTCTTAACTTGAAAATGAACTAAATTTTTTTTTAAAACTGGTTTTAAAATATATGACTAATAAGGTCCGAGGTGTAGACCAATTGCTCCCTCCAAACCTTGTAAGGGGGTAAAGGTTCAAGGTTCAAATCTCAGGCCTCACTAGATTGAACGTTTTTCCCTTTCCTGGTGCTTTCAGTGGTGTTAAAGGTTTAAAATTATCGTGGTATGGTGGTTATAGGGGCGGACTGCACGAAGATCTGTGTAGTGACTTCTAAGGCGAAGATTGAACGCTTTTCTCTTTCCTAGTGCTTTCAGTGGCATAAAAGGTTTAAAATTATCGTGGTATGGTGGTTATAGGGGCGGACTGCATGAAGATCTATGTGGTGACTTCTAAGACGAACAACGTAGAATACTGTGGTAACCATAAAAGCTGGACCGTCTATCCGGATTAATGGTGGCTATCGATTCCACCATGTAAAATCAAAATATATAACCTTAAATTTAAATTGTTTTTATCTCATATATTATAGTATAATTTTTTAACGTGCATGGGTAGTAATCCATGGCTTATAGTATTTAAGACCATGAAGCAAAAATAGTGTGTATTAAAGATAAAACATTTGGAAAGGGTTTCAATGTGGGTTAGGCTATTTGAACTTTTTTATAAGCTTATCAACATGAAGACTTTAGAAAATATTGGTAATACCCTATAGGATTTCATTGGTGGAAATAACTTGTATTGAGTAAAATTTTATTACATGCGCATATGGATATTTCAAAGCCTTTTTAAAAATATATAAATATCAATTCTAAATAATAAAATGTTGTATTATAGTGTCACATATGCCATAATACTTGACACATGGACAAATGACTATGAAATTGAAAAAAAAAATCATAAAAGGTTTTAGCCATGCGATACAAGCCTATAGTTGAAATAATAGGATTACCTAGGAACACAAAATGGATTATAATATAGGATTTTTTAGTCCTAAGAGTGGTAAAGAAAAAACCTTCTAACTCGTAAGGTAGAAAAGGTCTTCATAATTCATTTAAATCAAACTATAGGAAAACAAATAAGGATACACTAGATGAGAAACTATGAAATCAATGTTTAAATTTAAAAGGGTCCAAAGCTATGAAGGAATATATAGATTCAATTGTTAAAGCGAACAACCAATAATACATTATGCTTGAGTTAGATAAGTCATATTTATCCACTTTAAATAGTAGAAAATCATCTCCTTACAATAAAATAAAAGAAATGTGGAGGTCATTGCTTGTACTGAAGAACCCAAGGACTATAAAGTTGTAGGTGATAAGTTAAATTTGGGAGTAGTCTAAAAAAATAGAAGAGCTTGAGGATGAAAACATTGGTTGAAATGGATAGAAGAAAGGAAAATCACTTAAATAAGTTTAAAAAAGAAAATGAAACCTAAAGGAAAATTGATTTGGGAATCTAAACTTAATTATTATAAATATTGTTAAGTGTAATCAAACCAATAGATAAGAATATAAATTATGATGAAGATGTATGTATAAATATTGAAGTTGTGATATTGAATCTAAAAAGAGTTTCTAAGAAATTTTTAGGTTGTCATGGTCCCAAATTTGTTTGAATACATGAATGCAAGGAGGAAATCAAAAGGTTTTTCAAGATGAGGGATCCTTGGATAATTTATACAATAAGATCTTTTAAAATTATTGTAACTATCTAGGACAATTATAAATAGGATGGATAATTGCTTGGTGCAAGTAGTGATTGGGTTGCTATAATTTTTTATAATAAAGAAGAAAAATATGGTACTTGGAGTAATAAATGTATATGCTTCAAATTTAGTTATTAATCAAAATAGATGCAAATAGAACCTTAGTTTATTCATATCAAATTCAATAACGAGTAATAATTGTCAACTCTAGATTCTTGTAGAGAACTTCAACATAGTTTTACGTCCCTTAGAGATGAAAGTTGGTAACCTTAGTTGGACAAGATAAATGAATTACTCTTTTTCTTTATAAATTTAAATGGATTATATGATGACGTCCCTTGAAGTTTTCAATATGAATAGGATAAAAAAAGCATTGGAAAATATATGGTAAAAAAATAGATATATTTTTGTTGTTTGATAGTTAGTTACAAAATATTATTCAAAATTTTTAAAAATATTTTTATGCAAGAAATACTGAGTTACAAATTAATTCTTTTGACATATGATCTCATCAAATTTAGTCGTCAAAATATTTTTTTATGTTTATGGATTGAATATTCGGACTTCTACCAAAAGTCTATATTTTGATGGATGAAGCAGAATTCAAAGGATCCTATCTAAAACTTTTATAAAAGTTAAATAACAAAAATATATAAAGAGGAAAATGAAGATCTAAATATCAAATAATTTGGTAGTATATATAATAGATAAGAAACAATAAAGTTTTATCTCAAGAACTTAGAAGAGATAGTGGAAGTCAAGGTAATGGACTAGCAAGCATAAACTCTTGCAAAAATAGGAAAACTATTGAGCATAAAAATATTAAGAGAGATGGATTAAGTATAGAAGTTCATAATACTTAGATATAATTGAATGTAATCAATACTTTAACAAACAAATTGCATAAGATAATTTAAATAGAAAAAATAAAAAGGAAAAACAAGGATTGATATGATGTACCATAGTTTTTCACAAATAATGAAACGATATTGAAATGATGTACAAATACAAGTGTGAGTGGGGGTATAAATACTCACTATGATAAAATAAAAGGATCCTAATAACATTCAAGCTAATATATTGTGTGATCATAATATAATATGGATCATCCCTCAAGGTGAACATGAGTCCATAGACCAAACAATAATACATTATAAATAAAAAAATTAGTGCGTTAAAAGGAAAAAGTTAACATATTTCAACACCCCCTTAATTTATGTTGTAATATGTCATGCTTAAGCTTCTCTTGAGGCCATGATCAACTTTTGTATTTTATCATACATATAATACCTTTGGTCCCTTGTAAAAATTGAAAAATGTATTTTTGTTATATTTTAATTATTATAATCCTAAAGGTTGGTTACTTAACCTTAACCTATAGATAACTTGTATTTAGGTATTAATACCCTTTCATACCAAACATTTCATTATCTGTTGGAGTGTTAATTCTATTCTATGATAGTGATATTATTTTGTGTCCATGGAAACTCGCATAGGTTATGTGCATTGCTTTGTATATTTTCTTTTTTCAAGTAATATTGGGTAATGTGTTGGTTCCATTCATTTTTAGAAACTGCTATGAAATTTAACATGATATCAGAGTGGGTGTGATTTTTTTTACTCAATTATTTGTTGTTAGTAAATCAATTTCTAAAAATTCTTCTAATGGAAAATGTGTTTGGATAAGCCAATAATATTTATTGTAAGTTGGAATAATGATTTGAAGAAGGGTTTTATTGAGGATAACTTAGGCTTATCCACTTAAGCCTAAGTTAATATATTATTATTTATTATTTCCTATGTCTTGCACTTTGGATTCATGTGAGGCATAGTATACCCATGTTAGAAATAAGTTGTTAGCATGTTGTTAGATGTTAGTTAACTGTTAAAGATCTTGTTTGTCTTCTAGCAGTTAGTGGATATCCCTAGTTAGCATTTGGTTAACTAGTAGTTAAGTGGTTGGCCATATTGTTGCAACCACTTAACCATGTAATATCCCTATGTAATACTATATATTAGATGCATTGGAATAAATAAAATAACTTCACCCCTGCACCGATTATCCACCTTGAAAAGCAGAAGTTGAGTTTATCTCATGAGTTCAAGTGGAGTTCAAATTGGAGTTTCAAATTTACATTACAAAAAAAAGGAGTTGAGATCATCTTGACACAAGTTCTTCTTTTTGCATGAAAGAGTTCTTCTTACAAAATATTAATATTTTATTAAAAAAAAAGAAAAAATAAGGGATCTACCCCTTAACATATGCCTTTTTGCCTATTGTGGAAGACCATTGGGCAGTCGGCAGCACCCAGTATTCGACAATAGCAATCGACGACGGCTGACTGACATCCGACCACCAAAGGTCGACCTCGACAACACCAGCACCGATCGACACTAGACGTTGAACGCTACCCCCAACGGTACCTGACACACTGAAAATGTGAAGATTGGCCAGCACCACAACCATCGATGTAGCCAATGGTAGACACCTAGGCAGTCAAGCCTCCACAGACAAGCACCCCCCAACAATTTACACCGACACATTGGAAAAATTTTCTGGCATCTAGCATCGACGTCGACCACCCTCCACCTCGACGTTGTTCGTAGTGCACACTAGACTAGAGGCCACATCAACCATCTTGGTCGATAGTCCCAACAACCACCATTGAAACCCAACGACCACCGACACGATTTAAACCTTCGATCGTGATGTCTAGGCGATGAGGTAAATCATAGGCGAGGATCAATTTTTGATGCTCACAAATTCCTCCATCGACACTCACAACCCTAAACGATGAAGCTCAGGTATTTTTTGATGGACTGTATGCAGTTATGGCATCCCTCCAATGACCACTGTATCTCATTCGAATCCATCTCTATGTTTTCCAGTAGGCAAATTCATTTCTCGACAAGTCCCTCTATTTTTTGATGCGAGGCCTAGTTTTAGGTGGAGAAAATTTGAAAATTTTCTAAGGTTTTAAAATATTGCCAACCGCTGCGAATATTTTCGTCGTCGCGGAGTCCACCGACGATCGGTGATAGGGGTTTTCTAAAAGTAGGATTAATCCCACATTTGCCCTGTAGAATGCAAAGAGGCAAATAAAAGTGCTTTAGTGCTCTAAGTCATTGTGAGCACCTCACGGTGCTCTCTATGACCATGCTCATGCACAGTCACACCCAATTTCTTGGGCACGCGGCCTTTGAGGCGGTTGGTGGCCTTTATTTGCATGATTTTTTGGGTCTAGACTTGCTGCTACTATGCCATGTGACAGTTGCAAGCTTTGTTGATTTGACTTATGTGTCGTTTGGTGGCACGCGATCCGTAGTTGATCGACAGACTACCTGATTGTAGTTGACCGACGGTCTAGGCCTGGTTTGACCCACGGTTGATCGGTGGGTTGACCACATAAAATAAAATAAAAAATTGCTCCAGCAATCGTTGGAGGGTGGGAAATTCAAAAATTTGAAATTTGAAAATTGGCAAAACTTGGCGGGAAAACCCAAGGAGAGGAAAAATTCAAAATTGAAAAATTGGCACCAAAATTTGAAAGGTGATATCATCTTCATTTTTGCTCTGATTTTAGAAAATTATTTTGCATATTGTTGCAAATTTTCCTTAGATTGATAATTTTACCTCCTAACCCAATTTGCGGTATTGTTAAGGGCTAAAATTTCATCATTTTTAGTGCTAAATTGTTATTGCAAAATTTGATGTATTTTTGTAAGAAGCACTAAAATAGCCCTAATTTTTGTAATTGGAGAGCAAAATAATTGTAAATCTAGGCATTTTTCTGCATTAGGAAAATTGTCAAATTCCTAAATCCTAGATTAAGTTCTTGCATGATTTTGTAATCCTTCTAGTCTGGCATACACCCAAAATCAAATGGCTCATGACCTCAGAACTAATATGGAAAACCTCACTGAAGCAATAGATATTCTGGCAGAGAAGGTGAGAGACATTGGTGTGCAATTTAATCCTGGTGAACTCAAAATCCACCATAATCATGTCAACAAAGCAAAATGTGAGGTTAAGTTGTATGATGGATCTAGAGATCCAAATGTCTTATCTGCATGGATTTTGGATATGCAAACTTGGTTTGCTTATGCTAAAATTTTGGAGGATGAACAAGCTACATTTGCTACACTCAAAATCACAAGTTTAGCAAAATTTCTCATTGTAGAAAGATAGAGCCATAATGCCACAATGACTTGGAAAGAATTAACTCAAATTCTGAAAAATAGTTTCTTTCCACCAAACTATCAAAGTGACCTCACTACCAAGTGGTATAGATTGAGGCAAACCTATGGGATGTCGATTTCTGAATTCATATTTCAATTCAATAGGTTAAAGGTATTTCTTGGTGTGAAATATTCAAAAGGAGATTTGATTAATAAATTCACTCGTGACTTGCAAGATCAAATTTTAGGGAAATCAAATTCAATGTTTTCCTCACCTTGGATGTGGCATTCAATCATGCCATTCTTGCAGAGGAGAAAGTTGGTTCATATCAAAAGTCTCGTTCATCACAAGAAATCTCTTTCAAAGGTGGGAATCAGCATCAACAAAATGTGAAGAACAATTCTCATTCTTTCCTTAATTCTTCTTCTCCTCCCACTTCTCCTAAAGCACATTCTTCTTCCTTTCATGCTAAAGATTATTCTTCTTCATTGTATTGTGAATTTTGTAAAAAGCATGGTCATGTAAAATCCAAATGCTATAATTTTGAGAAGTTTAAGAAGAAGAAATCCCTAATTGTATAGCCTACACATGAGGAACCACAAGATGGTCTCATTTTGGCTATAGGGACAGAATAAGAATATCCTACTTTAAAGGGTAAACTGAACAAATTTACCCTTATGTCAAATGTATTTGCTCAAGGGGGGTGTGACCATTTGTTTGTCACTAGAGCCCACCTTATGCATGATTACTATGTCGATTGTATCATTGATAGTGGATTGAAAAAGAACCTCACTTCAAAGTCCATTGTGGAGAAGTTGAAACTTCCCATAAAACCACATCACCAAACTTATGCACTTGGGTGGAAATATGTAGACTCCACATCCAACATCACCCATACTTGCACCTTGAACTTTGCTTTTGGTGACAAGTTTGTGGATAAAGTTAGGTGTGATGTCACAAATATGGATTTTTGTGGGCTATTGCTAGGTAAACCCTATCAATTTGATAGGAATGTTATTTATCATGCTAAAAAGAACACCTACACATTGGAGTTGCATGGTAAAACCTACTTGATACAAATCACTACACCTACTTCCAATTTGATGTTGAGTTGTAGGTAAGTATAAATCCATTAATTCAAGCACTCATTTTGGATCCTACTAGCATCAGTTCCACACAAAATGAAGAACAAGCACCACCTAAGAAACATGCAAAGGAATAAGTTTCACTCCCACATAATGAATAGTCACAAGAGAAAGTGGTTAAGGAACCCACCATTATCACTCATGAGAAAGATGCCATTCACTCCATCGACATAATTTTGGGTACACCTATAGCTACAGAACTACTTGTTCCACAAAATTTACCTTTGGTTTTGCCCACTTCCACCATTGCACACATGGAGGAGCAAGCTAAAGTTACTTCCTTCACTGAGCATCGAAAGAGCCTTCTAGGCAAGATACCACAGGACTTGCAAGAGACTCTATAGGGAGTGGTGCGTAAGCATCACAATCCTCACTCACCATAGGTTGGAGGTAGAGTTTGGGTCCCTTTGGATGAGAGCCAATTTCCAGAGACACCGTTTCAAGACCCTCTTTTGGTATTTTATCCCGTTTTCATCCCTACAACAGTAGTGGCACCTGATCATCAGCTTTCGCTCATTTTAGATAGAGTTTTTGAGATGAAGACTCATCACACTAGACAAGATTCTTCCATTACATACCTTGTCGCTCATCATGGTCACTTTCCACACATGGATCATTGGATTCCTCACCATGATATGGCCCATGACTTTCCAGTTTCCACATTTTTTGAGAGCATTGGGGTCCAATTCTTATATGGTTGGGAGGAGTGTTGAGGATAACTTAGGCTTATCCACTTAAGCCTAAGTTAATATATTATTATTTATTATTTCCTATTTCTTGCACTTTGTATTCACGTGAGGCATAGTATGCCCATGTTAGAAATAGGTTGTTAGCATGTTTTTAGATGTTAGTTAATTGTTAGAGATCTTGTTTATCTTCTAGCAGTTAGTGGACATCCCTAGTTAGCATTTGGTTAACTAGTAGTTAAGTGGTTGGCCAGATTGTTGCAACCACTTAACCACGTAACATCCCTATGTAATACTATATATTAGATGCAATGGAATAAATAAAATAGCTTCATGTTTGTATCTACATCATGTTTCTTAATAAAACTAGGTGAATTACATCATGAGGATCTAATTAGATTCAAGAAATTGGCTCTAGGAGAAATATTCATCGATATTATTTTTTCTTCTCCTTGCCACTCAATCCTTTGTTGATATTTTTTAATTTATGACTAGATATATGTCTTAGTTTTAGGATTGAATTTTTTAAGGTTTTTCAAAGCCTCATTTGTATTTTATGGATTTTTTTAATTCCTTTTCTATTTTAGTATTTTGTGTCCAATAGCATTAAAAATGAGAGGATAAACTACTTGAATACCAAAAAGGAAGAAAAAAACCTAAACATTTTCTAAGAAACCCATGATGCTAGAGAAGTTAATGGCATACTTTTGTGCATGCCAAAGACCTCTATGCTTCTTGAAAATTTTTATAAAATGGTCTAACAACTTTTATGTTGCATAGGCATGAAAGGATGTCCTACTTGGTTGCATTAGAAAAAAATGATTATCTAGAGAAAAATATGTTTTATACGAACAAATCATCAAATTTTTTGGATTCTTTGTAAAATTCTAGGGGGGTATCAATTTAGCACATTTTCTTGATTTACCTCTAGGTACTGTTTTTATGCTTTAAAAACAATGTCAATTTTCCTATAAATTTTAAAAACAAAAAATACAACAAAGAATATTATAAGTAATATTTCTTGTAGAGGGAAGCAAGAAATAAAGGTGCATTACCATGCATGTCAATATTATGCACATCGACATCATGTGCACAATAATCAAGGACTATAACTTACAAAGGGCTTTGCTTAAAAAATGACTAGCACTCTTTATTCCTTGTTGGTTAGAAAAGGCTTAGCTAAGGTCCTTGGCCTTAGAATACTACCAAATTTTTTATGAAGGATGGTATTAGCAAAGACAAAGGTAACATGGAAAATTTGGATTACATGGCATTATTCAATAACATAGGACATAACATTGTCACTATTTTCATGTTCATAATTATTGACATGGTACATGATGACATGATAGTCCATATAGCTAATATATCACCTAATGATATGGTATTTGATGACGTAGAAGTCCATATAATTTACACAACTAGCACAATAGATTATATGGAATGTAACATGATAAATGACATGGTAGTCTATACTATTGACATGGTAGTTGACATGGCAACCAATGTGGCAGGCTATGCAGTGGCTGATGTGATAAATTGTATTCTACTTGGAAATTATAAATGTAGGTTCAGAAAATTAGGTTTTACACTCATAAAACATAATTATTGTATAGTCACATAGTCAGTAATAAACTTGGCAAAGCACAAATTTTAAATTAAATTAGAGTGTGATAATTGGTGCACTATGGTTCATAGATGACAAAGCAAATCAGCTCATGATAAGTGGAATAGTCTAGTTTTTTGATACCATACCCAATGGCCTATCACTTAATTTGCCAATACATTGTCTAGATAGCATATATGTGGCATCCCTTGAACCACTTATAGAGTGACACATGGTGACATCTCATTTGTTATGAGTACTAAAAAGTTTTTAAAATTTTAAATGTTTTAGAGGCATTTGTGTGATTTTGGGGCCAAAATTCTAGGGACCATAACGTTTGCATATGAAAGTATTTTGAGCCTATTTTAAATATTGCACAATTTTTTGAGATATTTTTATTGGTAGTGTTGTTTCTGGTTGTAAATACATGTAGAATTTTATATTTTGGTAAGATAGTTATGGATCAACATGTTCCCTTATTGAATGATCCAAACTATGCTACCTAAAAAATTAAGATTGAAGATTTATTTTGGATTAAGGGGTTTCTCAAATATGTGAATGAAGAATGTCAAGCTACTGATTTTTAAAGAAAGAAACTAGGATTATAGGGGAAATAAGGATGAGGATCTTAGTGTTATAGCTATTCATATTGTCAATATCTATGAAACCCATGTTAGTAGCACCATGGAACCTAAGAATTTTCTTAATGAATTTTAGGTGTTGTGTGATCACGTTGATTTTACATAAATTAGGTTGGAGGTTAAGCTTACTACTCTAAAAATTTGTGGAAAGTAAAAGAGATCATGAAATCGCTGTTAGAGGATCGACTGTGTCTTTCAATCTCTCATATCAAGGGTAGGGGTAGTTTGTTAGCTTAGATCTTAGTGTTTTATGGATTAGTTAAAAAATACATATGTTTATCCTAAGATACTTGTTTGACAAAGTAAATGATGATTTTTTTTCTTTTAAGAGGCAAGGGTGCGAGAAGAATGCAACAAACAAGTTCTAAATGTGGTTATATATAATTTTTATTAAATGTTAGAGCTCGAATATTTAGTCAATCCTCTAGATAATTTAAGTGCTAAAAATTATTTCCTTATTTTCTTTTCATCTATTTTAACAAATAAATAGAGAAAAAACTAATCCAACAAACAACAAATAAAATTAGACCTTAAATGTTGAAATGATAGAGATCATAAAGAAAAAATACCTATTTCTATCATAGAGGCAAAAGCACCGTCAACCCAAAGAAGCACTACAAATAGTTTCTCTTATTGATGGCACTTTTGCCTTCCTACAAAACAAATAGAAACTATTGGATTAGTAGCAAAATAGTCTATCTGAGCTAGAAAAGAATGTTGAACTTCCTTGGATAGCAATTAGGTCCTTGATTAGATAGATGTAAAAAAATGACAAAAATGACAAGTGCATGTAATATATTATCTATGGAAAAAGTGATGCGGGGTTAGTGATAGCACTGTTGACACTTTTTCCTAGAAATAAACTCTTTCACTCTCTATCTATGTAAAACTAGAGAGTAACAACACCATTGAAAATATAATTTGGTAGTGCTTTCACTTCAAAGAGAAACAAAACAAGATTAGAGGTAAGATAAGGTAAATTAATGATTCAAATTATGTATTTGACTTAAGAATGTAGATATTATATCAAATGATAGAAAAATAGAGATTTACTTGATCAAAATAAATATTAAATTACGAAAATGAGATACTAAACTAGATGCAAATAATATATGCAAAACTAACTACTATGCACAAAATAAAGCTTAAAGATGTAAAGCAAAGGAGTTGCATAAGCAAGTAAGGAGAAAGAGCACAATCTAAGATGCTAAGGTTTTTTCCCATTGATTGTGGAAGCTTATTTGAATATTTCTATTTTTCTTGTAGACATTTGAGAGAATGAGCTTGGAGGTTTGAATGCTTGATGTTTGAGTGCTTGAATTCTTGGAGACTTTATAGCTCAGAGACGTGATGTGCTTGGAGACTTGGATTCTTGTAATAATAAGATCTTGAATGCTTTTAAGGATGACCTTTATAATATTATTGAAACATTTTGGCATAGCCTTTCCATGCATGAAGATGAATTTCTATGAATCTAAAGAGATTTTGGAAAAACATTATTCCTTTAAAAATATAATAGATTGAGCTCGTCTAAGTTCTAGCTTTATAGGAATCCATGGATCCTTGGGAGAAGGATTACATTGAATATGATAGGATTGGAGATGGTAAGAATTTGAAATTAATCAAGATGTCATTAATAGAGGAATATTAAAATGATAAATCTTAAATTTAGATTTTCTATTAAGAGTTGTGAGTTGGATCTTAGGGATTTGATTCACTAATGGTGGTTGGCTTGAAAGGTACTAATAGTCAACCTTCTTGGTTTTGGTGTATGATAATAAAAAATATTGGTCGGGTGAAAGCACTTGTAGCTCTTCTAAGATCACATTTTTATTGATGTGGCTATTGGGGGTAAAATTTGGGTGGGAAAGGTGAAAAGTCAAATGTTTATAAAAGTACTACTCTCATTGCAAAAGCACTATTGACATTTTTGTTCATGCCTTGACACTTTAGCTTTTTGAGCAATAAATACTTCAAATTTAGGCACATTGAAGATTTGATTCAATTTGGCTAATTGTTTAGTTGATTGATGAAGGATTTTTTAAAATTAAATATTATCGATGTGTTTAAGTTTGGGTGTCTACATTTGCCCCTTTTTAATGCATTTATTGTATAGTAAATGTGTCAAAACTAACATAGATGTCTTAATTTTGAGATACAAATATTTGTTATTGCTTATGGTTAGTGATGCAAGATGATTGATGCTTTGATTTTTTTTCTTAGAAGTGATGTAAAAAATACATTTTAGGTATCATCAAATATTGTCATCCCCTAATGTGTCCCCTTGCATTTTGAAGGGAAAATCAAGTTGGACTAAGGAAAACTGACTTGGTTATTATCCATGCTAGTGTAATGATGAAAAACTAAGTATAGACAACCAAAAATGGATGGGAAGGTCAAGGAGGTAAAAGGGATAGGGGTAAAAAATAATTATGATTTTATGAATAACTATGACTTGACAATATTATGGTTAACTAAATTATAATTTGATGCTTGTTGATTAATGATGATTGATTAATAAAATTTTATGAATTAAGATAAATAACGAATAAAAATCATGATTAGATGCATTGAGGATAGGATGATTTAAAATTATAGATTAGATGACATGATGATATATTGGAGATGTAAGATGTGTGCAAGAGGGCACTCCTATAATACAACTTTTTATAATTATTTACAAAGGTATATACAAATATATACAAGTATATACATAGATAAGCTTAGAGATTTTCCTAGGGGAACTTTAGTTAGATTTACCCAAAGGACTTCTAATTAACTTTGAGATTTTATTACGAGGGCTTTAGTTTGCTTTTCTTAAATCCATTTTGGTTACTACTATGATACAAAGATATGTACAAATAGGTAAAAAATATTTTCTTTAAATAAATATCAATTTATGGGGGCTCGATCGAATTTAGATATAGTAAGAAAATGGGTTGTTGATAAATGGAAGCCAAGGGGGCATATCAATATTGAAACTCTCCCAAAGGGTATTATGCTTTTTTTTCTTATGAGTTGTGAAGACTTAAGCCATGCCCTAACAAAAGGGCCTTGGTTTTATGGGAAGAGGGGACTTTTTTGAGGAAGTCAAGATTGGGTTTTAACCTATATTCTATAAATATAAATTTAGCTCTAGTAGGGGTTTGCCTACCATGAATTCCAATGGAGTTCTAGGATGAAGATATTCTAGAAAATATAGCTAAAGTAATGGGACAACTAATAGCTTTTGATTTAGCAACAAAGGCAAAAACTAGATTTATATTCACCTAATTTTGTGTTAATGTCGATTTGGGGAAGGAGATCCCAACCTTTATTAGGATAGTATCTTAGTATCGGGTTTGAGATCAACCGATTGAGTAAGAAAATTCTCCAACACTTTGCAAATTTTGTAAAAGAACAAAATATTTTTCAAAAAATTACTCGTCCAAAAAACTAGTTAATAAGGTATGGAGGAGGAAAGAGCAACCAAAAGAAAATGATACAATGGAAGAGGATACTTCTAAGTTCCCTTCCTCAAATAAAATAAGTTTAGTATTTTTGATAAAACCTCTGAGGAGGTAGAATTTGTAGAGGATAAAGAGATATAGGGAGAAAATTCCTAGAAGGATGCCCTAAGGGGAGAAGATGAAATTTTGAAAGAATAGGAATACAATGTGGAGTAGCCAAACGTAAGGAAGGAGGAGGTGAATAAAATTCTAGAAACCTCAATTGCTATGGGAAAAAAGCCGCAAGAGTCTAAAGTAGAATCTCAGCCAAAGGATGCTCCTAGCCAAGGTATGGAAAATATTGATTATGCTCCTTGCTCTTTGTATGAGTTAAAACAAATTGCTCAAAATAAACCCTTGACCTCTAAACAAGCTGATATTTCAATGAGAATCATTAGGAATACTAGAAAAATAGTAGATGTAGGGGTTGAAGCCTAACCAAGTAGACTAACTAATAAGGAGATCAGAAACAAAAAAGCAACAAGAAAAATTATAATTGGAACACAACAATTTTAAATTTGAGTACAAGGAAGACTTTCATGAGGGGTAAAAAATAAATATCATCTCCTAATATATAAGGGGCATGAATGCCCCTTAAAAAAAAAGGGTGGTTAAATCCTTGAGAAAGGATAACCAATCGGATATAGTTTTACTCCTAGAATAAAAAATTGATGACAATAAAATTTTCTAGAGTTAAAGGTTTTGTGTAGAAAATATCAGATTTTGTAGCTAGTAGTGCAAATGGTGCTTCTAGAGGTCTTTTTGTTATGTGGAATCTAGAAGTGGTTGAGGAAGCTTGTTTGGTTAAGAATTGTAGATATATCAATTATTTTTTCTCAAATAATAGGAACTATAAGTGGTTGTTGACTAATGTGTACATCCCAAATAATTTTGTTGAAAGAAAGAATTATAGGAGGAACTCATCCAAGTTAGAAAAAACTCGTTAGATATCTCGTGGATGATTGTGGGTGGCTTCAATATAACTTTATTTTTGAGTGACAAGAAGGAATAGAATCAACCTTTTTCAAATAGTATGGAATAATTTGGGGATTTTGTTTCTCAATAATAGCTACTAGACTTTGATTTAAGAGGAGCCAAGTATACCTAGTCTAACAGGCGACTAGGGGAAATTCTTATTCAAATTAGATTAGATAGATTTTTGGTTACTCAAGACTATTTTGTAGGAAATTGTAATGCTTGTCTTTCAATGCTTTCTAATATTGGATCAGAACATAATCCTCTTTTTCTGGAAATAGAAGATAATAAGAAAATTTTCAAAAGCCCATTTTGATTTGAATTACTATGGATGTTACATTCTGGTTTGAAGGGAAAAATTAAAGAATGGTGGAATGTTGATACTCTAGGTACGTCCATGTTCAAGGTCTCCAAGAATTTAAAAAATATTAAATATAATCTACAAAATGGAATAAGGAGGTTTTTGAAAATATTCTATAGTAGAAAGAAAATTTGGTCCAAAATTTAAAGGATAAAAAAACCCAATTTTAAGTGTAGGGAATGATAGAGGAAATATTAATGAAAGAAATTTCTTTATTATTAGATTTTCACTCTACCCTAGCTAAAGAAGAAGTCTTTTTGGAGGTAAATGTCTAGGGATCTTTGGATGAAAAGGTGATAGAAATTCTAAAAAAAATCACCTCTTTACTTTTCACCACAAGAGGGTGAATAAAATCAATGAAATATTTAAGGATGATGGCAGCTTTACAAAATATGAAATAGAAATCCAAAATGAAGTAGTTATATTTTTCAAAAACTTGCTCTCTAAGTAATAGGAGATGAATGAGAAAGCACGCAAAAAACACCCACTTCATATTCCAAGGGTCATTTCAGAAGAAATTAATGAAAATCTCTTAAGACCCTTCTTAGGGGAAGAAATGAAGAATGTAGTATTTGGGATTTCAAATGATAAGGCTTTAGGGCTGGATGGATTTCCAACTAGTTTTTTCAAGCATTATGGCATATAATTGGAGAATATGTTAGTGCGGTTGTAAGGGAATTTTAGGTTATAGGTAGTCTTCCAAGAGATCTTGATTCTACTTTTTTGTCTTAATTTCTAAAAAATAGGGGGAAAACAATTTCAAGTATTTTTTGCCAATTAGTATTTGTAATAATATTTATAAAATTGCAACCAAATTGATGATCAATGAATTAAAGGAAATTCTCCCTCTAGTGATCTCTCAACAATAAGGAGGGTTTGTGAAGGGAAGGAAAATTTTGGATGGAGTAATTTCTATTCATGAATTTATTCACTCCATGAAGAAAAGTAAAAATTTAAGGATGACCCTTAAATTGGATATGAATAAAGTGTATAATAGGGTTTCATGGTCCTTCCTCAACAAAATCTTGAAAATATTTAGATTTCATGACCATTAGAGACAATGGATTGGGACCTATATTTCTTTTGTCATATTCTCAATAATTGATAATGGGGTACCTATAGGGTATTTTAGTAATGGTAGAGGCTTAAGACAAGGAGAACTATCTCCCCATATATTTTTATTATCATGGTGAAAGCATTAGAGAGATAATTATCTACAGCTAGATTTTCTACAAGGATTAAAGGTTTTAAACTAGCTTCAAATCTTACGGTAGTTACTCATCAATAATGTGTTCATGATACCATTTTAGTGGGCCAAGCTTCTGTAATTGAGGTGAGGGAGATAAAAGATATTCTTGAAACTTATGAACAATATTCTAATTAGAAGATCAATTTTTCTAAGAGCAAGGTTTACTTCATTAATACTTCGATAATGATGCAACAAAGAATTTCTAGACTTCTCAATTGTGGAGTAGAGGAGTTTCCCTCCTTGTACTTAGGTATGCCCATGTTTAAAGGTAGAATTAAGGAATAATTATGGAATCCTATCATGGATAGATTTTAAAAAAATATAGCACTATGGAAAAGGGTGCTTTTAAGCCAAGCTCTGAAGCTTTGGTTGGTGAAGACAACTCTATGAAGCTTGCCTATTTACTATGTATCTCTATTTAAAATACCAACTAAAGTAGAAAATAGTTTGGAATAAATTCAAAGTATATTCTTATGGACTGGTACAGAGGAAAAACAAATAATATCCTTGGTAGCTTGGAATAGGGTTTGTAATCCTAAAAAATAAGAAGGATTGGGACTAAGAAAAATGAAAGGGTTTAAGAAATCCTTGGTTAGAAAAAATAGATGGAGGTTGATTCAAGAGAATGAGTCCTAATGGATAAATATAATCAAAGCTAAATATTTGAAGGATAATAACTCTTTTCTAAGATGTGTAAACCCTCCTTCGATTTCCTCGCTTTGGAATAATTTGGTTGAGATAAGACCACTTCTTTGAAAAGGGATTCAATGAAAGGTTTGAGATGGCTGAAGAACACAAGATTATGCTGAGAGGGGGGTGAACAGTATAAGATAAAAAAAAATTCTTTTATTTAAAAAGCAAAACCTCAAATAATATCAATGCAATAATGCATTAATGCATAAATCACCATACATATAAGAGATAAAGATTTTATGTGGAAACACCCTCTCGAGATAAAACCACGGTAAAATATTGCTTATATATTTCTTAAATAAATTTTATGGGCACCAACCCACAAGAGACACCAATCCCCTATTACAATGTTCATGGGCACCAACCCATAGGAGACACAATCCCCTCTACTCAAACTCGTGGACACCAATCCACGGGATACACCAATCCCCTCTGCTCAAGTTCGTGGACACCAATACACAAGAGACACCAATCCCCTCTACTCAAGTTTATGGACACAAATCCATAGGAAATACCTATCCTCTTGCTCAAGTTCTACTCCAAACATTGATCAAATCTGCTTCCAAAACCTGCTCACAACACTGCTCAAATCCACTCTAAAACCTGATCACAACATGCTCAAACCTGTTCCAAAACCTGCTAACAACACTACTCAAATTTTCTCTGCTCATCTACTATCAAACCAATCATAAACAATTCATAAATCTGCTCTACTCATCTACTCTCAAACTAATCATAAACAATTCATAAATTTGCTCTGCTCATCTACTCTCAAACCAATCATAAACAATTCACAAATCTGCTATATAATTTTTCTTTTTTCTTCTATATCACAAACTTCAAATCAAATCAAAACACTTAATATCCCTTATTACTCCTAATAATTGCAAAATAAAACTTTATAAAAATTACACCTTATAACTCCCTTAGTTATTTAATCAATTTCAATTAAAGAACTTTACCATCACTAAAATTTACTCACATACCTCTTAATATTGCACGCATTCTATCTCTAGCTCCAATAATTTTAATCTTCAAAAATCATTGAACAAAAACTCAACGTGCTGCCAAGGATATTTGAACCTCTGACTTGTAGCAGCGTAGTGTCCTCAATGTTGGCTGGCAACTGATTGGGCTAGTCCAACAATTGGGGGTTAAAAGGCAATATGGTGTATTTAAATTTTATGCTTCATCACTACATGTCTTTTGTTGATAAATTGTTTGCCTTCCTTACTTATTTTTCAATGCTTGATCAATGCACCTTTCAGACTTGACAAGGCTTCAAATCTCCATTGTGGATAGTGACATCTCTCCTGATTCACTTGACTCTTACACCAAATGGTAGTGTTTGTAATGGCTAGCATGCATGGCCTCCTTATTTATAACTATTATGAGTCATCCCAATACTTTACCAATAAAGATCTGGAATTGTGCCCAAGCGCTTTGCTTGAATGTTTGTCATTCCTCAATCGTCAACTATGTTATCCCTATTGAAACTACCATCTTCACTTTTTTGGAAACCACATCATATACACATGTCAAAAGCATTCGGCTTCACAAATTTTTCTATTGTAATGATGCCAAATTATCTTAGCAAAACTTTACTCTTCTTCAATGAACGATTTGACCTTTGTTCTCTGCTTCCTGAACCATCTTGGTCTCTTCAACTCACTTTGGTACGTACTACCACTATTTCTTGCCACTGGGCTTGGCTACCAAATTTTTGCAGACCTCCCTTCGTCACTGCCTCCAAGTGCACCACAGTTATCCTATCATCATCGATCCTCAATGCTTCCTCTTCATATGATTTCTCATCTACGATCTTCAACACCTCCACTTTGTCTTCTCCTTCATCGCCGATCACGAAGATATTTGATGAATGCTCACTTTGGAATGAATTTCATCATTGTATATATATGCAAATATTATTACTTTCAAAAAGGTTGGTCCACCTTACAATATTTCAACCTTTATAATATTTAAATTAAATATTATAAATTTCATATTTCACTTTATAATATTTAATTTCAATATTTAAATATTAGAATACTTCACTTATCATATATTTGCCTTGACTCACGTGAAATATATTTACCTTGATTTTATTGAGATATGTTTGCCTTGGATAGTTTTCCATTTTGACATCAATGACAACTCAATATTTCTAACAATGGCTCATAGATTAATTTTTGGGAAGACTCGTGGCTCATGGATACTCCTCAGGGCTGATTGATGAGTTGAATCCTGCTAGAAATATTTTTGTTGATTCCTTCGAAACAAAAGTCAAATATTTTATAAATAAAGGAATTGATGGCAAGCAATGAAAAAATATCAATAGGAATTTTAGTTCAAGTGACATTTAACAAGCAACTATGAAGATAAATCAATTGCTACAAGGATATCATTTAAGCCTAAATAAGGATATAGATACTATTATTTGGGCCCCCAATCCCTCTAGTAGATATTCAGTTTAATTAGGATATGAATCCCAAATCTCTTCCTCCCTAGGTAGCTTTGGTGCAAATAACATTTGGAGCAATTTTTTAATTTCAAATATTATCTTCTTCTTATGGTTGACTATACAAAATAATATTTTAACAATGGACAACTTAATGAGAAGGGGGTTTTATCTTCCCAATAGATGTGTGTTATGTCTTAAAAGTGAAGAATCAGTCAAGCATATATTTATGGAGGGCCTCTTCTCTTTAAGGGCTTTTGAATTGATGATGAAGGAATTTGAAATTCAATGGGTGAAGCCAAAGGATGTTACAAATTTATTAGAACAATGGAAATCTCCCTTTTCCAATTTAGGGTTATTTTAAACTTGCAAGCTAGCCCTGCCTCACTTTTTGGGGGGCATTTGGAAAGAAAGAAATAACATAATATTTAAGGAAATGTATAGGAATGAAATCTCAACCTTCAACGGAATTATTTAGAAAAAGCAAACAAATTCAATTCATGGTGGGAGCGAGAGCAGGAGTACGAGCAGGAGCAGGAGAGGGAGTAGGACTGGGGACAGGTTCAAATATTGGTGCAGGTTTCTGGGTGGGATCAAGATCGGGATCAGGATCAGGCACGTCAGGGCCTAGTCCCGTGCCATTAGGGCCCTCAGTGGGCCTAGAGGATGGCTCTGCACCTGAGATGAATGGTGGCCAGGGTGGGGATGACATCTTAGGCCTGGGCCCCCAACCTAGCCTCGATGCGAGTGTAGACCTAGGGAAAAAGCCTCATGATATTGGGTAGGGTTTTGTCCTGGGCAGGCCCAAACCCTCCTATCAACAGATCTTGGCGGGCACCAGGTCCCCTTCTTGGGCCCTGGTTCTAGGACTTTCCCTTGAGGGCACCCACATTTCTATTCAGGAGGAGGTCTACTCCTCCTTGGTCGCTGGATCCTCTGCCTCCTTGGTAGGAAAATTCCTAGGAAGGCGTCCAAACATGGAAATCGTTCGCAGATGGGCGGCTTCCAAATGGAAGGTTTCTGGGCATATTCAGTTGGTTGCCCTTACCAAGGGCTTCTTCATCATCAAACTAAATAACAATGAGGACATCAAAAATATCAGCGAGGACATCAAAAAGATCCTGTCGGGTGGGCCCTGGTTTTTGGGATGCAAAAGCCTCTTCCTCAGGCGTTATGGAGCTGACTTCCACCCCAGCACCCAAAGCATCAACTTCACCCTGATCTGGGTTCGTCTCCCAGACCTTCCCTTCCACCTGTGGCATGAAGATGTCCTAAGACTCATTGCTCAGTCAGTCGGGGACCTGGTGGCCTTCGACCCCGCTACCAAGGTAGGATCTCGAATGGTGCATGCCAGATTTTGTGTCAACACAAATCTCGAATCTGAACTCCCCTCTTCGGTGACCATATCTTCTGGGTCCTTCTTTTGGTGCCAGTCCCTAATCTACAAAAATAAACCTGCTTTCTGCCTCACCTGCTGCACTCAAGGTCACTTCTCCCATAAATGCCTAGTTTCCAAAAAGGTTGATGGCCCTATCCCTAAACTCCCTTCCCAACCAGGCCGGGCCCCGTCTCGAGGGCCCCCTCGTGATGACCATAGATCCTAGGCCTGGACAAACAAGGAGGCCCCCCCTTCTACCCCAAAGGACTATCATGTGGACCCTGGTCTGGAGGTCGGTCTTCCTCAGGTTTCCCTTTCCACTGATCCCTCCCCTTGGTCATCTTCTAGGGCCCTGATCCTAAGTTCTCCTTCCCCGCATATTTTTAATCCCTCCCTATAGGCCCTTGCTTGCACCCCCCTAGGCCTGCGATCCACCCATGCTCCTTTCCTCGTTGGCTCCCACCTCTGTCGGGGTCCCCTTCTCCCCCCAACACTCTCGCTATCCCCCCTTGACCCCCTACCGCCCCTCCTGGTTGCCCCTGATGGGCTTCCCCCCTTGGAGTGTGGATTCAAGAGGTCAGATGAAGAGGTTGAAGGTAGTTCTCCATCCAGGCCCGATGAACTCAGCCCCTAGATGACCCAAAGCAGGACTTTTTCCATAGAATTTGTCAGCAAACTCAAAAGAGGGCGGCCCACCCTGGGCGACCAACAGACAAGGATCGCTGAAGATGATATAGCCAATGGCTCCCAGGCAAATCTCTTTGACGTTGGCACGAGCTTCTCCAAGACGAATGCCCTCCGACCCAAACCCCCCACTCAAGCCATTGGCAAATCTAAAAAGTCTATTTTGCAGGTTCATGGAAGCATTCAAAAGGAACAGGTTATTATTTCCATTGACCCTAGTAGCAGATATAATTTTATTAATATTGCTTTGGCTAATAAGTTGCAAGTTCAAGCAACAAAAATTAAGGACATACAACTAGAGGGTGAGAATGTTCAGATTTTTGAAGATTTGAAGATCACCATGGATAAATATTTTTACATTCAGATTTCTATGTTATTGATATGGATGATGAGGATATTGTTCTTGGTTATCCTTGGTTAGATTATTTGGGTACTGTTAACATTAATGTGCAAAATAAGTTTATGAAGTTATGGTACAAAAAAAATAAGATAACATTGCAGGATATTTCTCAGCTTGAGGAGCAAGGATACAAGGAAAATCAAGAAGTGGTTGTAGAAGAACAAATTGAAGAACATGAAATAGAATCCAACAAGGCGATAGCAGCAACAGAGTCCATGAAAGAAGTAGTAGTAACTAATTCAATGGAAATAACATTGCAGGATATTTCTCAACTTGAGGAGCAAGGATACAAGGAAAATCAAGAAGTGGTTGTAGAAGAACAAATTGAAGAACATGAAACAAAATCCAAGAAGGCGATAGCAGCAACAGAGTCCAAGGAATATTTGATAGAAGAGCACAAGGACACACCAAACAAAGATAACATGAAAGAACAAGGTGTAGAAGAATTTAAAACAATGAAGCCAAAGGTTGAAAAGTCAAAGAAGGTAGAACATCAAGTAAAGGTTGCACCATATCGCCATCCACACCACCATGAGCGGAAAAAATATTGGAGGCATGGTTCAATGCCACAATATTATGGTTCTACATGTAATCAAAAGGGCACCAACTATGGTAGTGTTTGGCAAAGAAAGCATAGTGATCATGGTTTTCAACATGGTTCATCAGCATCAAAGAACAAGTGGACCCATCATTCAAGTTATCAAAATACAGCAGCAGAAGCGTGGAGTCAACGAAGCAAATTTGGATACTCAAGTAACAAAATGGCGTACCAACATCATCGGGTTTCACTTGGATGGATGGATGATCGAGATTGGTACCAATTGCTAACATTGCTTATCAAATCATACTATCAGGTTTCTTCATATGTTTCGAGGATGAAACATTTGTAAGGAGGGCGGCATGGTAGGGTGCCTAGGAATAGATATTTGAGGATATATTATTATATTGTATAAGGGTTGGCATGGGCCACACATAACCCAAGGTTGATTGTATTATAATACTATATTATATTATAATATAATATAATATTAGTAGTAGGCTCTCCAAAGTAGAATAAGAATATGGATATATAAAGAAGAGATATTTGTCATTGTAAGGATTCATATCATTGAAGAAGAATCTTATGTAATCGTCGTACCCACGAAGTGACCTCTCATCTTGGGAGATCTTGTGGAGTTATTCCTTCCTTAAGGATTATTATTGGTGTTTCCCTACCTTAAGGGTATTATCTATCTCTCTCTCATTTGTGGATTGTTATTTTGGATAATGTATTATGGATGAATGATTTGATATTTCTGCATATTGGTGAATGGTTCATGTTTAATAATACAAGTTTTGCAACAGGTGTTCACAAATACCCCTGATGAGTGGGTCAAGAAATACTATCATCATCACCCCTTCCTCAGTGAATCTCAGCCCCGAGATGGATCAGCATTTTGGAAGTCCCTTATCTCCACCAAAGACATTATCCGAATAGGACTAGATGGATCCTCGGGGACGGAGCCATGATCGACTTCTAGGAAGACAAATGGATTCACGACGAGGCCCTGACTACTGAAAGAGATCTCCTCATCCTCACACTAGGGCTAGTGAATAGAGGGCCCATAGTGTCAGCCTATATTTCTCAAAACCAGGGGCGGGCTACTTTGAAACCCATCTTGAATCCCAGGCACCCGCTCCAAGCTGCCAGGCTCCAGTGCCTCCTCAAGGTGACTGTTATCCCGTCCTTTGGAGGAAATGATAGATGTGTTTGGCATGGTACTCCTAGTGGTGTATTTTTTGTCAATTCTACCTACAAACTTCAAAGAGTCCCTGACGAGGCCCCCTTTCCAACCCGATAGGTGTGGGCCAAGAAGCTGATCTCCAAAATTAGCCACTTCGTATAGGCAACCATCCAAAAAAAGATCCTGATGATCAAGAATCTGATCAGAAGGGTATTTTAGATCCTGAACAAATGCTTCCTTTACTGTGCTTCCTGGGAGTCCACTAATCACCTCTTTATTAGTTGTCCCTTCTATTATGAAGTCTAAGGCCTCATCCTTTCCCAATTCTCTATCCAGTGAGTGACCCCCAACTCCATCTCTGACCTCCTGTCACAGTGGCCCAACCCCTTTGGCCATCCTTTCATCCACTTTATTTAGGGCTTCTGCCTTCCTCATATGCTTTGGAAACTTTGGCTTGAGCGCAACAACAGAGCCTTCTCCTCCCCGGCCTGTTCCCCCAGTGGATAGCGACCAAGGTGGTGACCTTCACCCTTGAGAATTCTTGCTCCATCCCCTTGACCGAGGCACCCTGGTTGCTAGACGAGGCCACCTTCCTATCTTCCATTGGAGTTTTGCTTCCCCCCCAATCCCCCCCTAGCCCCCTCCCATTGATCGTTGACAAGGTGGACTGCCCCCCCGAATGGGTCAAGCTTAACTTTGACGACACTTTTAAAGGAAATCTCAGGCTTTCTGGTGCAGGCGAGGTCATCTGAGACTGCCATGGGCCCTTGATCATGGCGTATGCTACCCTGCTCAACATCTAGACTAACAATTTCACTGAAGTAGCAGCTCTGCTCAGTGGGCTGACCACCCTTAGAGAGTCACCCTCAAAATTCATCATCGAGGGTGATTCCCAAGTTATTATCAAAGCCGCTCGTAGCCCAGGAAACTGCTCTTGGTGCATTCATAACACCATCTAGGAAGCCCTCTCCATTCTCCAAGGTCTCCCCGACCATGCCTTTCGGCATGTGTACAGAGAAGGTAACAGGGCAGCTAATTTCATGGTAAACCAAGCCATCTCAGCTGAAGACTTTACCACCTATACAATGAACTTTCCCAAAGCTCTGGCCCAAATTACTTCACAATATTATTCCAAAAATGATGAGGACCCTGGTGCATAGCCTACCCCGAGTCGGGGCCCCAAAGTTTTTTTGTCATGGCTTCAAGTGGCCAGGGGATTCCCCCCTTTATGTTGCCACATCGACTGGACCCTGTCCTTCTCCTGCCCGTGAGTTGGTCATCTCGATCCCCCTCGCGATGGCAAGTGTCATCGACAATGTCAGACGATCGGCTCATCCTGGCCTGGATTTGCATTGCTCTGTTGGCAGTTATGGAAGTTCCAATATGAAGTGTGTGTCGGCCCTCTCTGACCTTCCTGCCTTGGACATCGCACCATTAGATCCCCATGCTGCATCAGTTTGCCCACGACTCTTTCCCATGAGGTACCCTCAAGGTGATCCCCCACTTAGTTTACACCACCTGAAGTGCTGGCAGTGGCCCTCCCCCTTTGCCTCACATGGTATCCGTCAGTCGTGCCCCCTCAGCCCCTCTCCCCTCATGTCGTACCTGATCCCTAGCGCTCATTCCCAATGCTGGAAGCTTCCCTCCCTTGCAGCCCCCTATAAGGTTTTAAATCTATCATGTGCAGAGTTCTCCCTCATTCTTGTTTGCTTCCCCCTTCCCCTATCCCTGCATCTTTGGTCAGGTATCCCCTATTTCCCCTATCCCTGGGCTGTCAGTTCGACCCTCATGGCTACCAAAACTGTCTTCCTCGAGCCTTCCATGCTTGAATTGAGTGAGTCGGCTAGGATTTTTTCCAATGCCAAAAATTTTACCCCTTTCTTCAGCAAATTTGTAGGAGCCGACGATGAAATTACCCAAAGCTTTTTGGATTCTTGGAATGATGGCGAGGTCACGGTGAAGGGTCTCCACTTCAAAGTGACCAAAGAGTTCTTGATGGAAGTTACAGGCCTGCATCATGAGGAGAAAGGCAAAGTCATCAGATGGGATAAGCACAATTGGGAGGAGGAGTTGTCTCGCTTCCCGAAGCAGCAGTGGGACAAGGCTAATCTATTTTGCTCCAACCTCCCGACCCCCTTCGATGAGGCCATCATCCCGATGATGCAGTACATCACCTATGATGATCCAGACTAGCGACTGTTTAGTTTTCACCTTAGCTACTTCAACCACCTCCGGGGGGCCACATTGGTCAGCACCCCTCGATTCCTACTATACTCCCTGGGCCTTTCCATCGATCGTGCTCACAGAAGCCACTCCCGACCCTCCCACTAAGGCCTCATGGACGTCCTATACAGGCATGCCCTTGGTAATCAACCGTAACTCCACCACATCCCTCCCCTGTCCTTTGTCCCCCCTTGAAGCGGCTAACTCTCCCGGTGCCTCCCCTACAGTTTCTAATTCCAAGGAGACCCCCTCCCCAGAAGGCTCCCCTACCCCGAAGCAGCGTAGACCCACCCGAAAGTGTAGGACTTTGAACCAAGGCTCAGGCGGGGCCCTGACTCCTGGTGCCACTTGCAAAGGCCCATTCCCTGGTAGAAGCAGGGCTGCTGGCAGCACCAAAAAGGCCAATGTGGAGGCCCCGAAGCCCACTGAAGTTAGTTTCGACTTCGGTAGCAAGCTGTAGAATTTGGCTATCAGGGCCCTTCTCGACACAGCAATTGGATCCTTGACTACGTCTACCCATGTGACTTCCTCTGCAGCCAATGCCCTGGCTGAGCTCCAACGCAGGCTGGGTGATGGCCCTGATATGGAGTAAAGCTGACCTGATAGGTTGGGCCCCGTTCAGACCAGGCCTGTCCGCAGGGCCCACCAGAGCAATGGCGTGCAGTTTCTATGATTTTGGTGGTTGGCGTGTTTCAGCTTTTACTGGTTATGGTGGCATCAGGCCAAGTTTTGATGTTATGTTTCCTAGACGGTATTTTTTATAGGCACCAGGGCCTTAGGCCCCAGATCATTGCCCTTGGGCGTAGCCTCAATTTTTATTCGTATTTTCAACCTCGGCTTTTTATGTAACTAAGGTTTTGGGATCCTTTTCTAAAAAACCCGTTGTAAATATATCGTTACTTATCAAAAAAAAAAATCTCAACCTTCAACATAATATTGGTTATAGTTAAGGATACTATCTCTATTGTACCTCATCATATTAATAAAGGGTAGTGGAAGCCAAAATTGCTTTAAAATAGGACTTTCCTACTAGCCAAAATTATGATATTGACCCCAAAAATTGGCTTAATGGAATATAGTATGGAAACCACATCCAATCAGTTGGATTAAAATAAACTTTGATGGGGTAGTTAAGGGAAATACCAATAAGGAATGAGGAGGGAGAATTTTTAGAAATATAAGTGGAAAGATCATAGCAACATTTATGGAATCTTATGGTATTCATTCCAACCATATGGTAGTGTTGGAAATTACCATCAGTAAAAGTTAAAAATATTTGATTTTACTTGGGGTAAAGGTAACTTACCTTTACCTTACCTGGACGGCAGTGGACGGCAACATTTGGGCGGCAAGAGAACTCAAGTTAACTTTCTTTTCCCCCAATTTCTCCTTTCCCCCCTTTCTTTCTCGAATAGGTTATTTACCTTGTATTTAAGCTTTGTAACCTTTGATTCAACGTTAATTCAATTAATCCTATTTGCAAATCACTCACCTTTCACATTTGGTATCAGAGCGACACGATTCCCGAGGCGATGGGGCCCGCAGTTCGAGGCAACGACATGGATCCCGAGGTGGCCCGTAGGAGCCGAGGTGGCACGGATCCCGAGACGGCCCGTAGGAGCTGACTGGCACATTTTTTGAGGCACTGGTGGAACTGGACGACGCGGCCCGCAGGAGCAGCAGATCCGCATGATTCTCGAGGCGCTGTTGACGTGGCATCGGCGCGATTCCCGAAGCGGAGCTGAGGTGGCGATCTGCTACACGCGGCCCGAGGTGCGAGATCGACGTGGCACGACGCGTGGCGACGT
The DNA here is from genome assembly GCA_028583015.1 of Wollemia nobilis. Lineage (NCBI taxonomy): Eukaryota > Viridiplantae > Streptophyta > Pinopsida > Araucariales > Araucariaceae > Wollemia > Wollemia nobilis. The sequence goes on along the minus strand of JAQPPZ010002970.1, from coordinate 1,242,186 downwards.
GAGACTGGCACGCGGCCCGAGGAGGCTGACGAGGCAAGGTGACGTGGCGCTGGTGCGCGGCCCGAGAAGGTGACGTGGCGATCTACAAATTGTGCTGACGTGGCACTGGTGCGCGGCCCGAGAAGGTGACGTGTCAATCTGCGCGTGCATCATCGATGGCAAAAGGCTACGGCATTGGTGACTGCCCGTAGCGATCAAAGCACATTGCGTGCTTTGTTGTTTTTAAACAACAAAAACATCGCTCTATGAGCGATGTGGGACTAATAGTCCCAAAGAATATAAAAGCTTCACGCCGAAGCGCGAAGCCAAAACTTGCTTCGCGCTCGACGCGAAAGTCAAGAGGCGGGGAGCGCGCGTTGCTCCCGGATCAGCCCGGGTAGCGCAGCGGCTACCCTCAGCCCTGAGACCCGCGAGGTCGCAGGATCGACTCTCGGCGGGGTCGATAGAAAATCAAATTTTTTTTAATTAAATTTTTTTTTAATCAAAAGAAAAACTAAGGAATAAGTTTAAAATTAAAAAATATATATATTTTTTTAGTTTTTTTTTAAACTGTTCATTAGCTTTTATAAAAAAAAAAATTTTTAGTTGAGTGAAATTTCCTAAGAGGAAATAAATGTGAAGTTTTTTATTGATTGAAATTTCCTAAGAGGAAATATATGTAAAGTTTTAAAAAAAAAAAAACTTGGAAAGTTAAATTTTTTTTTACTATTTCCTAAGAGGAAATCCTTGTAAAAGAAAATTTCTGGGAAATTTTCTTAAATGATAAGATCGGAAGGTTGTTATCATGCCTCTCGCAAGTTGTTACCGAGAACAACTCCCGAAAACTTTGATAGGAGCGTGAAAACACTAAGTCTTAATACAGCTTTTTTCACAGCTTGCAAAACGCGGTTATTGCACACCAGAGAAATCCCGATCAAGGATACGAAGCCGATTCGAAGATAACTCCTTCGGCAGCAAGTTTGAACAATCTGACACAGTTGCAATTGCTGCACAAGGATCCGAATATACTCATTATAGTAATTCAGCTTGAAATCCTTCAACCTCCTTCTCCCCGAAATAATATTGATCGCTGACGATGATGAACAAGTCGCCGACAATTTTGTAATTGCCGAACAAGTTTGAGTTGTTCATGATTGTAAATCAAGCATGGCTTGATAGTTTGTAAAGTCTTTTTGCAATAAGACTATAAAAGAGAGGTTTCTTGTTTTAGTAGATTAAAAAATGGGATCACATAATAATCTACCAATTCCCGAATTCATAGGGGATAATTATGAGTACTGGTCCATCAAGATGAGGACATTACTCATCGAAAAAGGACTATGGGATATTATTGAAGACGGTTACATTGCTCCAACAGATTGGACTACTTTAAGTGCAAATGATAAAAAGATCTACAAAGATGCACAGAAAAATAATTCATTTGCCTTATACCATCTTCAATCAGCATTAGATCCTAGTATCTTTCCAAGAATTGCATCTTACTTAACTGCTACAGATGCATGGAATGCCTTGAAAGAAGGATTCCAAGGAAGTGATAAAGTAAAGCAAGTCAGGCTTCAGACTTTGAAAAGAGATTTTGAAAATCTCAGAATGAAGGACAATGAAAGAGTTGGAGACTATTGTGTTCGTGTTAAAGCAGTAGTTGATATGATGCAAACTTTAGGTGAAGACACAAAAAATGAAACAATTGTGAAGAAAGTGTTGCGAACACTTCTTCCTAAGTGGAATCACATTGCAATCATAATTGAAGAATCCAAAGATCTTTCTACTCTTACATTTGATAGTTTGATTGGATCATTAACATCACATGAAGAGCGACTTCAAGGTGCACCTTCAACAAGCTATGGAGGTGATGACAAAGCCTTCACTTCGAATGAAAGTGTAAGACGAGGACAAGGAAGAGGACGAGGCAGAGGACAACAACAAAGAGGCAAGGGCCAAAGCAACTCCTACAGAGGAGGTAATCCAAACAGAGGTGGAAATCAAAACAGAGGAGCCAATCAGAACCAAAGCGGCAATGCAGGCCGTGGAAATCAAGGACGAGGAAGTAATAAGCCTAAAACAGCATGTTTCAATTGTGGGAAACAAGGCCACTTCGCTCGTGACTGCTGGTCAAAGTCTTCAAAAGATCAAAGCAGTCAATATGGCTCATTCTACGGAGAAGAAGAAGGTCCACCAAATCTTTTTCTCTCTTATGGACAGCCAGATCAAAATCTAAATGATACATGGATTCTGGATACTGGTTGCTCCAACCACATGAGTGGCAAAGAAAATCTCTTTGCTACATTAGATTCAAATTACAAATCTCAAGTTAAGTTAGGGGATAATAAATCCTTGCAAATTGAAGGCATAGGAGCTATGGAAGTTCCCACAAAAGAAGGTATTAAAAATGTGAATGACATATACTATACTCCACAACTACAACACAATTTGTTAAGTGTTGGCCAAATGATGGAGAAGCATTACAAATTAGTTTTTGATGAAAGAAAATGTACAATCTTTGATAAAAACAATTGTAACCGGGTCATCACAAAAGTCCCTATGACAAAGAATAGGTTGTTCCCTCTAAAGTTTGGTGAGCCAGGGGGAGCTCAACTTGCAAACATTGCTATTACAAATCCAAGTGAATTGTGGCACTTGAGATATGGTCACCTCAATTCCGCTAGCTTGAAAATGTTAACATCACAAGCTATGGTGACAGGACTACCAAAAATACCATAACATAAAAAGGTATGCGAAGCATGTGCTTTGGGAAAGCACTCCAGAACGAAGTTTCCAAGAGGCAGAGCGTGGAGAGCAAGCTATCCTCTTCAGCTAGTACATTCGGACATCTGTGGTCCAATGCAAACAAAGAGTCTTGGAAACAATTCTTATTTTCTAACATTCATAGATGATTATTCTAGAATGTGTTGGTTGTATTTTCTGAAACACAAAGATGAAGCATTTGATTGCTTCATAGACTTCAAAAATAATGTAGAAAAGCAAAGTGACTACTATGTCAAATGTCTTCGCACTGATAAAGGAGGAGAGTACTCCTCAAATGAATTTCTTCATTATTGTAAGCAAAATGGGATAAAAAGGCAGTTCACCATTGCCTACACCCCACAGCAGAACGGTGTGGCTGAGAGAAAGAACCGCACCCTTGTTGAAATGGCACGAACAATGCTTCAGGAAAAACATCTCACAAACAGCTATTGGGCAGATGCAGTGAGAACAAGTGCATATATTCTAAATAGAAGTCCGACTTCTAGTTTAGATGGTATCACTCCTTATGAAGGATGGTACGGTAAGAAACCAAATGTCAAACATTTCAGAGTATTTGGTTCTTTAGCTTATGCACACATTCCCTGAGGAGAAGCGAAAGAAGCTTGATCCAAAGAGTCAAGCATGTGTTTTTGTAGGGTATTGTGATTCAACCAAAGGGTATAGATTGTACAATCCCACGACACATAAAATCATTATCTCCAGGGATGTAATTTTTGATGAAGGGGGAGAATGGGGTCATAAAAAATTTGTTGATTTTGACTCTAATTCGGACAAGTACCACACCAAGTACCTCCCATAATGGTACAACCCAAGAAAAGCAGTCCTCCTCCACAGATTCCACATCGGAAACTTCATCAAGTACATCAAGTGGTACACCAAGTCCAAGAAGGAATTTTTTGGCACCCCCAAATTCTCCAAAACGATTCCAAAGATAGCGCTCCAAGTCCGATGGATATTGATTCAGTTTCTCAAAGGAAAGAGACAAATAGAGGAAAGCGCATACTACATAGTCATCCATCTTCTCAAATGTTGGATAGGAATTTCCAACAAAGATACACTAGGAGTCAAGCTAGTGAGATGGATGACATTTTGTCAAGACTTGAAAATCTTCAAATGTCATGGGATGATGAGTCTCATGAACCAAGGGGTGATGTAGTCAATTATGCTTTGTTGGCTATTGCATAGCTAGAACCTTCTAGCTATGAAAAAGCATGCACTGAAAATATATGGCAGGATGCCATGGAAGAGGAAATATCCTCTATTGAAAAGAATGATACTTGGGAGCTTGTGAAGCTTCCCAAGGGAAAAAAATGTGTTGGATGTAAATGGGTCTATAAGACCAAATTCAATGCTGATGGAAGCATTGAAAGGCACAAGGCGAGATTAGTAGCTAAAGGTTTTACTCATAAATATGGAATAGATTATGAGGAAACTTTTGCTCCAGTTGCTCGACAAGAAACAATTAGAACTGTTCTTTCCTTGGCAGCCCATAAAGGATGGAAGATTCAACACATGGATGTGAAAAGTGCATTTTTAAATGGATACCTGATAGAAGAGGTGTATGTTCAACAACCTCAAGGTTTCCAAGAACCAGGAAAAGAGAACCTTGTTTATAAATTGAAAAAAGCACTATATGGCCTCAAGCAAGCACCAAGAGCATGGTACTCAAGAATTGATGGCTATTTCAGCAAATATGGTTTCACAAAAAGCAAGAGTGAACCAACATTATACTACCTAAAAATGGAGTAGATATCCTCATAGTTTGTTTATATGTGGATGATCTAATATTCATGGGTAGTAATGATAAAATGAATATGGAGTTCAAAAACTCCATGATGAATCGCTTTGAGATGAAGGATCTCGGATTAATGAGATACTTTCTAGGAATGGAAGTACATCAATCAAAGAATGGGATCTTCATATGTCAACAGAAATATGCTCATGACATGATCAAGAAATTTGCTATGCAGCAGTGCAAATCAGTCGCAACACCAACTCGGACATGGAATCCAACTAAGCAAAGAAGATGGAGCACCTAATGTTGACTTGACCAATTACGAAGCATGGTTGGGAGTTTAATGTTTCTCACCAACACTAGGCCGGATATACAAGATGTTGTTTCTCTTGTATCACGATTTATGGCATGCCCATCCGAGCCGCATCTTCAAGCAACCAAACGAATTTTACGATATGTAAAAGGTACATTGGATTTTGGAATCCATTACCACAAGTCTAACTCTGTGAAGTTATTTGGTTATAGTGACAGCGATTGGGGCAGTAATATAGATGACAAAAAATCTACATCAAGGAACTGTTTTAGTCTAGGATCAGGACTAATAACTTGGAGTTCCAAGAAGCAATCTGTTGTAGCATTATCATCTACGTAAGTCTGAGTACATAGCCATTACTCATGCAAGTACTCGGATCCTCTCGGTTGAGGAAAATCCTTGAAGAGATTGGCGAAAAACAAATTGGTCCAACCAAATTGAATTGTGATAATATAAGTGCCATACGGTTGGCATATAATCCGATCCACCACAAAAGGTCAAAACACTTTGATATGAAGTATCACTTCATAAGAGATATGGTGGAACAACAGACATTTGAGCTTCAATATTGTAGCACTTTGGATAATCTAGCAGACATCTTCACCAAAGGCATGGCTAAAGCTCAATTTATAAAGTTGAGAGACTATATAGTTAGTCCTCTCAACTTTAAGGGGGAGAATGTTGGAAATTACCATCAGTAAAAGTTAAAAATATTTGATTTTACTTGGGGTAAAGGTAACTTACCTTTACCTTACCTCGACGGCAATGGACGACAACATTTGGGTGGTAAGAGAACTCAAGTTAACTTTCTTTTCCCCCAATTTCTCTTTTCCCCCCTTTCTTTCTCGAATAGGTTATTTACCTTGTATTTAAGCTTTGTAACCTTTGATTCAACGTTAATTCAATTAATCCTATTTGAAAATCACTCACCTTTCACAGGTAGAAACAAAGGTCCTATTCACATGCAAGTAATTATTGAAGGTAAATTTTTAAATATTATTAATTGCTTAAGGGATAATAATGAAGCTAGCCAATCTCGTTCCTTTAGGTGGATTTTTTCCCTTTTCGAAGCATCCTTTCTAGATTTCTTACAAAACCTAGAGTTGCAACAACGCTTTCCTTTTATATGAAACTTTGCATGCTCTGCTTACCCATCAATGTGTTGCTTCTTTGCATGTCTCATTTATCCCTATCCATTCATTTTTTTTTCCTTCTCATTGTTTTCTGTTCGTAACCATGAAAGAAGGAAACCTCGTTTTCATTGAGCCTGAGGTGTTCGAGCTTCAATCCATTGTTAGAGACATGTGGAAGGACAAAGGAGCACTGATTAATTTTTTTAAGTTGTTTTCTGGTGTTGATGAGGGGGTGACAAAAGCTTTTTTTGAGTCTTGGAACAAGGGCTTGGTTACTATTCATGATGTGGAATTTCAAATTAATATCAAGCTACTGGCGAACCTGACGGGACAACCTATGGATGACAAGGTGATCATAAGGAATAAATATAACTGGGAAGCAAAGCTAACGCACTTTGAGAAATCCTCAATGATTCACAATATGGTCAAGAAAGGTCTGTACCGTCATCATCTCTCCACTCCCTGGAAAGAAATTCTAAAACCTATCATGCAATACCTTACCTTTGATAATCCTGAATCCCAGCTTTGATGTTACCATTTGGATTTTGTAAACCACTTTCGTGAAGCCAAAATGATGAGCATTCATGTTGCCCTCTTTTGGTCCATAGATTATACCATAACCTCCACCCATAAAAATAAGGAGGGTTTGCCCTGTCATCAAGGGATTTTTAAAGTCCTTTACAAATTTCTCCTTTTGAAATTCCCCAAAGGAAACATCCCCGCCCCAGAGTCTGATGAAGAAAATTCTTCCTCAACTCCCAGTCCTAAAATTTCTAGACCTAAGAGGAAGGAGAAAAATGACAAACCTCTTCTTGATTTCAACATCAGAAAAAAGGTCAAGGTTGAGAGTACACCTATTAGATGTTCCCAGAGGCTCAAGCTTAAAGAAATTTCTAAAACCCCTCCTTCCACATCTATTAAACCTATAAAGTACCATTTTAATTTGTCTGATCTTATGGAGAAATGCCTTCATAAACTTGTTATCCAGGCAACCTCTGCCACAATTGATCATCTGGAAACATCCCACATGGCCATCGATAAAGTAATTTCAAGGCTAAAGGATCAGCACCAAGCTCTCAGTCTCCTATTCTTTTGTGATACGTTTGAGGACATTCCTACCTTTTCCATTGCTGAGGGTCCCTTTGATGCCAAAGGTGATGGTAAAGATGAGGACGTGGTGGAAATTGCAAAGGAAGCTTGCATTGATGTTCTAAAGGATGTTCCAAAGGATGCACCGAAGGATGAAGCAAAGGATACCATGTTGGAGACCGCTGTCGCTTCTCCTATGCATACTGATGTTCCTCTCTAAGCAAGGATGTGGTTCCACCTGTTGTTGTCTCTTTCCCTTTTTCTCTTGTTCCTTTGGTCTGAAGGTTTTGGTTTGGTTTAGTCTTGCTGGCTGAAGGACTGTTTTTCTTTGTTCCTTTCTGTCTGAGGATGCTTCTTTTTGTTGTAGTAGGATTTTTGCCTCTTTGTTGTGTTCCTTTTAGGGTTCCTCTTGTGTTCCTCTTCTTGTTTCATTGTTGTACAAGGCGTTGGGGTGCCTTTCAAATGCCCTCTTTTGATAATTAAAATTTTTAACTTACCAAAAAAATAATAATGAAGCTAGTTGGAACATATCAGATATTATATCATATGTAAGAGAGATTGTTGCAGCCTTGGAGGAGGTTAATATAGTGTATATCTATCAAGAGGACAACCAAGTGGTAGATTTTTTGGATGATAAAATTTTAGATAGTCCTAAACCAATTCTATGAAGGGATGCTTTTCCTAGTGAGTTGAGAAGTATAGTTGAGAGGGAATTGTAAGCTTATGATAAACAAAATTATGTCTAAATTATTAATCAATGGTTTTAATATGTATTCACATATTGTAGTCATAGGAAGTGATTCCTTGGTGTTGATCAGTGTGGCAGTGGGATACCATTATTTGGTAGGGTTACAATTATGTGGTAGGGTCCTATTAAGTAGTGTGATGACTATAGTCTTAATGGTGGTTTGTAGTGGGATATAGTTTTAGCATGGCCTATGAGACATTTTGTAATATATTATGTGTTAGGGCTCGTGTTCTATGGTAGGGTTACTATTTTATGGTAGGGTTCTTGTTGAGCGATGAGGTGGATAGAGTCTCGATGTAAGGACACTATTATGTGGTAGGGTTTCTATTCTATGGTAGGATTCCTATTGAGTGGTAAGATAGTGGGATACTATTCTATGGTAGGGTTAATGTTTTGTGGTATGGTTCTTGTTGAGTGGTGTGGTAGCTATGGTCATTGAAACCTTGGAGGAGGTTAACATAGTGCATATCTATTGAGAGGGAAACCAAGTGACAGATTGGTTGTCTAATTAAGATGTAGATAATCCTGAACCAATTATATGGAGGAATGATTTTCCTAGTGATCTGAGGAGAATAGTTGAGAGGGATTTGCAAGCTTATGATAGATATAAATTTGGTTAAATAATTAACCAAAGTTTGCAAGATTTATTCACCTCTTGTAGTCATTGGAAGTGAAGTTTTTCAGTTTTTTCTCCTTTAAGGGGTTTATGTGACTTCTTGTCTTGTTCTACTACTACAAGTCTCTAATTATTTATTTTTTGATTTAATTTAGAGGAGTGGTATTGTAAAAAAGGGTTGGAGCCCTTTCAAAAACCCCTTCTTTTCACCTTAATCAAAAAATATGTTAATATTTATTAAATTATTAAAAAAAATTAATTTAATAAAATATTTTAAGTTGATTATAAGATTGAAATAGACCTCATCCATGCTACACCATGACTTCCTCTTTATAATATTTCTACAGTATTTTGGTAATGGTTTGGTAATTATGTATATATTGTTTGATAAGATTTTAAAGTTCTTGACAATGGATCCTTGGTTCAACAATTGGGACAAATAGTTTATGTAGCCCACACCAAGGTTCAAATATCGATGGCACCAAATAGCTCAATGGGACCAAATAAATGTAAAAGGTAAAGGGAAACTCTTTCAAAACCCTACTTTAAAAAAAAAATTAAAGTTCTTACCACTTGATTGAGATGTCTTGATGTCTTCATTTATAATGTACTAAAAAATTATTTAAAATTATAATTTTTAGTTTCATTAATTGTTTATTTTTATTTTATTGATTTATTTTTCATTGACTACCACATAAAAACAACTCACTCTAAATAAAACAAGTATCATTTATGCATACTCATTAATTATATCCATTGGACCTCCAAACTTGTACCTAATGTTTGTTGTAAACAATACTCTATCTTACGTAATTAAACTTGACATGGATAAATGTTAAAAGCTATCTATATTATTGGTTTCTTAGTTCATGTTGTGAAACTATTACTTCTTATAAACTATTCCAAACCTAATAAACTATTCACTTATTTTATTATTATTTTTTTGAATTTACATGGTGGAATCGATAGCCGCCATGAATTTGGGTAGGCTATCTAGCTTTTATGGTCACCATAGTATTTTGTGTTGTCTTTCTCTAGAAGCCACCACATAGTTCTTCGCATAGTCCACCCCTATAACCTCCATGCCACAACCATTTTAAACCTTTTACGCGACTAAAAGCACTAGAAAAGGGATAAGTGTTTAGTTCGGTGAGGCCTAAGATTTGATAGATCTTATTTTGTTATTGTTAATATCCCCTAAAAACTTGTCTTTTTAAGATGTGCAGGAAAAAAATAATTTTTGCAAATGGAAAAACAAAAAATCAATCCATTCGTAAACCCTTGAGATTGTTAAAGCTCAATCTAAGGAAATATAGAAAATGTTTGTCTCAAGGTAGCATATGGATCTCTCTTGGTGAATTTGGATAGAAAAGGGTTAAAAAACAAGATAGAAATTCTTAAAAATAAAGCTCTAATCTATTGCTTCTTCATGGGAGTCAGGATTCAGCTTAGAGCAATTGAATCTTAGGTAGCCAAGAACTAGAATATCAAAGGAGAGTTGGGTATCAACTTCTACCCAAATGGTTATTTCCTTGTTATATTTTCTATAGAGGAGGATCATGATCAAGTTTTTTAAGGTGACCCCTGGTTTTATGGTCACGTAGGGCTTTTCATGAAACCTTGGCATACTGGATTGAAGCTATCAAAAATATCCTAGGGGTATACATAGAGGCATCAAATAGGATGCATGCATTTAAGTTTCTAACCTATTCATGGATCTGCATTTATTTAAACCTAGAAAACCCTCTTTTAGAAAAGATCAAGCTAAAGGTAGGAGACCTAGAATGGGATCATTTTTTTGGTAGGTAAAATATTTTAATTAATTGTTGGGTTGAAGGGACCCAATCCCTAATACATAAGGCATTCATAATGCCAATAATACAAAATTTGAAACATCCCAAAACCAAAGGGATGAACATGAAGACTACCAACAACTTGTAAAAGCTTCAAACGAACTAACTCCAGGAACTGAACAAGAAGATTAAAACAAGCATACATACTTAAATCCATGACCAGGTGGACCAACATCACCACATATTTCAAAACTTCATGAGAAAAACATCCACCAACAGAATTAGATAATTTTATTGACCATGAGAATCTTCCTTTTAGTTGTCAATTATACCATGAATACAATCATCTCTTCAAAAATTATCCTCAAAAAATACAAAAGGCTACAGCTGAAGAACGCAACAAGGAGAACTTTTAGCTACCAAAAGGAAATCAAACAACTCACAAACAAATAAATATTAGCATGAATGTTAGGATTAATTTTTTTTTGAAAGCTAATCAACTGAAGAAGAAAGCAATGATGGAGAAATTTTGAAGTCTTTGCAAGCCCTAGGAGAAGGAAACTATGATGGGGATTAGACAAGGCTCGAATATATCCCCATAGGGGTGGAGATCAATAGCATGCTAAATGAGGAGGTCCTCGCTTAAAATGATCAAGAAATGGAAGATATTCAATCTATGGAAACTACCTATACCAAAAAAGAGAACAATTTGGTACTTGCAGCACAAAGAAAAAAAGTAAAAGTAAAAATCTCGATGATAAAATAATTGTTAAACAATCTTAATGTTGCAAATGTGGGAAAAAATTGAACTAGGAAATGCTCTATAAAATAACATTAGAAGAAATAGAGGAGGGTTTCCAAACCCAAATTTAAAGGATCTTTATTCCTTCTTCATATCCAGAATGGTCAAGAAACTAGTAAGTAATGAGAAGTTTGATGTTCTTTTCATTAACTAATATAAAATATCATATAATTAAGTGGATAGGATTAAAATTAAGATATGGCCCAATAGCTTTGTGATTTTAAGTAATTTTGAAGATTTCTTAAGGGTCTACTCATCCTATGGGATAGTTTAAAAATAGAGTGTGTCATTGATCAAACTGATATAAACTAGATTACTATCAAGGCAAAATGGTTAGACCCCAATTGGTGGACTGATCTTGTTAATTTTATGGCCTAAAAACTCTTCACAAAAATAGATATTATTGGTAAAATATTGCTAACTAGTTATCACAAAGAGCAGACTTGCTTGACATCATTGGGGTAACTTCAATGCAATAAGACACCTTGAAGAAAAATAAGGGGAACTAGGAAGCTTGATCAAGCCACCAAGGATTTTAACACCTTCATTGAAGATCTAGATCTTATGAAACCCTTTTGTTCTAAGGGCATCTACACCTAGAGCAACAAGAGACGCAAGAACCAAAGGGTCTTAGAAAAATTGGACAAATTTCTTACTTTTGTGGATTAGCTTGATAGGAGGGTATTGATGCAATCTAAAGTTCTACAATATGGGTATTAGTATGGGTGTATGACCACTAGCCAATCAAGATATCTATTGAGGTTGATAATAGACCTAAAATAATCCCAATTCACTTTGAGAGAATGTGTCTCAAACATGGAAAATTTGATGAACTAGTGGAGGGATGGTGGAAAGAGGAATTCCATATTTATGGAATAGATATGTTCAAGTTCACAACCAAGCTTCAAATGCTAAAGCAAAATAAAAAAAAATTAATAGAGAATATTTCAACAATAGAGTTCAAAAAAAATCCCAAATAGAAACTTTGATAAATTTAGGATGATCTACAACATGCTCAAGACAACCCCCTTCTAGAATAATAAAAGTGCTTGTTGGGTACCTTAAGTAGATTTTATCTAAAAGAAAAAATATTCTAGCAACAAAAATCTAGAGTGTAATGGCTAAAAGAAGGTAATGAGAATACAAAATTCTTTCGTCATACCACCTTGCCTTGTAGGGCACATAATAGCATCTCAACAATAGAATCTCCTAAGAGTCAAGTAATCTTTGCTCCAAGAGAGGTCGAAGATCACATCAACTTATTTGAGTCCTTTTTATCCAAAGAGGACATAAATAGGGTTGATGATCAAGGTTACATGATTTAGTTCATCCCAAAACCGATCACTCCATCTAAAAATATTTATTAAAAAAAGAAAGTGGAAGAAGAGAAAGTTAAATAATTCCTATTCCAAATGAAGAGCTTTGGGGTGTCTAGTCCCAATAGATTTCCCTGGGCTTCTTTCAACACTTTTAGTACCTACTAAAAGATGAAATTGTCATTGTGGTTTAGGAATCCTTCTTTAAACAAATGTTGGGTAAGCTAAATCACACCTTTCTTGCACAAATTTCTAATATGGATAATACCAAAAGAGTGAATGCCTTCAGACTTGTCTCTTTATGTAATATAAATTACAAGATTATTCCCAAGGATGCTACAAATAGACTCATATTGATTATCTTAGACATAATTCTTAATGAGAAAAAATATTTTGTTAGAGGAAGGCACCTATTGGATGGAGTTGTTATCATCCATGAATTAATCCACTCAAAAGTTACATCTTGAAGAAGATTGGAGATAATGGCCAGCCTTCTTATATAAAGATCCCTCTTTCTTGATTCTAATCAATGGAATCTTGAGAGGGATCTCTAAAATTCCAATAGGTATTAAGCAAGGATACCCCATATCTTCCTACTTATTCAGCATTGTTGTAGAAGTCATGGATATATTCTTGAAATATATTTAGTCAAAAGGACAAATCCTAGGACTCGGGACAAATAATAGTTGTCACCTGATTAATCACCCTCAATTTGTAGATGATACCCTCATAGCAATAAACCCAACCCTAGAGAAGGTCAATAGAGTCAAAGGTTTTCTTACTGCATATGTGACATGGGATCAAAACAGCCTCATCTTCTATTCATACACTAAGGTTTTTATAGGCACAGACTATACCTTTTATTACAATGGACCCATTTTGAATTCTAGCAGGATAAGATGATAAGATGGTAACATGATAAGATGTCAACAAGATAGGATTCTAAGAAATATCATTCTAACAAACTAACTCTATAAGCTAACAAAGTAGTGTGAGCTTTTGAGTCTCATGTATTACAAAGTAGAATAAGCCTAGCTAAGACCATCATGTAATTACATCATGTGATTTCCTCATCATTCCTCCCATAATAGAAGTATTAGACTCTAATGCTTTCAAAAATCAAGGAAAATTTTGAGATATTTGAATGTGAGATATCTAGTAGGCCTAATGTAAATGTTGACTATGTTGAGAAATAAGGTAATAAGTAGAAAAACCTTGGTGGATATGACAAGTCTATGTATTGAACACTCGATTCAAATATAAAAGCTAAAAAGTATGTACCACATCAGCTGGATAACTAATGATAGGTGTGGTCTCCAATGTGTTGGAAGATCAAGATAAAAAGCATTTGCTAAAACTTGTGTAAGAATAGTGTAAGGACCATAGCATAGTGGTTTGTTTTTACTATGTGCCTTATTTGGGAAATTACACTTGTCTAATTATAGCCAAAATTTATCACCAACCTAGAAATGATGAGGAAGGTGATAGCGATCCATGGTCTATTTCTATTGCTACTAAATCTTCTACAAAATATGAACCACCTTGGATTGAAGACTCTACAATTATTGAATGAATAAGTGTGACTTATCTTTTTCTCACTAGATGTGCATGGTAGCTAGAAAAGGTAAAGATAAAGGTATCTCATAAATATCTAAAGGTTGAAAGTACATATTGGTGTGAGATATCCAATGGACTTGGTAAAAAAGCTAACCATCTCTAGTAACAAGGTAAGAATTGGAATACCCATCATGTATTTGGTGAGTATTCATGTCAAACACTTGATCCAAATCTAGATAAAACTAAATATTTGGTACCGTATCAGTAGAATGACTAATGATAAGTGTGGTCTCCAATGTATATTCAAGGTATGAATTCAAAATATCAATATTGACAACATCATGATTGCCAATATGTGATGTAAGATCTATATGAAAAGCATTTTCTAACACTTTTTGAAGAATATTGTAATACCCATAGCAGAGTGGTTTGATTTTAATATGTGCCTTCTCTAGAAAACAATGTTTGTCCAAGTATAATCAAACTCTATCACCAACCTAAAAATAATGAGAAAAGTGATAATGATCCATGGCCTATTTCTTCTACTACTATTGAGTCTTTTGCAAAAACTAAACCACCTCGGACTGAAGACTCTGCAAGTGTTGAATTAAGGAGTATATCTTATCTTGCTCTTGTTGGATGTGCATGGTATCTAGAGAAGGTAAAGATAAGGGTAACTTGTAAGGAGACAAGGGTTGGAAGATAAGACATATTTCAAAATGTGAGTGTTTTATGGAGGAGTAAATTGCCCTATTGTATGTATGCTTAATGTGGGTGAGGCTCAATTCCCACTTAGTAGGAGAAGTATGGTGGTAGATCTGTAAACTTTATACAAGGGTGCAGTTTACCACTTTGGCTTGGCCATTCGACTAAGGATGAAATATGATGGAGTAATTAAGAGAACCTCCTAAAATTTTCCACAAGAAGTATCAAAAGTAACCCACATGTTAGCTTTTGATGAATGAGCCATGAGAGATAACAATCACAAGATGCAGAATAACATGCAAGAAAGTAAATCTGCTAGATGATTGAAGTATGCTGAAATATAAATCATATAAAATATTACAATGTAGCTATGGAGGAAGTGAGCACTCCATTAACAAAGCTACAGATCTACATCATATCCATCACCAATAAATGGTGTGGAACACATAACTACACTATCCACTAACCTACGCTATCTGACTATGTCCCCAACTGTCTTATCTATCTATCTAAGAGGCCATCCTTATATATGCAAAATAGGATGCTTGGCCAACACTCTATCTAGTTGTGCATAGGACACCTTGCACATGTACAACTTGCACATTGACACTTGTCCATTTATTACATTGCATGAAGTCACTAGATAACTTGCACATGAAGTAATCTAGGTATGTATCTTGGAGGATACATTTACATAACCCAAATGATGGAATAGACACTATTTCCAACACCCCCTTGTATTACATTATTTGGGTATTGAAGGCTTTAGTCTTCAATATGGATTTTCTTCATCTTCTTCTGATTGATCTTCGTAGTCTTCTTCCTCTGCATTCTTTGTAACCTGTTCAAGAAAATAGTTAGTGTTTCTATAGTATGTTCCATTTGCTGATAGAGCTTTCATTTCAAAATCCTCTGTGGGTTCTTCCAGTTCTTCAAATTCTTCTATCCTCTGAACCAGGTGACCTTTCTAATTTTTCTTCTGATATTCAAGTTGAGGATAATTGCTAGGTCACTAAAATTATTGTTGATGAGGGTTCCTTTGGTATTGTCATGGCTCAAATTGATTCCCATGATTTATCTGATTTATTTGGTTCTGATTTTTGGGATTATATCTGCAATAGTTGGTACTGTGTCCTTTCTTTCTATAGATCTGACAATACCATGTTTTCCATCCTCTTGCTGAAGAAGCAATATTTCCCTATGGATTATCTTTTGAGGCCAATGCAGTGTTAGTCATTTCATCTTTCAAAGTATTTTCTACTTCATATTCTTGAAGTATATTGACTAAATCATCAAAAGACGTATCTTTACTTAGGACCTGCAAAGATGTTACCAAATGCTTATAGTTGTCTGGAAGTGCTCTCATGGTTACTTGAGTAAGAAGTTCATCTTTAACTATTTCACCTAAGGTTAACAATTTCCCTTTAATATCTGCTACCTTCCTTAGGAACAGTTCTATACTCTCTCCACTATTCATTTTCAATGAGTGAAGTTGAGTTTGCAAATGAAGAATAGTTACCTTATTCTTTCCTTCAAATATTTTTTCTAGGCTTATCCATGCATCTGAAGATGTTTTGGCTGAACTGATATATGGTTGAATCTCATCAGTGATAGCAAAAGTTATTATCATTAAGGCCTTTGAATCATTTTCTTCAAACTTTAGGATTTCTGTTTCTCCTGTGGTAGGTTTCTATGTTTTACCTTTGACAACATCCCAAAGTTTTTCATATACTAAAATTGCTTTCACTTTATTTTTCCAAGAAAAATAATTAGGACCCTTGAGAAGTTGAGATTCTGCTAGGAAGAATTTGTTAGATGCCATTTCAAAACTTCCTAATATCAAGCCTTATGACTCCCTAATGTTTTGAAGTATGATATAGTGCTTTTTGTAAAAATATAGTTCAATTTTGGTTGATTTTGTACAAGTTTTGCAAGAATCAAAAATCAACTTTTAACACCTTATTACTCCTAATTGAACTAAGCACTATTTCAATTTTGAAGAGGTTTTGATGTTGGAATTATTTTGTCCCCTTTTTAGAAATTTGAGACAAGTAAAAATAAATTTATCCAACCTTAATAAAATCCCTTAATAACCTCTTTTATATCCCTTGGATTATTTCTAATTTCCAAATAAAATAAATTTGATGGAGTAACCCTTATGACTCCCAAGTTTGGAAAATTAGAGAAATGATAATAATATTTGCAATATAGTTTAATCCAAGTTAAATTCCTTATTCCTCCTAAGTAAGATTGCAAATATTAAATTAATAAGATAAGTCACCCCTTTAGCTTTCAAAATCTAAGTTTTAACCTTAGTTTATAATCCTTATAACTCCAACTTATGAAAGCAATAATAAATGGGATTTAGACCTTACCTTATGGATGCAATATCTCCTCAATATTCAGCACTTTCTATGGTTGAGTATAACAATGTATAAGAGGTACCTTGGGCGCTCAATTTAATGGAGATTCCTTGGAGTGGCTAGACTTGAATGTTGTATGTATGGCATTGAATGTTGACCTTCAAAAATGGGGAGCTTTTAATGCTCCTTCCCCTTGTCTTCCATGCTGCACTTCGAATGTTTCTATTGTTCTTCTCTCACGCCTTGACTGTGCTACGTTCCTCCTTCGAATGTCTTTGACTATGCTTCACTCTTGCATGTTGATCTTGGACTAAAGATACCTTTTAAGCACAGAAGTTGTGACAAGTGTCATGTCCATTACATGTGAGTGCTCCCTTCTTTATGTAATGCTCCAAAATCTTTGTTCAACGCTCTTGGAGAAATTAGAAAATGTATAGGCACTTGTGTGAAGCTGATGGAGAATACCAAGTGGCACATCTTTGCTTGTAACTCCTTCGTAGAAGTCTCTAGAATGTTGAGAGGAATGATGACTAGAATGCCAAGTGTCATTTCTGCATGGAGACCATTCTTGTAATACCTTTGAATATGGAGATTATAACTCCATGACCCTTTTTCTTTGCAATGTTTCTTGGGCAGCAAGCAAGATTTTTTTCTGTAGGTGGATGGGCGATGCGCTATGGAGCTTGGATGATGATTTGAGGCTTCCCTTGGTGAGTGGTCTTCTCCAAGTTAGAGACCATGAATGTAACACCTTCTCTCTTTCTTTTATGCCTCCAAATGTATTGATTTCCTTGTAGATATTTGATGTCTTTTTTGAGATTGATATGCACTCACTTGTCTATGTAAATGTGGCTCATGAATGATCTAAAATGAGCTTTGATTCTGTAGGTACGTACATCCAAGATGAGCCCTTGAATGGCTCCTTCTAGCTTGGGAGGAAGAGTGCTGACGTTCGACCTTTGTTGGCTGTTCTTTCCCTGTAGAATATGTGCCCTAATGTGGCACTTCCAAATCTGCTCTTATGCTATCAAAAACTAGATTAGAGTAGTGCAAGATAATGTATTATATTTTGTACAATAAGGCTTTTTAATATACCTTCTTTTGCACTCTATTTCTAGATTTTAAATTCTGGTTTTGTGGTAGATTTCTTGCAATACAAGGGTTTGAGGTTGTCTTTAAAGAGTAGACACACCTTTCCCTTTTTTCTTGGACACTTTTGATAACAAGTCCAAGTTTCAATAACAATAGATAGAAGCTTTTTAATTGATGCAAATTTTTTGCATTTTTTTTCTTGCATTCAACTTGTAATGCTTTTGATTTTGAGACTCACCAAGTCTCACTTTCATAAGCTTCTATTTCTATTTTTGGTTAGTTAAGTTCTTCTCCAAATTCTGGAGGATTCTAACCCTTTTTGGTGGCTTCTATTGGCCACTTCAAGTTGCAGATTTTTGTGCTTCAATAGTGTCTTTAGACACTTGATACAAATCAGACTTTGTGCCTTTCAAGAAACACAAAACTAATTTTTATTTTTGAGAGTGGTATAATAGTACAAGTTCTTTACTTTTAATGCACTAATATTACACCTTATCACTCCAATAAACTCTCAAAGTCATGCACTAATAATCTACTGCAACTAATCAAGAATAACCTAAAATGAATCTTTAGGAGTTATTCTGCAATTTCACTACAATCAATGTTTGTAGGACTTAGTCTTCTTTTTCAAAAATAGATAATAGGTAGTTGATAGAAACTAATATGAAATCTAATCAACTCCTAATAAATGTGCAATTGAATCCTTAAAAATAATCTATTTTCTTTTGCACTTTAGAAGACTGTAATCTAATTTCCTTTTTGCAACTTTAATCCAAATTCAGGTGCTCTAATAAATCTAATAAATAATTCAATTAATGAATATTTTTGCACCATAAGTTGCATACCTTTTTTTGTAGCTCTTCTCCCACATTTGTAGAGGATGTAGACCTTGGTGTCTAAAAACACCAAGTTGTTGCTTCAAGTAGGATGTCTTGAATAACTCCTTCTTCACCAAATGATGGTCTCAAACTTTCTTTCACGAGCCTAGGATTTGGTGGCTTGTTCTCCTCTTGTGTTCTCCTCCTTCTGCTATAGATTTGGAGAAGTCTATGTCTCTAGAGTGGTGCCTTCTTATTGTGATAGGTAATCTTCAAATCTCCAAGATTTGGTGAGCTTCTTCTATCTTCAAGTCTTCTTGTCAAATTTTAACTTCAAGTAGGATCTTCTTCTAGGGTTTGGCTCTCCTTGCCAAATTCTTCTTCATAGATTTGGCACTCCTTGCCAAATTCTCCTCTTGGGCTTGTTGTCGGATGGTGATAATTGTCCCAAGTCCTTCACTATCAGGGACTTCACCTAGATAGTGGATTTCTCCAATGAGTTCTCAAAGAACTCTCTTGATCTTCAGCAAGGCTCTCCTAGCCTTTCCTGGATGCTCGATGAGACCTTCACAAGGTATTTGATCTGGCAGCTTCTGATGGTCTTCCTTGAGACATTTTCTTCAACCTTCTACTTTTGGAAGTGTTGGTGGTGAGATCTTCTCCTGGATCTTCTGATTCTACTGCTTCTATCTTCAGTAGGACTCTCCTAGTCCTTCTTCTTCTTCAATATTAGAAGTTCTTCAATGAGATCTTCTCTTGATCTCTTCTCTTTTGCTTCAGGATTAAGCTGATTTTAAAGAAGATACTCTTCCTAACTTTCTTGTAGGAAGTCTCCCAACTCACTGAATCTTCTGTTCCTGCAACAAAGATATTAGTACTAAAATATTTAGTCTACTTTTGAATCATATATTCTTCTTTAAGATCAAGGCTTCTATGGCCTATTTCAATATCAAGGCTTCTATGGCCTTTTTAGTATCAAGGCTTCTATGGCCTTTTTAGTATCAAGGCTTCTATGGCCTTTTCAATATCAAGGCTTCTATGGCCTTTTCAGTATAAGACTTTTGTGGCTTCTTCTTCAAGGCTTCTATGGCCTTTCTGTATCAAGGCTCTTCTAGCCTGTTCTTCAAGTGTGGAATTCTGCAATCTAGCAATGGAGATCTTTAGTCTCCTATCTTCACCATGATCCTTCACTAGAAGTCTTCTTCCATAGTATTCTTCTCTTGCATGATGAACTAACCTCTGCACTATGAGGGCACATCGACCATCGGGCAACAAAGTTGGAGTCTCCTAGATTTCTATCGTAGGAGGAGTCCCAATCCTCTAAGGATTAATTTCCTACAACAAAAGAAACTTTAGGCACTAGTTAGAAAATTCTAGATAACTTGGATGATCTTCACTAGATGATTTGTCAATCTAGTGGATTGAAATGTTGAGTCCTAGTCTTCACGAGTTTTCATAACAACTCTATGGAAAAGACTCTAGACGAAAATGATCTCAGTATTTTTTAAAATTGAGATTCCTTTTAATCCTATCTTTGTGACTCTCCCAAAATCTACCACCTAGATACTCCTAAGATATTTTTCTAGTGGTTGGTCCAATGGCGTGTCAGTTTGACAAAACTCTCAAGCTAACCAATAATGGTGGTTTCCTATTGACCTACATAGATTAGATCTACCATGGCTCTGATACCATTGTTAGCTTTTGATGAATGAGCCATGAGAGATAACAATCACAAGATGCAGAATAATATGAAAGAAAGTAAATCTGCTAGATGACTGAAGTATGCTAAAATATAAATCATATAAAATATTACAATGTAGCTATGGAGGAAGTGAGCACTCCATTAACAAAGCTATAGATCTACATCATATCCATCACCAATAAATGGTGTGGAACACAAAACTACACTATCCACTAACCTACACTATCTGACTATGTCCCCCGACTGTCTTATCTATCTATCTAAGAGGCCATCCTTATATATGCAAAATAGGATGCTTGGCCAACACTCTATCTAGTTGTGCATAGGACAACTTGCACATTGACACTTGTCCATTTATTACATTGCATGAAGTAACTAGATAACTTGCACAGGAAGTAATCTAGGTATGTATCTTGGAGGATACATTTACATAACCCAAATGATGGAATAGACCCTATTTCCAACAAAACATCACATCCAATGGTGAAAGAGGTAAATATCCAAAATTAGTGAGCTTAAACTATCTTCAAGTCTTCTTGTCAAATTTTACCTTCAAGTAGGATCTTCTTCTAGGGTTTGGTCCACTCCTTGATAGGTTTCTTTCAAATTATTCTTCATGGATTCTGGCACTCCTTCAAATTATTCTATCCTTTGAACCAAGTGATATTTCTAATTTTTCTTTTGATATTCAAGTTGAGGATAATTTCTAGGTCGCTAAAAATATTGTCGATGAGGGTTATTTTGGTATTGTCATGACTCAAAATGATTCCCATGATTTATTTGGCCAACAATCTATCTAGTTCCGATTGCAAGAGTACAACTTGCACTATTGACACTATATGCATTTATTACGCAATTGTATGCAAGTAACTATGATATCCATCCTCTTGCTAAAGAAGCAATATTTCCTAAGTGGATGTATCTTTTGAAGGCCAATCAATGTTTGCATAACCCAAATTATGGAATAGACTCTATTTCCAACATCCCCCTTTATTACATTATTTTGGTATTGAAGACTTTAATATTCAATATGGATCTTCTTCATTATCTTCTGCATTATTTGTAACATGTTCAAGCAAATAGTTAGTGTTTCTATAGTATATTACATTTGCTAATAGAGCTTTCACTTCAAAATCCTCTGTGGGTTCTTCGAGTTCTTCAAATTCTTCTATCCTCTAAACTTCTAAACTAGGTGACCTTTCTAATTTTTCTTCTGATATTCAAGTTGAGGATAATTGGTAGGTTGCTGAAATTGCTATTGATGAGGGTTCCTTTGGTATTGTCACGGCTCAAACTAATTTCCATGATTTATCTAATTTATTTGATTTTGATTTCTGGGATTATATCTATAATAGTTGGTACTGTGTCCTTTCTTTCTGTAGATCTAACAATACCATGTTTTCCGTCATCTTGCTGAAGAAGTAATATTTCCCTATGGATTATATTTTGATGCCAATGTAGTGTTAGTCAGCTCATCTTTCATAGTATTTTCTACTTCATATTCTTGAAGTACATTGACTAAATCATCAAAGGAAGTATCTTTACTTAGGACCTGCAAATATGTTACCAAATGTTTATAGTTGTTTGGAAGTGATCTCATGGTTACTTAAGTAAGAAGTTCATATTTAACTGTTTCACCTAAGGTTAACAATTTATCTTTAATATCTGCTACCTTCCTTAGGAACAGTTCTATACTTTCTCCACTATTCATTTTCAATGATTGAAATTGAGTTTGCAAATGAAGAATAGTTACCTTATTCTTTCCTTAAAATTTTTTAGGCTTATCTGTGCATCTAAAGACTTTTTGACTGAACTGATATATGGTTGAATATCATCAGTGATAGCAAAAGTTATTATCATTAAGGTCTTTGAATCATTTTCTTTAAACTTTAGGATTTTTGTTTTACATGTGGTAGGTTTCTGCATTTTACCTTTGACAACATCCCAAAGTTTTTCATTTACCAAAATTGCTTTCACTTTATTTTTCCATGAAAAATAATCAGGATGCTTGAGAAGTTGAGATTCTGCTAGAAAGAATCTGTTAGATTCCATTTTAAATATTCCTAATATCAAGCCTTAGATTTTTAGACTTCCTTATGTCTCCCTAGTGTTTTGAAGTATGGTATAGTGTTTTTTGTAAAAATATAGTTCAATTTTGGTTAATTTTGTACAAGTTTTGTAAGAATCAAAAATCAACTTCTTAACACCTTATTACTTCTAATTGAACTAAGCACTTTTTCAATTTTTGAAGAGGTTTTGATGTTGGAATACTTTTGTCCTTTTTTGAATATTTGAGACAGGTAAAAATATATTTATCCAACCTTAATAGAAACCCTAATAACCTCTTTTATATTCTTTGGATTATTTCTAATTTCCAATAAAATAAATTTGATGGAGTAACCCTTGTGGCTCCCAAGTTTGGAAAATTAGGAAAATGATATAATATTTGCAAGATGATTTAATAAGTTGAATTCATTATTTCTCCTAAGTTAAATTCCAAATATTAAATTAATAAGATAAATTATCCCTTTTGATTTCAAAATCTAAGTTTTAACCTTAGTTTATAACCCTTATATCTCCAACTATGAAAGCAATAATAAATGGGATTAGACCTTACCTTTTTAGATGTAAAAACCCCTCATTTTTTGGCTCTTTCTGCGGCTAAGTATAACAACATGTAAGTGATACCTTAGGTGCTTGAATCAATGGAGATTTCTTGGAATAGCTGGTCTTGAAATATTGGTAGATAGGCACTGAAGGTTTGACCTTCAAAAATGGAGGAACCTTTAATGCTCCTTCTTCCTATCTTCCACGTTGCACTTTGGATGTTTTTGTTGTGGTTCACTCCTCTTTGATTGTGTTTCGCTCTCTCTTTGGATGTCTTTTATTGTGCTTCACTCGCACATGTTGAACTTGAACTTTGAATACCTTTTAAGGACAATTGATCATGGAATTTGTGACATGTTTCATGTCTATTATAAGTGAGTGCTTCCTTATTTTTGTAATGCTCCAAGTTATTTTTTCAATGCTATTGAAGCAATCCAAAAATATATGTGCACTCATGTGAATCTGGTGGAGAATACCAAGTGTCACTGCTTCATTGTAACTCCTGTATGGGAGTTTCTAGAACGTTGAGAGAGGAATGATGTCTATAATGCCAAGTGTTATTTTTACATGGAGTCTATTCTTGTAACATCTTTGAATATGGATATTATAACTCCTCAATTCCTTTGCTTTGCTATGTCTCTTGGGCAGCAAGCAAGCTATTCTTCTGTAGGTGGATCGAAAATACGTTGTGGAGCTTGGATGATTATTTGGAGCTTCCTTTAGTGGATGATATTCTCCAAGTTAGAGACCATGAATGTAACGCCTTTACCTCTTCTTTTTATGCCTACAATCGTGTAGAATCCCTTGTAGATTTTTTATGTCTTTTAGAAATAGATGTGCACTCGCTTGTCTACGTAAATTAAGTTCTAGAATAATCTGACATGAGCTTTGATTCTGCAAGTACGTACATCCAAGATGAGCCCTTGATTGACTCTTTATAGCTTGGGAAGAAGAGTGCTGACGTTCGGCCTTCGTTGGCTAATTTGCCCTATAGTAAATGTGCCCTTTTTTGGCACTTCCAAAAATGCTATTTTGTTATCAAAAACCAGATTAGAGTAGTGCATATAATGTATTATAATGTTGTCTAATGAGGTTTTTTAATATACCTTCTTTTTCACTCTATTTCTAGATATAAAATTTTGGTTTTGTGTAGATTTTTCCTGCAATACAAGGGTTTTGAGGTTTTTAGACACCTTTCTCTTTTTTCTTTGACACTTTGATAACAAATCCAAGCTTCAATAACAGTAGATAGAAGATTTTCAATTGATGCAATTTTTTGCACTTTCTTTCCTTACATTCAACTTTGTAATGCTTTTTGATTTGAGACTCACCAAGTCTCACTTTCTTAAGCTTCTATTTTTATTTTTGGTTAGTTAAGTTCTCCAAATTCTAGAGGATTCTAACCCTTTTGGTGGCTTCTATTGGCCACTACAAGTTGCAGATTTTTGTGCTTCAATAGTGTCTTTAGACACTTGATACAAATCAGATTTTGTGCCCTTCAAGAAACACAAAACTAATTTCTTTTTTAGAGTGGTATAATAGTACAATTCCTTCACTTTTAATGCACTTATATTCCAACTTATCACTCCAATAAACCCTCAAAGTCATGCACTAATAATGTTTTGCAACTAATCAAGAATAACCTAAAATGAATCTTTAAGATTTATTCTACAATTTCACTACAATCAATGTTGTAGGACTTAGTCTTATTTTTTTTCAAAAGTAGATAGTAGGTAGTTGATAGAAGCTAATATGAAATCTAATCAACTCCTAATAAATCCTTAAAAATCATTTGTTTCCTTTTGCACTTTAGAAGACTGTAATCTAATTTTCTTCTTGCAAATTTCATCTAAATTAAGGTGCTCTAATAAATATGATAAGTAATCCAACTAATGAATCTTTTTGCACCAAAAGTTGCTTACCTTTTTCTATAGCTTTTCTCCTACATTTGTAGAGGATGTAGACCTTGGTATCTAAAAAACATCAAGTTTTTTCTTCAAGTAATATATCTTGAACAAATCCTTCTTCACCAAATTATGGTCTCAAACTTTCTTTCATGAGCCTAGGATTTGGTGGCTTGTTCTCCTCTTGTGTTCTCCTCATTTTGCTATAGATTTGGAGAAGTCTATGTCTCTAAAGTGGTGTCTTCTTGTTGTGATAGGAAATTTTTAAATATCCAAGATTTAGTGAGCTTAAACTATCTTCAAGTCTTCTTGTCAAATTTTACCTTCAAGTAGGATCTTCTTCTAGGGTTTGGCACTCCTTGTCAAATTATTCTTCATGGATTTGGCACTCCTTGCCAAATTCTTATTCTCTTGGGTTTGTTATCGAATGGCGATAATTGTCCCAAGTCCTTCACTATCAGGGACTTCACCTTGGTAGTGGATTTCTCCAATGAGTTCTCCAAAGAACTCTCTTGATCTTCAACAAGGCTCTCCTAGCATTTTATGGATACTCGGTGAGACCTTCACAAGGTCTTTGATCTTGCAGTTTCTGACGGTCTTCCTTGAGATATTTTATTCAATCTTTTGCTACTGGAAGTGTTGGTGGTGAGACCTTCTCCTGGGTCTTCTGATTTAGTTGCTCCTAGCTTCGAGTAGGACTCTCCTAGTCCTTCTTCTTCAATGAGATTTTCTCTTGATCTCTTCATTTTTTCTTCAAGTTTGAGTTGATTTTGAAGAAGATACTCTTCCTAACTTTATTGTAGGAAGTTTTCCAACTCATTGAATCTTTCGTTCCTGCAACAAAGATATTAGTACTAAAATATTTGGTCTACTTTTGAATCAGATATTCTTCTCAAATTCTTCTTTAATATCGAGGCTTTTGTGGCCTATATCAAGACTCCTATGGCCTTTTTAGTACTAAGGCTTCTATGGCCTTTTCAGTATCAAGGCTTCTATGGTCTTTTTAGTATCAAGGCTTCCATGGCCTTTTTAGTATCAAGGCTTCTATGGCCTTTTTAGTATCAAGGCTTCTATGGTTTTTTTTTTTTTTTTTTTTTTTTTTTTTTTTTCTTTCTTTTTTTTCTTTTTTTTGGCTTCTACCTTTTTAGTTTCAAGACTTTTGTGGCTTCTTCTTCAAGGCTTCTATGGCCTTTATGTATCAAGGCTCCTATAGCTTGTTCTTTAACTTGTGGATTTTTGCAATCCAGCAGTGGAGATCTTTAGTCTCCTATCTTCACCATGATCCTTCGCTAGAAGTCTTCTTCTATAGTATGCTCCTATTGTACAATGAACTAAACTTTGCACTATGAGGGCATGCCAAAATTTGGGCAACAAAGTTGGAGTCTCCTAGATTTTTATCTTAGGAGGAGTCACAATCCTCTAAAAATTAATTTTTTGCAACACAATAAACTTTAGGCACTAGTTAGTAAATTCCAGATAACTTGGATGATCTTCACTAGATGATTTTTCAATCTAGTGGATTGAATTTTGAGTCGTGGTCTTCACGAGTTTTTCTAACAACTCTATGAAAAAGACTCTAGACAAAAATGATCTCAGTATTTTTTGAAATTGAGTTTTCTTTCAATCCTAACTTTGTGACTCTCCCTAAATCTACGACTAAGATTCTTCTGAGATCTTTTGACAGTGGTTGGTCCAGCGATGCATCAGTTTGACAAAACTCTCAAGCTAATTGATAATGGTGGATTTCCTATTGACCTATACAAACTAGATCTACCATGGCTCTGATACCACTGTTAGCTTTTGATGAATGAGTCTTAGGAGATAACAATCACAATATGCATAATAATATGAAAGAAAGTAAATTTGGTAGATGATTTAAATATGCTATAAATATGTCATATAAAATATTACAATATAGCTATGGAGGAAATGAGCACTCCATTAACAAAGATACTAATCTACATTGTATCCATCACCAATAAATGGTGAGGCACACAAAACTGCACTATCCACTAAGCTACACTATATGAATATGATCCTCGACTCTATCTCTATATATCTAAGAGGTCATACTTATATAGGAAAAATATGATACTTGGCCAACAATCTATCTAGTTGTGCAAGGGACAACTTGCACATTGATACTTTTGCATTTATTACATTGCATGAAGTAACTAGATAACTTGCATAGGAAGTAATCTACGTATGTATCTTGAAGAATACATTTACATAACCCAAATGATGGAATAGACCCTATTTCCAACACCACAAAGCATGAATCATGGTCAAATATAATATTGGTAGGTAGACTAAAGAAGCATCATATAGAGTCAAAGACAATTTGAGCTAAGTCAGGTGTAAAACTTATAGTGACGATATAGAATGAACTTAGCCATCTTGTTGAATCTATCCACAACCACAAAAACACAATGTTATTATAATAGCATCAAAAGCCATTAACCAAGTCCATGGATCAGAAGTAATGAGAAAATACATACTTAAGTCCAACTTTCAGTTAGATTGTTTGGAGTGACAATAGACAACACACTGCCTTAGGAATCTCAAAACATCTTGCTACATGTGAAGCTAGTAAAATAAGTGTTGCAAATGATAAAGTGTATTTTGCTTGCCAAAGTGACCACCATAAAGTGTAGAATGTACCTCCTTAAGAAGATATAATTGATACACATGTGGGATAGAAATTTTATCCAACCTATAAATAAAAACCTCC
The DNA here is from genome assembly GCA_028583015.1 of Wollemia nobilis. Classification (NCBI taxonomy): domain Eukaryota; kingdom Viridiplantae; phylum Streptophyta; class Pinopsida; order Araucariales; family Araucariaceae; genus Wollemia; species Wollemia nobilis. The sequence continues at coordinate 1,214,396 of JAQPPZ010002970.1, read as the reverse complement.
TTAATATAAAATCCTGAAAGGACACAAATTTTGAAGAGGTAGGATGCTAAAGATGTTTGTAAACTTATCCAAAAATCTAGATCATGAGCATATTGTGAGGTCCAAGTCTAGAAATCCATGTATGAAGTGGTTAGAATATTTAAGATATGAGTTGTATGAGGGTGACTCAATAAATATGCCATAGTGTTGTTGCTTCCCTTTTTGTACTTTATTACCAATAGAAACTGCTATAAATACGATGCCCACTTCATGCGACAATCTTCTTCAAATTTGATTTGTGATTAAAGAAACTTAAGGGAAAAAGTGGTCAATGTGAAAAATTGTTTTCTTTCCAATAAGGTAGTGTCTCTCGTATTTGATAGCTTACACCAAATCATATAACTCCTTGTCATAGGTGTAATAATTTTGTTTTGCAGTTGAAAAATTTTTAGAGTGATAGGCCACTGGATGACCATTCTACTTCAACACAACATCAAGAGCAAACTTTGAGGATTTTTTCAACATCAAAGGGTTGTGAAAGATCTAGTTGGACAAGAATAGGTATCAAATATAGTTTTTGCTTCAATTTATCAAAGGCATGAACATGGTCCTATTTCCATTGATAGATAATATTGGGAGTAGCAATATTGGAATACCTAGGGATGAACTTATGATAGAAATTTACAAACCCAAGGAAACTCCTTAATTCAGTGATGGTAGAATGGATTGTCCATTTGAGTAATACTTCTACTTTGGTTGAACCCACTTGAATGACATGATCATTAATAAAAAAAACCAAGTTAAGAAATAGAGGCTTGTGCAAAAGAGTACTTGGAAAGGTTGTCATACAAATGATTCTTTTGAATGGTGCAAAGGACATACTCTAGATGATTAAGGTGAACCCTCTATATGGAATAATATACAATGATATCATACAAGTAGATTATTACAAATTTATCCAAATAGTATTTTAATACGTCATTTATCAGTTTCATGAAGGTGGAAGGAGCATTGATGAGACCAAAGGGCATCACAAGCCACTCAAAGAGGCTCATTCTTATCTTAAATGTAATATTACATGTGTAATATAATTTAATCATGACTTAATGATATCCACTTTTGAGATCTATCTTGGATAAAAACTTTGCACCTTGAAGTTGATCCTAGAGATCATCAATACATGGAAATGGATAGTGATTTTTTATTGTAAATTTTTTCAATGCTCGAAAATCAATACAAAGTCATCAAGTTACATCCTTTATGAGCACAAAGATAATTGGGAATGCTTAAGGGTATTTACTTGGCTTAATTAATACTTTGGACAAAAAATCCTTGATTTATTTTTTGATTTCAACATTTTAAAGTATTGGTTGTCTATATGTTGAGGCATTAGGAATAGATGTAGCAGAAATCGTATCAATGCTATGATTGATTGCTTGGATTGGAGGAAGTTTTTTGGGATCCTAAAACAAATGAGATTAAGATTGCAATAGCCTATCTAGTAAAGCATGCAGAGAATACTTAGTGATATTTGCTTGTAATTTCTCATTTTATGGACTTATAAATATTAAGGCGAGTTCTTATGCTTGATTTATGGCTTTTCTTTCTTACCTATAACTGAGCACCAAAATTTGATAAGATATAATTGGTAATTATGTTGTGAAGTGTATGTGTTATCATATGCATCATATTGAGCCTTCCTATCATAATGATAAGGATTTCCAAGCAACAATCCATAGTAATCTATAGGTGTCAAATCACAAGTGACCTTATACATAAACTTAGGGCAAAAGCAAATGACACAGTGCAAGTGTGCATGATGTTTGATGTAGTTCCACTATCCTTCCATCCAAATGAATATGTACAAGGATGTGGGTCCATTAGCAATTGTAATTTTTCAACAATGGACCTCATAGTTGATTTTTTTTGTAAGCCATTATCAATAATACAATCTATAAAGAAGTGTGAAGTGAGCACATATGACAAAAAAATTATCACGATCACCTATTTATGAACAATGGTTCATTAAAATAACTTAAGTCTACCTTTCAACACATTATAAGTTTTATCTTCTCCTGAATTCTCGATGGGACCATTATTTGTGTCCTCATCTTGAGACTTTACAATGAAACTCATTTTTTTACTTAATTTGAAATATTTGGAGTTGTCATGTCTCTTCTTTTTATAATAGTTATACAAAATTTATGATTTGATAGTGAAATAAGGAGAATATTTGTGAGAGGAATAGAAAGAGGAAAAAGATGGGAGAGAGAAAAAATAAGACCTTTTCACCTTTTCCACTGGTTGCTAACTTGTAGACTTGGAAACTCTTATAGAATTAGATTGATGTATTCCTCTCATTTGTGCAACAAGCCTTTTATGCTTGGTTGAATGAAACATCAAGTGTTGTAAAGGTAGTATATTTCAAATATCTAAGAAATTGTTCCTATAATCTACTCTTGAATTTGATGATGAGATCGGGTGTTGGATCTTGTATACAAAGTAATATCTACAACCTATTGAATTGAAAACTATAGTCTTGTATAGCCATATGGTTTCCTTTTTTCAACCAAAGCTATTTTATGATCAAGTTATCATCATAATTAGAAGGATAAAACATATCCTTCAAGGCTTGGTAGGTTTATGCATAAGGGGTCAAACCCAAAATGTACTTGTAAAAAATGGTGAATTCGTTTCAAAATCCTAGCAAATCCTGGCCATCTTCATGTAGGCAGACATAGCGAATTACCTTATTTTTTACTAAAAATTATAAAAAATTGGTGAATTTTATAGTTTTTATTAGACTGGGTGTAAAATAGGGATCGACCGTAAACTGGGTGTAAAACATGGTCAAGATGTGGATCGGGTGCAGACTAGGTACAAAACGGGGTCTGGATGAACTTGGGTTATAACCTAAGAAAACATTAAAGTTTTAGAGGGTGTAAAACTAGGACTTCCCAGGAGGTCACCCATCTGAGTACTACTCCAGTTGAGTATGCTTAACTATGGAGCTTTTTATGGGCTGGAAAACATCAAGTCATCTTAGTTTTTTGAATTTTTTCCTGTGGTTATGAGGAGGTCTTAAAAAAACCAAAGGATAAATTTTTTGTTTCTTACCTTGAAACCCTTTTAATTTCGATTTTTGTTTCCTTTTTTTTCCCACCTCACCTAGACAAAATTTTACACCCTTCCAAACAAAAATCTACACCCTTCTAGACCAAATTTTGCACCCTTCTCAACCAATTTCCACACCCTTTTGGACCAATTTTTGGACCCTTCCAGACTAAATTCTGCACATATCTGGACCAAATTCTGCACCCTTCCTACCCCACCCAATCGGACCAAATTATACACCCTTTAGGACAAAATTCTACCCCAATCTAGAACAAATTTTGCACCCTTCCCACCCCACTCACCCGAACCAAAATTTACACCCATTTTGCCCCACCCTGCCTAGACCAAATTCTTCACCCATCCTACTCCACCTCATCAAAGAAAATTTTGAAGTTTGTCCAAAAGTAAAATAGGGTCTGGATGTCAATTTGTGTGCAAAATTGGCTTTGATAGTCCATATGGATGTAGAAAAATATTCAAATATCGGTCCCTATGTAGAATTGGCTTTGATAGTCTATCCAGATGCAGATCAGGATTTAAATATCGGTTCGTATGCAGAACTAGGTCTTTCACTTTATCCAAATGTAGAATAGGGTATATGTTGCATAACTTTATTATGATTAACATAAACAATTCATCAATATGCAAAAATATCAAATCATTCATCCATAATACATTATCCACAATAACAATCCACAAATTATAGAGAGATAGATAATACCCTTAAGGTAGGGAAACACCAATAATAATCCTTAAGGAAGGAACAACTCCACAAGATCTCCCAAGATGAGAGATGCCTCTTAAGGAGGGCAAAGTCCCATAAGCCACTTCGTGGGCACGATGATTACATAATATTATTCTTCCATGATGATTACAATGACAAATATCTCTTCTTTATATATCCATATTCTTATTCTAATTTGGGGAGCCTACTACTAATATAATATTATAATACAATCAACCTTGGGTTATGTGTGGTCCATGCCAACTCTTATACATTATAATAATATATCCTCAAATATCTATTCTTAGGTACCCTACCATGCGACCTTCCTTACAAATGTTTCGTCCTCGAAACATATGAAGAAACATGATAATATCCATCCATCCAAGTGAAACATGTTGATGTCGGTACACCATTTTGTTACTTGAGTACCAAATCTACTTCATTGGCTCCATGCTTCTGCTACTGTATTTTGATAACTTGAATGATGGATCCACTTGTTCCTTGATGCTGATGAACCACACTGAAAACCATGATCACTATGCTTTCTCTACCAAACACTACCATAGTTGGTGCCCTTCTGATTCCATGTAGAACCATAATATTGTTGCCTTGAACCATGCCTCCAAGATTTTTGTCACTCATGGTGGTGTGGATGGCGATATGGTGCAACCTTTACTTGATGTTCTACCTTCTTTGACTTCTCAAATTTTGGCTCCATTGTTTTAAATTCTTCTATACATTGTTCTTTCATGTTCCCTTTGTTTGGTGTGTCCTTGCGCTTGTCTATCAAAGCTTCCTTGGACTCTGTTACTGTTGTTTCCATGGATTTAATTATTGCTAATTCTTCCATGGACTCTATTGCTACTACTACCTTCTTGGATTCTATTTCAGGTTCTTCAATTTGTTTCTCTACAACCACTTCTTGATTTTCCTTGGATCCTTGATCCTTAAAATGAGAAATATCTTGCAATGTTATCTTCTTTTTCCTGTACCATAACTTCATAAACTTCTTTTGCACATTAATGTTAATAGTACCCAAAGAATCTAACAAAGGATAACCAAGAACAATATCCTCATCATCCATCTTAATAGCATAGAAATCTGAATGTAAAACATATTTATCCATGGTGATCTTCAAATCTTCAAAAATCTAAACATGCTCACCCTCTATTTGTATGCCCTTAATTTTTGTTGCTTAAACTTGTAACTTCTTAGCCAAAGCAATATTAATAAAATTATATTTGCTACCAGGATCAATGGAAATAATAACATGTTCCTTTTGAATGCTTCCATGAACCTGTAAAATAGAACTTTTAGCTGAATTTAAACCTTTTTTATTCTTCTCTTGCTTTTGTAAATCCAACGATGTGCCTTCTATATTCCTCTCATTATCTTCCCTAATATTTTCCTCTTTCTCCTTGAGTAATTTTATTTCTTTTTCATAGTCTTCATTCAGTTTCCTGAAAACTTTTCGATCTCCTTTTATTTTATTCCGCTCATTTTGAATTCCCTATAGTTTCTTTTCAAGATCTTTGATGACATCCATTAGTCTATCTATATAATATGGATCCCATATACCCAAGAATTCATGCTCTATTTCATCCCAAGTGTATTCATTATTCCTTTCTTTACAAAAATTTTCCAACCAATACCAAGCTTCTCCTTCAAGACTCAAATGAAGGTTGATTTTCCATTGATAATTATTACAATGTAGAGATCTAAACTTTTTCCACCATTCTCTAGCATCAATATCATTTTCTCCAAAAAAAAATTGGAGTGCCATTGTTCATGCCCTGACTAGGGTTTTAAGGAAATAAATATCTTCCCACTAATTTGAAGCTAAAAATCCACATAGACAACTAGATCTGCAATTTTTCTTCCAAACAAAATAAAGTCAACTGATTTGCTTACCCAAACTAGACAAATTTTGTCTTTTGAAAAATTTGCGACTTGAAATTTCATCACTACCCTTGTTCCATATGGTTGACTTCATAAGGTCATATCTCCCTCAATACTACTCGAATTCCTTCATATGACCACTCATTTTAAATCTCTTCAAATTTTGTACAAATTGATCCAATAATCGCCTGAATCGGATAAAATATCGTAAAGATATGGATTCTAAAATATGAGATGTTTTTCCAGAAAAAATATGCAAAATTCGTCACTATCCTTGTTTTGGATGACTAACTTCAAAAGGTCGTATCTCCTCAATACTACTAAGATTCCTTCATATGACCACTCATTTTAAATATCTTCAAATTCTTCACAATTTGATCCAAGAATCACTTGAATCGGATAAACTTGCGCAGAGATATGGCTCTTGAAAGATGAGACATTTTTCCAAAAAAAATTACCCTAATTTTACAATTTTATAAAAATCCCCACTTTGCCAAAATCGTTGCTCTGATACCACTTGTTGCATAAATTTATTATGATTATCATAAACTATTCACCAATATGCAGAAATATCAAATCGTTCATTCACAATACATTATCCACAATAACAATCCACAAATGAGAGAGAGATAGATAATACCCTTAAGGTAGGGAAACACCAATAATAATCCTTAAGGAAGGAACAACTCCACAAGATCTCCCAAGATGAGAGATGCCTCTTAAGGATGGCAAAGTCCCATAAGCCACTTTGTGGGCATGACGATTACATAAGATTTTTCTTCCATGATGATTACAATAACAAATATCTCTTCTTTATATACCCATATTCTTATTCTACTTTGGGGAGCCTACTACTAATATAATATAATATTATAATATAATATAATATTATAATACAATCAACCTTGGGTTATGTGTGGCCCATGCCAACCCTTATACAATATAATAATATATCCCCAAATATATATTCCTAGGTACCCTACCAATCTAGATGTTGGTGCGGGTGTAGAATAGGGTTCGACTACGTTTCAAGTGCAAAAAAGGGTTCGATAGTCAGTTTAGCGCAGAAAAGAGTTTGACAAATATAGGTCCAATTTTTTTCTGAGTATATTTTTATTTCAGATCAACTGGTTTATGCACACAATCAAAGTTTGATGGAATTCTCAATTTTTTAATAGTTTGAATGTTTTAAATGAAAAAGTATTGTTGGCGTGTTAATTATATATAGTGGTATACTTGGTGAATTTGGCGGGATAAGTTAAAAATTTTAAAATTTTAAGGCAAAAAGGGTCCTTGATTTAGGTGGGAGTGCTGGTGAATTTTTAATAAAATATGTTATACTATTATCAACACACGACGAACCGAAACCTATAAAAAAACTCCCAAAAATTTTGAGTGAAAGGGTCGACATCTAGGGTCTCCTAAATTCACCAATTTGCATTTTTAAAAATGCTAATATTCACCCAATTTGTGAATATTCGCCATTGTGCATAATCTTGAGGCTAGGACAAGTTGATCCCAAGTTTTAGGGGATTATGTTACTCCTAGTGTTTAGTGATCAACACCTTAGCCACACCTGAAAGCTTCAACTTGGCAAAGGAGACTTTCTCTTCATCAATAATTTGACTATGGGTAAACTAAACCTCCATGTTTAGAATCCAAATATTGAGTACTTTCGGATCCCTAGAACCATCGTAAATTTTAACCTCACATTTGGCTTTGGAACAAACAAAATTATTATATGTTTTGACATCAGGAGGTATGGTTTGGACACTAATGTCATTGAATTTATTAGCCAAGATACTAATAACTAAGGATATTCAATCATTATTTTAGCCAAATTGGTGGTCATGGTGATAAGAGTCAATGCTAGGAGTAACTTTTAGCTAATTTTTCAAAGTAAGACAAGAGGACGACTCTTTTTTTTTATAAATACAATCTCAAAACCTCTAATAAAATACAAATTTCGATTTTAAGCATAATTTATATGCATACAAAAATTATTTGGTAATAGGCATGCATGATTGGTTGGAATATATATATATATATATATATATATATATATATATATATATATATATATATATATTTAAAAATAAGTAAGTGTGCATGAAAATGAATTTCATATTTTCATCCGTATACCTTACTCCTTTGACATGACCCCAAATAGTCAAGATCGTCGATGATTCCATGCATTAACATAGAGTTTGAGGTAGTCAATACATATGGAGTGCACCTAGGTAAGAAAGGAAAAACTGGATCAAGCCAACATAAAGCATGCTATAAATTATGGGTGAATGGATGGAAGATAGACACATGCTTGTGCTCAACTAGGGCCCAAGTTGGGAGATAAACATAGACAAGGTTTGAAGTCATCCATTGTCTTGGTCAATAACAATGATGCTTTTATGCTTTTCTTCGGAGGCCTTGCTTCTAGTTGAGCACCAACAAGTGGAATACGAGATGTTTGAAGAGCCAAAATTTAACTTTTTCTTTCTTTATTTGGTAGTAGCGATGATATCATATTTCATGTCATTATCGCTCGAGGTCTACTTCTGGGGGGACTCTTGATCGGGGGTCAATGTAGAAGGATAATTTGTAGGGCTACTAACAACAAAAAGGATGGTCTTTTAGACCTGCATTTGTAATGCATGATTGTAAATGATCAAATGAAGGCCTTAATGCTTCAAGTGGGTTGATTTTCCCTCCTTGATGCTCGCAATAAAAATTTCCATAGACCTAAAAATGTACTCAGTAACATTAATACTCTTTATATCATGCAGGTGGTTTAAGAAATCCAAGTGGAAACTCTTAAGAGGTGAACTCGGCTCATCAATGGTGAGATACTGCATAATAGATATTAAGACCCTATTCTAAGACATAAGAAGACCTTTGATGATGTCACTATTCTCTTTTACCAAGTATTTTCCTTTATATTTGAAGTGGCCAAACTCTGCCACCAAGGAAATGTTTGTCACGGTAGATGAAGGTAACTCCATCACCTCAACTAGTAATTGAATGGTAACTTTGAAGGAGAGACCCTGAAGCATCACCCGACCATTATCCTAGGATCTTGTGAATTCCATGGGCAAGTCGAAATCGCTTCCATAAAATTTGCATAAAAAACCATGGTTACCCAAAATCTCCTCAATAGTAGCATCAACTTGCAAGGTCTCAAACTCGAGCAACACCATTCTGGTAACCCACCCCTGAAAACCAATGGCAATCACAATCTAAATGGTCCACTAGAGTACAAACCAGATAATCCACCAAAGTATAAACCAAATAAACCATCGTTAAGTATCAAACATGATTGAAAATAGATGGGGATGGCAACCATTTGCCCTACAATTTAAAATTGTACAAGAAGCAAAAACGATAGGGAAATCTTGGATTTCCATACCACCTAATTAGAAGGCGTCTCTTCTCCAAGATTTTTGATGGAACTCCTCGAGTCGGGATAGCCTAGGCACAAGTTCCCAATCCATGTCAAGACTATCACAACCAATGGCATCAACGCATGATCTAAGAAATGGTCTTGCAATTATAGCCTCAAAAATCAAAGATAAAATGAGATAGGCTCATTCAGAATCTCAAAAATAATTTTGGAGCAAGGTACATTGGAAAGAGCCTGTGGCATGAGGATTTTGGCTAATAGCATAATCATGTCTTAAGATGACCCACCACAAGGTGAAATAAGAGGAAGACACCTCAGAATTTTGATTGTGATGAGCAGGACAAGGCCCCGTGAAGTGGAAGATGATGGTTGGGCTGGGAAGTCCACATGGCCCAATTTGGCTAAAAATATGTCATTACTTCATTAGTACTTTTAGGATCAAGAAAAGCATGCAAATAATTGTCAAACTAGATTTGCAAAGAGTCCTCAACCAATCCAAGATTACCCATGATATCAGCGATCTTGTTACCGTATTTGCAAACATGTTAGATAATGACATTGTCATAGTTGTAGAGAAATCTCTTGGAATCATCTATCACAAAAAGATATTGTTACCCTCTCTATAAATACAAAGAGATATTGTTACCCTCTCTATGAACACAAAGGGATATTGTTACCCTCTCTATAAACACAAAGGGATATTGATATGGAAAAACAAAAGCAAATATCACAAGTGTTAACAAGAAGTGGAACTAAACCCACAAATAAAAAAAAATAACAATGAAAATAATATCTTGGAATATTAGAGGAATGAATAAGAACCCTAAAAAAATGTATTAAGAAATTGTGAGGTTGTTATAGACAAGATATTTTTGGATATAGAAGCTAGGTAGCAAATATTTTAGCCATGTATAGTGTTGAATTTTATCTTGACAGAATTTAAAATTTTGAAGACATTTAATAGGATTTGATTGTGGAAACTTAGCAGTTTGAGGAAGATGAAGAATATATTTTATAGAAGGGTAAATGAATAATATCTCTGATGGAAAAACAAAGTTGGATGGGCTTTAATTAACTTGTTAGAAATGTAATGAGAGCAATGCAATGTTTTGTTTTCATAATGGGAGTGGCCCCCAATAGAAGCCACACATAGCTTATAAAAAAATACTTAAATGTGTTATGTGTGATGATGTAGACGAAATTGGTCCTCATCTTATCTTCCACTAGCCCTTTGCCTATAAGTTATGGGGGAAATTAATGGAGAAATTCATAATACTCTAGGTTATGCCTACGTCTTTTGAGTCACTATTGGTTGAATGGAAAAAGCACGTAAGGCTCTCCTATTCCTATGAAACATGATCCCATGCATGCTTTCCTAGTGTATATGGCTGAAAAAAAATTCAATTTTTTTAGGAAAATCATATTTAATGAAGAGAAAGTCTCGAGTAGGTTTGAGGTTCACATTGCAAAACTATGTAAAGTGTACTATCCTTTAATTCAACCACTAGCGTAGGAGATGAAAATTTTTAATTCTTAAATGAAAATATCAGTTATGATCTAAAAGAAAAAGACATGTTGAGAAAACTATGGATATATCTTAGACGAAGCCTATTCAAGGATATTGGAAGCTCAATTTTATATGATGCCAGCAAAGGTAACCCCAAACCAACAACTTATGGTTGGATCTTACAAAATGATCATGGTTCTCCCATTGCCCTTGGAATTGGCTATAATGGCCAGAACACCAACAACCTTACTAAAGTAACAGTTATTTTGAGAGGTCTCTTGGGATCTCTTCATATAGCTCCCCATGCACTTTGTGAGGAAGGAAACTCACAAATTATCCTTAATGCTCTAAAGAAAAGGAAAATTTAGGATTGGGTGCTAGCCATCAAAATTGAGAAAGCACGAAATATGTTTGACAAAATTCTATTGGATTGGTTAACTTCCACCATGTAAAACGTTTGGCCAACAAGTTGGCTAACTTATTGGACAATTGAATCCTTGAAAAAATATTTCAAATAGAACAAATAGAAAGCGGGCCTCTTAAAAGAAACTAAAAGCACTTTAAATTAAAATTACGAACCTTTAATAGCTGAGGGGAGGGGAGAGCGATACCTTTTTAAAATAGAGAGTGTCTTCAAATATAACATTGTTTTTGAACCACAATAACACCATGAATAGCACATAGAAAAACTCTTTGAAAATGAGATAAAGAAAAGAAATGACTTTAAAAATTTATTAAAGATGATCCAAAACAATATGGCTTAATTTAACATGTAGCATATGTAACAATGGTAAATGTAGCATATGTAACATATATAATTTGCTTGATACTTACATATTGCTTACAATATATAATAAAGTTTTATGCTTTGCATTTTTAAATATAGATTAAAAAAAATAACAAACATTATAGATAAAGTTATAATCTTTCCAATAAACCAATTTTTGTTTTTGAAAGTTGATTAAGTGAGATAAATTAAAGCTTGATAATCACATATTGCTTATTTATGCTTTGCATTTTTAAGTATAGATTTATAAAGAAAAACATAATAGATAAAGTTATGATCTTTCCATTAAACCAATTTTATTTTTACTTTGCATTTTTAAATCGTTTTCTTTTTTAAGTTGATTAAGTGAGATAAATTAAAGTTTGATATTTTTTTTTAATGAACACACACTCATCCACGCCACGGTTTGAACCTTGGACCTGCCCAAGAAGAGTCAAAGCCCAAATTGTTACACTGTCCCCCTGGGACAAGCTTGATACTTACATATTGTTTATTTATGCTTTGCATTTTTAAGTATAAATTTAAAAAATAAAAACATAATAGATAAAGTTATAATCTTTCCATTAAACCAATTTTATTTTTACTTTGCATTTTTAAATATAAATTAAAAAAAAACAGTTATAATCTTTGAATTAAACCAATTTTTATTTTTGAAAGCTGGTTAAGTGAGATAAATTAAAGGACAGTTGAGTATTATGAATATACTTCATACTAAAGCCAGATGTATTAACTTGAAATATCGATATTTTTATTAAAATTTATTAAATAAATAAAAAATTTAGAATGTATATCAGGTTCCTGTAGGAACATAGAGAAAATTAGCAGACAAAAGTTTACATCAAGAGGTACATTGCCAAACAAGCGAGTAGACGTTTGGCTTGTCTTTTCATTCAATTTTCTACGAACTGACCCTTTCATGGGAAAAAAGAAGAAGAAAAATATGGCTTTCAACTTGCGGGTATTAATTATTGAATCTGAAGTAACGTGGACTTAACACAAAAAGAATTTTTTTTCCTTAATGATAAAATGGAAGGTTTTACTTTTATCATGTGGCATTTATTTATAATATAAATTTTATTTTATTTAAATTTATATCCATTATTCAATAAAAAACATTATTTTTTAAAGGTGTTTATGGAACTTTTTATTTCCTATTTTTGTTGGGTAAAGACGAAATCAACTAACCCTAATGATGATTTTAACCAAAACAACCTATTAATAAACATTTGGCAACACCTGGAAGGGCTAGGTGGATTAGTAAGTGTTAGTTTGGCTGGGCACTTATGACCCAAGTTTAAACCTTGGGGAAACCTGTTGCAAAGGTAGTAGTTTGATCCGAATTCTGAGTACCTCGTGGTTTATTTCACGTCAAGCTATAAAACAATAAGGCAAAGTGCAAAAAGTTTGATGGATGCCTCGTGTGATTTGAACCCTAAATAATATGGTTGTGACCAACTCTCTTATATATTTAAAAATAAAATAAACATTCCGCAGCCACCCATCAACTAACCTACCCCTTTCTAACCAATACTAGTTGTTAAACACCATCAAATATGGATCGTTTTATTTTTTAATTTATTAATCTGCCATCCACACTATGATGCACAAAAAGAGAAAAAGAATCAAAACAACCTATTAATAAACATTTGGTAGTCACCCACCAACTAACTTATCTCTTTCTCCCAAATACCATCAAACATGGATGGTTTTATTTTTAAATTTATCAATCTGCCATCCACACACTGATGCACAGAAAGGGAAAAAAAGAATCCCAATGCATTTGGACTGACTTTATTCCACACATAGAATTAAGCACCCCACATAAAAAGAGAAAAAAAGTTGATATAACGAGGCAAACATTAGACCAACAAGAACAAGGCATGGCAATCATAAAATTAAAAAGAAACGGAATCGACGAGTGCAGAGACGGATCGAATCTCCGAGCAAGGTACGCTGGAACTCACGGGTCGGAAGTTGAATAAAAGAAAGGCCATGATGATCTCCTTTGGTTGGTAGCGAGTGACGGGAAACATTAATAAATCATTTTTACCTTTTACTCCCAATGTTCAATGTCAACATTTATGGGATCCGATGAAGAAATTGCGATTTTGTCAACCGCGCACTATACCAAAAATCAAGGAGATTTTTAATAAACAAATAAATATTTATTAACTTTTGTAAATTTTGCAAAGGTGAAGAAGAGGGCGATTTTATTCCCTTTGCCGTGCCGCCCCGGTGCTTTCGGGGCGAGGCGGTGCACGCCGTGGAAGGGGAGTCAACTGGGTGTCGGCTTAATCCGTGCCAAGGGCGAGGCGTGTGTCCACGTCTTTGATTTGAGAGCACCAGGCAGAGGAGAAGAGAATCGAAAAGGCAGCTGACTTTAGGGCAGAGAAAAGATTAGAGTAATGAGGGTGTGATCGCATGCATCCTGCCGCGCCGCTTTTATGTCGCCCGCCTGCCGGCACGCCCAAGTGGAGCCTTGGATTTCCTCCCACACGGCCCGTCCCTACGTGTTCCTCTAATTCTCTATCTATACAGACGCTAACCTTGATCCTCCTCAACCTAATATTTCGTTATTTCGTCGCTGTTCTTTTCTTTAGTATTATCTGTTAATTATTAAATTATTATAATGACGCTCCTAAGGGGTTTGAAAAAACAATACCTCTTCTACTAACTAAAAAGGCGTTCAAATATACGATTTACGATTTTGTCCCTTCGTCAAAACCTGAATGGTCTTTTATTAATTTTAAATTATATTAATTAATTTTTAAATTTTATATTTATATATTTTTTAAATTAGAATATATTATATTGAAAATGCATTTTAATTTGTTAATGAGCTTTTTTTGGTTCAATGGTTGGGATAAATAGTTGATGTAGCTTACACCAAAAATTAAATATGGTGACACCAAATAGCTTAACTTGACTAAGTCAATGTAAAAGAGAATGGGCAACCATTTCAATTTTTTTTTTTTTATATATATAA